>MTQE01003428.1:13763460-13820239 GCA_014337955.1 Aspidoscelis marmoratus | reverse complement strand
AGAGCGCGTTACAATAGTCCAGCCTGGAGGTTACCAGAGCGTGGATAACTTATGCACACATTTTTTCAGTCCATCACAGAACTTTCATGAAGAATAGATTCTAGAATCACATAAACCTAAGCAAAAACTTTTCACTTCAGGAAGAGTTGGCAATCTATTGATGCTACTGCTGCTGTGTTTGGATCTCTGCTTTGCAGTAAGAATTCAGCACCTGACACTTGGGACTGAGTAAACAGGGAGAAGGAGCATCCCTAGTATCTGATTTAATATTCACCAGGAAGTATTGCTCAATATCCATAAAATGATCTTCTGTCTTCCTCAAATTTTGTATTTCTAGATTCCAGCTGTGAGGCAGTGGTCCCAAAAGGAGACTAAAACAGTGGCAAAGCTCTGAAATTCCAGGGCCTCTATTTCTTATCTGCATCATTGATAGGAACACATGCCAAGGCCATTGTGAACTGAAATATAAACATTTGTCCCATTTTATTCATTCATTCATTTACCTACTCACCTGCTTCACCAAATGGTCCCAGGGCAGGTCGCAACATTCGTAAAAAATGTAAAACATCAATGAAATCAATAAAAACATTCTTAATTTTTTTTTAAAATGAAAATTATCACCCTCCTGACTCAGCAAGATTACATTAGGAAGGCACTAAACATCAAAGGACCGAGTGAAGAGATGGTTTTAACCATGTGCCAAAACTCATACAACATTGGCACCTGACATATCTCCATTAGGAAGTCATTCTAAAGCCTGGGGGACACCACAGGGAAGACCCTTTCATGTGCCACTGCCCATTGAGATTCTGGCGGTGGCAGAACAACAAGAAGGATTTTCTTCTGAGATGTTAATATTCAGGCAGGGATGGCAAATGCATGGACTTTGGAATGTTGCTGAACTGCACCTTCTATCAGCTCTATCAACGTGTCCAACTCCAAAATGGAAGTTGTAGTTCAGTAACGGTTGCAGGGCTGGTCATTGCTAATGGACCCTGCACTAGAGTATCAGGTGTTGCTCTTCCAGATTTATTGTCCAGTATAGCAGCATTAGCAAGAAAGGCTCCTCATGCGTTCCATAATAAAGCGGCACCATGGGAGACATTTATAGTCTTCATAATGTTATTCCCCTGCCAAGCTATTACAGAAATAGGCTGTGAATATATCACAGGGGAGAGGCGTTTAATGGCACTAGTGTTCTTTGTTAGTGCTTTTTTTTAAATCCATAGAAATGGGAAGCAACACTACCTTGCTTAATGAATTGTTCAGTTTGTCTTTCCACTGAGCTGGCAGCAGACAGGAAATTTGGCCTGAAATTACATGTTTGACAGCATAGAATTCTGACCCTGTGTTTGCTTTGAAGCAAGAGGGGTGTGGGTTTGTTCACATTTGTGCTTAATCTTGGTTCCACCTACCATTGTTTCCTCTCCTCCCCCAAAGGCCTGAAAACTCCACTTTGCAGGCAAATACAGGACTCAGAATCTGAGGGTGTTTGCCCTCGTACAGTTTTATCCTGTGATATAAACTAACGCATCTGCACACAAGCATTTTCTGGTGGCCCATATGTGTCTACTGAGTTTTTGAAGAGGATAGGAGCATATTATGCTGCAGCCGGTATAGGATGCTCCTTTCTTCTCCCCCTCCCGTGAATTACGTAATGCTGTGGATGAATATGACGTATTATAAAATCTGTCAAAGATTTTACCTAAAGTAATTAGATGAGGGAAACTGCTGACATACGGTACTAAAATGGATTATCATATACAATTATGTGAAATATTTTTGAACCTAAGTCTGAAGAGGAAGACTTTAAAGAAGGAACACAGAGATGATTTGAAAGATTTGTCTGTAGTAAAGTTCAAATGCACATGGGGGTGTGCAAGTGTGTAGGAAAGAAACATAATGTAATGAATTTCTAGTCATTTTGTTCACTATGTGATATTTAAGACACTCATCCAATGGTTGCTATGCAGCCATAAAATGATGTCTCTCCTTCTCAGTCTGAAATGAGGACAGACCGGAACTGCAGTATGTCTGGCAAATGCTCGTACAATGCCCAGAGAAAGGAGGAAATCATAAATCCTTTCATATTTATTTCCACCTAGACAAATGCACAGAAATCCTTAGGCCTTTTCTGCACTTACCTGCAGTACATCTGGATCACTGGGTGCAAAATAAACAGGTGCACTGATCCAGATCACATGGAGGCATGGGGTAGATCAGCTGCAAAGCTCATGTGAGCTTCTCAGCCACCCCCAACACCTCCCATGCCCTGGGACCAGGAGTGGTGGTTTTTGTGGTATGCTATGGCACACTGCTGAAAATCATTCTCTAGTGGTCCAGGAATACAGAGACATGCTGTCTGCATATCCCCCTTATTCTGAAAGAAGGCCCTTGGTCCCTCTTGTTGACCCAATTAAACAGGTCTACCAGAGATCCAGATTAAGAGTCTCTTAATCCAGATCTGACTCCGTCTAGTGCAGATGGAGCTGGACCACCAAGAGGCAAGGCCTCCTTGATCCAATTAATGCAGAAAGGGTCAACTGATGGGGCAGGAGCAACAGGTTGGGAAGCTCATGGAATTTGTTTAGCTGCAGCTCTTGGACCTCCACTGTGAGGGGAACCCTTCTTGCCACTGTGGTTTTTTTGTGCTGGCAAGACTCTGAGGGGGCCAAAAATGTTCATAGTCTCTTGGAATGTCAGTTCAAAGCAAAATGAGCATGCTTTCCATGGAGTGGATATTTGGAAGGACAAAGGAATACATCTCGCCTCTGTTGATCTACTTAGATTTTCCATTGAATCCAACAGAAGGGATTTTCTTCTTAGAACAGTGGAAAGGAAATTTGGACTACTGAATCTGGCCCCATACTCCTCATAGGAGTCCAAATTAAATCATCCCCAACATATAACTGCCCAGCTGTAAAACATAGACGGTGGCAGAGACCACCCCCAACACTGCCAATCAAATAGTTGAACATATTTCTTTGCATTTCTACTCCACCTTTTATTCTAAGGTCTCAGGCCAGGTTCTAATAAAAGCAGTGCCATTAACAGAGTTAATGTAAATTCTGTAAATATATATATAAATAACAATGATTGAAAGCTGAGGGCAAGTTATTTCTTCAGTCAAAGGCTACAGAAAAGAGATTTTTCTTTTACCATATATCTAAATACATATAATGATAGGGGCAGATAGGCCTCAGAGGGAAATCATTGCTCAATGCAGGGAAGGCCACCTTTTGCTACCTTTGGCTACCGATAGCAATGGGACTACCAAGAGAGGCCTGTCCTTCAGATCTTACCTTGAAATGCCTTTGCCATAAGGAGGTTGTTTCTTCTTTTCTATTAAGCTTCATTATTCCTTATTCTAAATTCTTGGATAGTAGAAAACATGACACATGGTTCTCTTCTCGTGACACGTTTTCATCAGTATTTAAAGAATACTATCATACCTCACTTCAGCCTTCTATTTTCAAACATATTTTCTGCCTCTTGACCTTTGTTTCCAGTCCTCTGACCATCCCTGCTGACCTTTTTTGAACTCTCTTGAATTTATCTTCCTATTGCTGTTGCTTAAGAAGAACTTTTGTTTAAGGCATTTTGCAAAGTATAAGGGTTTTCTCATAGGATCAAAGAATCAGAAAATATATGGGTTTGAAGGGACCTTGGAGACCACCTAGTCTACCAGGCATTATAACCTGTGTTTGCAAATCTCCAGTAGGGCAAATTGATCTTTTCTGCACTTATCCTTCCATGACCAGTGTCAGTGGGGTTGGAACATGCAGGGCCACTGATTCTGACCATGGGAAAGTGTGGTCTGACATAGTGCTGTCTGCACAATGGTGTTGTTGAACCAGACCAGACCATGCTGGGGCTTTGAAGTTTGCATAACTTTTGCAGCTGGAGTCTGATACCTGCAAGGGCCAGGAACAAACATTCCTCGCCCTGGAATCTCTGGATGCATTTCAGCAGCATACAATGATACACCACTGAAATGCATGCCCTTGCTGGAAGAGACAAATGCAAACTTATATTTAACTCTTGGCAGTTGCATTTGACTCTTCTAGCATTCACATCCTCTGAAGATGGACATCATAGTCATATCTGAAAGCTTAGGTTCAAAATAAAACTATGGAACATGGCATAACAACCCCAAAAAGTGTGTCATGCAGGATGAAAATTGGTAATGGAACTCTCCATTCTTCCAGTAATGGGTACTGTTAGAATGGCACTGCTACAGATTTATCTTAGACTTATCTTCTGCACTCACCTTGCTTGGAGCAATTCTGCCTGCCTTGGACAGGCACCATCCAATAACAATGTGGAGGCACCATAGCTCTTCTGATCCACAAAACTGACTTCAAGCCCAAAGCACCAGCCATCTCCCCCAGCAATTGGCCCAGACTCTGTCACTCATGTGTCATATCTGGGCAGAACTGAACCTCCATACTGGGAGCATCACTTGAAGTCCGTGGTGCTCTATAGGCTAACTATTAGTACTTTATGAACAGTCTTCAAGGCATTCCATGTAGAATGCCTTGCAGCAGGCCAGTTGAAAAGTGACTGGAGAATAAGTCACTGTGGCCAAGTTATATCTGTCCAGGTAGAGCTGGAACTAGGGATTTGCACAATGTTTTTCCTTGATTCACCTCAAAGCAAATGAGAAGGATTGTAACCACTTCGAATGTGGTAAGATTCACATCCTGATTGTATCTGTTGTGAATGTCTGGTGCATTTTTGCTGTGGATCTGGAAGCATTTGACGTGGATGTGAAAGTATTGGCAGCAGATAGTAGCAGAAGTGGCTGCCTAGTCGCTTCTCCGTCAGATTTGGATCTGGATGGCTTTCACTGGCAAACACAGCCAGCTAGCAGGATTCAAATCATGCAGTCTGGTGGCAGCGCTTTCAAATAAGATTTGAAGGTCAGATCTGCACGTTTGAATCTTATCTGGAAATGCTGCCACCTGACTGCATGATTTGAACGTTCTCTGGTGTCTGGCGGCTTTAGCCAGCGGTACCCAGCCAGATCCAAATCTGCTGCGGAAGCGACTGGGTAGCCTCTTGCTGAGGCAATGCTGCCACCCAAATGCTGCCAGGCCAGCAGCAGGTCCTCGTTATTTGTGAATAATGAAGCTTCAAATGAATGAACAAAAACATTCACTTTGCATTCAAATGTCAATCTTCGAATGCAGCCAATATTTGAATGCAAATGTTCAAATTCACTCGAATTCATACAAATTTTGAATGTGACAAATATTCTTGCATAATCTTAGCTGAAACTGGCAAAGCTCAATGCAGTCATTTCTGGTTTTGAAGTAACCTGGATCTTTGCCACATCAGGTCCCTAGGCATCCTTCTGTGTATATTCCCCCCCCCCATAATTTGCAAGTTCACTTGCCCATGTTTAGTCTATTAAGAACTTACTGAAACCCCCAACCCTGAAGATGAACGGTCTATCCAAAAAACAACAGCAGCCATTTAAAGTTGGAGAAAAGGAGTTAGTGATGCAACCACTGGCCCCAAGGTCTTCTTTCGAGACATGTCAGACAAAATTCTAATAGATTAAGTCTCTATCATCAAGCCTAGAACTTTGTTCTCCTTATTCTAGAAGTCTTTATCCATTGTTGCTTTGCAAAGATTTGGCAACTTGGATTCAAAACATGAAATAGCAATGCGTCATTTTGGTCTAAAAATGTTTCTCACTCAGCACAGACGAAGAATGTCATGTTTAACACCTTGCTAGCTGGTGCGAGTCTCTCAGCATGAGAGTCTCTCATTGCCTGTTTTTGATACATTAATCAACAACATGATTCATTTTCCAGCACTGACAAAACTTTAAAGCAGTATGTTCAGATGTGCTGTGTGGAAGTTAAAGTACGCTTTGTGACTAATTACGGAAAGACTTGCTTTCTCCCATAAGTACAGCTAGTGTCTGAGACATGAACCAAACTTTCTTAGAGTTTACTTTTTTATGACGTTCAGATCTTGTTGCCAAATATTTTTCAACTTCTTTTAGGAGGATGGTGGTGATGTTCAGTTTTATTCACCTAGCATTCTGGAATCATGGTGACTGCCAAATAGTAAGCAATGTGGGCAGAAGCAGTGTGCTCCTTGATCTTGTATACTACTAAGTTCAGAAAGAACCCAAGTCATTTAATAGTCATTTAATAGGATTAATTTAAAGGCAGGAAGCAAACAAACAAAATAACAGGTTTGAATCTGAGGTTTGAAATCACACCTGGTCAAGCTTGTTTGACTTGTTTTGAATTTGAACCATGTGCCATGTGGTTTGTTCCAATTCAAATCGAAACACAGTTTTAAAGTTTATGCATATCTCTACCACTGGGCTACAGTAGCAGAAATAAATAAGAGTCCTTCAATGAGACACTGTTGAATTTGTTTGCTTATTTAAAAAAATGCTCTAGGTCTGGATGCATGATGAGTTAGCAAGTTTATTGCTTACATCAATAGAATAAAGATCATGAAAACCCACCACCAACTGACAATGGCCTTCTCCCAGCTGGTTTAAGACAGGCACCATAAAGGCAAAACTTTGTACGGAAGTGGAAACAATTTGGAAAGTGAACAAATGAAGGAGCTTGTTACAATTTGTTTCCTGTGCCAGTGGGGTCAGACAAAGCGTCAGGTGGATGGATAATTTCACTTTACTACCTTTCTGTAGCTCCTCCATTGGATAAGATCTCTACAGCTGTGTCTATGCAAGATGCTGACCTGTGCCACCAATCCCAATGGAATATGGCATCACATTGTGGGAGGCCTCTCCTAGTAGAATGTTGCATCCGCATTGGCGCTGGATTGGGCTATGGCACAGAAATGCCCTGTTCCAATAGGAGACCACTTGAAAGCTGTCTCTGAATTGTTTCCCACTGTTAGATTGGTCCAGTGCCTTTATAGATGGCAGTGAGTTCCTGGGCCAGTATGCTGGGCATGAGGTGCCCAGTGCCAGACCTACCCTGCTGGTTACAACTCCAGTCTTGGATTGGAATGCTCAACCCAGCTCAAGATTGGGCCTGTATGGCATAGGATAACTGGCACTATACAGATGTTGCTCAGGTCTCTCCCAGAGGCCTAGATCTAGCAGGTTCCTGTGTTTTTAATTGCAAGTATCATAGGATATAAGTTATAATGTCTGAATAATGACATTAAAGCAAAAACGGTTTTTCTAATAGAATTTGTCTTATCTTCTCACATTCAGAAGCACATGCAATTTTTTTGGCCATTAAAAAAAAGAATAAAAAACAACCCTGATAGCATTTTAGGCACTGCTGGGGTGGGGGGGGGGGAGATAAAATCCAGATGGTTCTAAATGTCAACAGAAGGTGGTTGTAGAAGAATACGCCCATGAACAGGACAACTACTGATTAGTAGACCTGTCTTCCTTGAATATGCCTAAACTTTTTTTAACCCATCTAATCTCCCTGGGGCCAATGGAAACTTCTAAGCTGATTCAAATAGCACCTGAGCTCTTTATTTTCCAGGTTCCTCTGAACTGATCTTTTGTTTCCTTTTGAATTTCCCATTATAATTTAACCTGACCTATAAGCCAGTGAGCTGTGACTGCATTGCATTTTGTTAGTTGTGCAAAAACCTTGAGGTCTCTTTCAAAACACTGCAGGGGCCGGGGCGGTGTTCAGGTTGGATCCATCCTTCTATGTAGCCAGCTTTCATGTATTGCTGAAGACAGGCTACTTTGAAAAAACTGCAAAGGTCCTGCTTTACCCTTTAATGTTCTTTCTTTCATTTTTGCAGGAGGTTCTAATGCTTATTATGACAACCATGTTCAGCCTTCCTCAGGGCAATGAAAATGTTTGGCAGGCTTGTGCCAAGCAAGTCTTTGGTATATTTTTGTCTCTGTGCCAAGCTGTTTAGGAGAAACAAAAACAAAATCCCACAGCGCAAGAACTCATTGCAAATTCGTGGATTGATTAATGATCACAGAGTAATCCATTCATAAATCTAGACACTAAATGGCAGACTATCGATTTCTTCCCAGAACGTTTCTGCGTACCCTGAAGTGTTTGTGTTTTCATACTGGGCTTTTGTTTTATTTTCCAATATATGGTACATGTTGTGGAAGAGGGGAATATCTTGTCAGCTTCCATACACTTTCTTATAGAGAGAAAAACCAATTCACTCAAATATTTTGCCCTCCTTCCCCAATCCTGTTAAAAGACTGTTGGAAACAATATGTTTTTTGCAGCAAATCTGATTCTCCTCTCTTCCTGGATAAAGATAGCATATAAAAATAATGAGGCCATAATAAACCTCTTCCCCTGCATACAGGGTTTCAGATTTCCATCTTGAAAGATCATGGAAATTTTTGTTGGTCGTATCATAGCTCTACAGAAGAATATCTGTTTTGCATGCAAAGAAGTCTTGAGCTCAAAGGCAATGGTGAACCAATGACCTATTGTAAAGAGAACTTTATGGAATTGTTGATGCAGCATTCTCATTTCTCTCCTCCCCCCGCCCCTTGAATCCTCAGTTCCTTTGTCAGCACACGTATATTAGTAAGAGCTACCAGGCAGAGATTTCAATGCAGCGTGGGTTCTAATCAAGCTTCAGCTGTGAACATTTAGTAAGTGACCTTGAGCTAAGCACTATATCTCAATATAACTACCTTATGAGAGTACAAGAAGTGGTGTTGTCACCAAACTCACTGCCTTGAACTCATTGGAAGAAAAGACATGATATAAATGTGGGAGGTAAACTTTTCCAAGCAAGGTCTTTGCCTCAGGACGTTCAGATTAGCTTGGCAGAGAAAACGGTGCTTACCTGGGAAGCGATTAAAGCTGCAAATTAAGAACCAGTCACTCTTCCTCCCCACCTTCTCCCTTTGATTCTTCTTTTAAAAACAGATGTGTGTAGTGCCAGTCAGACAGTACCAGGGCTTACTGAAAACAAGACAGGATCGGCAATTAGAGCAGGTGTGTTCAGTGCAGCGTGAGGGTGCAGTCTCTGCATGACACTGCCCTCATCTAACATTTGTCATGTAGGAAGACAGCAGCCTTGACATGGATCCAGTTTTCTTCCCCTGCCAAGAGCAGCATCTGCATGAATCCAATGCTGTCCCCTGTCAAGCTGCTTAAAGAGCTCTCAGAGCTCTTCAGACAGCTCGCTCTCTCACCCTCCAGCCCAAGGCGGATCTCACTCCCCTCTAGTACTGTTTATCTCTTAAAGAACAAAAAGCCTGTTTGCTATTATATTTGCACTGGCCAAGCCTTTCTCTGGCCCTGCGCTAAAGCTTGCACAAAGTTCTCCTCACTTCAGCAAAAAATTACAAGCGGAGAGCGTTTCTATTGCCACACACAGCACCCCCTCTCTCCTGCTTACTTTCCCTGCATTTAAAGCTACAGATTCCCTTTTTCTCTGTTGAATGCCTGAGCTTAATAATAAATACTGCAGGCACTGTTCGTCTTTTAAAATATGAAGTCTGAATCTTTACTGCGTTATAGCAGTTGCATAAGATTGAATAAATAAATAAATAAAACATGAATAGTTGAATTAGTTTCAAACAACACACAGCTTTCAACAACCTAACTCCCTAGGCTTCTTAAGAATTCTTCCCCTGGCTCATCCTAGCCTAAGAATCCTAGATCTATGTGAGTTTTTTCTTCCCACAGGTTACCAGTGGTTTCACCTAAACCTCCCACCTCAAGAGAACCCAAGCACAGAACAACTTTCCCTCTCAGGAGGTGTCTTGTATACCTCCCGCCTGGCACGAGCCAACGGCTGATTGGCTGCACCTGTGGGCATCTCTCGCCCCTCTAATATGCTAATTTGGGATTCCTAGCCCACTGCTTACCTGTTCTTAATAACTAGTACTTGGTACAGACTTTACATTCAATAAATACATTTAAATACATTACAAATAACTCAACAATAAATACTTTAAATGGACATGAGGCATCACAGGCCACTCCCACTCAAGGAGATTTTCTGGTTCCCTGTGCAGTATTAAAACACATGGAGCCGTTCATGGAAACTCTTCTGTGAGTTTGAAACCCTTTGCCATCAGAATCAAAGCCAAGGGGAGTAGGAGTAGGAGTAGGACTGCCCCCTCCACCTGTCAAGATCAAAGCTGGGGAAACCCTCACAATGATCATGGTGGTGGTGGTGGGGAGGCAGCTGCTCCCAACTTGTCATGATCAAAGCTAAGAATACCCTTGCTATAATTGTGATGGTGGTGTGGGCGGGGGGAGAGAGGCAGCTCAGTCCCCACTTGTCATAATTAAAGTTGGGATATCGCCAGATCTTGACAAGCAGGGCTGCTGGTATGCAGAGAGTTCACTGCCATATGATCAATAGTTACTACTAGTGTAGTGCTGTTTTTAATGCAGAAGGGGAGAGATGGGAAGTTCAAAGCATTCCGCCTCCTCCCTGTGCAGATTGTGCCTCAGTTTGATTCAGGATCACAGCGTTTCCTTCAAGGCTACCCACACCCTGCAAGCTGTGCTTAGCATGCCATTTGTTTAGCTGCTCCACTCTTCTTTTGATCCCTGCTTGATGCTCCCTTCTCTAGCCTCCTCAGCTGATGTTTTTACCTTTGCAGCAATCCAGCCATTCTGTTCAGAGACACACATTTGCTGGCATTGCCTTAGACTATTAGCTGTGTCCTTTTTTCAGATGGTTTTACTGTGCTAGATTTTTCCTAGCATTGTCTAGAACACACACAAAAGGATTTCAGTCAACTTATAGTCTCTTCCCCCATAACCCATCACACCCAGTGTTGCACCATTGTGGCCTAGCATCACTTTCAAGGCCTTCCAGGAAGTGGAAGTGCGTATGTTCCTCTGGGAAGACTCATGGTCTTCATTTTTCTGGACAATTGTGTAGGCTTTGAAGGCATATTGGTCAGCTGAAAAAAAAGCCACTCAGCTAGCAGCTGCGGTCCTATAAGGGCAACCTGGAAAGTGAGATGTGGTGGACAGTTTAAAAGCACAGTCATGGTGAGAATGGAGCACAACAGAAAGGGTTGGTGCCTTTTGCATGACAGGAGAAAGGTGAGAGGCCAGAGCATGATGCTGAGAGGCTGTGTTGTGGTTGTGGGAGACAACATGTAAAGGGAGAAGGAGTCAAACCAAGTTAACCATTTGGTTGAATGCCCTCAATTTGGTTTGATATTTGACTGTAACCCTCAAATTTGAGAAGGGCTTGCTTTGGTACTCAGCCACTTTAACCTTAAGAAACCAGATTACAACATCTAGGTCTTGTCAGCCTTGAAAGGTGATGTTTAAGAAACAACCCAATTTTTACCTATATAAACTTATGCATGGTGTGGAAAAGATGAATGGAGGAAAATTATTTTCTCTGTCACACAGCACTAGAACCAGGGGGCCCTCTCTGAAGCTGATGGGCAGGAGAGATAGGAAATACAAAGGGAAGTATTTTTTCACCCAGAGGGTCATTGATCTATGGAATTTACTACCAGAAGAGGTAGTGACAGCAACCAGTCTGAATGGCTTTAAGAAAGGATTAGATATGTTCATAAAGGACAGGTGTATCAATGGCTACTAGAATGGATGGATAGGTACTGTCTCCAGGTTGGAGAGACAGGCAGAGTCCCCCTCAAGACCATTTGTAAGGGAACTGAGAAACTAAAGCCCAGGGCAAAGAGGTGTGTCTTCATTACCTTCCTAAACGTGTACAGTGAAGGTGATAGACATATCTCAAGCAGATATCACGAAGAACGCCCTCTCCCAGGTGCCCACCCCTTTTGCTGCTGAGGGTGGTGAGACAATCAGGAGGTCCTCCCCTTCAGATCTTAAGGCATAGGCAGGTCAATATGGGAGTAGGCGTTCCTTTAGATACTTGGGTCCCAAGTCATTTAAGGCTTTATAAGTAACAGTTAACACCTTGAATTTGGCTCTGTAGCGAATTGGCAGCCAGTGCAACTCTTGTATGGCTTTTAACTGTATTGTTGATCAAGGCAAAAATGAAAAAAATTATTTTGACCTATTTTAGTGTTGCAAAGCATTGTTAAATTCAGATTACTATTACAAACATTCTTTGTATTATATGTGAAGTCAGTGCCAGGCTGACAAGAGTTTGTTAATCAGAGACTCAAGGATAGCTTGACCAATCAGCCCTCACCAGGAACACATCTGTAAAGCCCCAAAAGCCATCATCCTCTCTGTGTTCATAATGGAAGATGCAGTCACAGTTTGAAAACTTAATAAACACAAAAGCAAGGGTATGGTTGTTATGTTTGCAGGGAATATATCACCAGTTGGAGTCAAGCCAGAAACAGACTTAACAATGTGCATTCTTATCATAGAGGGGATAAAAATCTGATCATGATTGATCACTGCAGAAGGAGATGGAGAAAAGGGGGAGGAAGCTTCAGCCACTTCTTTTGCAAATGAGATCCTACAGAGTGATGCCCTAGTTCACCAACAGCCTGAAGTCCTACACTGTCTTAAGCCTCTGCAAGTTTAGCTGGAGAGATTAAGGAATTTATGCAACAGAAGAAAATTGGCCAATAGAATCACCAAAGAAAAGTAAATGAAGCTACAGTCTGGGAAGGGATGCAGTGCAGAAAGCACCAGATGGCTACATACATTTTAGATGCCAGATGTTGCAAAAGTATTTTACAGGGGGAGCCCTAAACTATCTTTTTCATTATTGGACTAATAAATTGTGTACAGATTAATCCCAAAAAGAATTCCTTGTAAATAAAACCCACAAAATTCAATGTGGCTCTTAATAAACAGTCTTAAAGTTGAAGATGTTACGCAATCAGTCTTGGAGATATTTTAATCTCATTGGCTGGACCAATAATTATCTGCCTCTCCCAAAATGTTTATACAACTCACGTAGTTTGATTTTTAGAGTGGCTTGCATTAAAAGTTGGTCAGAAGATAGCCAGTGCTTCTCAGAAGATGGTTGGGTCTATACTAGGCTGGTAGAGCAGCCTAGGGAGCCTGCTACATCACTCCGTTTGCACTAGGAAAGTGCACCAGCTAGTTCACGTTCAAAGATTCAACTGGGTTTGCAAATTTGCAAATATTTGCATCAAAAGGAAAGGACAGAGATTTAAACATCTGGACTTTCAAATGGAACAAACAATGCTCCCAGCTAGCAAATACAAAAAAAATCAGTTGTACGTTTACATTTTTGCAGCATTTTACTCGTGGAAATAGGCCTTTTCAATGGGGAAAAAAAAGCTGTGAAAATGTTCAGCTGTGAATTTGAAGATTCAAATGAACAATTTGACAGTGAAATGAATTTTTGGGCATTCATTTTGACTGCAAAATGAACCTGAATTTTTCATTTGTGCATATTCCTAGTCTGAACTATGGAGCATTCTAGCAGAGGGCACACACACACACACCCTCACTAGAATATTTCATCTGCATTGGATGAAAATTTGGAGCAGGCTATAGCATGAAAATGCCACCCTATCCCACTCTAACCATGAACTACTTGCACTTAGTCCATGGGACATTCTAGCAGTTCATATAGATAGCATGGGCACTCTGAAGTGGTATCTGAATAGAAAAGCCCTGTCTGGAGACCTCCAACACTGGACTGGGATAGGCTGTCCGCAAAATGGATAGTCCTTACGGTGGATTATTTGTACCCTGGCCCACTGTGGACTAGGAAGTGCCTTCCAATATATGAAGATGATTGATGCATCTCAAGACTATTCTATAGCCTAGGGGCCATCACTGAGAACCCCCTCTCTCAGGTGCCCACACTTTTTGCTGCCGAGGGTGGTAGGACAACCAGGAGGGCTTCCCCTCCAGATCTTAAGGCATGGGCAGGTTGATATGGTCTTATTTAAGGCCTTATAAGTAAAAGTTAATATCTTGAATTGTGCTTGGTAGCAAATCGGCAGCCAGTACAACTCTTTTAAGGCCGGTGTGATGTCTCATTCAGCAATCTATCAGCTGCATTCTGGACTAAATGCAGCTTCCAAACTATTTTCAAGGGCAGCCCCATATAGAGTGCATTACAATAGTCTAGTCTGGAGGTTACCAGAGCATGGATAATGGGGGTTTCCTTTGAAAATGGGGATAGGCGTAAAAACTTGGAAAGAGTTTTTCTTTTCAAAATATGAATCTAATCTGCTTTTATATAACTGCAATCTGAGTCACTGCCTATCCTCCTTGTAGATGCATGGAGATTCACTGAGCTTGAATTCTACCTGGAAACCTTTCTAGGCGGAATAAAAATGGCTGACTTTCAGCCATATTTTCTGTCCTCAGGAGCAGGCTAAGCCAGAAATATTACTGCTGGAGCCACAATGAGTTGAATGGTGTTTGCCTGCCACTCCAGCCAATTCCGTGCCTCCTGCCCTGGATCCTGCCATCTCAATGCAGCCCATACGTTACTTTGTATAAAGGAATATTCTAGTTGTCTCCGTAGTCTAGTTCTGTACCAGTGAAGCTGTGGTTCCATTTCACTGCCTTGAATCTTTGAAGTGGGCTAGGCTTCATACAGTACTGGGTTACAGCTTAGTGTTGAAAGACCCTTATATTCAAAATCATGGAAGTCAGGGGCTGTGAGCAGTGAAAGCAAAACTGGCCTTTAAGTGCCAGCAGAGATACAGTATATAAGTTTTGACTTTGATGTGGCTGCCAGAAAGCTGGATCTGACTATTTCAGTCCTTACCTCATTTAAGAGCAGAAGATAAGATCTGACTCTATTGTCTTCCCATCAAACTTGACAAAAACAGGCCTCTGACTTGCAGTTCATCCTGTTCTGCTCAATTATGAGGAAGTTCCTTTATTTCCAATAACTTTTCAGGTTGCATTAATGTTCCCTTCCCCACCTTTGCTGTCTCTCTTCTTTCAGTTTGGGTGAGGTGAACACGTTGCTTTTTCCTTTCCAAAAATGCCAGTGGAGCATTGCTGCAGAGTGATGATGTCAGAAACACTATGAGTTCATTGATCTGCATCTTCCTCCACTGTAAGACACTTGACACTGATAACTTTCTGAATGTCCCCTCAAGAATAAGGGGAAAGTGCTGTGCAGTTATTTGAGTTGACCCTTGAAGCTTTGATTCCTTAATACTGTTCAGCAAGCTTACTGTAGATGCTTACTATCAAAAGGAAGAGGGGGGTTGTAATTTGGTGCTTTCAATGCCAGTAAGGAAACCAGGAACCAACTAGATTACATACACCAGTAAGGAAGCCACAACAATATTTCCTCTTAAAAAGCAATTATATTTCTCTGGTGAAATTACATGGAGACATGAAGCATTTTGGAACAAGAGCGGAAATGTTACAGCACTGCATTCTTCTTTGCCACAATGTTTTCTTTCCCCCACCACTGGGCATAGTATGTGTAGAAGGGGGAACAGAGGGTGCAGAGCTATACAAATGGATCTGCACTGGTTACCTACTTGCTACCGAGCCCATTTCAAGGTGTTAACACTAACATATAAACCCTTAAACAGCTTGGGCCCTGGGTATCTGAAGGAGCGGCTTCTCTCATATAGACCTGCCTGTGCACTGAGATCTCAATGAGTAGTTCCTTCTTCAGAGGGTATGAAGTATAGGGACATGCAGGAGGCCTTTTCTGTGTTGGCCTCCAGACTTTGGAACAGCCTCCCTCTTGAGGCTGTATAGTTTTCGGCACCTGGTGAAAACGTATCTTTTCACCCAGGCTTTTGTCATTTAAATGGCTTCCTCTGGGTGCCATCCTGCTAGGAAGGGAGAGAGGGGGTGGGAAGGAGGATTGGGGTGGAAGGAAAATAGGGTTATATTTTTAATTAATTTTTAATATGTGATGTTTTATTCTTATTGTAGCCCACCCTGGAACCATTTGGTGAAGGGTGGGATATAAATAAAGAAATAAATAGCAGACCTTCAGCACTTATGAGTACGTCTGAAAAAACTGTAGAATGAGGTACCATCCATACACTATCCTGCTTTTGGGTGGGAGTTACAATAGGTGCTGGAAGGCCAAGTGATCCTGGGACCCATACCTGAAGTCTTGCTATGGAGCCCAGAATGGGTCCAGACTTGCTGGGGAAAATCAGAAATACAGCTGACCATGTGCTGCAGTCTGAGTCCCGAGCAGTGATCTGGGTCCTGATTCAGTAGATGAGTGAGGAGGAATGCACGGAAACTCCATCTGATCTGGGAAGTGAGTCACACTATTCCCTGGGCAGAAAGTGCCCATCACAGAATGGATCAAATCAGGGCGAGGAGTTGTATGCTTTTGTCACATTCTGAACTCCAGAGGGCACTGAACCCCAACTTGTTTCTCAGAAACAATGCGGTGTGAATGACATTACATTCCAGGATCAATTTTCTTTGTAAATATTTTTTCTGAAAAAAGAAGGGGATTAATAAAAAAAAGGGAGTGGATCATTTTTCACACTTTCTGTAGTGCCTAGAAGCTGTTCTTATCTGGAAGCCCACTTTGTTTCTCTCTGCATGCTTTAATCAGCATTTTTATTCTCGCTGAGTAAGCATTTGAGCCAGAAAATCTTTTCCTCATTCTGAGTAACCAATTATCCTCTTAATTTTTTTTTTTGGGGGGGGGTTAAAGTCTTTGAACTATGGCATCTAAAAATTGCTTCCCCTGTGCAAATGGCCATGTGAAAGTGCACAGGAATACATGCCCATTTGCTAGACTGACAGTTTTTGCAACACTTGGTAGATCTGTTCGCTATTACCTAAACATTCCTAGAAAATGCATTTTGTATGAGACCCTTAACGGATGTTTGACAGTGCATGGGAACACAGGAAGAAGGCTTTTTATGCAGAAGTCAGCCATGTAAAACACATAGTTTGTGTGCATATAATGCAAAGTGTGACCGGGAGCTGTGTTCCTAGCAGGTAGATGCAAAAAGGCCCTGAGAGAAAGGAAATTGAACTCTTCCTCTCTGCACTATTAACTAAATTGCTCCATGAA
The DNA here is from genome assembly GCA_014337955.1 of Aspidoscelis marmoratus. Classification (NCBI taxonomy): domain Eukaryota; kingdom Metazoa; phylum Chordata; class Lepidosauria; order Squamata; family Teiidae; genus Aspidoscelis; species Aspidoscelis marmoratus. The sequence goes on along the minus strand of MTQE01003428.1, from coordinate 13,803,349 downwards.
GCTGTTATGACCTATGAAGGCCAAAAAAGTATGTTGACATAGCTGTGATTTTTGCACAGACTTGCTAAGAGCCACTTTAGGAAACACAAAGTGGAAAATGTCAGTCCTGAGCACTAGTGGTTTCCCCTCTAATTCCTTCCACAAAAAGACACATTACTCACGGCTACATTTAGAAAAAGAGATAAAATGTTCAGAAGTGCAGCCATGCCTTTCCCATGGTCATGTTCAATCACTGGGGAAAGCAAGTGGGAGGAGCACACAGTTAATTATATCACTTCATTATTTCTGCTGCTCTCCTCCTCCTCCTCCACCCTTCTCCACCTTTTCTTGTATTTTTCTAGATGTTACAGAATACTGTTTTCTGGTTGTTGCTGCATTATTTTTCTTCATCTCAAATCAGTAAAATATTCTGAAATAAGAGCTAGGATTGTAAATAGATATTTATGAATGAAACTGTTAATAGGAAAGAGCTATTTCATTAAAAAAATGCTTTTCTAAAAAAGTTTAAAGTAATGGATAATGTTTTTGGAAGAACCAAATTACAGAAAGCAGTGTCTTAAGTGGCTGTTCAGTGTGTACCTTCAGCTATTTTATGGTGATTTCTGTCTGCAGTGCTCAGTGTGTGTTAGTGGAGAGTTTGGAATCAACCTCCTTGCCTCAGAGCAAGATAAAAGAATCCTAGTTTAGGTACCATCTGCACCTGTCCCATGGATCTACCCTCCATGCTGCTGAACTCCAGCCATTACAGAAGATGTGACAGGACGTTTAAACAGCCACTTTCCATTTCCATTTGGAACTGGAACTTCTCTTGCTGTCTTTGATGAGGTAGCTTCTCTGTGAACCATAATATTGTTGCTGCTGAGTTGCAGAGTATACTTCCTCCTTTTTTTTTTTCTTTTTTTTTGCAATTCTCCACATGCACACTAGTTGTGTTTTTATTCTTCTTCTTTCTGAGAATTAACCCCATGGTAACTTGTGGAGTTGCCTGCTTGTCTGTATTGTTGATATTGGCAACCAGCTATTTGCTTGTAAATTTTGTCACTTTTCTTGTGTTTTTAATAAAATTGCATTATCGTTTTTGAGAATCTTTTGTCTTGAAGTCTCTTTCCTTTTGCTTGTTATTTTGGGTTGCACTCCAGTTGATTCTCCACTTCTAAAACTTTTTAGTTGAAAGACCCCACTGGAATCTTGTGTGTGAGCAAAACCCCCCACAAAAAACTAGTGTCCCAGAACATCGTCATGGCAATGCATTATCCGATTGGTACTGCACACTTACCTTAATGCTAATCTAAGGACACTCACTGCGTGGTATAAACAATATTAGAATTTTTTTATCCAGTTAGGGCATAATGGCAAGAAGAGACCAACAAGAGCAGGAAGGGCAGCTCAAATCTAATTGGCTGCCTCAGCCCCTGTGACAGCACACACCGACTCAGCTTTTGCAGCTTCCAATTGGAAGTTATGGAGCTGCTTTTCAAGTCAGGAGGGACAGTCATCGCAAGCACAGTAAGTATACTGTGCTGTTAAGCTTAACTGCATATTTATTCTGCAAGTCTGGAGGCAGCCAAGGTCAGTCAATATGGGGCACAGTGACTGAAGGTTGATATCTGAATAAGAAGACTGAAGTATTCCTCTTTGTGCCGGTGAACATGATGCCAAACTTGATGTGGCCTGGTGGCATGGCAAGACCATACTGGCAGACCATCCTAAGCACCTTTAGCTGTGTGTGTTGAGTGTGGCCTATATCCCAGCTTTTCTCCAAAGAGCCCAGGTCGATGCACACTATTCTCCAGTTCATTTTATCTTCACATCAAAATTATCTGCAATTTTGGGCCCAAATTAAGAGTAGTTCTGTGCAGAATAATATTACTAAGGCACACAGATCCATGAGATAGTATATGCTGAAGTCTATGGAGAGAAGTACAGTGTACCCCTGAACTATATTCTGGAGGTCTTGTCTTTTGACTCAAGTCAGGCATCACTGTCTTCTTACTGTTCCATAGAATACTGTACCTAAATCCCTCGTAGGTCAAAAGTAATTAATCCTAAAGCATGAGTATTTGAAACTTTTTCAAATATTATGAGAATCAAGCTTTATGTTTTTTGATTTCCTTGTCAGTCATGTCATTCCTTAATTTCCCATCTTGGCTACGTCCTGTGGGAATGAGTTCCACAATTTAATTACACATAACAGTGTTTGATGTGACCACTGTGAAAGGCGTTGGGAAGAATCTGTAATTGTGCAATTAGATAAATACTGTAGAGCAGCTGATGGCGCCTGTCCAAATCCCCTTGTGGGAGGATCATGTGTCTGGTGACAGGCAAAAATCCTATCTGTCTCGGTACAATATTTCCTCACTCTGGAAGCAGCGTGAAGATTTGATTTGTCTCCTCTTTCTCACATTGCCCAGTTAAACAGGTTTTTAATTCTGTTCAATAAATATAATGTAACAGCAGGAGAGGCAGAAGCCAAGATACCACTATGTGCCCATGGGAGAAAGTTTAGTAGCAAACTTGTTTGCAAATTTTCTCTGTCCTGCCCTGTAATAAACTGGAAAAGCTGCGAACTGAACCTAATGCTGGGATAGTAGTGCTGGATTTCTTGTGAGTGATTTCTGAATGGCTATTAGCAGTTGCTGTCAAAATTTGTGCTTTTCTCTAGCTCCTAATTAGAGGATCAGACAGTAATTTGTAATCTTCTGAAATACGAAGATTTCAGTGTCTAGTGCTGGAAATTGGTCTGGATGTGACCAGCACAGGAACAGAAACATTGGTTGTACTTAGGAGCATCAGTTCTTGAGGGAACAAATAAGAAGGCACACAGAGGACAGTGTGAGACAGATTTTCAATCTACACAGAAGGCAGCAAAAGGGGTGGGCACCTGGGAGAGGGCCTTCTCAATGATGGCCCCTAGGCCATGGAATAGTCTCCCCCTTGAGGTATGTCTATCACCTTCACTGTACATGTTTAAGAAGGCAGTGAAGATGCACCTCTTTGACCCGGCCTTCGGTTAAATGAGGATACACCTTCCCTTGCCACTTGAAGACACTGTTGTTTTAATATATACTGTTATTGTTTTAATATGTTTGATTGTAAATGTTGTTACCCATCCTGAGACCTTTGGGTATAGGGTAGGATAGAAACACAAACAAGCAAATATCCAACATGCATTCAAATTGTATTGCTGTTAGAATGGTTCTTGATACTGAAGAAGTAGCATGCAACTAGAAGCAGTTACAAGTCTAAAACGAAAGTGTATAATGCCTAACATGTTTTACAAAATACGGCTATGCTATAAATCTATATAGTTTAATACAGAATAGTGTTTTAACTAGAAGGTATCATTTAAAAGTATGGGAGAGATACAGAAGTAACTTTAAATGTGAATTGAGAAGAAAAGCAGTGAAAAGGGGAAGAGGCAACCAACTTCAGGGGCAACCAACTTCAGGAAACAAGTACTTCAGGAACTTCTTTTCTGAATGTCTTTTCTTGCTCAAGGATGATCTTTTCAGTGACTAGCTAATGCATTACAGTGCAAACACAAACACAAACGCAAGCTGGGAGGAGGATCACAATGTGCAGAAAGACAGGCTTACAGGGAAGCCTTAAGCACCAACACTCTTGCTAACTATTCACTTTGCAGTACTGCTAAAGTGAGGTATAGCATCCTAGAACTCAGTACTCAAATTGATCTTACTTGCCTCCATGACTCAGCCTTGTGAGATGTCAAGTAAGTCCAATTATCTGCCTAGTTCCAAGTTAGCCTCTGCCTCTTTGTGGCGTAGGAACATGGAAGGGTCAAACCACCCCAATCCAGCAACACATAGGAAGCCTATAGGGAGAGAAAATGAAATCAAACCTCATCTCTGGAATTATTTTAGTCAAGCAGCAAGCCCACAGTTCTCTGAATCCCAAACATACAGAAAATGAAGTTCACCTTCTTGCAAGGGTGAACGGCAGTTCCAATCTTGAAGGGATTGGACATATTGCTGGACTTTAGGATAATAAAAAACATGGTAGATCCTGAAGATGAGGACCTTATAGAGCCAAGACATGTAGTGGATCCCAGAGTAAACTAGAGTCAGTGAATGGGAAAGAAAACTTGTTCAGACAGCAGAAAACCTGGGCCAGGTTAAGTGGGGAAGTGAAGTAATCAACTACGTTTGTCAACATTCAGGCTGTCCAGGTCATGTAAACGGGTTGTCTTAGAGCATTCACCTTGCCATGACACTGCCCATGCACGCCAGCTGTTGCCACGGTGACTGGCTGAAGTGATATGCAACTGCAGCTGAACCACCCTTCCTGATGCACCCTTTGCCCAAAAGAGATCTAGATTCATGCCAGACTGCAACAGCCACATCTCAGACACAGCTAGTATAGCTGTGGAATATGTTTTTGTTCCCCACTGCTATCTGGCTGGGGGATAGTCTAGCATATCACTATGAACAGCATCTGACTTAAGACCTTTCTTGACTGTAGTATTACCTGTCTTTGTGAACAGAGAACAGGAAATGACCAGTAAGCATTTTTAGTGCTCCTGTGGTATAAGCACTTTGAATTCATAATGCTTATCAATTAATACTCTGTTTCTTGCCTTTATATGAAAAATTGTGTATCTGCACTGAGTAATAGACCTTCAATTTTTTCTTTCCTTCCTTTTTGAACCCATGCCTCTACACATTTGTGGGATATACTCCCATTTTGCTCTCTGTGAATTGACTAAATATGTGGAATCAGTTCAGAGCAGCACATTTGTTGCAGGCTTTAAAAATAGTATTCTGAATAAAAAGCAGAAACATAAATACTTGGGGTGAAAAATTGTGTCCTGAAACATAGGATTCACTTCATATGCATGTGTGCATGCATGTCTGTATTAGTCAGTCAATTTTTATTGAGTAGTCATTTTGACCGTATCAAATTTACAGAAAAGCATAGAACCATGTAAAACATACAAGATAAATTCATGGATCAAAAGTGTGTGTGTGGGGAGCATATTTATTCATGTGTATTTCATGCAGAACACATACACCAACTCCTAGAACCTGTATCAGAAAACCTGTTTGCACATGAGCTTGCATCTCTAGAATGCTGTCTCAAGACTGACTTAAACCTGAGGCCTATTCGCACTAGGGCCTCTCAAACACGGGTAGGTCATCCTGGGACAGAGCATTTGCTCTGCTGGGCTGCCGGTTCCATTCAGAACGACGCCAGGGCGGCCTACTCGTGTTCCGGGTGTAGAGCACAAAATCGTGCTCTACACCTGGCCCAGGGCATTCCCAGCCATCCTAGTCCGTCCCTCAGCTGTACGGAAGGGAGGGCATTCGCACTCTCCCTCCTGGACAGCTGTGGGCCCCACCCTCCGCTGCCGCTATTGGGTCAAAATCAGCCCAACAGCTGGCAGGCCTGTGCAGTCACCTTACCTTGCTGGGCCCAGGGTGCTCTTTGTGTGGCCTGGAGAGCAATCTGCACAGGGGCAAGCACTCCAGAGCACATGTGCCTGTGCAGATTGCAGCACATCACTCTCAAGGCTGCACAAACTCTAGACCCCAGGCCTGGCAAGATAAGGGGGCATTGCGCACGTTGGGAGGGGGGGTTGGCATGAACCCCTGGGTCCTGCTGGGCAGATTAGAACATATACATCATGGCTTACACATTGTGTGCTGCTGGGCAGTTCTTTGTTTTTTAAGACAGAAGTGTAACATTAGAGTTCTATATGCAGTAAGATTATTTCATGACTGTGACATTTTGTAAATGTCTGTAGAATCATTTCTTTACAAATAGCACTAGGAAAAGGAAGCAAATTATGCATAGCAAAGAGACTAAAGTCAGGTCTGATGTATATAAATGAGCTCATTATCTTGGTTGCTGTGTTGCTGACACACAATGGCCAAGCCTGAAAGCAGGCTGACCATTGCCAAATAAAGTTAAAGCAACCTACATTTGTATTGCTTTACAGTGTTACACAACTCTGGTTCCATCCATACCTTGCCTTAAGATGCCCAAGGGGTTGGACCAAGGTCTGGACAAAACTGGGGAAAAAAATTGACACATCTAGATGCCCCAGGACCTATGTGGGCACCTATGCTGCCCAAAGATCTTAGGATATGAGGCGGGATATAAATAAATAAGAAAGCAAGCCTGTCCCCATGTAGCCCTTGATCCTCTCAGCGAGCCCCATCCATGAGCTGCAATCTCTGATATTATTCTAATAAGTTAGAAAGGGCTGATTTACCTTTGCAGCAGGAGTGTTGAGTTTCTTTCAGCAATGCTTCCTGCTCTATCTGCATACTAATTTTATTTTTAATGTTGGTTTCTATCACTTAATTGGAACTGATTTTAAGCTGACTGGTCTGTAATTCCTTGGATCAGCGCTGAGGGCTATTCGCACTTGGCCTTGTAGTTTGCAAGAGGTTAACATCTGGGCAGGCACAACATGTACAACCTAATTCTAACCAATCCCGGCCAAAAGCGCACTTGCCCTGTCCACATCATGACCATTTGCTCCATTTACCGTGGGAGGAGTCATCTGAGGTGCTGCCCAAGTAGGCTGGCACCTCAAATGACCTCAAACAGGACTATACATGCACAGAGGTCAACAGTGGCACAGGCGCATACAGAGTTACATCAGGCGTGGCAATAAAAATGGCAGTGCCCTGTCAGTGATCAGCCACGTGACTGTACAGAAGTGCGTGTCTGGGCACACGGTGGTTAGGCTAACATGTACTAGTGTTCCCTATTATGCAGTCTTCCATACAGAAATGCCCCTGGATTCTGTGGAGAGCCACTTTGAATTTACCGTAATCACTGAATTACTCCAAACTTCGTGTATTTGATTTTCTATGTTAGCAAGCATGCAAGTTGTGGTGCCTACCTTTATTTCAATGTATATTAAAGTAAAATTGTGTTAAAAACGAGTTTTAAACATTTTGGTAACCAGTAACAGTCTATACCATTAAACGGATTGGAAGTGCTTTGGCAGTAGTTGCAGGTAAGCAGGGACAGGGCTCGCTCAGCTCACCAGGAGGGAGGAGGGGTGATACACCAACAGCTACCACAGGTGGCAGGCTCACCAGGGAAGGATATAAAAGGCTATCCCAACAGCTGCCAGAGGTTCTATGTTCTATGTACTGTGTTCTGTGGTCTTGTCGGGGTGGGCGGTTTGCATGAAAGCTTACGACATCCTGAAGGATCACTGCGTTAAGGAATTAGGCAGGCAGATTTCTTAAGAAGAAGGGTTAGAGAGAGGCAGACTGAAATGTTTGATCTTATTTAATGTGAGGCTTACCTGATGTTTCATCCTGAGTTGAATTTGTAAACAATAAACTTGTTCTTGTTGATCTCAAGGAGCTTTGAGTCAAAGAACATTTTTACTTAAAGCCGCAATTGATAGACTGGCTGATGAAGGCTGTAGCAGCTTTAAGGGAAGTGAGAGTGGGAAGGAAGTTTGGTGCCACTATTGGCAAAGCTGAGAATCATTTCATGCCTTATTAAGGGATTTTAAAGGGAAAGTGACAAACCTTGCAGCAGGGAACTGTTTAGCGGCCTGGCCAACGCTACATTTAACGCTACCAACTAAACGAAGACATCACACAGAGTTTAACAAAGAGAGAGAGAGATTTAATTATTTAATTCTTTTAAAATACCAACTGTTACAAGCCTCTCCGGCTGTGGGGAGAGCGTCACACAAGTCATTTTCCTTGCCTTTCTTTTTAATGCTTCCTGGCACTTTTGTTCTTGTTTTCTGATGATAATGCAGCTGCATTATCAGGACCAAGTGATTATTAATTCATTTGTAATTCTTAGTTTTTATTCTCTTCTCAATGTTCGTGTGATGAAAAAAATGAAGATACATCCAAAGAGGAGATTTTCCCCATGTCTGATTCTTAAAATAGTCATTTGACATTTATATGGAAAGATATTGCATTTGATTGAATTTTGATAACACCTCTTATTCTGGGTGAGTGCCAGCAGCAAGTTTCTGGGTACATTTATGTAAGAACTTGTTAGGTTACATTCCAAGAAATACTGGACATTTTGAGTACAATCTTGAGAGTTTTAGTAGACATTTAAACTTTCCAAAAGTCTATTTTAATTGTATTTTGTGAATTTTAGGAGGTTTTAATATTTGGGTTGTCCTGAGTCCCACAGAGTGATAGCATAAGTTAAATAAATAAATAAATAAATAAATAAATAAATAAATAAATAAATAAATAAATAAATAAGCAAAAGATGTCATAGAACTACAGGTTACCCAGTGAAGGTGTGTCCTGGAAGAATTTGAACAAACACCACACATAGTTAAACTTTGGGATTTCCTACCAGAAAAGGTTTAGAAACCAGGGTTCTCGGGGGCCTTTTTGCTATTTGTGAACCAGTTTGGTCTTGTGGTTAGAGTGTCAGACTCTTATCTGGTAGTTCCCGGTTCACAAGGCCAGCTGGGTAGCCTTGAGCTAGTCATAGCTCTCTTCTGACCTACCTCATAGGTGTCTGTTGTGGGGAGAACAATAGAAAGCTTTGTCATCTACCTTGAGTCCACTTAAATGGGTTGGAAAAGTGGGTTATAAAATCCAGCTCTCCTCCTCTTCATTATTTTAGTAATAGGAAGTGGGGAGGTGCATGCCTCTGAAGGCCAATACTGAGTGACTATGAGCAGAGCATGGTGTGTGATCATGTCCTGCTAGTAGGCTTCTCTGTGAGAGCTGGTACTTCTGAAGGCCATCTTTGCATCAATTGTGATTGCTCATCACCATGTTGACTACTGGAAACTGCTACTAAACTAATGCAAGACCAGCAAAAAAAAAAAAAAAAGGAGGAGGAGGTCTTTATTGAATGGTAGCAGTTTGTTAGATCAGCAACAGCCATGTAAGGAACCAGCTGCTCTTTGGGCAACCAGAGGCTATGAGAGAACCTGCACAATAGCAGAAGCTGTTGTGAAGCCCACTGAGAAAGCGTACCACCACCATAGCACTTCTCTTAGAGAGGAGAGACAACAGGAAGGTCTCCTCGCTGAGATTTCAATATACAGGCAGGTGTATAAGGGAGAAGGCACTTCTTCAAGTACCCAGGGCATTGTGTTGTTCACATGTCTGCCACTGTTCTGGATGTGGAAACACTGCAGGCAGGAAACTTCTAGTTCCACCAGGAATGTTTTCAGAAACACAAGATATAGTTGTGGAAGCTGCCCAATTCTGGTGTTGTAGAAAACAGGGTTTTACTTAACAGCCCAAAGAAATTACAAAAGGCAAGTGGTGGTGGCAAAAATTGTTAGGAAGCACTGTGAGCATTCTCCCTACTGCTTTGCTTGTAAAATGCCCCGGTGTCCTCATGCTCTTTCAGCGTCCTAATGTACCACAAGGATACAGGGATGTGCAGACTGTGTCCCTCTAGTGGAATTTCAAAGAACAGCAGTGGCATCATGACCTTGCACAGCCAGCCCCACAGCTGCAGGGGCAAGAGACCAGACAAAGTCTTTCATAGGCTTATTGCTGAGAATTGTGCTGGCGTTTATAGTCATTTTCTATGCTCTATCTATGTTTCTAGTTAGATCATAAATACCCCATGGCTAACTTACAAGAATTCAATTCCCTTCATTTTCCACCTTATTTCCATGTGCCTTTTTCTTTTTGTTATATCTTGTAATTGCTGTAAGGGCTGTCTATTGTGTTCTTTGCATGGCATTTCTTTCAGAAAGTATCTTTTGATATGCATCCTCCCAGTGGAAAAAAAAAATGACCTAGTTTTTGATAGTTAGACCAAAGAAGAGGCTGTTTAGGTTGGGACAGAATAGTCAAGGTTAATTTTTTTAAAAATGTTTAAGACAAAATGGGTGTTTTCTGTTCCTGTGTGTGATCATGTACAGTTCACTGGCGTGGAAAGTAGACATTTGCATAGCATTGGGCTTGTAAGCATGTTACTAAGCTTGCATCCAGATGGCTAGAATTTGGTTGCCTAGGGGGTGGGAAATGTGGGGTCCATGATGAAGATGGCAGCCACATCAGCCCAAAGGCCTGTGCCTTGCAGCAGATCATGGCCTCCTACATTCTCACAGCTGTGGAGCAAGATTCTGCAGCTGTAAGGTTACTATCTGTGGCACTTTTGCATTTTGAACCACTGCAAAAGCAGCGTAAGCAAAAATTAACCTCTTCTGTCACCCGAGATAGAGGAGCAGGGGGCAAATAATCTGTCGGTTTGCTCTTTGAGCTGTTTATTTTGGCTTATGGCTCAGGTGACACTGAGAATGATTTCTGCAGCTCCAGGGCAGCCTGTGGGCCAATGGTCTATTTGCTTGCAGAGACCCAGAGATGTAGGAGAGGCAGCCTTTGCCAGTTTTGTGGATGCAGCCTAAGAGCTCAGGCAAATTCCTATATTTAAAATCTGCACTAGCATCCATTGAATGCGCTCACCGTTTTCATGTTTCAGCAAACAGTGTGGAGGACAGACTTCACGCGCTGTTTGCCCTATAGGTTGGCACAAGGAGAACACAGCTGGTCACTCGGCAGTTGGATAAAATTTGCATGGCGTCTGTGTGATTGCCTAGATAGACATCTGCATCTGCAGCTGATCAACTCTAAAGCCTACAAGATTTCTTATCACTATTTTGGTGACAGGAGGGAGAGGCTGGCGTGCTGTGTGCAGGAGGCAGAAAATAGCACAAAGAGAGAGATTTATTTAGTGTGGCCAGGTCTTTAGTTACTGTTTTTTGGTTTCAGGGCCACAACCTCGAAGCAGACTTCACACTTGATCTTAGCCAAAAGGCTGAGAAGCGATCTTGAAGCAAACTTAAAAGCAACATTAATATTCTTTACCCAGGTCATTGACAATTCTTACCTTTTTTAGGATTTTAAAAAATGATTTAATTGCTTGTATCCCACATTATGATGCTAGGGGTAACTTCTAGTCTGCTAGAAAAATGGCACAGATGGAAAATATGCAGCTTGCAGAACTTTCACTCTTAAATTGCAAGGAGTACAGAGACTGATCCAGTGTGAGACATGGTCCAGTTGACTAATGTGCCTTCTGCCTCTGTGGCAGATCCATCTTTCACTTCTCTGAGGTGGTCCAAATCATAACTGTCTGGATGCTGACAGTGCTCCAGTATCATTTGTACAACCCACTGGCAAATACAAGGCACAGTAAAAAAAAAAAAAAAAGCATTGTAATCCTTTTTTCACACTTAACTTTCCTGGGACAGTGTTCCAGGGCCATTAAGATCAGGGATGGAGGCCGGCGTTTACACTGCGAATCCCGCCCCTGTCCCAAACCTACCGCAATCTTACCCTGCAGCAGGATAAGTGCAAATGTTGCTGCCTGGAAGAGTCTGCCTCACTGCAGCAGTGGCCGTGCATGGATGGCTGTTGCTAAGGCGAATGGACAACACATTGCGTGTGACAGCTATGCTGCAAGTGAAGTTGTAGTCCCAGCTGCCCACACCTATGCCCCATCCCACCCCCATGCAGTCTTCACATGGAAGTAAGTGTAAAGCTGAGTTTGGGGCTTGCCATAGGAGCTCCTATTTTTTAAAAATTTATATTTCTATCCCGCCCTATACCCATAGGTCTCGGGGGGGGGGTACAAGTTTTAAAACAACAGATTAAAACAATATCTATGAAAACACTTAATCCTACTTATTTAAAAACGTATACTAAATATTAAAATACTAATATCTACAGTTGGAGGGAAATTGTCACATTAGCCAAAGGCCAGGGCAAAGAGGAGCGTCTTCACCGCCTTCTTAAATGTATACTGAGAAGGGGTGGGATGCACCTTGAGAGGGAGACTATTCCATAACCTGGGGACCATTGCCTGCCATAGGAGCATCATAGGAGCTCCTACTATAGCCACGGAATAGTTTTTACTGCTCCACAGCTGTAGATGATGGAGGATGGCCTTCTAGGCTCAGAGTCACTCAGAAGCGCCTCTGTGGTGTGTGAATGCTCCAAGCCAGGGTGTCCCCAGGCCATCACAGTGGCCATAGTGGGAAAAGGGCCTGGGTCTATTGACGCTTCAATGAGAGGGTGGAAGGAGAGAACAAAATAAAAGAATATATATATGTGAAAAATGCAAAGTAAAATGTGTTTTAGTCACAGCTCTGGAAACTTCCTAGTAATTAATTTATGACTAATTGATGTGAATGAGTCATGGATCAGTTAAAAACAATTTACAGTAAAGGTTGCAGACATAAAAATGAAAAGTCAATTGTTCAGTCCTGTACAATCTTCTTTTGAAAGTAGTTAAAACTGACTGTTCTTTTACAAGTAACTATTGGTCCTGTGCTGGGAAGTTTGCCCTGTATACTAATTCATTTTGGCGCTAAACTGTTTATCAATATTTATGAATGTGATATTTGGTACTTTGCTCCAGCTTAGACTGTTACTTGCTGTGAATATAGCCAATATCATTTTTAAATATGGTTCTAAGTTTGCATTTTGGTATAATCAGAGTCAAAATGCTGCCCTGTTCTTGCCTTTAAAATGCAACATTCTGCACGCTGAGACATTCATAAGGAGCAAAGGATGCTTCTTACAAATTCATAAGAGCAAATCTTGTTTGGGATTCATATTCAGATGAAACATCTGAATAAATTCAAGACAGAACAAAAGCAAAATTGGAAATACGAAACTCTTTGCTTCATTAGTAGATAATGCCTGTGATCAGACATAGCAAAAAAGCACCTCTGAGGTGACATAGGCACCTACCAGATTAGTGAAATAAATCCGCAGTTGCAGAAAAAATTGCAGCTTACTTGCTGCGAAGCCATGTCCCACTGTCCAGATTAGAGCAGCCTACTGTAGCTTCCTTCTTGGAAGCTGTGAGAATTTGTGTTGGTACCTGCATGACCTGGGATGAAGCAGCCAGTGGGAGTTGAGCTGCCCTCCCTGTTATCGTCAGTTCTTCTCGCCGTTCTGTCCAGACTGGTGGGAAGATTAGAAGTTTCTTAATACTGTACTGCAAATGCTGTTAAATCAGCGTTAGTGTAAATGTGCAGTAGCTATGGGATAATGTGTTACCGCTACAATCCCTTGATCGTGGTGTGCGACACCCCCACAGCGACTGCACACTTCGCTGCACATTATTAACAAGTCTGGACGCAGTCTTAGAGAAGTCTTCAAGGCGGGATTGTTCACACACCAGTCTGCCCCTCCCCCCACTCCTGAACGTTTTATAAGCGGTGGAAGCATGAGGACTGTACACTGTCTCTCTGAGGGACCTCTGAGGCATCCCTTTTGTAATGTCTGCCTATGACCTCCACATGATCTTATTGGGCATGTGGGTTCCTATCCTAAGTCATATCAAATTCTCCTCCCGTACCCCTCTTTTAAGTTTGCAGTTCTGTGATTACTGTTAGTGGAAACCTTTGAACAACTGTTCCTTTTTGCATTACAAAGAAGGTGAACCTCTACATGGTAGCATTTCTAACAGTCATTTATGATTTAGAACTACTAAAGATTCAGAGTCAAGATAAACTGGCAGAGAAATAAAAGAGAGATACATGCAAATATACTGTATATTATTTCCAAAGCTAGAGAATAATTCAGACCACAATGCAGCCATTAGGAAAATCTATTGAAATTCAGCACCATGCCAACGTTTACATAATAGAGTTCCATCAAATGAAAGACTGTTGTTCAATTGAGTCTGTTTTCTGAGAAGATCAATATATTGGAAGGGTTTAAACCAAAATAATGAAGAGGCCTTCATGTACAATTTGGTAGATATCTGCATTCTTCAGCTTGTCTTCTGTGGTGTGCTGTCAAACATGGTTACTAAATGAATCATGGCAGTTGAACTGATTCGGATTTAAAGAGAAATTGGTTGCAGATTTCTACAGAATTCAGAGAGTCTGGTTTTACATTCTGAATTCATGTGGATTTTTGAACATCAAAATATATTTCAGTGTATTTGCCTCTGAACTATTTGGACTACTTTGGAATTTATGTATTTAAAACATGAAAATAACTTCTAAAAATCCCAAAGTGGTTTACAATATAAAACTAAAATCAAGCTTGAAGGTGATTCCACACTTGTTGGTAGACTGGACCAGCAAATGTACTAGACGCCTCCCTGTCACATTCAGCTAACCATCTAAGGGAGGCCCCCACCCCTGCTAGTATGCTCTGTCCACATAGGATGGAGTGTAGACAGGGCCAGGAAGCCCCAAATGGCAACGGGTCCAGTCTGCTGGAAGGTCTCCTGGGATTCTAGGGGGTGGCATCTTGGATCACGGAAGTGTGGAGACATCATGTCTCCATGATCCTATATGCCACAGTACCCATTGCACTGTCCCAACAAGGCACAGGGCTGCAAAAGGTTACCCAGGCTTTCAGGTTATCCAGACCTTCTCCCCCATGGCAGTTCCAAAGCTGATGTGGGCTTCAGACTCAACATGGGGGATGGAATGGAACAGGTTGCCCCAATGCAGATGGCCTTGTTCCATTGTAGGAGCCATCTGGCCTAGTGGGGTCTGATCTGCTTGGTCCATTTACTGAAGGCAAGTGTGGAAAAGCCCTAAACACAGCTGAAAACATATGCTCATTTATAGTGGGAATGCATAAGTGAACATGTAGGCAGCCACAAACACCTGAGGAGAGAGTATTCCATGCTGTAGGCGACACCACAAACAAAGCTCTGTCGCAAAACATTACAAGATGACATTCAGTAATTCATGGTTCTTACAGCAGGATCTGCCCTGATAATCATAGCAATCTTACAAGTCTTTAGTGATCAAGGCAATCTGTCAAGTGCCCTAGTCCCATGATATTTACAGTCTTCGTATACCAAACATAAGACTTTGTACCTGACTTGGTACTAATAGGCCAGGTGTTTAAGCACAGGTTGCCCCTCACTAATCCAGCTGCAAATTTGATGCAGTACAGCAGCATTGTGCAGACAGCACACTGCAGTTATAAGAGGAGTGCTGTAAGCTCCCTGTGTTCACAAGTTTGCTTACTGACAAGTTTGTTGGAATAATCCTGAAGCCTGCCTATCTTATTCCTTTCCCTCATGCACCTGGTGCCATGACTACCACTTCCAGTGCCATTCATGCCCTCCTCTGAGGCTCAACTAGACCTTCTGGTATGTATGCAGCTTTAGAGGTCACACCCATCTGGGAATTGTGGGAAATCTCACAAGATTTTCTGCAGTTTCTGGATGAGGGTAGTCTCTAAAGGCGCGTGTGCATCTCTGGAAGGCCTAGTTGAACCTCAGAAGAGGGTGTGATGGTAGCGGAGACTGTGGACGTGTTCCCACCTACCCCATTCCTGGCCCGGGTTCTGGTGCGGGTAAGAGTTTCCAGCTGGGAACAGCACCGAGTGTGAATCGGATTGTTCCCAAACTGGACCCGCAAGTGCGCAGAAGCACACCAGCGAACAGCACATGCAGTGGTTTATGAGGACAGGAACTGACACTGCCGTCACCACTGCTGGCCTCCTCCAATCCTCGGCTGCCTTCCTTCCTTCCTTTTCCCTCCTCGCTTCTTCCCCCCCACTCCATTCCATGCCTGCCATCTGACGCCTCCCCTCCCCACACTCCCTGCTCACTCGCTCGCTTGCCCTGGCCACTGGCTTTCCTCGTTTGCTCGCCTTCTCCGGCACTAAAATCCAGACTGGAATGGAGAAGTCCTATTTCACCAGGTTATTTCCCCTCTGGATTTCTGCAGAGGTTTCTGCAGAAGATCCAGGGAAAAAGCAGTGGCTTGCTGGATTCGGACTACTGGCCAATATAATGGGAACCCTGGATCCTGAGTTCAAATCCAGTTTGGATTTAGCCCCTATGGGAACGCAGCCTGTGGCATCAGCTGGATTTACAGGTAAGGGAGCACAGCCAGTGGGGATGGGAGGCCAGGCTGGGTGGGTGGATCAAGCCTTCATTGAAACTTCTAGGCTGGATACATTTGATTCGGACCCTTTCATTTTACCCACAAATCAACAATGCTTCAAATTCTTATGCTAATTTGAAGCAGACAAATATTTTTCACTGGTCGCCCATTTATTTAGTTACAGTAACTTGAGTTGACTGGACAAAATTGTTATGGAATTGTTACATTTGTTCTGACAGCACACATATAATTATAGAGTAAGGAGTAAGGGAAGGCAATGTCCTTCTTTATCCTCCCAATGTTTTGTGCAGTATTTGCATAAATGATATGCCTGGCCCTTTCAATACTGGGTCTTATTCTGGACATATTCAGGAATAGGGGGCTGTTGTGTGCCTGGGGTCTTCCGTAGTCCACACTATCATGAGGACAGAGGCTCCTGTTTCCAGATACATTCTGAGATAAGATCTAGTGCAGAAAGGACTCTAGTATCCACTGAAGTA
The DNA here is from genome assembly GCA_014337955.1 of Aspidoscelis marmoratus. Taxonomy (NCBI): domain Eukaryota; kingdom Metazoa; phylum Chordata; class Lepidosauria; order Squamata; family Teiidae; genus Aspidoscelis; species Aspidoscelis marmoratus. Next base: position 13,787,035 of record MTQE01003428.1, on the reverse strand, counting down.
TTAATGAGTTTTGTATTTTGCACTGATGAATTAAACCAAATCAATTGAACTGATATATTAGTACAAAGACTAGTTCAAAATGCATGCCCAATAGTTGTTTGCATAGGAAAGGAAACTTAAATTCACCCAAATCAGAATTAATTTATTTGAACTGATGAAGATGAATGTTCTGGGAAGTCTGCAGAAGCTCTGGAATTAAGCATCTTGGGCATAGTCCAATATTCTGGATGCACAGAGATCCAGGCCTCCTCCCATATGCTTAAAAAAGTACTTCTGGTTTTGGCAAATGTGTTTGTTGTTATTAATGGAAGCTTAGCTGCAGTGAAGCTTCTACCATTATTATCTGCTTGAGCAGAGAGGAAAATACCATATCGTTGGCTACAACTATCAACTCAGTCCTTTACTTCCAGTGCATTACGCTCTTATGTACATGGCTGCACAGAAAATGCAGGCTAGGCCAGCAGAATCATTTTTTCTCAATTAAACAAAGCGAAGAACCAGCTAGCAGCGCCAAAGGACCAGAAACAACAAAAGGCCTTTTCACACTTACTGCTAAACCAGAACAGTGTGAGGCCTAGACCCTTCTGGGCCTCATTCGTCTGCACTCCAGTGTGGAAAAGAAAGGACGCACCTGTTTTGTCTGCATTGGTTGAAGTATAGCCAAGCCCAGTCCAGGCTGCCCAAAATGGCTGCCTCGACAGGGACAGTCCAATATGGTCTACTCGGAGGTAGAACAGCACATGCCTCCATGGCCATTGGGGCCCTTGCAGCAGGTTCCAGAGCATGTATGAGTGGCATGGCATGCATGTGGGTTGCTCTGGGACAACTGAACTGCTTCAACTGGGAACAGTGTCAGCTGGAGTGGTCCAGCCCAGGTAAATTCAACAAGGTCTAAAGTGCCCAGTCACTTTGTTGTTAATTCTGGGGTTATTTGATAGTTGCAGAGCTTTGAAAGAACAGCACTGTCCTGTGTGTTTCTGAGACAGAAACTAATGCTGAAAGCACCCAAAAAGACATATGGTCTAATGACCCCAAGTGACTCTTGATATGCTTTGTAAATAGAACAGGGCTTCTTTGCTCAAGCAAATCTGACTTTGGAGAAACTCTCAAGGTTGCATCCCTAAAGGTTGCATCCCTAAATGGGAGATCATCGCTCCTGAAGAGCAGGAGGCAGGAAGTGTAGATGGTATAAGACTCTCAGTCAGTTGGCCAATATGATCTAATCCTTCTATTTTGAGAGTTGACATCATTGTCAACAAAAAGAGATGTTCCTACACATGTGGGTGGAATTGCTCCTGGGTACAGGCCTTTGGGACATTCCTGGGTAAGGAGATAAACCAAATGCTCAATAAGGATGCTGTCTGGAATAAAGAACTGTTTGGTCTTCAATAGTGTGAATTAACTTGTTAACATAGCTGGTATTTATCTGATAGAGCAACTCAATCCTCATCAGGATATTCCTGAAGGGGCGCATCATACTGGGATCTAGAGAGATGATATGCTTATATAATTGATCAATTACAACTTGATTTTTCCGGGTGAAGATTAGTTCTTATGAGATGCAAACTATGCAAGAAGTAGAAGAAATTTTTGGAATATATAAAGATGAATATCACAATTAATGAAATACAAGAGGAAATCTTGAGATTGATTCCATTTCAGAAAACTAAGTCCCCAGTCAGCAGAAACAATCTGCTGCTGCAGAAAAGGGGATAGGTCAGGGAAGAAGATTAAGTTCATATATAATATACTTAACATATAGAAAGATAAAAAGATCCTGGAGGCAGGAAGTAAGGTGTGTGCATACATCCTCCCTCCCTCCCTCACAAATTGCAAAGCCAGGAAATAAATATTCTTTCAGCACAACCCTATTCCAGGAATCCCAGGAAACGGCCCCTGAAGTCACCCATTTTCTGTGCATAATGAAATGAGGCAAGTTGCTCATACTGCCACTGTCTTCACAGCAGTAGTGGGAGTGCCTGCAGTCAGCAAGTGCCCACAGTTGTTGTTCTTCCTCTATGAGAAGAATGCCTCTTAGGGCGAATCCCCACAGCAAGCTTACTTCGCTTTCCCTAAACCGAAATAATAGAACCGGATGCAAACACAAATTTGCCTGTTCCCATTACTTTTAACTTAATTGTGTTGGATCCGGATTCTGAGGATCGTACATGGCATACGTGACTCAAGGTGGGACTCAAGTGGCTACTTTTTAAAAGCCTCTTTTCGGGGCTGCCCTGCGCTCTTCCTCCTGGCATGGATGTGCCACCCATAAGGGACCCCTTCACCGAGCCTAAATGGGTGGCTGGGTAGCTGCCGCTTCCATGGATGGAGGAAAAATGGCATTGGGCAGACAGCCAGCGATTCTTTCCCCTCCTCTCCCCATTGCTCAGGGCACACAGCAGCAGCTTTAAACGTTCACATTCAGCTGCTTTCGTCCCTTTCCCTTTCTAAAGTCAGAACTCCAAAGAGCTAGAATTGTGCAAACTTGCAACATTGTTATTCCAACCATCAAGGTGTGAAGTGGTTCCGTTGCTACAGTGTAGCGATTCCTGTTAAGTGGATTTTTACACTGAAATCACTGTCTTTGGAAGCAAGCTATTGGGAGAGGGAAACCCTAAACATGGATTCTCATCTCTTAAAATGGTACTGTCCACACAGTAAAAAATGTAAAACGTTTCAAGCGCACGATCCGAAGTGAGACCTGTTGAAATCAGGATTGAGATTCACCACACTTTGGGGTGGTTTAACACGGGAAAAGCGTGTTAAGCCAAACTGCCGTGCGGACTCCGAGGACTGAAAACGTTTTCAATCCGAGATAAGGTTGCCGTGAAGACACGGCCTTAGAATCATAGAATCTTGGGTCATCTAATCCAACCCTCTGCTCAGTGCTGGATTTCCTAAACTGTCACAGACAGATGTAGGTCCAGCCTCTGCTCAAAGACCTCCAGCAAAGGAGAACTCACTACATCCCATGGCAACGTATTCAATTGACTGATTGCCCTCACTGTCAGGAAGTTTTTCCTAATATTGAATCTGTATCGACTCCCTTGAAGTTTCATGCTGTTTTTTCTAGTCCTCCCTCTGGGTATCTGAGGACACTTGCCAGCTCTCACAGGCATGCTGTATGCACAGGGGCACCACAAATGTGCAGATGCTACACTTTTGTGCCCTCACTAGATGTGCTTTTCATTCAGTGTGTTTGCAGCACAAATTCTGTTCTCGGTTGGCAGTTTTGAACTAGGCATGCTTGGGAGTTTGGGAAAGGCTTCAGTATCACGAGGTTAGAGTCTCAGGGATTCAACAGCGACTTATTTAGGTTAGATAGTTGCAGTTATTTTGGTTCACATTCCTTCAAACATTTTACTATAGTTCCCTTTTTGTTATAATTTTTTCTATTCATCTTGGCAGAAAGACAGCAGTATTCGCTGATTCTGTGCTTTTTTAGGTAAACAGTCAAATGACCTTTACTATGTGCATCTCCAATACACAGAGATGCACAAACAGAATATTTCTTCTAACTTTATAGTCCCAAATCCAGGTGTTCCTTGAATATGTGGATTTAAGAGCACATACCTGTTAACGCTACTTTTCCCTCTGCATATTTATAGTAATTTTCAGTGCACTTACTACATGGTCATTCTGCAGAGTCAGGGATTGTGCCCAATGAAGGTCCTTTCAGCGCTGAGGTTTATTTCCAATTATATTCTGGAATAGGGACCTGCCATCCACATGCTAGTGCAGACTGCAGCAGTACCTGTCTAAGACCTGCCAAAGTCTGCAGTAGCATGCAGATGGTAGATCCCTATTCTGGCATATAACCTGGAACAAGGCCCAATACATAAAGGGCTTACATCCCACTGACAGAATTTAGGCCCCTTTCCACTTTGTCCCATATTTGGGAACAAATTCTGGAATAAGGGGCCACGTCCTGTATAGGACTAAGTGTGGACCAAGCCAGAGCACTGAAAATATGCCCTAGCCTGGTATAGTTGCGAGAGCCCCCCTGCCTTCAGATTTGAAGCTGGCAACTCCCTCACTTTGATTCTGAGGGCAGAGGCAGCACTCCTTTCTGACCGTCAAAATTGCAGCAAGGGAATTCTCAGCCACAATTTTAATGGGCAAGGGAGGATTTCTCCATCCTACATGAGAATCAGCTGTGATCTTGACAGGGGAAGGGAGGTTACCCCTCCCTCCCTCAAGTCAAATTTTCTTTTTACCCGAGGGTGGTGGTGGTGGAGAGAGGGAGAAGTAGCTGCCATCCTCCAGTCTTAAAATCCCAGCCAATCCTGATATGGTGGTGGTGGGGAAACCTTCCCAGCATTCGAATTTATGACTGAGAATTTCCTGTCTATGATGTTGACAGGCAGGGACATCCCTCAGGGTGTAGGCAACATGCTGCTCCATTAAGAGGAGTGGTTGCTTCTCATAGGGTGCCTCCAGGTACATTCATAATTTCACAGCCACTGTGTCTCACTTCCCATAGGACAGATGGGACAACCGGAAGCTGCAGAGCGATTCCATAGCTCCTGCATGGCCGCTTCCTTTCATCCAAATGGGACAATTGATTGTCCATAGCAATGGCACTGCATTTGAGGGAAAGTCCATAGTAAAAAGCTTCTGATTAGTCAATAGCTTTTAACTTCGGAATTTCCTTGCCACTGTGTTGCTGCCACTGGAGACAATCAACTGTTCCATTTCTGGTCATGTCCTGCAGTAGCAGCTCAGTGGCTGCAAAGTTTTAAATGTGTCTGGAAGCACATTTGAAAGGGGAACTTTGCTACGCTTATAGCACTCTTCCTCTTCCTTTGCAGACTTATCTATTTGGCATTTGGTTTTACCCTGAATATTGTTTTAAAATGTTGAAATCTATGTCATTGTATATTACCATGAGTGCTTCTGAGTAGGATTGTTGGATATAAACTTGAGAAGTTAAGTAAAGATTCAGATGTCCAGTCACAGTTCCAATCATTCATAGAAGATTTCTGCTGGAGGTTAGGCTACAACACTTTGAGGCCAAACACATTTCAGAAGACAGAACTACTAGTGCAAGAACCCCCTCTAGATTTAACTGCATGACTAAACCAAAAGGAAATGAGCTGGGGACAAGATCAGTAACTATAAATTGCCTTTCAAGAGCTGGAGATGTCTCTCTGAAAAGAACAAAATACTTTCAAGTGTTGTTTCTATGGTAATCCTGTAGAAGGCTGAGCTGTATCCAACCTTAATCACATAACAAGGTGGAAATTCCCCAGCATTCAACTTTTTCCACAGTCCTCAAGCTCCTAATGTTTGTGCACAGAATATGACAGCGAGTTAATTTCTAAGACCTCTGTGACTTCAAACACTTAACATCAATTTTCGTCCCCTTGAGGGTTATGACTGTATTTCATATCACCAAGAGTAAAAAAAAAAAAACCCTAAACCACTACCACCCCAAACTAAAAAAACATTGTTATGGCCTCAGGAATGGAAAACCGTTCTTTTACTGAGGTTATTTCACAGCAGTTAAGAAATCTCATGAAAGACCAGGCCCTCAAAGTATGCCTTATTCTGGCCATAGGTTCATCTTCCCAAGAGTCTCAGCCTTTACATTTGAAGTTCAGTTCAAGTCATAGGCTGACTCCAGACACATGGTAAAACCCACAGTCTTCTCAGTACTGTACTTGGAATGCCAGAGCATAGTGCCAATTTAACATCACTGTTGTGGGAAATCTAGCAACCATGCCAGGTTTCCCATAATCACCGAGCTTACCTGATGTCTGCCAAGCCGCTTCCACAACCAGAGTAATTGGGGCTACTGGAAACACCAGCCAAACAAGCACACGCACACAAAGGAAGTAGGCAGGTGTTTGACTGGCATCTGGTAGCCCAGCTGGCCTTACTGTAAAAGCTCCTTGCCAGACATTAAGTTAAGCAGGGGTTTGCTCCACATATTTGGTGGGGGCTGGCAAGAGGCCATTGTGGGATCTTGTGGGAGGCAGTCTGGTCAACAGTCTGGAGTAGCTTGCCCCAGAAGCTCTGGAGATAACCCCCCCCCCGAGCTTGTGCCCCCCCAAAAAATGTTGCTTGACTGATGTACACGGCAGCCAGTTGCTGTGTGCCACCTTTGCGTCTTCCGCCTGGAGGCAGACAGGTGCTCCACATGGGTGCTCTGGCGTTCCCACAGCAAGCATGCCTAGCACCCATATCTACCGGGTGCTACACTGCCTGTGGATATACATTGGGTACTTGCCGGGATCTGGATCTTCTATATCCAGATTTGTTTAAGGACCCATTTCTTAGATAACGGATCATACTAGATCCAGATTAAGGGAGGTAAGTAGAAAAAAAAAAACCCTTGAACTAAAGTTGTGACCAGGGCCAGAGAGACACGTGTGTGGTCCTCATGTTCCTAAGTCCCCTTTAATCCGCCTTTTCTAGCACAGACTGGATATGAGAGGTGGAAGATGCAGACTGGTGTTTGAACATTCACATCTCATAGTTTCCCTTTAATGTGCCCCCAAGGTGTGTGTGTTTTTCACTGTGTCTGATTACAGCCCTAGCCAAGTCCCTGCTGATGTTATGAAATACGGTATCCCTCATAGGCCATGATGATTCCATTACCAGTAACCATGGTGTTGTGAAAAATCACATTAGGGGAAATGTGATTTCCTCTAGCTGCTGGCGTTTTATTCCTTGCAATTACTTGCATTAAGTTTTTTTTTTTTGAAACGATGGTCATTTGCAGTGCCTTGTTAGACAAAATAGCCGCTCATTTGCTGATAGCATGTAAAAGAACCACAGTCAGCAAAACCATGCTGAATGAGGGATGAGTTGTTTCCCCTAAATTTGCATCCCTACAATTTAAGTTGTGCACACACAATTAATGCAAATCAGTGTCATCTGTTTGAGGGGGCAACAAGGGGAAGAATGTTCACCCTACGTGTTCTTTTGTTACATTTGTTATCTAATAAACTATGGACAGACATTCATACATGCACAATATTACGTCAGTCTATGTACGTTCTATGGAGATCAGAAATAACATTTCACAGATGAAAACAGGACTATACTTGTAACACTGTAATTGTTTCACTAAAAGAAAAGGCTGTTTGACAACACACAATCGCTATGGTTAAACATTGCTCTTGTATGCCTTCTGAATTAATTTATCCTGTCACTGCTGGTCTTCCTCTGATTTATAGACCAAGAATGGGTTTTCTTTTGGTGATTTAAGAAAAATGTGAGTGTCCTGCAATCTGTTGTCAACAAAATATGTTTCAAATGTTTCAACAGATGCCGAGTGTCAAATGATAGGCAATGCACTCAAGGGGGCCTTATTTATGTAAATGTATATTAGAGACAAAATCTGTTTCACCCCTCATTCAGAAGTCTGGTACCGCAAATACATCTACTCAGAAGTAAGGCAGATTAAATTCAATGAGGTTTTTTCTTCAGTTAGTAGGTATACAAATGTAATGTCAATCTGTAGGCTAAGACATTTTAAAGATATTCCTCAAACTGCTTTGTTGTGTATGTGCACGCACGTGTGCCTGCATGCGTTATGTGATAATTTACTAGAAAAAAACAACAACATAGGGAGTATGTGGTAGATGTAAACATTATTCAAATAGTGCCATTAATTGTTTTACGGCAGAAAGTACTTTGTATCCTTTCAGTCTAGCATAGGCATCCACTGATTCCTTGGCCTTTGGCTGAGGGAATAGCTTCTCCTCTCCATTTTAGACACTGTTATTGGTTTTAGTGGGTTCTTTTAAATTTGTTTTTACTGTAATAACTTGCCCTGAGACCTTTGAATACGAGGCAGGATAAAACTACAAACTTTTTTTGTGTGTGTGTTAGTTCTGTCTCCCCAACAGCTCCTGAACATCAGTTTCGGAGATGTGGGTGGTTCTTCAGAACTGTGTAGGAAATGGCATGGGGATCCAAAAAAGAAGAGAAGTCTGTCTGTCTGTCTGTCTGTCTGTCTGTCTGTCTGTCTGTCATCATCATCATCATCATCATCATCATCATCATCATCATCTCCACAGCACATCAAATCACAGTTTGTCAGAATCAGGCAGAAGGGCTGTGGTAACACCTTCACATTAATCCTTCTTCACTCTTTCTTCTGACCCCCCACTACACACCCTTTTAATCCAATCCATTTTATCTGTGGACTTTCCTCCCTTCAATCATATTTTCCTGAATCCTGATTTTTATGCGTCTCAAGCTATGATTAGGGATGTGCATGAATATTCAAAACATTCAAAATTTGATTGAATTCATTTGAATTTGGACATTCTAATTCAAATAGAATGTCTGTACATCCAAATTTAAACATTTGAATGAATTTCAAATCTTTCAAATCATTCGTATGAATTATTTGGACATTCATATATGTACGTATCTGTACGCATTACATACATATCCGTACACATCTTATTTATATCCATACGCATTTGTACGGATACATACGAGACAGAAACGGGATGCATACAGGATAAAACAGGATGCGTACGGATGCATATGGGTGCGTACAGATGTGTACAGACACATTTGAATGTTGTTGACATTTGTATTTTCAAGTACGAATCTAAAATTCTTACTAATAGATTCAAATGTATTCAGATCAAATTGAATGTGAATACATTCAAATTTTAAACATTCAAATTGGTTCCGATCTTCAGATATTCGATTCAAATCGAATGCCAAAAATTGCATTCATGCACACCCATAGCTGTGATAGTGTTAATCCATTTTTATTTTTTCAGTGTGATTGGGGAAGAAGACTAAACGGGGCTGAATCCTACTACAGTGGGTGTATGCTGCATAAATTTGCCCTCCCTTTCACTCAGTCTGTGATTACATACTGCTGAGTCACAGATCTTTTATCCAATCAGAGTGCAGGGGGTGTTGTGACAGTGGAGAATGCTGGAGAGCTAAAAAAAAGTCTCATAAAGGAATCTCAGGTTGGGAACAAAAAGGTGTGATCATAGCAACCTAACTGAGGCCAAAGTGATGAAGGGTTACCAGATATTGGGTGTGGTTGGAGTTAGTATGTTTTGAGTCCAGCTTCTTAATAAGATGGACTATTTTATCAACCACGGTCAAGGAACCAATTGTCTTACACACGCACGCACACTCCGCTGTATAAACTCCTTTTAGTCCCCTCCTCTCAGTATACACCTCTCATCTGTATCTTTTCTGAGCACAAAGGAACCAACTAGATTCCATCTATAGCACTAATTACTGCTTCATGAATTGCTTTGATTTGAGGTAACCTATTCTAGATTCTTAAGCTTTGTTCAGAACAAAATTCACAGCATCTATATTCTGAGTTAGCTATATTTAGGCTGCATCTGTTGGAGTTCATCTGCCCGATTTTTAAAAAGTGCATAAATTAATGCAGATGCTATTTCTCCCCTTCTCCCAATAGCTGGAAAAGACTGGATAACAGACTTCTTCTGGTTTGAATCTTATGGCCATTGTTTTCCAAGATGGCTCTCAAATCAGGTTATTAACATAGATAAAACAAAATGAGATTAAAAGAACTGAAAGTCTTTTTTAGTATTAAGAGTTTTATTTATTATTTGGAAGCTTAAAAAAATCAGCAGTAAACAAAAGTCAAAGACTCCTAAAACTTTGGCACGAGACTCAGTATCCCATCATTCTTCTCAAATTGCTGATTGTGCTGACTGAGAAATCTTCCAAGGAAGGAAGTTCTGTAACTTATATATCAAGAAAGCCTTACATAAGATCATAAGAGGAGCCTTGCTTGATCAGGCCACAGCCCATCTAGTTCACCATCCTGATTCACGCAGTGGCCTGCCAATTCCTTATGGGCATCTCAAGCAGAAGACAACTCACTCGCTCTCAACTCCTTCTCTTGCTGTCTCTCCAGCTGGAGGCAGTACCTAGACATCCATTCTAGTAGCCATTATTACATTTGTCTTTGACTTATCTTGTGCCTAGGCATCCATTCTAGTAACCATTGCTACACCTGTTTCCCAACTATGTTCTAGCCTTATTGCAAGAAGAGGAAGAAGAAGCTGATCTTGTACAGAGGTTGGCAACTGAACCTACAAAGACATCTCCTAAAATCACACCTTGAATCAAAGAGATCTCAGGAGCCTTCCATCAGCCTTTTTTGGAATATAGGCAGCACCCCCTGCCCTGAATGGTTTACAGTCTTCCTCTGTATTGTAACCTTCCCCTGTATATCTGGAGCCTTCCCCTGTATTGTAATGCAGGAACAGCTGGGTCTAGTATGTAATCTAAGCACTTTTCTCGCTTCATCCTTTTATTTCCCTCAGTGTCCTTGATATTACAGCACTCCAGGACACTGTGAAAAATTAATACTGTCTAGCCTTCTCTGAAGTAGTTTTCTACTTCCTGGGTTGTCATCAAGAGAGGACCCATGTTCCCTAAACCCTGGACCCCACCACAAAGCATCCTTACTGCACTCTTATACAAATATCAAAGTTACCGAGATATTTATTAAAAAGAGGGAGAGAAAGAGAACATCTTTGGGATGTTTCTTAGAGTGACCACAGGGATGGAAATTTTCATTTTAACCTGTTCTGGGACCATTCAGTGAAGGGAGGGATATAGATTTTCTAAATAAACAAGTAAATAAATAAAATGCCAAATTAATGTTTCCTAGCCACCAACTATCTATCCTTTCTTCAGCTCTCTGAACACTGTAGGTCATTTTCCTTGCCACAGCTTTTTTGGATGGAAGATGTAGAAAAGTGCCTCTTGTTTATGGGTGTTTTTCCACTGCAGCCCTTAGATGTGGATCTAAGAAGATCCGGATCTAAGGAATGGGTACATTTCTTAATCCGGATCTAGTAGAAGCACCCAATGTGTTTCCACAGGAGGTGTAGCACCTACCGGGGGAATCCGGATTGACCCACAAGGGGTTGGTCCATTACCCCAGGTGTTTTGGGGGGCAGGGGGGGCAGTCTTCGAAGCAACTTCAAAGTGATTTCGAAGTGACTTCAAAGTGATTTCGAAGCATGATCTCAACTTTCGAAGTGACTTCGAAGCCAGTGTTGGGGGGGTCCCTTCCCCTAGCCTCCTTTGGACCCCATTGCCTGTTTCCAGTGGAAACAGGCTCCCTTTAATCCGGATTTTCTGGGAGAAGACCCCATTGTAGACCCCTTCAATGGGATCTACAGAAAATCCGGATTAAAGGCCAAAATGTACCCATTAGATCCGGATTTCCCCAATGGCAGTGGAAACAATTGGGTCCCAAATGGGTGCCGTAGTGGAAATGGGGTCATCCAGCTCACAGCCAAATGGGTCCTAAATGGGTGCAAAAATGGGTACTTTTGACAGTGGAAAAACACCCAATTTCTCTGTCAAAAGAATGAATCAGGAAAAAAAAGGACATGTGTTATTTTACCCATTGTATAAGGACATTAAATATCAGCATATTATCCCAATACTAAATCAAATGATTTTACATACATAAGCTGTTAACTGGCACAGATACCATCTCTACAAGCAAATTTTGGGAATAAGGTTGTTTTTAAGTCTTTTTTTTTTTTGTTATGGTTTGCTTTTTTTACAGCTCAAATCTTTTAAATGCAATTGCTTTTAATTATATTTTTTTATTCTGTAATGTTGTATATAATAACCTGTTCTGGTCAAGGACTGAAAAAATTTAATTCGATGCTAAAAAAAAAAAAAAAGTCCAGGTCTATATTATCCCAAAAAGGACATCAATGATATATTGGCTGCAAATTGTTCTACAACAGGCATAAAAGAAAATGTGTGACCCACTTCCAAAGAAGATATTTCCCCCATATCTGAACTCTCCTGTGAATAAGCCCTCGTTTGTCTTTTCATACATCTTTCCTGACTGTTTTAAGCTGCTTGAAGATTTCATGAGGTCTCATAAATTATGAATTATTCCTGAAACTTTAAGGGAAGGAAAACGGTAAGAAGTCGGCTGCAGCAGTGTCAAGCCTGACGGACTGAATCTCCTTGTTCCAGTCTCAAGAGACAGCTTCTCAAAATGAAGCTCTTCATCTCCTAACATGAAGTGCAGATTGTTCTGGAGGCAGTGGGTGCAGCATTTAGATCAGAACTCGTGCATTGTTCAGCATTAGAACCCATAGCTGCGCAAAATGTCTTTGGCATATCTATGTGTAGGGAGACAATGGAAAACCTGTCCTAAAGCAATGCAACAAGGCCAGAGGGGAAAATGTATTGACAGTGGGAATGTGGAAGAAGCAAATCCATTTGATCTTTGGACCTAGTTCCCTGCAGAGCATGTTTCTCTTAACAGAGTTATTCCCTGGAGGAGTGGTGGCAGTTAACTTGAAAAGTGGCCTGGTGGGAAGAAAGTCTGTGGAACCAGAGCTGCACTTTTTGTTGATCTTCTTCTGTGGGATGCTGGGTACAAAAAGCAGGCACATCATGTCAGATCTCACCCATGTGTACATGCTGCAGGCTTTCCTCTGAAAGGATGTACACAGAGGGTTCTTGATTCTGTCTTGGTTGCTTCTTCACTTGTACTTCCAAAGGTAAATCAACAATTACAACTGATACACTGTGCTTTTGGGAGGCGGTGAGGTATCTGAAAAAAAGCACAAAACCTTGTTTGAGGGCTCAAAATACATATGATGAAATTATGTTGCATCATATCTAGTGTGATGCCCTTTAGATTTTGTTGGACTTCTAGCTTCCACAGCCACTGTCCCCAATACTAAAGGATGAATGGAGGCCATCTAGCAATATCTGGAACACACTGAAGTATTGAAGGCTTTCTAGATGATCCCATCACTACTCTTAACCATTCAAGGCATGGAGTCCTTTGGCAGCAGTTTTTGTTCACTGCTTGTCTCCCACCCATAGCACAGGTTGTTTCTCATGTAAACAAAACAGTAGAAGATTAAAGATCACTTCCCCTTCTTATAATGGTGTTTGCTACTAGTTCAGTAGATCAGAGCAGCATGAAATGTCAGGGAGGAGGGAAGGAAGGAGGGAGAAGGTAGACAGGCTTTTACACCTGACACACTTTTGCAACCCCAAGAAGGAATTTGTTACACTGATCTCTTATTACAAAGTTATTGCTGCAGGCTTTGTTGATTCTTCCCCTCCCCGCTCCCTTTCAGCCAGCCTGATTCTCCTGCTATGTAATGGTGGAGAGCTAAGAGAAGAGGGGATAAAGGGACAGAGAAAATCATGGATTATCATTGGATGAGGAGGAACTGAGGACAATGCCCTAAAGCATGGGTATCTCAAAAAACAAAAACAAAAAAAACCCAACCCCTCTTGTGTTCCCATTGCTAAATAGTGAGGATTATTTCTAAATCCAGCAGTGACACCTCTTTTGATCTGAATACAGATAATCTGTGTTGTGGGACCTTTAATCCTCAGAAACTGCAGATTCTGTTAAAGCTTTGGGAATGGTTAATGCTGAAAATGATTTCAAAGATCTTTAAATCTTGGATGTTTTTCCACTGTTACTAGAAGTACCCTGTCCACTAGAAGTGGAAAAACACCCCTTGAATAGAATAGGTTTCTATGTGTGTGCATAGAAACCCAATTTTAAAAATATTTTTAAAAGTAATTGATTGGTTTGCCATTGTCTTCTTCTGGACAGATGTGTGGCTTGAGCCTGGGACCTTCTCCATGCAAATCTGATGTTTTAGTACAATAACACATATAGTTGAACTGTGACAACTCCCCTCACCTGATCTCTGGCACTTTTATTGCCATGGGAATACTGTAAATGCTGTGTTAGGAATCCTTTTACTTTTGAAAGAACCATAATGACCTGTTAAGAAGATCTGAAGCTATTTATTTCCAGCAAGGACAGACACTAATATTTTCCTTGAACGTTTCATAGCTGCAATACTTGGAGAGTTCCTTCTGCTCTTCTTTCTCAGCCCTCATCTGCTCCTCAGGGATCTGAAGTCACATAAATGTGTTACCCATGCAAAGTCAGTTGCTCTAAAGCAAGCACATTCCTTTAACAGGCTGTCTCCTCTTATGGCTACAGACCAAATAGGGCACTCAACAGTGAAGCCAGCTGAACAGCTGCCAAAAAGTAGTGGAGAACTCCCAGTTCCTATTGTCCTGGCACCTGTCACTGAGATGTGTGTGCCCACATACACTCATATACTGGTACTCATAGAAAGGATAGCTCTTCCTTCCAAACCCATGTATTGCTCTTCCATGAAAAGGCCAGAGTTTTTTTTCCCCCTTTTGTTTTTATAAAGGAGAAGGGTCGTGAATATTATCTTACAAACCAGTGCATGTGCAGCTGACATCATTCTTTTCACAAGCTGCATGAGAAATAGCAGCTTACGCTGAATGCAAAATGCACTCCTTGTCTGCTTTCTCCGTCTGGTTCATTTTATACATGAACAGAGATGGTGGGCATGTTTTTCTTTAATTGAGTGCACATCACATTAATCCTGGTCAGTAAAACATTATCACCTAAGTTATCTATTCCATTCACTAGAGCCAAATGCAGCAAAATCACACACTTGATAATAGAAAGCGATAATTGATAGGGCCAATTCAAACATTTGTCTTTAGCCATAGGCAAGGGTATTTAATAATAATAATAATAAAGATGAACAGTTAAACATAACTGTTATAATTTACATGGAAATCTACATCTCACTGTAGTGGATCAGAATGACTTATGTGCTTGTTCAGTCTGATTCCCAGTTGCAAAAGTTGTTCTGGATGCTATTTCAAGCATTTGAAAGGGTCATATCCCTCTTACATAGGGAAATCTTGCTAGGTGATACACCTAAAAGGCCTGCCCTTGAGCAAGGTGAGTACTTACCTCACCTTGTTTCTGCCTGCCCCTCCCAACCTGCTTGGAGCATGGAGGGGAACAGCTTGTCATTTTGCTAGTGTATTCTCTAACTCTGAAAGTGGACTGAAGCTAGATTAAACCTTAAGTGTGACCACAGCCTTAGTAATTACTATGGTATCATGGATAGTTCAATGACAGAAGATCCTGATGTCTCGGTTGAAGAAGCCAATTGCAAACAACTTTTATATTACTGACAAGGAAATTTCACAGACATGTCTATGTAGACATTCAGAGGTGGTACAGTGTTGAATTGGGTTTGGGAACAAAATGACAATAGTTTTTATTTTGCTTTTCCAAAATAGGCATAATATCATGATACTTACTGATGTTTGCAACTAATTGTTTGTAATGTCTGGACAAATAGTACTTACCTCACCTTCTTCCTGCCTGCCCCTCCCAACCTCCCTTACCTTTCCAAGCCATCCTCACAGGTGATTTTACAGTGAACATATTTCAGCAGCCCAGTGTAAAAAGTCAGTTAATAGGGTTCAGACTGACCTTGCCTTGGATGATGCTGAGCCTCAGCATCATATCTTCTGCCCCCTAGTCAAGAAATGTGCTTTGCATGGCACTGGATTGATTCAACTTTACTGTTGTCTAGGGCCCTTTCTGAACTGGATCATATTCTGGATTGTATCTTAGAATAGGAACCTGCCATCTGCATGCTAGTACAGTCTATGGTAGGTCTCACTCACTAGTCTACACCAGCATGTACATGGCATGTACTCATTCCAGGATACAATCCAGAATTAGGTTCAGTGCTAGGGATATGCACAAATATTCGTAACATTCATTATTCATACAAATTCGAACAAATTCGGACATTCATACATGAATAGAATGTTGAGATATTCATACATTGACATTCATAGGAATAATTCAGACATTCATAAAAATAGTTCAGACTTTTGTTAAACTGGGGACATGGGAAAGCAGCAGTGCTTGACATCTGCAACAGATCTAGAGTGCATTTGACTTGGACTGAGAGAATATTAAGAGTAAATTCAAGTTGGATTTGATGCTTTCAGAGAGGATTTGTTATGGCGTATGTATTGGATACGTATCTCGGATACGTATCCGACACATATTTGTTCGGATCGGGTACGAATTCATTCGTATTGATACAAATTAGTTTGCATCGGATATTCATACAAATTCATATGAATGCATTCATATCAAATAGAATTTTACCACATTCAAAAGCATCTGTGTGTACAAATACAAATATTCAAACGTTCAATTTGTTACAAATCGAATGTCAAAAAAAAACCCACACATCCATGCACATTCCTATTCAGTGCAGAAAGGGCCAAAGTCTACTTTATCTACTTTGTATCCATCATTGGGATCTGGGATCAGGACAGCAGCATCCTCTTATGTTTGAAGAAATGAAGTTGTAGGGTTTCCATTCTTTGCCTATTCCATTCAGATGTTTTGGGATAGATCAAGGGTGGCCACAATTGACAGGAGCTGTAGTTTCTGGATAGTCAGAAGTTCCCTAGTTGTCTTCCCTTAGAGGAAATACTGGAATTTACTGAAGTACTTGCATGTCTTAACTATATGTAAAAAACAAAAAACAAAAATAGCATACACCCCCACATTCCTCATCCTGCCTTTTTTTCTTTCTTTTTTCTTTTTGTACAAGATATTGAAGAACTGAATCTGCAGTTCAGCAAGGCATTTCTCACGTACATGAAAGCTAATTAAGACAAATGCAGACTGCGTTGTCAACGGAGTCATCAGAAATTATTTTGGTTTTCTTTCTTTCTTTCTTTCTTTCTTTCTCAATGCATGCAAACTCCTGCAGCTTGATCAAAGAGTTTTTATTATCGGTTTTTCACTAAATAAGATGTAAAGGATTAGTGTATAGTTTTTCAAAGTAAGAAAAGTAGTTGTGTGTGGCTTCAACAAAGAAAAAGAAAATTTCCTTTAGCAATCTTATATAAAAAGCCAAGATTCTGGATTTCCAGTTTTGGTTATTCTTTTTTGTGGAATGGGCAAAAGAAAGGAAAGGGCTATCAACTCTGCAATTGGTGTTATGATTGCCCTTTACATCTGTGTGAAAATGTAACACAGGGAGGAGATATGCAGCATGAGAAGACAGAGGAAAGTGGCTACCCAACAGAAAGACTAAATGCAGTTTGAAGAACATAACGATAAGTTCCAATGGGTTGTCCTCCTTCTGATAATTCCACTATGTTCACTCTCAGTAGTGAGAATAACTAAGAATAGCTAACAGGAAGAAGTATGGTTGACCAATAATGCATGGTATTACACTCATAGAAGTGGGCATAAATCCATGTTAGCTAAGAAATTCTAGATAAAGGCCAGTTTCAGACACTTGCCGAATATCTCACTAATAAGTGATATTCTAGAATATAGCCCCTCTGGAATTATTGCTCCTTAACTAGAAAGCACAGGGTCTACACTGTCTGTGCACATATTAGTGATGCATGGATCTGGGCATTTCATCAGTGTGAAATACTTGGAATTGTGTGATTGCTACCACCAAGAAAGCTCCAACACTGTGCTGTGGGCTGCCAGTCATGCCAGGGCTCCTTTGGCATTGATTCATTTAGGCTATGGTCACACCTTCACTTAAACTTTCTGCAGGTCTGACTGCTCAAACCTTTTCATTTCTGTTTTATTTGTGGACTTTTCATTCAGGAAAGTCCAAATGAAGAGTCGAAAGTCCACAAATAAAACTGAAAGAAATGAAAGGTGTGAGCATAGTAGATCTGAAGATGGACTGAAGAAGTTTTAAAGTGAAGTTGTGACCACGGCCTTATGGTCACCTCTGGCAAGGTTCATGGCACATTAGGTCATTGGAAACATACAGGAAATTACTGCATGCATACCCCCTTCCTTCCTTCCTTCCTTTCTTCCTTCCTTCGAATTCTTAGCATGCTCCTGGAAGTTGCCAGCAAACTAATGCCATGTGGAACTTGCGAGACAGATAAATGAAACTACTCCAGAAACTCCAGTCATATTTTTAAATCTGTTTTTATTGTGATGTTATTGTAAACCTGAGAACTTAGGACAGGATAGAAATATAAATAATAAACAAACAAACAAACCCACTGCTGGGGTTACCTGAAATACCATTATAATCTGTTTCTGCAGTTCTGGAACTGGCAGTGCATTGGGAAGATCGCATAGATGTGTGGTAATCCCAATGCAATGCTGGTAGGATTTCAATTTTTATGTTGCATCTGGAAATGGAATGAGTGTTGTACTCTGCCAAATACTAACAATAACAAGATTACAGAGAGGTTGGCTGTGGTTCAACATTAATAAAATCTCAGCTTCTCACTTTGCTAAATCAGTGTCCAGGAGAATAGTCAGTAAAAGGTCCAAAGGTCATACAGAAATCAAAGTAAATGCAAGAAGTAGAGGAAAAGTACAGATCAAATGCCCAAGAATCTAGGTAGCTGAATGACAGAGTTGTTTCTAGCAGAGAGGTCATGAGTCTGTCTCCTGATATAGCTGAGACCAGACAGCCAAGTGCAGTCTGAAGTCGTTTCTGTACCTTCCACTAATGAGGAACAAGGGTCCATAGAGTCCTTTTCTAGGCCTCATTGATCTGCACATTAATGTGGAACTGTGAGACCATGTCCTCCACTGAAATGCTTTGCTTGCATTAGACAGAGTGTGATTCAAGTCAGCGAGGCCTTGATTTTACTGGTATTCTTGATTAAAATAATCTCCTGGTGGCCCAGTGGGCCCTGGGCTAGAACATGGAGGCATGCAGAAGACATTGCAATAAGTGTCTCCCCCATTTTGTTTCCACCTCTCAAAGCCCAGTCTCCTGTTCTTCTTCCCACAATGGACACCCTGTGAGGTAGGTGGTCTCTGAGAGCTCAGAAAGAGAGCTGTGACCAGCCCAAGGTCACGCAGCTGGCTTTGTGATGGAATGTGGAATCAAACTGGGAGATTACCAGATGAGAGTCCAACACTATAACCACAAGACCAAACTGGATCACAGGTCTTAAAGATGCTCAGACTTGTACATCTTGTCCCTTTCTTGCTGCGCCTTGCCAAGCATCACAGTCAAGAATACAGGGCAGGAATAGCTAACTGTGCTACATCCGCTGAGGGCTGAAACTCTAAATCTTCTGATGAAGCAGGCTTGGGTTCTCCAGGCCCATCAGATATGCCAGGCTCTGGATGCGAGGAAGCTGTCTCCTACATCTTGTCTTCAGAGTTTCCTGAATCCTCAGTGTCATAAGATATGACAATGAGAGACATTTAAAAGGCAATTTGGGGAAGCAGTAGAACAGGTAAAGAATGTGTTTAGGGTGATCAAGTGAAGAGTGTTGGAAAATCAGGCTTGTGTGATTTTCCCAGAGTTTGCAGTGTAAGACTCTGCAGTGATCCCAAAAAAGCACCACTCAAAAGACTAGTGAAATAAAAGTTAACTTTACTTAAAACACAACAGGAACAACATGGTACCAACTGATCTGTTCTCAGCCATCTTAATAGGAAGAACTAAACAAACTAACTGAAGTCCAAGCTCTGCCTCCCCCCTTCTAGCGAGTTAGGCTGACCTGTCTCTCTCACACACACACATGAAATGCTATATTTCCAACAAAAAGGAAGATATTTAAGAATGAAGTTGCCTACTATTATACCAAAATAATGCTGCACTTCCTTCCCTTGTCAGTCATAACTTTTCTATTCTTTCAGTCTTCCTGGTACATGACACGAGGTGTTTTCATGTTCCAGGAGCAAATGATTTGTCCCTGGAGTGGAATAGAGCTGTTAGCATTGAGATAACTGTTCAAGCCCAGCTCCTGCAATGGCTCCAAAGCTCACATCAGCTTCAGTGTCTACCTCCAAAATCTCCAAAGTTCCTAGCCTTGGAGCCTCAGGGGGCCCATTTTCGTAGCACTACATGAGTCTCCCATGGTATACTGGATTGTGAAGCCATGTGCTGTCTACATGCCTCCTCGGTCCAGTTTACTGCTGTTAGGGCGCATCCCCATTATAAGCTTAATCCAGTTTCCTTAAACCGAAATAATAGAACCGGATGCAAATACGAATTTGCTTGTTCCCATTACTTTCAGCTTAATCACGTTGGATCTGGATTTTGAGGATCGTACGTCGTGTACGTGACTCAAGGGGGGACTCAAGTGGCTACTTTTTAAAAGCTGCTTTTCGGGGCTGCCCTGCCCTATTCCTCCTGGCATGAATGCACCACCCATAAGGGACCCCTTCAGGGAGCATGGCTGGGTGGCTGCTGCTTGCCTGGATGGAGGAAAAACGGCAGTGGACAGCCAGCAATTCTTTTCCCTCCTCTTCCCATTTCCCAGGGCACACAGCAGCAGTGGCAACTAAAGCCCCTTCACAGCCACAGCCTTTAAAACAGAACCTCCAGCTGCTTTACTTTCATTTCCCTTTCTAAAGGTCAGAACTTTCAGAATTGTGCAAATTTGCAACATTGTTATAAGGTGTGAAGTGGTAGATCGCTACAGTGTAGCTTTAAGGAGTGGATTTTTATAGTGGCTGTTTTGAGGGATGGATTTTTTCAATGAAATCACTATCTTTGGAAGCAAGCTATTGGGGGAGGGAAACCCTAAACACGGATTCTCATCCCTTAACATCCTACGGTCCCCATAGTAAAAAATGTAAAATGTTTCAAGCGCAGGAACCGGAGTGAGACTTGTTGAAATGAGGATTAACATTTACAACACTTGGGGGCGATTTAACACGCAGAAAGCGTATTAAGCCAAACTGACATGGGGTCTGCCAGGATCGAAAACGGTTTGAAATCGAAATAAGGTTGTAATGGGGATGTGGCCTTAGTATGCCAACAGGCCTCTTTAAAGAGATCTAATGATATATCAGGCCAGGAGGCTATTTTGTATCACCTTGTCCAGTCTGATACAGTCTGTGCTCCATCCTGTGTGGACAGAGCATATCAGGAAGGGAATAAACCTCCCTTAGACTACATCAGCAGTGCATAAAGGCGATCCATAGTCCTCTTTTTAAACTGGATTACTCCCAAGAGCAGAAATGGCCACGGGTCCAAACAATATCTCAGTATAAATGCATTTTCCTTCACACTGTTTGCTTCTGTTGTTGCTCTCCTGTCTTTTGGACTCACCCAAAAATTGCAAACATCCCATGTGAGCTTGGGGCAAAACGCTCTTCTTGTGCATCATTCCCAGAACCATTTTTGGAGCACAGATTGTGTTTGCTTCAGCCCACTGCTTCCATTAGTTTAAAATGGAAGAGCTGATTTGAACAAACTCGAAAGTACCAAAATAAACTTGCCAGGTCCACCAGATGGAACAAACAGCTCGGTAAAGCATCCAGATAATGGCAGGCACCCCCGGCCAGCACCCTGAACAGCTGCTTGTTGGCTTCTGATTCCAAGCCGAGCTCTTCTCCTTCTGAGCTGTCTGTCTAAACTTAGCATTCTGAACATGTAAATGGCCAAACTCCATCTGGACGATTAGCAATTGTCACAAGCAAGGCTATGCACTATTAGAAAAGCAATTTGCTCAATATTCTCAAGGTGTGCTTTCTGATTCACTGATAGACCCCCATGGACATTATCAGCCAGTATTGCACAGAAGATCTAGATTAACCATCACTGCACTGCCTGGAATGCCTTATTAATTCAATTAGTAAATCTTCCCTAGTTTTTATGAGATATTTTATGTCTCCCTATGTCACTGCAGCAGAACAGAAAATGATGGCCCTCACCTCTTCTTAATGAATCAAGGGGCATTGTTACATGGATTGGATATTCACTATGTAGAAGGCGGGTGCATCAATTGGTTGGAAAGATTCCAGGGCTTTTTCAAAATGGGGTGTGGGCTTTACTCAAAAGAGAGAATATGAATTTACTGCTATGAGAATAGCAGTTCATTGCTTTATAGATCTTCTCTCTCGTTCTATAACATTCTTCCTCAAAACTGGACAGATATTAGGGTGCTTGGGCTTCAGTATTAGGCAGTGCAAGAAGAATGAGATTATTACAAGTGTCCTGATATATTCCCATCCTGGTGGCGTACAGATGTTGCAGATTCCAGTACCTGTCAACTCTAGGGTTCTGCTAGTGAATGGTGGTCTGCTCACTGGAGAAGTTGTCCACTTGCTGCTGCCATTCCAAAGTGCACTAACCCTTCCCTGAAGTGAACTAGCTGTGGACTGCTAGTCCTAGAGAGGCTAGCTCCCTCCCAAACAGCACTGTTCACACCGTCTTCCATGATTGCAAGTGGGTATGATGGCACGAGCAGCTATGCAGTTGTACGCCATGTCCAGATCACCATGACAAAGTCCAGGCACATGCTGGATCTTGCCATACATGTTTCCATGGTGATGTGACTTGCCCTGTCCCAGCTATCCACACTTCATGTGCTGCTGACATGGTATGGGGCTTTGCCAGCCCTTGAAGGGCAGATGGCCACCACCATACTGGTTCTTTATTAAACAGGCTCTCAATGGCATGACTATGTTGGTTTCGGATTACAGCTCTCTATTTTTTAATCTGTTTATTTTTAAAATCTCCACCCCACCTTTCATTCAAGAGTTTAAGAATAGTTACAAAATAAAATAAATAAAATAATAAGTATTTTTAATACAGTATTTTTTAAAAAATCACTTCTGAGGTGGCTTAAAGACAGCTTATAGTTGGTCCACAGATGGAATCATTCACGAACCAGTGTACCCCTCTGTCCTCTTATGAACGTTCTAAGCTGGAAAAGATGGATTAGAGATAGCATGTGGCCTCCTACATGTTCTCATCCTATCATCTCTAAGACACTTTTGAGGACTTTTGCAACTATGAACTAGTAAAATACAGGAGTTAAAAAACAATTTGGAGCAATCCATACCCATTTGTAATATTGCACAAAAACATGATGACAGATTTTTTAAAAAATCAGAGGTCTGGAGGAAAAGAAACATTTTAACCTGACTCTTAAAAGGAATGTAATGTTAACACATTGTGTCACTTGGAAAAGAAACTATTTTGTAACCTGAGAACCACCCATAGGACCACTTAACTGCTGCCGCCTCTTGACCTTCCAAAGGTGCCAAAATTATAAGAAGGCCTTCTCTTACAGATCTTAATAATTAGAAAAGTCTGTGTGCATAATCCAAAACACATAGTGAGATCCAGGTTGATGCATTAGTAAGATATATTATATGAAATTAGACCACAAAGCCTAGTGTTATCTATCCTAAGGCTTAGGACTCTATTAGATGGAAGGTTGAATCTCTGTCCTTAGAGGAAAAGCATGCAAACTGTGGATAAGCCCAGAACTGGCAGCAGGGAAGGTAACGCTACACCCAATTATGTATGGCCACATGTATACTCAGTTGTTTCTCAGTCACCTTGTTGTAGTGATGGTGATGGAGAAGACTTTTGAGAATCCCTTGGATTGCAAGGAGATAAAATCAATCAATACTAAAAGAAACCACCCCTGACTGTTCACTGAAGGGCCAAATACTGAAGCTTTGACACATGAGTTGCATCTGACTCTTTGCAACACTATTGTGAGAAATGAGGTAAAGTTTTTCTTTTTAATAATAAAATTAAGTGACTAAGCCATTTTGCTGCTGTAACATGCTTGCATCTAGATTTAAAATGAGTAAGAAACTTTCCCCAAGTGGGCCTCTATTCCCTGTTCTCTTCTAACAGCTGGTCAGAGAAGGAGTCTTTTTGAAGTTTTAGTGATTAGTCAGTGTTGACACTTAAAAGAAGGTAACTTGGTGTACAGAAAATCTTGGCATCTG
>MTQE01003428.1:13721887-13763376 GCA_014337955.1 Aspidoscelis marmoratus | reverse complement strand
AAAATCTTGGCATCTGAAGATGAACAAAGGAAGATAGTGGCACCTCTCTGTGTACTATAGAGATAAGAGAAGGCTTGCTTACTTAGGCAAACTCAAGAAGCTGCAGTGGGTACAGGAGGTAAAATTCAGGGTAGCCAAGAGGTTGACGGGGACATGAACTATGGATCTTAACATGAACTTGAGGGTGTGTTACTTGCCATCTAGACTATAAAAGACTCTGCATTTCTGTGTTAGAGTGGGGTGGCTTTAGAGAGCTAGCACCCTCCATTTCTCATTGCAATGACCAAGGGAGTATTAAGGAGAAATATTCTTGCATTTACAAATGTTCTAACTTCTTACTTTTCTTAAATAAAATTGTATCTTTAGTCTAACTGAATCTCAATAGAATTTTTCTAACACTGTGGTCCATAGCAGGCCATGTCCTTCTGTCCTCTGTTGCCTCTTGAAGTTTGTCCGTGTTTATGTTCACTGCTTCCATGACGCTATCTGTCCATCTGATCCTCTGGCATCCTTCTTCCCTATATCAGGATCTTTTCCAATATGTGCAGTTTTCTCATTATGTAACCAAAGTATTAGTCTCTCCAGTGAACGGTGACAGTTTGTCAGCACTCAGCCTTCCATGTGGTGTGGTCCAACCCTCACAATAATAGACTGTTCTCTTCTACCTGGGTACCACCAAGTTGTTGCTGATTCATGGTTGAGTGCATGGGCACCTTTACGCAGTTTTTCTGGCAGAGATACAGAAGTGGTTTGCTATTGCCTACTTCCGGAGAGAGGCAGGGGTTTCAACCTACAGTTCTCTACTTTTCAAGCAGTTTGCTCTACCATTTCACCGTGCCGCTGGACCCTGTCAACGCATGAGGCAGCAGCTTCAGTGCTGTTCACTGCACAATGTATTTTAGGTCCTTTTGATGCCCCCCTAGGAGGGCGGTGAAGACAGACCTCTTTGCCCTGGCCTTTGGCTGAGCTGCTTATGTTCCCCCTGCCCCCGACAGTACAGACACTGTCATTTTAAACATAATGTACATGTTTTATTCTTGTTGGATTTTTAATGTTTTTTACTGTTATATTCTATTTTAATCTGTTGTTACCCGCCCAGAGACCTTCGGGTATGGGGCGGGATAGAAATGTAAATAATAAATAAATAAATAAATAAATAGGTTACTGCCTCCTCCCAGATGCCTTTGCTGACTAGCTGCCCCAGAGGCCCAAAAAAGATGTCTGGGCCACATAGTGAAGATACAGCCTGAGAGGAACTCTATTAGGACAAATTTCTAGTTCAACGTACTGCCCTTTCCTGCATTCTCAGCAGTGTAAGTGTAGTTTTCACACTGGTAGGTCATCTGGACCTATTTGGGGAAGTCCTTCAGTGAACATATTTGCTGAAGAATATGATTAACAATATAGGCTGTTATCCAATTTTTATTTTTAATGATCATAATGGACAATTATGCACATTACATCTTTGTTGGATTGGATAGGGAAAAAATTTACACATCCCATGCATTTAAAACTGTGTAGGTAAAACAGAGCATCATGAAAATGAACATGCATTTTGCTGAAACATTTCTGGTTTTGATTGGTATTTTTAGTGCAATGAAGATGTTTTTTCTTTAATATTTTTACAGCTATGGAATATGTATCCCTTCTATATCATTTGATTTAATGCTGAGTCCCTTCAGTGATACTGGAAAGGGAAGGTCATAGAATATGTAAATGGGGCAGCAATTTGTTATGACTGTGTTAATAAAACACCATGCACTTAACTCCAGACCTCAGTCTCATAATGATTAGGATGCTTCAAATACATTTGGAGAATAATGCGGTTAATTTAGCTCTGGATTTGTAGCATGTTGAATACCATTATCCTCCATTAAAATCAATAAAAGTAAATAGTCTTACAATATAATCCAGATGTGCAGGCTTTAGTGGTGGTGCATATGCACACATATACTCACACACCGAAGGGGAGGGGGGGTTGGGGATTGGAAAGTGCAGCAATGTATACTCCACAGGATGGCTGCCGTCATAGGAATTCAAAGCAAATTCAAATCTGGCACATTTGAAGTGGTTCCATTTGCACAAATGTGAAGTTTTGTCCTATTTGCTTTGATGCTAAATGAACAGGAAGAAAAAAAAATTATGCAGATCTCTAATGGAGCACTGTCCTCTCAATGGAGGGAAGGAACCTGGATTAAAAGTAGCCAGCCATCCCAGACTGGTGCCTCACACTTTCTCTCCCACTGCTTCATTTTACCGTTGTGATTGTTGTTTTACTGCAGGTTCCAGCTTTCTGGAGCTTTTTAGTAGGGGTTTGGTCAGCTTTGTCAAGCCTCAGTAGCTGGTATAGGCAGCAGCCTCAGTCCTCCCACCTCTTACTGGATTTGTTTTGTCCTGGCAAATGGATTTGCCCCTACTCTGCAGCCTCTCAGCCAGGAATTTATTTTCCTTCCTTTTAATCTCTGCAGGTTTGCTTTTTTGTTTCCCCTCACCTAGTCTTCAGATTTTGTTCTAGAAATCTTGCTGAGGGGTTGATCCCGACTTGGCTATGGGAGTTAACGGAACTAAACACCCAATTCTCAGGGTGGAAAGAGGTAAAAAGTGGGGACCAATGCTTTTTAATTTATTCATCAATGATCTAGAAGAAGGGGTGCTTAGTAAAATAGCAGAGTTTGCTGATGATACTAAATTATTTAGGGTAGTAAAAACCAAAAGAGATTGCCAAGAGCTCCAGAGGGTTCTCTTAGCATTGGGTGACTGGGCAACCAACTGGCAAATGTGCTTTAATCTTAACAAGTGCCAAAAATTTAAATTATGTCTATAAACTGATGGAGTCTGAGCTTTCTGCAACACACCAGGAAAGGGATCTTGGGGTTCTGGTGGACAGTTCAATGAAGGTGTAAACACACTGAGCAACAGCAGCGAAAAAAGCTAATTCAGTGCTGGGAATAATTAGGAAGGTAATAGAAAACAAGTCAGCAAGTGTCATTTTGCCTCTATAAATCTATGGTGAGGCCACATTTGGAATATTGTGTACAATTCTGGGCACCACACCTCAAGAAGGATATTGTAGAACTGGAAAAGGTGCAGAAAAGGCCAACCAGAATGATTAAGGGTCTGGAAGACCTCCCTTACGAAACCGGGCTGCAACGTCTAGGCCTCTTCAGTCTGGAGAGATGGCATTTAAGAGGGGACCTGATTGAAGTATATACAATTATGCATGGTATCACACAACAATAGAACCAGGGAACACTCTATGAAGCTGATGAGTAGGAGAGTCCGGTCCATCAAGGGGAAGTATTTCTTCACCCAGAGGGCCATCCGTTTATGAAATTTGCTGCCGGAAGAGTGGTAACAGCTACCAGTCTAGATGGCTTTAGGGTAGTGTTAGACAAATTTATAGATGATAGATGTATCAATGGCTACTAGAATGAATGCCTAGGTGCATCTTTCAGGCTGGGGGCGGAGGAAGAAGGACGCTTGCTGGGATTCGAGAGCAGGAAAAGGTTTGTCCTTTTCTCTGCTTGAGATGCCCATGAGCCACTGTGTGCGACGGGATGCTGGACTAGATGGGCCGTGGCCTGATCCAGCAGGGCTTCTCTTATGTTCTTATGTTCTTACCTTGGGCCAGTCACTGTGAGGATAAAATTATGAGGATAATTTGGGTTAGAAAAATAACATATTCCCTTTTTTGGGAGGGAATCAAATGAATATATAGCTAAATATTTTATAAGAATTTCATCTGATTATGTGCTGTCCTTTTGTAGGGCTTCCAAGGCATGATTCTTTAGATTTTTATCCAAAATTTGCCTTTTGAATTTCCTTCCAGAATTTCCTTCTCATAGATGTGTGACCAATTTTTCTGGGTATAAATGAAAATAGTATAAATGTGTAAGAGTGTCCAAAATTTTTACTTATGCAAGGAAAAATATACATACAAAGGAAGGAAAATTGTGCATCAGTGAAGAGAAAGGCAAAATGAGGATGTCAGAGAACAGCTATAACTTTGGAGGGGTAACTCTAAAGATCAAATCAAATGAGAACTTAGAAAAGAACCCAGTGTGAAGTGCAGAAATCCAAGGCCTCATTCTGGCATGGGGAAGAGAGTAGATCAACAGCAGAAGAAAGCCTCAACAAAGTTATTGAGTTGTTAAGTACAGTTCTCAAGAAGTCACCCTGCAAGAAAGGGGCAAAAGTAGACAAGTTCTTCAAAAGAGGTTTATATTTCTATCCCCCAAGAATAAATGATGCACACTAGTGTCCAGTAAATTTTAAAGGTAACCTTGTGGAGATCAAAAGCTAATGGCAAATTCATGTTCAGCTGCTCCTCTGTGCTTGGAACACTGGCTGTCACTGGGTGGTGATGCAATGTTTCAGCTGAATTTCAGGATATTAAAGATCACTGGCCTTATTTTTGGTGGAGAAATATTAGGAAGGTACCTTGATAAATAAGTGTGTTGTTGTTGTTGTTGTTGTCGTCATCATCGTCGAATAACCCAATATGTCTCAAACACCTGATCTTATAGAACGAAGATATAGAACCAAGGGAAGATCTGAACCCAGATGATACAAATATCATTTATTAAAATCAATAAAGTAATTTCAAAAAGATATGTAAGAAATCTTATAGAAGCACAAGCAATTTTAGGCACAGCTGTATAAGATACTGCTACAAACAATAAAATGACCTCAGCGGTCAGTATGCAGCATAATAACTATGTCTCCTGCTATGTGCATCCTCCTTGGTTCCAGGGAAACATTCAAGAGATTCTTAAAGTCTATATTTGTGGAAGTAAGAGATGGAGTCACCTCAGATGATTTTCTGTGTGAGGAAGAACAAAACAAACCCTGATGGTGGAAGCAGAAAAGCTGGAGGCCTTGAAATGGCAGCCAAACTAGTTATGTTCAACTCTTTGTGACCCCATGGAACATAGAATGCCTGGCCTTCTGTTCTCCTCTGCCTCCTGAATTTTGCCCAAACTCGTGTTTGTTGCTTCCATGACACAATTTATCCATTTCATCCTCTGCTGTGTTGTCTTCTCATTAGGATAATCCAGAGTAAACACATCCAGTCATATTTTACTGCACATTATTCCTGCTTTACTGGCTGTGGTCACACTTAAGATTTAATACAGCTTCAGTCCACATTCAGAGTGAGAGAATTCAACAGCAAAATGACAAGCTGTTTTCTTTCAGTGTTAAATAACTCAGAAAAATTCACCTTTGGTCTGCTGATGTGTTTTCTCGCCCTGAAGGTGGACTGAAGCTGGATTAAACCTTAGGTGTAACCACAGCTGGATGGTTCAAACAATGTAGACAATGCATGGCAACAACGCTGACACATGCACAGTCATGGAGGGCATTGCACACATGATGGAGGCGCCCTGAAGAGTACCGAACAGCAATTGAACAGTAGGTAATCGATCATGGGGGAGTAGGCTAACGTTTACTAGCATTTGAAGTGTGAACGCTAGTAAATGTTAGTTGACTGCACTCCTTTCTTGTCCAGCTGATAGGAAGGGAAGCATGAAAATTCCCCAGCTCCCACAGCCATACATTACTACTGGAAAAACCATAGCCATGCCCGCGTTCCCACTTACTGGGATCCTGGATTATTGTGGTCTGGGTTTTGGTGCGGGTTTCAGTTTTCGGCCGGGAAGAGCACCAAGTGTGCATTGGGCTGTTCCCAAGCTGGACCCACAAGTGTGCAGAAGCACACCAGCGGACAGCATGGAGTGGTGCAGTGCGGTGCGGTGTGGTGTGGTGCAGCACAGAGCAGCAGATTTTCTCAAGGACAGGAGTTGCCCCCACTGCTGGGATCAATGTTGCCGATGGGTTTGCAGTTTGTGTGTGTGTGTGTGCACTTGTGCATACCAGCCGGTGCTGCTGGCAATGCTCCTGTCAGTCCTGCTGCTCCTTCTCCTTCCTCCCCTTCATTGTCCTCCCCTCCCCATCACCAGCAGCACCGGCTGGTACACACACACACACACACCCCGTAAACTCATCGAGTGGCAGTACTGATGGGAGCACACACTGGAGGTTTCTCCTTTGCCTTGCTGAGCCCAGCAGATCGCATGTATACACCAGCCCATGCTGCTGGCAATGGGGAGGGGAGGACAACAGAGTGGAGGAAGGAGCCGACCTGGACACTGCCTTAACGGATGGCCAGAAGCACACCAGCGGAGAGAAGAAGAGGCTACCAGGCTGGTGACTAGAGCAGCAGACCCATCAGCCCTTTCCTTCGCTCCTTCCTTTCCCTCACCGCCCCTTCCTCCATCCGAGTGAGCACCTCAGGGGGGTTCTAGTTTTTCCTGGGGCTTTTTTTCTCTGGATTTCAGCATGTTAGTCCTCACAAAATCCAGGCATAAATATTTGAATGGGGACACTGGATGCCGAATTCTGATTTATTACAAAAATCATGGATACGTTGGATGCCGAGTTCAAATTCAATTCGAATTTTAGAGCCTATGGGAACGCAACCCATGGCTATATGGACCTCTGTTGGCCAGTGATGTCCTGGATTTTAAAAATGCTGTTAAGGTTTGCCATAGCTTTTCTCCAAAGAAGCAAGCATGTCTTGATTTTATGGTTGCAGTCACCATCTATAATGATCATTGAGTCCAAGAAAATAAAATCTGATACTGCTTTCCATATCTTCCCCCTCTATTTGCCAGGAAACAGTGGCAACCATGGCTTACCAATCTGGATGGGTGCAGGCACAGGTCAGGCAGACGCTGGTTATGGAGGTGCACACTGTTCCTCAGCACAGTGATGCAAGGGGCACTCAGGGGGCAGTGCCAATTTTCAAGGCCAGCAATTTCCCAGCCCATCCCTGTTGCCATCAGCCCTTAATGTTCTGAGCCACCATTACCAGACAGTGGTGAGACTGTATGCTATATTCTTAGGGTTGTTTTTTTTTTTAATATTGAGCTTCAAGGTCTCCTCTTTCATCATCATCAAGAGTCTCCTTAATTCTTCTTCAGTATCTTCCATTAGAGTAGTATTGACTGCATATCTGAGGTTGTTGATATTTCTCCTGGCAATCTTATTTCTGGATTTTGATTTATCCGTCATTCCCATGGTGTAGTCTGAATATAAATTAAATAGGATAACAACGAAAAGCCTTGCCATTCTTCTTTCTAAATAACTGCATAGATGTGGTTAAAAATAAAAGGCTTTGGCAACAGCCAAAAACTGAAACAGTAACTGGGAGCAAAGGGACACCGATTATGAAATGTGGGGAAAGACTGGGACATATGTTTGCATGCTTTTCTGTGACAAGTAGTGTGAAACTGTTTCACTTGCCTCTCATCTTTTGCAGTTTGAGAAAGCTGATATGTAGAGACCTGTTAGACTAGGCCCCAGAGTACACCTATCTTTAATGTACCAGATTGTGTAATCAATTAGTATCAGAGAAGAAATTAATAAAATCAAGGATTGCTGTACATACACAGGATCCAGCTCTATTATCTTTCACTGGAATCTGATCTTGAGGACAATGCGTTTTGCTTTCCTTAAACCATCCTCCCCTTTGGTCATCCTTCCTAGAAATGTCTTTCCCATAGGTATCCCAGGCTTTGTAGATTGCATGACCTGGCATTTAAGGTGGATTTACAGAAGTTCCTAGCTCCTAAGCACTTACAAGGAACAAGGAATGTTGTGTTCACACTGTGGCTCAGAAGGGTCACATAGGCCCTGTCCCCAAAAGACTTATTAGCCCCTCTAGGCTTCCTCTGCTGTCACTCTGTTATAGCTGACTTTAAAAGTCCCCTCCACTTCCGGAATAAGCGTCCCCATGGTAGCCGCGATCTAAATGGACTTTCCGTCCCCAAGGAAGCCTGTTTCCTTTCCCTGCATCTTCCCCCCCCGCCCCCTCTCTTGTTAAAAGGAAAAATAGCCAGATCTCCGTGTCCTGAAACAGCTTCCCACCCCTAGCAAAGGCAGATGATCGCTCATTCATTCACTTTCAGCACTTACTTTCACTCAGTTCTCTGTTAGAAAAGGCTTTCTGCCCCAGCAAAGTCAGCGGCTGCAGGCATCGGCAGCGCGATCCTTCGCTCATTCTCTTTTAAGGCTTTCACAGATCACTGATAACAATGTTGCAATTCTGAGCAATTCTGGCTCTTTTTACAAAGGAAAGGAAGCGAACCTGCTGCATTTCTCAGATGTGTGAATGCTTTTTGGCTGTGTGTGCAGGCAAGCAATCCCCGCCCCTTTTGCCACGGAGCGTCCTCAAGGCAGATATAGCGAGCAAAACCCGCGAATCACCGAAAGAGCGCTGGAACTCTTCTTTAAAGTGCACATATTTTATCGCGGGTGTCTCACTTTCCTAAGCTCCCTAAGCGCCTTGTAAAGCCTGGCATGGGGCCGCTCAGAGGCAAAAGAAGAGTTCCAGCAGACTTTCAATTGCATGGGGACAGGGCCATAAAGCATCTTTCCTCAAGATTCTCTTTGCTAGTCCCAAACCTCTTTTTTCTCAAGAAATGATGTATGACTGTTCGGATAGCAAGGTGTGCAGGGCCATCTCTACACCTGGCTTTAAATATTTAAGTTATTACCTGAAAGGTGCATTTGGTCTTAGTGGAATCGTTCTGTGCAGTTTTCCCATAGATCCAGGAATTTACACGTGAACTTAAGGATGGTTTGGTGCTAACTCCATGCAAATAGAACCTTAATTTAGCAGTATGTTAGCAACAACCCAAAAAGCCCACCCTCAATTAAGCAAGACATATAGTTTTTTTAGTCTAATAATCCTGAGAATCCATTAATTTTGACTATATAGCATGATGTTAAGCCTGTTCTTCAAGGAACATATCAGTGCTGATTTGTAAATCTGAAGTAAAACTGGTCTACCAACATTAAATCTTTATTATCTTGAGCCATCCCTATGCATGAAGAATCTATTCCAAATCCATGAACAACTTTAGCCAAAAGAGATCTCTGTAGAACCATTGTGACAGTTTTGTGGCAATTAGTCCAAACTGGAGTTGAGTAAGAGTTTGCTCTCCTGAAGTATTTCCAGCTTTTGTTAAACCAGTGTCCCATGCTCATTAAACATCTGGAACGGTGTGCAGTGCATGTAAAAATGATTTTTAAAAAAGTTAATCACAATTGAAGATTGTGATATAGATTCCTGAGGGTCTTCAAAACCATCTGATTTGACTGGCTAGGATGTTCTAATTCATTACTTTATATATCTCAAAATGAATGTACATTCTAATTTAAAAATGGCCTCAGGCACAAACTACCCTGAAAAATCTTTTCATGCTTTCCTGGGTCAGTGAGAAAGCTGCTTCTGTCCCTTAGCATTGACTTTTAACAGATAAAACTACAGAGTTTGTAGCTCAGGAATGAACTAATCTGTTTGGGCCTAGTAGGAGGAAGGCTTGCTGAACCCAATTAGAAATGGATCACTGCCTTGTTGAGGTGTGTGTGGGGGGCTTGTGTAGCTCAGTGAAGCTATGAGTCGTGACATGCATGGCCACCCAAGAGAGACAGGTCATAGTGAAGAGTTCTGACTAAAGGTGATTCACTAGAGAAAGAAATAGCAAGGCAACCCAGTATCCATGCCAAGAAAATCCTATGGACAGTGTCAAAATGGTTAAAAACTATGACATGGAGGATGAGCCCTTCAGGTCAGAAGTAATGACAACAACGAAAATTTTAAAATCCCAAAGGAAAAGAAGAGCAAGAAAGCAAAATGGCCGTCTGAAAAGGATTTACAAATAGCTAAGGAAAGAAGGAAAGGCAAAAGCAAGGGAGAAAGGGCATATACCCAACTGAACGCAAATTTCCAGAAAATAGCAAGGAAAGGTGAGAAGGTCTTATTTAATAAGCAACTTAAAGAAACAGAAGAAAGCAAGAGAATGGGAAAGACAGGAGATCTCCTCAATAAAATTTGATGTACAGAGGTAACACTTCATGAAAAAATGGACAGAACAGAAGTTAAACATGGTAGGGACCTATTGGTAGTAGAAGATATTAAAAAGTGGCCGCAAGAATTCACAGAAGAAGTATACAAGAAAGGTCTTAGAGCCAAGACATTCTGGAGGGTGAAGGCAACAAGGCTAGCAGAGGTGGCAAAATTATAGCTGAACTATTTAAAATCCTAAATTGCTGTTAATGTGACGTGTTCAACATGCCAACAAATTTGGAAAACTCAACAGGTGGCCACTAGAAGAGATCAAATCAATTCCAAAGAAGGGCAATGCCAATGAATGCACAAACTACCGAACAATTGTTCTCATTTCACACACAAGCATGGCTGTGTTCAAGATCCTGCAAGCTAAGTTTCAGCAATAGTTGAACTGATAATTATCAGAAATATAAGCTCATTTTCAAAGAGGCAGAGGAACTAGAGACCAAGTCACAAACATTCCCTGGATTGTGAAGAAAGCAAGGAAGATCCAGAAAAAAAAATGCCTCTGCTTCTACTTTACTGACTGTGCTAAGCCTTTGAGGGCTGTGTATGGTCACACTATATAAATTATAATGCAGAGTCTATCATGTGAAATGCCAGGCTGGATTAATCAAAGGCCAAAATTAAGATTGCCAGGAAAAATATAAACAACCTCAGATACACAGACGACTCAACTCTGATGGTAGAAGGTGAAGAAGAATTAAGGAACTTCTTGATTAAGGTGAAAGAAGAAAAACCTAAAATAATGGCATTTGGTCCCATCATTTTCCGGCAAACAGATGGTGAGGAAATGGAAGTAGTGTCAGATTCCATTTTCTTGGGCTTAAAGAACACTGTAGACAATGGCTCCATCCATTAAATTAAAAGATGCTTGCACTTTGAGAGGCAAGCTATGGCAAACCCTGACTGCTCACTGGAAGAACATATGCTGAAGCTCTAATGGACATTGGTGCACCTTCATCTCAGAGTTCATGCTTTCAAGCTGGCTTTATTTCGTCAGAAGCCCCCACTGATCCCAATGGATGTTTCTTCTTCCCCTTGCAGAATAAGGCATCATCCTTTTGTTGCTGAAAGGACATGCTTCTTTCCCCATCCCTACTATTGTATCCCTATTGTTATGTTTTCCCCAGTTTTCCTATGACAGGATGACAAGATTGGGAAAATGTCCATGAAGACACCAAGAAAGTTGTTGGTATCTGATTTCTTGCGCTCTTTTTTCAGACTTGGGCTCCATATGTGAGGGGGAATGGGTCAGTGAGAATATTATTCATTCATTCATTCATTCATTCATTCATTCATTCATTCATTCATTCATTTACATTTATATCCCACCCTATACCCGAAGGTCTCTGGGCAGGTAACAACCTTAAAACAGATTAAAACAAAATATACATTAAAAGACTTTTAAAAAGGATTCAACAAATATAGGACTGTGGACTGGGAGAGATGCAAAAGCTCACTTCTTTGCCAGTGTGTGAGTATTCTACATGTAGTAAGATATGAAAAGGCCACAGACCATCTAGTCCAGTATCGTGTCTCACACAGTGGCCCACTAGTGGCTTCCAGCAAAAGTTTCCTCTCTTCTTCTGTCCTTCCATCTCTCCATTGTTAGTCTTGCTACCATCAGTGCTCATTAATCAGTGCAGTCCAGCAAGTGGCACATTGAGGTGCTCCAGTGTGCTGTGCAAGGAAAGCTGCAAGCACAATCAAATAATCTGAAGCAATTATCAGCATTACTTTGCAGAGTAAGCACAAACTGTTTCTCCTTCAGCACCCACTACTGCATCAGGAAGCAGTCTGTATCCCAACACACAATGCTTCAGTTGCCATCTCCAGTCAAGATCTTCATTTGAAAGAATTCTATGTTTTTCTATTTTCTCTAGTCCATGGATTGCATTTATTCCAATGTTCTCTGAATTCTGAGTCACGTGGATCTAAAAAGGCATTGAAATGCTGGCTGAGGGACCTTGTGTTACATGGTAAAAGTATCTGAGGTGAACGTTCTCCTTTCAAACTGATTTCTTTTGTATATTACCTTGAGCTATTTCTTTAAAGGATAATGAATTCATCTTTAATGGAAGCAATAAAAATTGTGTGTGCAAACTTGCCTCAATATAGCAGTGCATGTTGGAATTTTACTCTACCCTGCAGGTGTAGAGACCGCAGCAGGCTTGTTATGTTGAATAGTGGTACAATAAAAGAGATCTTGGTCCTACCCAACCAAATCAGTTTTCATTGATTATTGTGCCAGAAACACATGGTTTTGATCTTGATGGTGTGCCTGCAACATGACAAGGGCTTCCAAGAAGCAATCAGTAAAATGATTTGATGAAGTATCACTAAAACAAAAGTCATATAAACCCACAAGTCAGATTGATGGAGCAAATATTTCAGAGTAAATATTGTAATATTTCCTCCACACTTATTTCTTGATTGTTTGTTAATTGTTGTTGTATGTTGAGTTATGGTTGTATTTGTTGCTTGATTTGATATTTGTTTTCAAATTAAATTAAATAATAATAAAAAGGGTAGAAGTCATATAAACCAGCCACCTGCATCGAGGCAGAGACTTTTGTTCAGTTATGAATTAATACAGTTCAGATCACATTAAGCACACTACTGTACAAAAAACCCATTTCTGATCAATGAACATAATAAAAACAATCAAATCACTGCAAAAAAAGGAGACTTAAAGAATCTACACTTTCAGATGATCCAATCAATGAGACAGAGAAGTATGATGGCCTAAATGGAAGTCTGAGCAGAGTTCAGATCATTTTCAGATATATGAGAATCAAGATCTTGTTTTTTGAAAAAGAATCCTCAAGTAAAAAAATTCCTCACAATGGTGAAGTTCCCTCTCAGGCCACTTCTCAGAGCACTGCGAATGTGACCAGAAGTTGGCCATTTTTGATCCTCCAGAAAACAGCTTGGCCAGAAACCATGCCTATTGAGTGACTCCTTCTTCCCCACCCCCATGCAAGAGTATTGTGGCACTGTTGCCAAGGAACCATTGCCCCAGCTGTTTGCTTGTGTAGAAGAGGTGGGAATGGAGCTGTGCCAGCATATACTAGCTGCCAGGTAGCATAGCTGTAGAGCACTTTTTAGCGCTCTACAGCTATATGCCCAGGGCACACTCAGGCAAATGCTGAGCCACTTCTGGGATAGAAGCAGCTGCATGCTGTGTATGCTCTGTGTGGGACCAGCCTGTGGCGTCCCACCAGAGCAAGTGCAGAAAGGCCCCGATGCTCCAGAGTGAAAGAAATGAGGTCTATATGCATATTCAATCAATAAAAGTTCAACAGTTTTTGTGACAAATTCTATTTGGATCTGTGTTTGGAATGCAGCTTCTATAAATAATATTTCTAATTTACATTTATATCATGTTAAGAACATAAGAACATAAGAGAAGCCCTGCTGGATCAGGCCACAGGCCATCTAGTCCAGCATCCTGTCGCACACAGTGGCCCACCAAATGCTCATGGGCATCTCAAGCAGAGACAAGGGCAACCCTTTTTCTGCTCTTGAATCCCAGCAAATGGCCTTAGAAGCACCCCGGTCCGTCCCCCCCAGCCTGAAAGATGCACCTAGGCATTCGTTCTAGTAGCCCTTGATGCATCTGTCATCCATAAATTTGTCTAACCCTACCTTAAAGCCATCCAGACTGGTAGCTGTCACCACCTCTTCCGGCAGCACATTCCATAAACCGATGTGCCTCTGGATGAAGAAATCCTTCCCCTTGTCTGATCTGACTTTCCCACCCATCAGCTTCATAGATGTCCTTGGTTCTAGTGTTGTGCAATAGGGAAAAGAAATTTTCTCTATCCACCTTTTCTATACCATGCATAATTTTATATATTTCAATCAGGTCCCCTCTTAAACGCTGTCTCTCCAGACGGAAGAGGCCTAGACGTTGCAACCTGGCTTCATAAGGGATTTTGTTCCAACCCCTTCATCATGCTGGTTGCCCTTTTCTGCACCTTCTCTAGTTCCACGATATCCCTTTTGAGGTGTGGTGACCATCAAACCATGTTCTTCATCAAACAATCCCCAAATCTCTGTGTGTGCATGGAAGTATACATGAATACTTTATATCTTATACTTTGTAGTTATCTTTTGTTGAAGATACCCAAAACAGCTGAGAAAGTCCTACTTCTACCTACTTTATCTCATCAATGATGACTTACACAGTGGAGCATAGAGGGTCACAGCAACCATGTGAAATAGGTTACAAAGTAAGAAGCAGTGAGCTTCGTGACTGAACTAAGAGTGGTTCTGCACTGGCTGGTATACTGAACTAACAAACATACTAGGAACTTCTCGTCTGCACATTGGGGTGCTCTAAGGGAGGCATCATGCTTGCTGGTCTAATGTACCAGCAAGCATGGAATCACCCAGAAATGTAAATTCCAATAATACCCAGGCCTTTCCAATATGTTTGTTTGTTCTCCCCATCCTTGGTTTTAATAAAGTTTCTGTATAACTGCTATGGTTTTGTTTTTATTCTCTGTGTTTTGTAAACCATTTGAAGATTATATTTTAATGGGAAGTGGTCCATGACCATTTTAAATAAATAATAAAGTATTTAATCACCACAGTACACTGGCTCTATGCAACAATAACACAGGACTTTGGGGTTAACTCTGTATTATACACAATCACGTTTCAACATTTATGCCAAATCAAAGATATTCCTCATTTATTCAGGATCTATAAGGAAAAACCTGCAGGGCATTTCTTAAGCAAGCACTTTATGCAAAGCCAGCAGGTGAGAGCACTTGGCTTTGTGTAGAATTTATTTCCCCTCTTTTGGGAACCAGAGTATAAATATACCGCTGATCAGCTTCTTTTCCCTCCTACTCGGCTTTCTTTTGCTCCAAGGTGTGGCCTTCACATGCTGCCTTGCCAATCCTGCCTTTCCCAAAGTTGATTTCACTGCCATTTGATTTCTACCATCCTTGAATTATCTCTATAGGAGAGCGCCTTCCTTCCTAGAAAATGGAAAGGGAGGGGGGAGGATACATTTTGTGCTTTCTCATCCATCATGAACAATTCACATTTCATCTGCTCCTCAGGCTTCACCTTTCTAATCCAGCTGTCGGTTGCTTTACAAATTGCCTACATAAACGGTACAGCCTTTGTTCCATTCATTGGCAGAGACTGATAGTAGGGCTGGCACTGCGCACTCAAGCACATGATGATAAAAAGCAAATGAAGCTACACACAGGAGGGTGTAGGGCTTCCCTTAAACCCACATAAGTATGCGGAATGGAGGCTGATAGACCCCTCCTTATTCCACACTAGTGGCAAGTTCAGAAAGGGCCTTACAGTAGTCTGAGACCTCGTGCTTAAGAATTATGAGGAAGGGTCCCAGTGGAGTGGAGGTGATTTGATGGCAGGCAGGTGGGGAGGCACTGCAGAAAAGACACCTTCCTCATCTCCAGTTTAGACTGAGGTAGCACCATTTTATGTTGCAACTCAATGCAGGGCAGGAAAATGTACCTTGCCCAGGAGATGCCTCCACCAGTGATTGTCTCAGCAAAGAGGTAAGTGGAGGTACAGCCTCAGTCTTTCTAGATGTTTTTGCCATATCAAAGGGTGAGGGGGAAATGGGTACATTCACACATATCTCAAAATTTTAGATGTGTGGCTTGCCTATACCATAATCTGCACACAATGGAATTGCTACCCTCCGACGTTGTATATACTATATGCTAGGCAGGAGAAGGACAGACAGAGTAGGGCAACTGGATCTGGCAAAGCCAGAATAAAAATCCTTAGCATTTGGGGGATCAAATGAAAGGATTTAAGAGGAGAAGCAGAGGAAGTGAGGGTACATGTAGGAGGAGATTGAAATTGATCCTTTGTAGCTGCCAGGACCTTTCTGCTGGTGGAAACATTCAAAACATCCATTTGGAGAAGTAAACATACTTGGAAACATGACTGAGTAAGATGATTTAGGAAGAAGTTAAGCTTCTCTCCCCCTCTCCGCTCATGAAGCTTCATGCTGGCTTGCACACCTCATGTGGTTCGTCCATGTCCTTTAGTAAATTTCCAGAGTTGCTTTGGGGGGCTTAGTATCTATTTCTGGCACAGTAGTTTCCTAAATGTATGCCATGAAGGATGCATGTGCCAATTTAACACACCAGTGCAAACAAATCAAAGGCGATGAAGCATGTAATCAACACCTGCACCCCCAATAAGACATTCATATGACTC
Source organism: Aspidoscelis marmoratus (assembly GCA_014337955.1). Taxonomy (NCBI): domain Eukaryota; kingdom Metazoa; phylum Chordata; class Lepidosauria; order Squamata; family Teiidae; genus Aspidoscelis; species Aspidoscelis marmoratus. The sequence goes on along the minus strand of MTQE01003428.1, from coordinate 13,747,238 downwards.
CTGGGCTGCTAGTCCATAAGTCCCTGCCTATGGTGGGAACATAAGATTCATAATGATCATATTTATCAGCAATTAAGGTTGACAGAAATCTAAACAAAAGAATGGTGACTGTTAATACATCAGGTCCTTTCTCTATAGAACGTCTCTTCATGCCTAAAACATAATTAAGAATTCACTTACACTAAGCATTCAAAGTGCAAACACCCATAACCCAGTCACATAATTAACATTTTGCAATACTGGAGAAATATTGTGGCATTGTAACTATTGCACACCCTGGAAGCCCAGTCTACCATGAAAATTAGTGGAGTTCTGGATGGGAAACTAAGGTCTGTCTGCATGGACCCTTAATCCAGATTAAGAGTCAATGTAGAACAGTTTTTGACCACATAGATCAGCATGTTAATTCGGATCTATGGGGCCATATATTCCTCCTACTCTGTCTGCACAAGACGGAGCTAGATCTGGATTAAGGGGGCCTTTAGTCTGGATTTCCAGTGGACATGTTTAATCGGGTCCACAAGGGAACTAAGGCTCTTGTTCCAGATCACTGACGGGATGCCTCCATGACCTGGAACTATAAGGGGGCTACTTTTCAGTGATGTTTCTAGCCATTGGGGCAGTGTGAGTTTTGCAGCCACGGTGGGACGTGGACCAGATCAGCCTTATCAGTGCAGCCTGTACTAATTCACCCCATGCCTCTACACAATCTGAATCAGTGAGTCCAATTAATCCAGATCTACTGATCCAGATCAAAATGGAGGTAAGTGCAGAAAAGGCCTCACATTAAGTCAGTAGAGCCAGAAAGGGAGACTTTGGCCACAGCTCCATTTACATACTTAAGGCACTGAGGGCAGGTGTGGGGGAAGAGCTTCATTTTCACAGCCTGGGTGAAGTGGTTGCAATCTTCTTTGCTGCTGACCAGGCTGCACTGCACCCTCACAAAGAGGCCAAGATCTGAGGCTTTTCTTACAATCTAGGCACAAGTCGCAACTTTAGGTCAACAGGCCATGGTGAAGAGAGTGAAGCAATCAGTGCATGAGCAGTGGTTCTCAACCTTCCTAATGCCGCAACCCTTTAATACAATTCCTCATGTTGTGGTGACCCCCAACCTAACCCCAACCATAAAATTTTCTTTGGTACTTCATAACGACCCCTGTTGTGAACCAGTGCTTTAGAGTCATTCCTTGCACCCTGAACTTAAGATGTCCTACCAGAGGCCCCAGGGACATTAGAACCTCCTCCTCAGCTGCTTTAGTGAGAGCGTATCCACACTACCTTGGGGGTGCAGGAAAGGCATTTGCACTGTGTAATGGAATGTGACTTTAGTCTGACATTTTCCACCAATCATGTCAATGTTGTCATGGTTCTTATTGTTTAATATATACCATTTTGTTTGATATGTTGGATTTTAAAGGTTGTTACCCGCCCTGAGATATTCGGGTATAGGGGGGGATAGAAATAGAAATTATAAATGAAAATAAATAAATTGTGCAGTACAAAACTACGCTATAGGAAGGAAGACTGCTTCTATTCTCCAAAAACAAATCTTTGGGTCTTTCTGCACTGCCACTTAGGCAGAATAAGAAAGGGGACCACAGGCTTCTCTTCTGCACATTAATGGAAAATATGAAAGGCTCTGACCACCATTGGTGCCCTTCATCTACACAGGACAGAATGTAATCCCTACTGCATTTTATAAAATTAATATGACAGTGGTGGCTCTGTATACACAATCCTTCAACTATTCTAATCTGTGCTTTTCCTCCATTTCTAGCCTGAAGAGTCTGCGGTTGTGTGCTATTGTTGAGAAACTACATCTTTCTTCTTCTTCTACACAACAACACACCAAACCACTGAGTGTGCAGAAACAACACAGCTCTCTTCAAAAGCAGGATTGTTCCTGAACTGAAATCAGGTTTTGGATGGGTATCCTGGTGAGTGACAATTGATGATTTCTCCTACAGATCAGTATAAATTAATTAGTCTTTTCCTTGGGAAGGATGGCTTCCTTTCATTTTGGGCATGTATATTTAAGTAATTCTGGGGCAGCAGATTGCTACTGACTTAAAATAAATATTAAAGGACTGTGCTGCTAAGAAGAAAAATGTTCTTAAATGCCTCCCAGAAATAAGGGTCACGCAAGGAGAAAGAGTGCAAAATTTGTAGCATTCCTTGACAGTTGGACTTGATGGCTACTGAAATTGCCTCTGATTTTGTGAAGCATTTGCAATTATACAAATGAGGGCATTTGTCTGCTTCATAATTCTACGGTTGACTTGTTTCCACTTGGAGCAAACTGAAGCAAGGTTTTCTACAAAGAAGTGACAAAAATGCCTGTCCTTTGTTTATATCCCATATTGCCTTCTGCTGACCCAGATGGTAATAACCCAACACAGTAGAAGCCTCGGACCATAATTAGTGAAGACTAGGCTCCATATGGGAGCCAATCTCTCTTACTTACAATGTAGAATTTAGGATAAATTCCTGTAGCCAGGAATAAGGTAGAGTTTAGTGTATGATGGTGTCAGCCATGTGGATTTCCAGAAATGTTTCTTAGCCAGTTTTAGTCTCTTTTCCCTACATCCTGAGTTTGAATTTTTCTCTTGTACTAATTGTGGTACATAAGATGCTGATTTATTAATATTTCTATAGTACTATAGGTTTGTTAGCGTACGTCTCTAATAAAGTCTTTTCACACATTGTCAGATTTGTTGGCATTACTTAAATTTTCTGAAAGTTCCATTTCCCCCAGAGAGTTTGTGTACTGTTCTTACCATTGATAGGATTATGCTTTGGGGATAATAAGGTACTAACTTTTTGTTCTCAATTTCTATGGCCCTCTTGTGTATGATGCTAGCTTTGTGCCATCATCTGGCTAACTATGAATAGCAGCTGTTTATATATGCAGCTATTTCAAGCAGATTCATTAGCTCTGTTAATTTGTATTTGTGTTTATATTTTTAGCCTACACTTCACCCAAAAGACCCAGGGCATGTTACAACACAAGTTTTAAAAAAAACTTACAACAAATTAATGCAGGAAAAAAATACAACTGAAAATACAAACATAACATGCTCCTTCCTTTTATAAGGCAGTGGTTGAGTTCAGGAAACATTGCAGTGAACAAATTGCATAGGAAGATCTGGAAGCTATTATTGGTTCCCCTAACTACTGGTTCCCTACTTGCATTATAGTAAGAAGGTGACTTTGTAGTGAGTTTATGTGAGCAAAACTGTTATGCAGAAAAACACTGCATTGTACTGCATTTACTGTATTGTAAAACAGACGACTGTATGCAATATGGGGGGGATCTGTTAACATGGAAGGGGTTGTATGTAGGGAACTGCAGCTTCTCCCTTCTGCAGGTTACATGCAACAGAACTCTGGGATCCAGGTACAGAGTGCTAGATTAAAGCAGGATGAACATGGCATTGTTGTGATTTCACAAGAGCCTTTAAGAGCGTAAGAGCGTAGGATCCACATGTCCATATGCTTTTGTGGTGCTAAGGTGTTCTTGCAGAGTCTGCACAACCCCTAACTCAGTAGACAGTCTTTATCAGCAGAGTATAAGGGCCACTCTTTGAGTCTTTCCAAAACAGTCCCTGTTAGATCCAGCTTTCTCATGGAAACCACACTGGACGTGGCAATTGTTTTCTCACTTGCAGTACTACACTTGCAGTACTCCCCTTGATGAGGGGAGGGAGAGCCCATGGGAAATTACACCTCTGAGTATCTAGTGAAATACTCTAATAAACGGAAAAACCTGCTAGGACCAGTTTTGTGCCATTGACTTGTCTCGGGTTCTGGACAGAGCAGGAGGAAGAACACTGACTGCTTCCCAAGGCTCTTCCTCACACTTCCACTACTTGTGCAGAATTATCTTTTGCACTTCCCATGGGCCACACTCCTGTTTTCAGGAACACTGGATATGACCAGCAGAAACATTAAAGGAAATGACAGTTCCCAGCTGTAATGTTTGTGTAGCTGGAAGGCAGCAGCCATGCAATAAGACAACACTGCCACTTTATGAAAACTACTATGTTTGCAGTGCTCTTAGTGTGCTTAACAGCAGCTTCCACCTTCACATGGATCCTGCCTAACAGCCTCATGATAAGACTGCTTTGGCTCTTGTCCTTCAGTACATTTGCTGAGTATAGTACATCTATATATTATTATAAGCAGGAAGAAGCTCAGGCAGGATTAGATGAAACTTTGTGCTCTAATCAAACCCAGAATAAGTTCTGCAATCATAGAAACAACTTCTAGCTTCATACCACTTGTTAGTTTTTATGGTTACGCTGGTGAATGGGATAGGGTGGTTGGCCCAAGTTGGGATGGGTTGTCAGTGGAATGGAACAGGACCATCTGCATTCAAACAGCCCATCCCACTCTAGCTCTTGCTGCTGCTTTTGGAGAGCCCACGGAGGTGAGAGCTTCTGACCTGGCCAGTTTTATGGCCGGACCACTTTTGGCAGCACTTCCTAGAGCCACCCATAGTATACCAGACTATGAGGGCATGCCATTCGCATTCCTCCATGGTTTAGTATACTGGCACTGGACAAGCTGTAGACTTCTTTAAAGAGTTCTATGCCTATCCTTGGCTAGGCTGCCTTTTCAGCACCCTAACCCAATCCAGGCTCCATCCAATACAGATGAAGTGTGATAGAAGCTGGGCTTGGCCGAGCCTGCACTAGCATGCAGTATGCTGGCCTTTGTTGTTGCATCAAGGAGTTCAAAGAGGTTGGCTTCATCAGACTAGCTAACTGGAATTCATTTATATCCAGATTTTCTGTCTTAGATGGGATGTTTAAATAAAGTGACCATTTTTGCTTTGTTAGGAGCAGCAAAATTTGTGTTACTAAAAATAATATAATATTGCAATTGTAACCTCATTTCCTGGGAGCAAGCACTATTTCACACAATGACACTTCTTTGTAGACATGGGTAAACTTGCATTGAAAATCAAAGAATAAGCCTGTTTGTAGCAGTTTTGGGGCTGTTGTGCCATGTTCCAGGTTTCTTTTCAGAACCTAAACTTTACTTATGAGTGCACACACATATGCACACAAAGGTCCAATGCAAATCATCCTCTGCCATGTTTTGCCTTGTTTTGTCTCCATCTTTCCATTTTTTGAAAAAAAGCTATTTGAGCACTTTTCTGCTTTTCCCAGTCTCCTTCCTTTCCCTGATCTTCATGTCCCTTCCAGATAAATGGAGAGGAAGTAATCAGCAGGTGAAGGGAGAGGCTTTTTTCCTCCCCCCCCCCAGTCAGGTTTGTGATGACAAGCAAAAAGGTCTACAGAGGACCAGTGGGGTATTTCCTCCCCTCCTCTCTCTTCACCCTTCCCCCAGTTTTAATGTGAATTGCAACTGCATAGGGAACCACAAAGACACCCACTTTCCTCTGCCTCTGTATTTCTGAAGAGTAAAATAAAAGTGAATCCATAGAAGCAAAATGGTGAGAACCAGGAGAATGTTTGATTTCTCCTTCCTGTATAATTTGGTCTAACATGTCCAAATTGACGCCTTATGCTACTTCTGGAGACTATTATAGATGGAACAAGATGTTGGATCCTTCTCTTGGACTGATTCAGAGGCAAGCTTCCCCTCCCCACTTTCAGGCAATGTTTTGGTTTTTAGTCTGTTCGTTTTAGTCTGTTCATTTGTTTTTATGGTTGTGGCCTGCTCTGAGACCTTCAGATATGGGGCAGGATAAAAATGTAAATACATAAATACATAATAAATGGGCCTCATAGCAGCACTCACCCTTTCTGTGCTGTGCAGGAATTGGTGTGTTCTTTGAGGAGATGCTTTTCAGAATGTTGCTTTTCAAAAGGAATGTCTAAGCTAATGACCCTCCATCACAACTTGCAGTTGTTTCACTTCTGCAGTTTTTTACGTACTGTGTTAAGTTCCACCAGAGGACCTTGTGGAAAACTGGATGAGTCTACAGGCACTAGCTGCATTTCTAAATTAAAGTTACTGTGGGAGTCTACATCTGTGATAAAACAGGCTAATGGAAGCCACAGTAACACACTGCAATAGCAGCAAGGCCCTCCTGGGGCCTACTACAGAGACTTTTCACTGCTTCAACAATGAAGCATACTGCATGGCATTTTACATCCACGGGCCATGCTTTGTGGCCACAAATGCAATTGATAAGCCCATCACACGTGTTCCATGGGCACTCTAAATAGCATAGAAAGGAGGAACCATATGTCTACCACATCACCAAGGCAGTCTATCATGGCTTTAGGCTGCATTTTCAAATAGCGGAAAAAGTGGCTTAAAAACACATTAGAGGTAGTAGCGTGTGATACTCGTGGTCTCATCCTATTTCTAATCCACCTTTTCTAGTCTAGAATGTTCATGGAGCAGCCTAAGATGTAGGAAAACAGGATCCTAACTATTATGGGTCTTATTATGGTCTGAAACTGTAGTTTGTCAGGCTATTAGTTTCAACTTGAGCATTGTAGCATTATTCCTGTTTGATTTGCATTTTTGCAAGCACAGCCTAGCAATTCAGCCCTGAGCTGCTGGTTTATATTCATGCTTGAAACTCCTAAGCCAGAACAGACATTCCTAGTCTTTCCCCCTGCTCTGCTTCCATGCTTGATTTTGACTTGCCGGTACCTAATACATTTAGATTTGAAATAACCTTTAAATTCAAGGCCAGGCAATTGCAACCATAATTTGCTAGGATAAGAAGAGATATCTTTAGGGTGTTTTTAAAAAAGTTTTTATTTAGCTTTATAACTCCCATCTACCATGTGAAGAATGTAATTGCCAAGTACATTAACATCAGAATTGTTAGCCGTTTCAATATGCTTTCTTAATGCTGCCATGTTATTTTAAGTACTGTAATATAAATCTTTGTGTGTGAATTGATAAGCTCATGTACAAAGAGGCTAAACTGAATATAGCTCTGAATTTTACTATAAATACCATATTTCAGACGTGGCAAGTACTTGTGTAAGACCTGTTTAAAATAGCTCTTGATGTAAATGAATTGTGTTTCAGTAAGGCAAAAAGACACGAGCCTCCCAGTCTCTCTCTGCTCATTCAAATATATGCTTTCTAGATGGTCCTTATTTGCAAGGTTGAGATTTTGCTAGATGGTACCATAACTGCAATCTAGAGTTATCCATGGTCCTTTCTGCTCTGGGTCTTATTCCAGATTATATTCCAGAGGGGCTGCCTTCTGCATGCTAGTGCAGACTACAGCAGGCTGTAGGCAGGGTCTACCATAGTCTGCATCACTATGTGGATGGGAGGCTCCTATTTCAGAATATAATCTGGAAAAAGGGCCAGTGCAGAAAGCGCCATTGTATTGACTCCTCAATTGGGATTGCGACAGATGTGCATTGTCCTTGCACATAACCTCTGGTATCTTCTTTACTAACCACACATGCATCTCTTTTTCTTAATTATAATGGCTTGATTTGTTCCTCTGTGTTTTGTCTCACATACTTGTTGTTATTTAGGTGACACATGCTTGGTTCCAAGCACTTAATTATTCTCTTGGGATGCATTTCATTTATTCATTAACACAGATATTGAAGTCATTGGCTTGCTTTATTTCTCTAAACTTTCTCATTAAGAAAAATAAATAAAACAAGAGAAACCGGTGTGTGAAATTAGGCTCCCAAGTCACAGGCTGTGTTATGGCTTGGAAGCCCTGCTGATGTCAGACTGAAAAAAGAAAAAGAAAAAGCTTGCAAGGTGTTGTTTGGGTTTGTTTATCTGGCAAATGGAAACTCCTTGAAAACTGGAAGGTAAATCATATCCCTGGCTTGAGCCAAGTATGCACAATGCTGACTTGAGACCCAAAAGCTATATGGAAACATGAAAGCAGATGCCAAATGTTCTGGCACAAAGATTACAGGATCTTGCTGTTTCCTGTGGATGGATCTGGCAAACCTTTCTTTCTTCATCCTGCTCAGGGTACACACAATCAGTGAGCAGCCACCAACAGATAAGTCTTTCAGTCTGCATAAATTTTTCCCGCCTCAGATTTGATTACATTGTGCAACCATGGTTTAGAGACTTGGGGCATGTCTACATGTTAGACTGAGGCTCCATTAGCATGTTGTCCAGCCCAGCTAAATACATAAGAGGGACCCTGCTGAATGAGGATACAGCCCATCTAGTCCAGCATCAGGGATACTTTCAAACTTGGCTTCCTGTCCGCTGGATGGGAAGAGTGCATTGGCAACTAACGTATACTAGTGTTCACACTTGGGAATGCTAGTACATGTCAGTCTAATCCCCACACACCTAGAGAGTTACCTGTATCCAGGCACATGTCTGATCCCCGGCAGGGTGCTGCCATGTGGATTGTGGCACCCAGCACGACTCCATGTACTCTGGCACCATCATCATGGTGAAGTTGTGTTTGGGGTCATCTTAGGTGCCAGTGTGCTTGTGCAGCATCTCAGATGACCCCTCACACTGGAAATGGTGTGAATGGTCACTGGCTGGCTGGGAAAGGTAAGGTTTTAGTTAAGGTTAGTTTACATGTGGTGCATGATTTCGTGCACTACTGCTAGTTTGTGATAGGTTAACATCTGGGCAAGCGGGGCATTTCTAGACTGTAAACACCTCTTGCAAGAGCAGATGCACCTGCAAATGGTGGCTCACCAATTGCTTCTTGGCATTCTCAAACAGAAGACCTTTACCTGCTCTCAACAACCTGCAAATGACCTTTAGAGGCATCCTGCCTGTCTCTCTGACCTGGGGGATGTACCTGGACATTCATTCTAGTAGCTATTGATACACCTGACCTCCCTGAATTTGTCTAATCCTTTCTTAAAGCTATTCAGGCTGGTTGTGGTCACACCTTTTCTGGCAGTAATGTGTGTATTTATACCACACTGTAGGGCATGGCAGTGGACTTTAATCTTGGATTGGAAATAAGTATGTAATACTTTTTGATTTATATTCACTCAATAAAGATTTTTTTAAAATAACTGGAAAAAGTAGTTTCCACAGTCTGCCAGAATAACCTGCCACTTCAATGGCTCTGAAATGTGATGTCCTGAAATGTGATACCAATAGGCTGCCTGGACACTGGGGCAGGCTGGTGGATGACAGAACTCAGCAGCCCCCAACTGGATTGTGCCTTCCAGCATCACACTGGAGCACAATAAAAGTAGAAGCTAGAGCGCCTGGGAGCACCAGCCTGAGAAAGTCCTGGTGGCAGCTGTATGTGGAAGATCACAATGAATCTTCAGGGTGCTATGAGAGATGGCTGCGTGTTCGCAGAATGCGGGTGTAGTTATGGCTCTAGATAGGAGGGAAAGAAGAAACCGAAATAAAGGAATTCATGTGAATTTAATAATTTTGTAGCAACCATTGCAAAAAACATTCTCACTGATCAATATAAAACACAGAATAATTCAGTAAAAGCATGAATACACTACAATTGTTATAGTTAATAATTAGAACAACAGATAATATAGTCAAGGTCAATCATCAGATTGTTGCACCTCAATAAACTAAATGGTCTTACTGTTGTGAAATAAACCATATTTCATTGTTTTTCTTGTTTTGCATAAGCAAATTATTTTGCATATGCACTAGGGATGTGCACAAATTTGATTGAATTCTATCAAATGTGGATGTTTAAATTTGAATAGAATGTTTTGAAACATTTGAATGTACAGATATGTATGTATTACATACGTATCTGTATGAATCTCATACGTATCTGTATGCATTTGCGCTGATAGTATGGGACAAAAACAGGATGTATACAGGGATAAAACAGGATGTGTACGAAATCCGTACAGATCGATATGACACATATGAATGTTGTCGACATTCGTATCTTCAAATCTAACATTTGAATGAACAGATTTGAATGTATTCGATTTGAATCAGATTTTGTTGCATTCGGATTCTAAAAATTTGAATCAAATACATTTGTTTGGATATCTGATTCGATTCAAATGAAAAAAAAGTGCAGATCCCTAATATGCAATTCTCTGTTCTCTTCCCCCCCCCTCCCATCCAATGAAGTGTATGTAGTCATCAAACCATAAGACTTATCTTCAGTCATGAGGGTCTTGAAGAACACTGGTAGTCTAGAGAGAGTAATAGAAAAAGATGCCAGACAAACCAGAAGCAGTTAAAATCTCATCAGAAGGAGAGTCATAATATGGCATAGGAAGGAGTCAGAAACCAAATTTCAGCCACCATTTTAGGAGTCAGTGCACGTGAAGCTGCCTGCTTTTAACAGAGCTTCTCTAGAACTACGCCCAGATAACAGAATGTTTTTACCATGTGATGTGCTGCATTTATGATTCTACATTTTGTGAATTTTATTGTGGATTGCCTTGAGGAATTTCTCTACAAATAAAAATGGGATAACAATAATCTAAGTAAATAGTAAACCTTTAGAGCAGTGTAAGTCAGAGGAGAATTATGTGCAGATCAATCATCCTGAGAGCGATGTAAGGAGGAAAGATGAGCAACCATTTTAGAAAAGAAATCTAAATTGCTTCCCTCATTGTAATATCTTCCATTATTTGTTCTCCCCTGCAGATGCTGCTCCTTTCTCAAAACCAAACAGGAGCTACCAGCATTCTTTAGTATTCTACCATCTCTGCTCTGTATTATTCCATTCATTTCTATTTACTGTACTGCATATTTTTATACTTGGCATGAAAGAGTTAGAACACAACCTGAATTGTAGTACAGTTAACAGTCAAGGCCCCAGCATGGGTCTGAGAAACCTAGGAAGATGTGAGGTCAGAAGGAAAAAAACACACCCTGTATGGATTTGGAAGTGACTTGTCATATCATTTTTCAGGGAGGCAGCAGGAAATGAATCCGTGAACCTGTCCTCTGGACCTCGTTGGGTTCACACCTAGATGGAGGATGTCTTTGGTAGTGACAAGACATCTAAGTCAGGGGTGTATGCAGTAACCCACCCTGTGTTTTCCTGAGAACAACCTAATCCCCTTGATTTGCCCTGGATTGGTTATATTGTCTTTGCAAGCCAGATGGAGGGCCTGCCAGCACATACATCATGAGACCTGCTGTCAAGGAGACTGAAAAATTCAGCTTCCACAAATAGGCATCAGTGGTCTTGGAGCCAGCTGGGAAAACAGGTTATATAGACAGCCTTACAGATCAGCTGAGGGCCCTACAAGACATTCTAAGAGAGGGGCATGTGCATTCAGCCCTAGTTGCTCTATCACTGAGCTACAGCCTGAACCAAACTGAAGTGAAGACTTACATGATTGAAATTGAGATGAATTAAGCAGAAAGTTTGCTGATGCACTGCAAACAGTATTTTTTTAAAAAAACATGAAGATCAGATTTGTTGTTCTAGACTGCTATATATTCTTAAGATCCTGGCGAATTTTTTTTTTATTACCAGTGTTTGCAAAACAATTTTGGATTAACTCTTGCTCCTAATATATAGAAGAGAAACCCTGTTGAATCAGACCTCAGCCCATCTAGTCCAGCATCTTGTTTCACACAATGCTCACCAATTGCAAAACCTTTATTTGTTCTCTACTCCATCTTTTAGATGCATCCTGCCTTTCTCTCCAATCTGAAGGCCATACCTAGGCATCAATTCTAGCAGCACTGATATGGCTGTCTTCCATTTGTCCAACCCTTTCATAAATCCATCCGGGCTAGGCACTGTCACCACCCTCTCTGCTAATAAATTTCACAGACCAATGACCAACTTGTTGAAAATATAATTCCCCTTGTCAGTCCTAACTTTCCTACCTATCAGTTACATAGAGTGCATCCTTGAATATCTTCTCTATCCACCTGTTTCTGCCATGCATGATATAAACTTCATTCAGATCACCTTCTATATTCCATCTCTCAAGGCTCAGGCCCAGATATTGCAGCATGTTTTGGTTGTTCTACTCCTCATTTCCCTTTTTTTTTTTGCATTTTTTTTTCATACCGTGACTTGGGGGGGGGATTCTAGCCCCACCTTCTGTATAAACTTTCCCCTGCATCAGATCATGGGGTCTTTTATTCACCGTGATCCTGGAAAGAAGGAGTGTCAAACGCCTTAAAAGCCCCATCCTGGCAGCAGCTGCAAGAAGTTACAGGAAAAAGTGAAAGAGGAGAAGACATGACAAGCTGCTACCGGGCATGTGCAGGGCAGTGGCAGGGTGGGCTTAAGAGCTCAAAGTTGGAAGAAGAAAGGGAGAGAAAGCTGGTGTGGAGGAGGGGAGGTGCAGAGCTGTGTGGCAGGAAGGGAAGAAGCAGACAGACTTTAGTGCAGAATCACTATTGCAGATCAGAGTGAAGAGGCAAAAAGGCATGGGTGAGACATTGGGAAGGAAGGAACTAGGCAGGCAGGCAGGCTTTCATGATCATTGTAAAATCAGCGATCATCCCACACCTGATACATCTCCCTGGTTAAATCTCTTTTCTGATACATTGTTACATCTCATTGATATATCAGGTTCATTTTTCACCTCCTTCCCCATCCCTTTCAACCACCCCGATCATCCGGGGGAGAGGGAACGACAAATCAAACCATTCATTGGATAAGAAGAAACAGAGGGAACAACCTTAAAACCATGGTCCCCCCCCCAAAAAAAGTGGGTGTTTCCATTGCAAAAAAAGAGTATTGTTTGTAAATCCCACAGAGAGAGTTCTTTTGATTCAAATAAAGATAGTCTGTGTTTCAGGACATTTAATCCCCAGAACCTGCGGATTCGTCTGATACTGTGGGAATTGCCAGCTTTGAAAACAAATTCAAAGCTCTTTAAAAGTTGAATGGGAATGCACCCTAAGTTGACCTTTAGCTAGAATTGCAGGCCAGTTTGAAGTAATATTCTGAAAAAACTTATGTTTTTTTACAGTTGTACTTATGTAAATATTAGGACTTTTTGATTCATCCGAAAGCATCAATAACACATAGGACTGATTTTATTCTATTATTTTTTAAAAAATAATAAAATAAAATAGCAAATTAGGGTCCAGAATATTAGGAACACAAAAATCCATTGCTCTTTTTGGGATATCACAGCAAATGGAAGAGTGAGTCTAGAGTCTCTGAAGACTAATCTCCATGTTGGCTGAATTGTGTACATCTGTACAACATTTATTTGTGGAATTGGTTGTGCTCAAGCTATCATCCAGTCCCTGAGGCTTCATCAAGGTTGTTTTCTTACCTTTCTGTTCCATACATCTGACGGATTGCTAAGGAGCAGATGCTGCACTATGAACATCTGGCTTCCCTTGCTAGAGCTCTAGGGACTGGATAACTGCATGAACATATCTAATTTTGAGTATCAATGCTGTGAAAATATGCATTGATACACATTCTTGATGTAAATGTATACATAGCAAAGTTGCACATTGCCCTGTGCTGGGATCTGTATTGGAAAAAAAAAAGGAGGTGCAGATAATAAAAAAAAAGCAAGAAATGGCTCACACTGAATTTTTGTAAGAGTTTCCTCAATTCAAGAAGCCTGAAGGTTCTTTCATATTAGCAACAGATTTTTATGGCATATTAAACAATGCTAAATAGGTCAAGAAGACAGCAATAACACCCTGGCCGGTTCACACTAAGGCAATCAGGACATCCTGGCATGCTCTGGGACTTAGCATATGCACATCACGGTGCCACTTCCATCCCAAACTGGCTCAGAGCCACCTTGATCACTCCTGTCTTCTCTGCTCTCCATCACCGATGGCTGAGACTGGACAGAGTTTCACTGTGACAAGAGGTGTTTTTCCACTGTCACTAGAAGTACCCATTAAATACCCATTAAGTACCCATTAATGGGTACTTAATGGGTACCCATTAATGGGTACTTAATGGGTACTTCTAGTGACAGTGGAAAAACACCCAAGGAAGCAAGAGGAGAGATTTAAAAAGCAGAGTGAATTTTGATGTTCCCTTTTTGCTCATTAGAGGTTCACCTCTTTTGATCCAACATCATTTGCTCTGGTGTTGACATTGATGTTACGGTTAAGCTAGCTGGTTTAATCTCTTCTATAATTGATACTGCAGTTAAGCTAGGTGGTTTTATCAATTCTATAACATTCTTCTTTCCCCTTTCATTAATAAAATTGTTAACGTCCCTGTCTTGCTGTCTATGAATTTGGATACACCTGTGCATACCTGTAATATTTGAGTCAGGGTTTCTTGGCTAGACAACTGATTAACTCCCCCAAGGGAGTTTTCATGGAACCTTATTTCATGTCCCTTTTCCATATATTTCCTATACTAAACAAATATGGATATCAGAGTATATATGGTTACCCATCATAGCCTATTCTACAAAGTAAAATTTTATTTTGCTAGCAAAAACTCAGTATGTTTATCCCACCTATCCATCAAAATCTCTTTTTTCCCTGAATCACACAAATATTATCCCTTGATCTGTGACAGAAATCAAAACACGTGCTTGCCGCAGCTTTTAAACTTGATTATTCAGCAAGAATAAATGGAAAGGATTGAGAGTTTTAGGCAGATCTGTAGATTAGGTTGTGAGTGGGTGACCTTCTCAATTCTGAGGAGGCATTTGCATTTCTTAGTGGCCAGAGGGGTGGCATTTCCCTGCCATACTGCATTTATTCTTCTCCTTCCTTTCCCATACTGCTATAAAGCCAGAAGGCCTCATGCTGGCATTTAGTTTGACACTAAGAGGTTATATGCCTGTATAGGGCATTTGTTGGCTGCTGCAAGGATTTGAAGAGAGTAGGATGTCAGGCAACCTGCTTTGTGGTCAATCAGAAATCAGACATTGTGGATGAGCAATTCTGGACAGCAGGTTCATTTGTATGTACAAAATACAATGATTTTCCCACATCCAGTTATTACAATGCTTTAATGTTGCTTGTGTGACTTCCTCCGTTCTTCAGACTCCTTGTTGTCATTTAATTCTATGCTCCCCTTGTGTGCCTTTTGTTCTTTTTCCACATGCTTTTTGGTAATTAGCCAACACCCTCCGTCATCACCTCCAGTTCCCATGGATAGTCAATAAGGGGGCTCCAATCTTCCAAGAATTTATTCATTGTTTTGTCCTTTAATAAATTTGTCAGTTTGTCCATTTCAGCCATTTCAATCAATTTAATTAACCATTCTTCTTCTGTAGCTAGCTCTTCTGTGCATATAGCAGTCTGGCTACAGTCACCATATATAAAACCAGAGTTTTGATACTATTTAAACTTATATCTACTATTCCCAACAAAAATAATTCTGTTTTAACGTAATATTACTCTTCAAAATTTGTCTCATCAGGTTACCTATTGCCGCCCAGCATTTCCTTGCTTTTTCACATGTCCACCACATATGATAGAGAATTCCGCACATGCTCAGATGGCCAGTTGAGGCCAGGCAGGTGCCCAGCCAATGAGGGGCTGCCCCCTCGAGCATGCTCAGAACAGCCAGGCCTATTCTACACAGAATCGGGCTGGCAGGAGAAGGTAAGCCCCTTTCATGCGCGCGCATGACCCTGGGGAGGGGTTGGGGGCTTTTGGCTGGCGTTCCTGCCCACCCCCGGAGCCTGATCTGGAGTTTGGGAGCGAGCAGCAACGCATGGAAAGAAGGCACCTGGGCTTCCCACACTGGGTCCATAGGAGCTAATGGGAGCAGCCCGGAGGAGGGGCCAAGCTGTCACAGAGAGAGAATGTGAATGCTTTCTCTCTGAGACAGTTCGGAAGGCGCCGAATGCTCGGAGACAGTTTCAGAGCACTTTTTAGTGCTCTGAAACTCAAACGCGTGGAGAGCAAGTTGGAACACTTGGGGGTGGCCTGGAATGGATCTGGTCACCCGCAAGAGTGAATGCTGTGTCCCAACATGCTCTCCATGCATTCTAAAACCCAAGTAGTATGCTGAGCATACTGCATCTGAAAATAGCCCTTGGACTAGCTATCTCTTCAAATTATTTTTTCTTGAAATAACCAGAAGCAAGCCTAAAAAGAGTAGGTTTATGCAAATCACTGTTCAATCATGCTTAAACAGTGGTAAACAGATGGTCTCCTTAGCATCTAAGTGTCATTAAGGAACAGGCGAGTGCCATGCAAATCACACAGGAACTAATTTGTTCACCTGACGATGTGGATGTCACCATTACTTCTCCATCATAGGTGGAGGAGGACAGGGCAACATCATGTTTGCACATATGTCATGACATGCAAGCACACTGATTGAGCATCATGACCTCTGCTCATGTAAAGCACTGTCCTGCCCACAAACATAGAAGTAATGGTCACAACCGCATGACTGCATGAGCAGGTGAATTACTGTGTGATCTGTGCATGCTCGCCTACTCCTTAGTGACCCCAGGTGTCAAAGGAGATCCCAGGCTTGCTAGGTGAAGCACCCAGCAGTTTCAGACCTCTTTACTACCATGTAAAAAGGGTTGGATAGCAACTCTCATAAGATTAAAAAGGAGTATAGCTTGCATTATGAATTTGGTCCAACTTTTTTGTCTGAGCAGTTCTCCTCTCATCAGTTTATGTGTATGATTCCTCTGTCTAGCATTTTCCTGCAAATTTATTATTATTATTTTTTAAATTAATCGCATGTAGAAGAAAAGCACATAAAAAAGGAAGGGAGGCATGGAGGTCGGGGAGCAGGCTTAAAGAAAAACCACAAACACACCCTCACCTCCCTTGAGTGACAGAACGGCATCCAATCAGGAAGGAGATAGATTTGAAGCAGCCAAAGTGGCAGAGAACTAAAAGTCCTGTGGAGAAGGCTCAGATCATTCACAGAGAAAGGTGTGAGTGATGCAGCCCAAAGTGAGGATGGTCTGAGGACGACCTATAATGATCTTGGTGTGAATGGAGCTGGTATGACCTCATTTCAAATTATGAATAGGACGTCCTGTCTTGCATAGGTGTGACCTGCGCCCTAGTCCAGAGACTGTTCATTCACGTGACAGATTCTTTTCATATAAAAGAGGAGAAAATCTATATAACCTCTATGTGAGCTCTGTGACAGATGCCAGTAAACTCAAAATATCTGAACAAAAGAAAGAACCTATAGAGTCCTGTTTCTGTTTATTTGAAATTGTCCTTTTGAAAGGATAAAGACTCCAGCCCAGTTCCTTTCCTGCTCAAATGTAAATCAGGCATAACTCTCTTGACAGTGCTGAAGTCACAGTTATTATGAATATTATACTGCAGCAGTGAGAAGCACCAACTGAGATCAAAGCTGCATCATTCCTCAATTAGAATTTTCACTGGGGATAACTTGTCACATCTCCTGACACTGCTGCTGTCTATGAAATCGTATTAAGCTCTTGGTCTCAGTGATATCCTGAGGCCACAATTTCCACAGGTTAATTACGTGTTCCTTGCAACAGAAAAGATGGGAAAGGAAGTGTTCTGTTTCCAGCGCTAAAGAATTTTCTCTTTCTCTTTCTCTCTGTCTCTCTCTTATAGCAGAGTGCCATTCAGATTTTGAGATTCTGCGTAGGTTAACATGGAACACTTTCAATATGGGGGGAAAGCAGAGTATGTGGCTCCTTAAGCACAGATAGTCTTTGTCTGTTCCTCGAAGCTTATAAAACAAAAGGTCAAGAACAGGCAGAGTTTTGCAGTGACAAATTAATCACTATCTGCAGATAGAAGTATATTTTGTTGCTTCTCAAAATAATCAGCTCCTGTCTGCACACATGTCTATGGAGCACTGACATTCGTGGTGCCACTTTTTTGAAGTACACATAAAACAGCAATCATGAGGCAGCATATATGTTAGATTCTCACTTTATCAGTGCGTATGTGCAAGAGAGAGAGAGAATTAGGATGAATTCTGCATGTTCCGAAGGGGACATGCAAACAGCCCTGTATCATTATTTTGTGCCCTGGGCAGCAAAATGTATATGTCAGATATTTAAAACTTATGGAAAGCTGTGATATGCGTCATCCATTAAATATGCATATCCGTGTCCTTGGAAACTTACACTAAAATTCTGCATATAGATTGGACACTAATGTCAGTAGAGCCCTCCCAGATGGCATTTTCCACAACAGCCTCAGCACAAAAGTGATGCTGAAAGTATGAGTATTGAAACTGGTACCAACTTTGGGTGCTGCAGTAGCTGGTAAGAATTTAACAAAATTTAGCATGGGATCCAGCAGAGCCCTTTTATCATCTGCCAGCAGCAGACATATTAATAAGTCTGCCAGTCATAAAAGTCCTCCATTGCAAAGCTGTCTTTTATGTGGTTCATCGCTGGGCAGTGTGTGGCACATCAATACTTACTGTTTTTGAAAAAGTGTCTTATTAAAGTGACGGAGCATGTGTGTGCAGCTAATCTCCTAAAGGAATATATATAAGCAATGAGATCATTCTGAGACAGAAGCCATTTTGTGACCTGCTTCAACATTTCAGATAGACAATAAACAAATAAGGATGGGATTTTTCTGAACATTTTTTCTTCTTTAGGTCTGACAGCTAGGGTCAAAGGATGGATTGGAGCAACCAACCTGTGGAAGAGTTTGCTCCCATCCCAGAGGTGATTTGGATAGTGTCCTTACAGCGTTCACCTAACCTTCACCCTCTCTTTGGACCTTAGCTCACAGGCTACCAGTCATTTGTGCCTGGAAGGCTTATTTACCCTTTATTACTTGCTTGACCATCTAAGAGACCTATGATAGCAGTGTGTATTGACCTGACATTCATGTTTGTATATGCATAGATAGAACATTTCATGGAAGAATGGCATCAGCAGCCCTAAATCATTGATCTGGTGACCTGACAAGAAAATCTGCTTTTATATCCATCAGGATTCTGTATTCTGTACTGTGAGCTTTAAATTTCTCATCCCTCCCTTAGCATAATATCAATTGTTGTCTCCGTACCACCTACACCTATTACTTCTGACAAAATTAGTGTGACTCTCAGGAATGCAGGAAAATTAATAAAGTGCTTGAGTTATTGAAAAGATAGTGACAATACAATGGATATAAAATTTAGCCTTGGTAACAAACTAAAAACAACAATAAAGATTAAATAAGCAAACGTATGTGCAAATGTCACAATGATTTTTTAAGAAAAGTGAATATTGAGTTCAGCTATTGAGTCTGTTTAGATACCAGTGCCTATATAATTTATGCCCAACATAATTAGAGAAAATCTGATCATGAAGTGAGAAGGGGCATCTTGAGATAAGGGGTGTGGAAGAATGTTTTTTTGACATTTTATTTGAGTCACTTCAAATAATTGAAAATTCAATTTGATTTGACTTATTTAAATTCGAATTTAACAAAATTTGATTCGAATTAAGCAAATTTGAATCCATTCATTAATTTGTTATTCAAATTTGCACTTACGAATGTCAACAAGATGTGTAGATGGCCGTACGCATCTTCCTGACATCTGTACACATCTGTACACATCTGTACATGTGTGTATGCATCCCATAGATATCTCGTACCCAACCCATTTTCGTCTCATATGGATCCATACAAATTCGTACAGATGCAGGAAAGGTGCAGATCTTCAAGTACACATTGTGTAATAACCCGTACATATACAAATGTTTGAATAATTCGAACAAATAGTCCCAAAATTCAAAATTCCATTCGAATGTTTAAATTCAAATTTCTGGACATTCTATTCAAATTTGAATGTCAAAATTCAGCACATTTGATCAGATTTCAAATGCCTATGAATATTTGTGCACATCCCTACTTGAATAGCCCATTTTGCAACAGAAGTGGGGGTGCTATTTGGAATCTGTTTGATTGTGAGCAGTTTTCCTGTAGAGGCAACCACATGCCATTGAAATGGGGAATGGAGCCTTGGTCTTTCATTTATTTCAACTAGGTTGATGTGTTCTTGCACAAACATTCCAGCAGCCAAGAATAATAAATCACAATACAAGTATTACAATACACATCCAAGTAATATCTCTACTCTAGTAGCAGCAACTGTGGACTCGTACCACATTCACAATATATGCAACTCCCAATGACAT
Organism: Aspidoscelis marmoratus; assembly: GCA_014337955.1. Lineage (NCBI taxonomy): Eukaryota > Metazoa > Chordata > Lepidosauria > Squamata > Teiidae > Aspidoscelis > Aspidoscelis marmoratus. The sequence continues at coordinate 13,727,310 of MTQE01003428.1, read as the reverse complement.
ACAGCTGCTCCCAGATAAGTACAGGAGCCCAATACACAACACTGTGGCTGTACTTAACTTCCAAGGGACACTGTCCCCCAAATGCTAAGTGCAAAAAGGCCCATACACTTCTGCTTCCTTTCAATCTCTGAAATTCTTTGGGCGGCAACAAGGGTGGCCTTCAGGAAACTTCTTTAAAGTACTTTGAGGCCCCCCTGGTCACTGATGTCAACCCTATGCTGCTGTGTGAATATCTGAGCCATCCAGAAGAGAAATGTATGTTTGCCAATATAACCACAGTCACTGTGGAGGACCAAAATCCAGGTTGACCTCTACCAGTATTACCTGCAGTAATTCCAGGTACATTTTGGGAACTTGGGGCTCAGTGTTTTCTGTTGCCCTCAAATCCCCCAGGGTGCTCTCTCCAAGCTGCAGCTGTGTGGAAACAGCCTTAGAAAAATCAGGACAGACAACAGGGTGGTCCTTTATTTAGCACACAGTGAAACTGTGGGATTCACTCCTGTGAGATTTGGTGTTGACCATCAGCCTGGATGGTTTTTAAAAAGGATTGGACAAATTCAGACCTTTTTTAATTTGAATTACACACCTGAATAGAAGTTTAATTACCTCCATCCCAGGTGATGGTATGGCTGTAGAAGGATGTTTGTTAGGAGATATGTGAGCAAATTGCACCATTGTGTTCCTACCCTGTTCATGGACTTCTACATGCAACTGGTCATCCGTTGCAAAAACAAGTTGCTTCTGGTTCTAAGTAGCCTTACTGAAAAATATTTTAAATTTGACTTTGGAAGTCATCTTGGATTGTTTTTCTAAAATACACAGAGGAGTTAGAGCTATAACCCAATCCCACTGTTGGCTACTATGCTGATCATGCTCCTATTTATAGTATATAGCATGACAGAGCCTCTGGCCCTTTCTGCACTGGAGCTTATTCTGGATTTATCTTGGGATAGGGATCAGCCATCTGCATGCTGGTGAAGACTATGGCAGGTCATGCCAGGGCCTATGACAGTTTGCACCAGCATGTGGATGACAAGTCCCAATCCTGAAATATAATCCAGAATAAGGCCCAATGCAAAAAAAGGCCTTTGTATGCTTCTGGATACTGTCTTGAATATACATGGCAGAATCCAGGGCAGTGGGAATTATAGTTCCAGGGTTCCATTGTTGTTGTATCCACCAGAGATAATAGGAGATACGGGCCGTGTGGTTTCTTTTATTGGCACATGAAGTGTTCATTATTTATAGTCTAATATGGCAGATCCCCCCCCTTGCCTTTGATACAGTGGAGACAGCCCCAAGAAGAAATAGATGTTGACTGTGAAACAATTTGAACTTAATTTCAATAGAACCATGGCAGACCCATGGGCTCCGGGCCACAACAACACAGGGCTACTTTCTCAGCATTAACTCATTGCTAGGAGGTAAGGAATTTCTGCTTGTGGTAATTTATGTATGATTCAAGAACTTAAAGTTGTGTGCAGCAGCATGTACTATCCCAAAATATAGAAAAGTGTTTCCAAAAGTAGACTTATTTGACCACTTGAGCCTATTCAGGATTTTCACATTGCTGTGCTCACTGAGGTATTTCAAGGCAGACTTATATTAGAAAGATCGCATGGCTAGCCCTCAATAATAAATATATCAGTATCCATGGTAACAAGAAGGGATTTGTCCCTGAGCTAAAATGTTGTCTTCCTGGAGCCTGTTTGACATGCTAGGTTACTGCAATGTGAGCAACTGCCTTGAACCTTTCTTTTGAATTTGTTTCACTTTATTCTCATTGGAACAGATGGACTCTCTATTTTGAGGTATATTTATGTTTCCAAATCCTACAGTCCGTAGATACTAGCACTGCTCTAATAGAGTATTATACTGGTATTATATCCCCCTTTTAGGGACATCACCTGCTCTTTCTGCTTGGAGAGGGCTTTCCCATGGCACACTGGCCATATCCAGGCAGCCCAACAGTGAAAGCTCCTGGCCTCCAAAGTTGTTGGCCAGGTCTGATTTGGGCAGGTGCCCAGAAGCAACATGCTTCCAGGTGCCTGTTGAAATGGCACCAGGTATGGTACACTGGACCACAGCTGGTGGATGGCTCTGAAGGCAGTTACTACCCTTTTCTGACCCAATTACCACCATCTTGGAGAGACAGCAACAGCAGGAGGGATGAATTACTTAAGTCACTTTTTGCACAGCATGGTGAAAATGGCTGACTTTCAAGTCCATTTCCTGTCTGTCACTTAAGCAGTGATCAGGCACAGCAAACAAACAAACAAAAAAGAGCATCTGAGGTGGTTCAGAGGCAGCTTAGAGAGGGGATTGTTCACACATCAGTCTGCCCTTCTCCCTCTCATAAACGTTCTCTGGTAGAAAAGGTGTATTAGGAAAAGATTGGGAACACAAGGGCCCTGCACTACTGTCTCTGAGGCACCCCTTCTGTTATGTCTGAACATAGCCTTAATCACATAGGGGCAGAAACCTTTGTTCCATAGCCCTGAAGCCTGCACACATCACACCTCTCAGCCCACTGACAGGATTGTTGGTTCCTGCTGCACAGATGACCTTTTTGAAGAACCCCTTGTGTGCCATGAGAGATATTGAGTGATACCATTAAGGAGAAAAAAGTGGGAGAAGATTTGTCAGTTTCTATTAGCTAAAGAAAGTAAGCTGGACATTTTGATAGTTGACAAGAAATGTTCTGTGATCTTTGATTCCCACATATTTTTACATGGGATTTGTGCATTGCTTTAATAAAGGCTGATAAAGACAATCTCCCAGAGAAGCTTTTTGCCTGGAGCAAGAGAGTACTCAAAGTACCGTTACAAATCTCTGCTTTATTTACTTATTTTAATTTAAGGGGTAATGTCTTCATTTCCCATTTCCCAAAATACCTTAAGAATGGATTGGAATAGTAATTGCAGTGCTATGATAAAATCAAATTGACAAATAATCTTCCAAAAATGCTGCCATTGTAAAACTTCCAAACTAAATATTAAAAGCTACATTTAAAAGCTCCTTACCCTTAGATAAACTGAAGGCACAGACCAAAGGAAATGGCCACAGTGTAATGTAACAAGGTAGAGGATAAATAGCTGTGAGTCTTCAAACAATTTTAGCCCTGGTGTCAAAGATTTGAGCACACATATATTGACATCCTGGTTTTTAATATATTTTAAATATGGTTTTATTACTCAGATATTGTATTTTTATGGTTTTTAATTACCTTTCATTCCTATTTCTGTTACTTACCCTTAGGGATAACAGTAAGCTATAAATGCAAATATAATTTAATAAATAATAAAATATGAAAAAAGTGTGTCAATTTGTTCTCAAAGCAAAGCAAACACAATTGTATTTATTTATTTTTATTTGTTTATTATTTCTATTTCTATTCCGCCCTGTACCCGAAGGTCCAGGGCAGGTAACCTTTAAAATCAAATAAATTTTGTTTGTATCATGTAAGATATTGCTCCTTCCAAAGGGTCTGAAATAAAGGGCCATCAAAATTCAGGCAGGGCAGAAGTGGATTTTTAGGAAACCAAGCCCATTTGGTGTGGGAGGGAGGCTCTGGAGGCATCTCTATGAGCGATCACAACATGAAACACATAAAGTTCTGTGGATTCCTTTTCAGAATGATGAGGCCTCCTTAGAATTGTAAGTGGAAATGCAGCCCAATTCTACACCAGTGAGTCTAGTTATAAGGAGCAAAAATCTGCAGCTGTCTTGTCCACTGTGATACATACAAGAATTCTGCAGATGTCTCAGCAACCAGATTTCTTGAGGCAAAAGCCTCCAGCTTCTGTTACAGATGTTCATGCCACATTAGGAGCAAAACCACCTCCAACTGATACTGCATTCTCAAAGCAGCTGTTTACAGTGTTTCTGAGGGAATGAGATTGGGTTGCCTCCTTATCGCAGTGTGCCTGCCAAGATGCGTTTGGGAGATTTTCTGCATTTGCGTGCATTGTCTCAAGCCAGGGCAGGGCAGACTCTCCCTTCCCAGGACAAACAACCCATCCCAAGCTAGGAATGGAACAAGGTTAGGGTTAGGGTTAGGGTTAGGGTTAGATGGCCTAGAAAGCAGCAGCAATGACCCAAAGGTCAGGTATGGATAAAGGTATCCATTTCTGGCAGCACTTCCTGGAGGGCCACCGAAACGAGTTCCCTCATAATATTCCAGACAATGGGAGAATGCTGTCCACATGCCTCTCTGGTCCAGTATACTAGCCCTGGTTCAGCTGAAATCTACAATACTGAGCTAGGATATACCACAGTATGCACTAATATGCACTAATGTGCAGACTGCTGCCCTTTATTCTACAATTTGTTCCAGAATAAGGAAGAGTATGGAAGGAGTCTAGCTAGCCACTAGTGAAATGTTGTAATATTTAGACTCCTCCCACACTGGTCCTTATTCTGGTTTATATCTCAGACTATAGACTGACATCCTTATGCTGGTGCAGATTACGGCAGACCATGTCTGGGGCCTGATGTAGTCTGTAATAACCTGTGGATGGTAGATTTTTGTATCTTTCTACCCCTGACCTTTCTGCGGGCCTTGAGCAGCAAGTGTCGTCTCACTGCCATTTCACAGTGGATGTGCCATCGGCGATTGAAGCTCAACATGTCCAAAACCGAGCTTCTTGTTTTTCCTCCCAAAACCTCTCTTCCCTGTTCTTTTTCTGTGTCTGTTGGTGACATCCCAATCCATCGGTTCAGCAGGCCCGCAGTCTTGGCTTCATCTTTGAATCTTCCTTATCCTGTATCCCCCATATTCAGCCTATGGCCAAAGCGTGCAAATTTTCTCTTTACAACATTTCTAAAATCCGTCCGTTCCTTTCTACATCCACTGCCAAAATCCTGGTCCATGCCCTGGTAATTTCTCGGCTGGACTACTGTAATCTTTTGCTAGAGGGTCTCCCCCTTTCCCACCTTCATCTCCTTATTTCTGTCCAACACTCTGCTGCTCATATTATCATGCTTGCACGCCACTTTGACCACGTCTCTCCTTTATTCTCATCTCTTCACTGGCTCCCCTTCCCCCTTCATATTCGTTATAAGCTGCTCTTGCTAACCTTCAAAGATCTCCATGGACTGGCACCTTCCTACCTATCTGATCTTCTCCACCCCTATACTCCCTCCCAAACCCTCCGTTCCAGCAGCCAAGGCCTGTTATCTCAGCCTCAGCTAGTTTCTGCTCCATCTAGGATTCGTCCTTTTCCCTTTGCTTCCCCCTATTTCTGGAATTGACTGCCCTCTCCCTTGCACGCCATTTCTTCTTTATCATCTTTTAAATCCAAACTCAAGACCACTCTTTTTAGGGAAGCTTTCCCGGGCTCTCTGTAGATGGACTGTTTGTTGAGATACTCCCTATTGTTTTTTACTGTTTTATGCTTTTAGCTTATTTTATTTTATGTGTT
>MTQE01003428.1:13666665-13715658 GCA_014337955.1 Aspidoscelis marmoratus | reverse complement strand
TATTTATTTAATTAATTAATTAATTAATTAATTAATTAATTAATTTCTATCCCACCCTGTACCCAAAGGTCTCAGAGTGGGTTACAATATTATATTAATCTTAGACAGGTCCCTACCCTCAGGTTTACAATCTAAAGTACCTGGCCAGCACTGCTAGCAGTGTGAATGCCTATCCCAGAGTACCAAGGCATCATCCAAACTGGCACTAGCTGCAAGGTCAAACATTGCCATGCCAATCTGGATGCTTCAAATGACTGCACAGCTGCAGTCACACACCCCACACCCCCTCACCATGCAGCACCTAGAAGAGGTGGAGATACACCTTTCCAGGAGCAGACCAGATGGCACTGGTCAGCTTATGGACTGCTTTTTATTTGTCCACAGCTGGACTGCTCCAGGGATAACTTAGGCACTATTAGGTGAGCCATAACATGATTCATATACAGGCAAACCTGACCCCCAAGTGAATCGGAATGTTCTAGCTGGGAAGTGTGAAAAGACCCTTGGGGAGTAAACTACCATTTCAGCATTTTTCCTATTATTATGTTTGAAATTTTTTTTTTTGAAAGATCATGCTGTCCTGCCTTTGCCCAAGTTATCATCTCATACACATTTATCTACATGCAAAATCAATAATTTAGTTTCCAGAAATACTAGATTTTTGTCTTCTAGGCTATTCTGTGGCACGATCAACTTGCATACAATATTTCAAAGATAGATGTGTGAATGTAGAAGAAAAATAATTTTAGCAGATGGTTCAGTTAAGGAAGTTAAGTAACCAAACATGAGAGAATATTTTGACCCACTATGAATAGGTACCCATGAAATCAGAATCAACAGACTGTGTTCTTACAAGGACTGACAAATTTAGACAATCAGTTTTGCATTACTGTGGTGTCATGTATAGAAAACAAAACAAGAGTCATAATCCCCGAGTATTGGGAGATTCCCTGCAGTCATTGTTTCTTGTTCAACAACATCTGGATAAACAAAGATTACAGATTTTGAATTGGTGCCCAGATTTTTTAAGTACACTAGTACACCCAACTATACTTGAAAGGGGAAATAATATGATTCATATGACAAAGCAAATTATGAGGTTGGGAGGGCATTGTAGATACTGCATTTAAGGATAAATGTTTTGGGATGTTTCCAGCTTAATACTTCTAGGATTTAAAAAAGGGTTTTGACATGACATTAAAATCAAAGTAAGAGCCTTTTTGCATTGGGACCTATGCCCCAGAACATGGGGGCTGCCATCCACATGCTAATGGAGAATACAGCAGGCCATGGAGTCTATCATAGTCTGCTCTAGCATGCAGATGGCAAGCCCCTATTCTGGGATATATCCCAAAACAATGGCCAATGTGGAAAGGGCAAATATATGAAGTTGTAAGCTAACAACCACTTCCTATGAAAGTCAGAGAAACTATGAGCAACTCTTCCCTCTCCTCATTCTTTTTTACCTTCTAATAATTTCCAAGTGGGTTTCCCAGAAGTAAGTGGCACACAGAACAAGGATTATAAGAAGATGTTTTATAAGAAGTGGTTAGTCTACTTTCTGGAGTAGGAGATAACTGGGCAGCTAAGCATCAGGCAGACCAGAATGGATGTGGACTGAAATATACAGAGCATGGGAAAGTTTCAATACTATCAGAGGGAGTGGTGTTTTCCACTACCTTGGATGGATTTAAGAAAGGGTTAGACAAATTCATGAGGTGTACCAGCGGTTACTAGAATGGATACTTCTGAAGGACATTTGCAGGCAGTGAAGTATAGGTGAGGATTGCACCCTCACCTTCTGCTTGAGAATGCTCAGAAACAAAAGGCAGGCCACTGTGTGAAGCAGGATGCTGGATCAGGATGTGTTCTGATCTTGGAGGCTTTCTCTTATGTTCTTAATATGAGGAGGTAGGACTTTGAACTGCTTTGGACTGCTGGCTCTGGTAGGGGTACTGTTCAATTTTCCTGCAGAAACCACTGTTTACATGACCTCAAAGTAACCATTCGCCTAACCCAATATTGTCTTGTATGACTTGCTGTAACTTTCTAGAGTGTTTCTTAAACCTGCTTTCTGATCCTTCCAAGTAGAGAACTCAAGGATTGAACCAGAGACATAGCAACATGCACAGCCCATGCTTCTCTGTCGAGTCTCTTCTGACTCATCTTTACCAAAGACAGTTTTTTCACATTTAAAAGGGTTGTCAGGTATTTGCTCATAAAGTGAACATTGGGTTTTAGCCAGTAACAGCTCTGAAAGTAATTCCATTAAGCTCTCATTGGTTTGAATTGGTTCTAGAACTTCTCTTTCAACTCAGCGGGCAGCAAGTTAATAAAATGGACTGTTGTTTTTCTCTGTTCCCCAGGACAATTTATCATTAGAGAAAGTTCTTCATCGGTTGTATTTTAGCCCCTCGTTTGCTCTGGAGGAAGCTGCCTGTGAGAAAAAAGATGAAAAGGAAGAGATTGTTTGCACTATTTCATATCAGATTTTTCACTTTTTAAAATTACAAAGACTTTGTTGGAGTTTGCTGCTTCAATCTAGGCTACTTAGACACAGCAAGACTGAAATGCACAAAATAGCAGCCAAAGGACGTCAAATTCAAGAGAAGTTTGGTCTTAGAGGATAACTGGCTGTAGCTGCCTTTTGCCTGTCACCAGTTACTGCAGATTAACTTAGAAGAATTTCCTTTGAATACTGTAGCTAGTCTCTTGGCACTTTTCAAGAATGATTGCAGGAGTTTTGAGTAATTTTATTTCTGCCACTTGGTACTACTGTGTTTGTTTGTTTGTTCATTTGTTTACATGTTTATCCTGCCCTATATCCAGAGGTCTCCAGGCGGATTACAACATTTAAAAGTTGTCCATAGGCATTCCAGCAGGCCAGGGGATGGTCCAGGAATGGTGTCTTCACACTCTTCCGTGTAGTGTGTAGTAAGGGTGTGGTGGTGCCAAGATGCCCCTACAAAGTCCAAACCTGCTCTAGATTCTAGGTTCAGATTCTGCAATATAATGTGTGGCCCTGCTCCCTTCCAGCTGCAGTGCCAGTTTTGGAGCTGTCAAATGCTCCCTCAGTTCTTTGAGCAGATCATATTCAATGAAGTGGACTTCAGCATAACCCCAGCATCTAGCCCCTTCACATTATATATTTAGGCAGAGCAAATAATTATCTTTCTTTTTAGCAGTGAATATCACAGATAAATGGGGGAAGGAGGATTGGCCTGTTTGTGGTATTAGGGACCATGCCATAGTGAACAATGGACCCAAAATAATTCCCTTATTGTTGCCTGTGGCCTGATCACTCCAAGTGAGAATTCAACTAATAAAACATTCCATGCGCATCCCTACGTCTTGGGTCTAGCTCAGAAGTCTAGCCAGTACTCTAGGGGCTTTTCTGCACTTCCATTGGTTCTACACCATGGTCCTCTTCTGGACCTCTTTTGTTTGCATACGGGTGCAGACTATAAAGCCTCTATCCCCTATAAGTTCTGTCTTCATGAAATAGAGCATAATCTGGATCAGGAGGCCCTGAATGGCTTCCTGATCTGCTTCTGGCCCTGAATATCAGTGTACCTGAGGTCCACCAGTATACTAGGGCCATGGGAGACCCATTTTGATGCCACATCTTATTGTTCTTGGTCTTGAGGCTAGCTCCAAAACTCATGTGAACTTCAGGGCCACTGCAGGGTTCAGACCAGATCAGGACCAGCACTTGTCTGATCTGGAGCTGCAGGTCTAGATCTACACGGGTGAGAAAATGTCCTATGTTAGCTCTCTAATATTTAGTGCTCACTTATATATTGCTAAAGGGGTAAAAAAAAGAAAATTAGAAAATGCATATCATTTGAATATTCTGCTTTAATATAAAAGCACATTTAGGTATAATTAGTGTGGGTTGTTATGACCACCATGGCCTGTTCATCTGCTGTACAGATGCTAATTCTTGATGGGCAACTTCAGGGGACCTGGTGCCCTTCTGATGGTGCTTTGTCTTTCAAGGCAGGCAGCTTTGAGTATAAGACTGTCCTTTGCAAAGCTGAACACATATGATCTGAACCTTGTCAAGTGAGCTGTAAAGCCATTGCTAGCAAGAATGCAGAATATTCACAGTATAAAAACAGTTCAATAAAACACATTTGAGGCTGAGAAACCATATACATTCATTTTTGACATTTCATTTTACTATAGCTATTGAATTTTTCATTACGCTGCTTGTCTTTAGAATCTAATATTAAGGAGGAGGCTTTATAAGGATATATGACAGAGCCAATCAAAGGCACAATTCATCTCCAAGGACAGAATGAACCTGTATTAGAATTTTGGCAAGAACTCTTTGGCAGTGTCACTCTATTAAGTTGATTGCAAGACCAAAATACATAGCTGTTTCCAAAACATGTAAAGCCCTGCAGAAAAGCAGTTAGTTGTAAAGGATGTTAATCTGACCTATTTATGCTTGGAAAAGGCGTTTTGCTAGTACAGTACATTCACTGTTCAAAAAATGATCGTGATGAGGATGAGGATGAGATTCATTTAACCATGCTTGAAATACAATCTGATGAATTGTTTATAGTAAAGGAGCAAAACTATTCAGCAAAAGTAATATCTCATATATGAAAATACTTGGATGTTTAGATGGTACATTTCTGCTCATAAAATTTATGTGTGAATTTTTGCTATATTTTGCTTCCAGACATATGCACATCTTTTTTCAAACCACAGCAGCGGCAAAGCATTTAGCAAAGTAAAAAGATGCTGATTTAGCAGTATCTTTTTACATCACTCTTACCTTAAATTGATCTGCAGCTACTGCGGGTGACAAAAGTGTCCCACCTGGCAGAAGGGAAACCATCCTTCCCCCTATCCCACCCTGGCAGGACTACACTCAAGAAGAGATTATGTATCAAAGGGCTGGATGAAGAGAGATGCTTTCATCAAGCAGTGAAATTCATATAAAGTCAGTGACTGTCAAACTCCCACTGGAAGGCCGCTCCAAAGCCAGCCAAAGGACTTCCACATAAAAGGCCCTCTTTTGTGCTGCAACCCTTCACACTTCTGAAGATAGGCTCTCCAGTTCAGAGATCAAAGGTAACCTATCATAATCTCTCCGTTTCATCTTTTCTCTCAGTGTGTAGGACTCTGATTCCAGCCCCCTGTTCATCTTCTTTACTCTTCTCTGAAGCTGCTCTGATTTGACTGAATCATAGGGCAAAAACTCATTAGAGCATAAGAGGATCCCTGTTGGATCAGGTCATAGTCCATCTTGTCTAGCATCCCATCTCACACAGTGGCCCACCAGTTGTCTCTGGACATTCTGAAGCAGAAGGCAAAGGTAAACCTTCACCTGCTCTTGTATCCCTGCAAATGGCCTTTAGAGGCATCCTACCTGTCTAAGTGAGAGGGGGGTATGCTACCATCTGCAGGTAAAGCTCTTTAAAGGTAGAGACCTCTGTTTGGAAGTGTGGAGTAAGATACAGAGAGGCAGTCTTTCAGGAGTGCTCTTGCCTCCGTATATATTCCAGCTGTGCAGTGCAAGAGGTGGACAAAGGATCGATTTGTTGCAAGGTTGGACATCTGAAAATGGCACTTTCTTCTATCACGCATTCAAGTACCATTCACAAACATCAAAGCCTGATGGCAAACTGATGCTTTACCCTGCTCCTGAACCCTGTTTCCTGAGCTGTCAGGTAGCAATGCTGAAGCTACAGAGGAGCATATGGCAATAGCTTGATTGGCTGCTCTCACATAGGAAAGTTTAAAATAAGCAATATATTCATCCAATTGGGTTTGCTCCAGAGTGCAAGCAGCTGTTCACATAGGATCTTCAGAACTCTTGACAATGATTTCTCTTGACCATTTTGCCTCTGAAAATGTATCACTTCACAGATGGGAACAGAAGAGATAAATAACCGAATGGGAAAGCAGGATTTAATGGTTTTGACCTTAACACTCTTGATTTAAAGAGGCTTGGACTAAGTGACTGTGTTCCCCTCTTTTCCCTGCATCATGAAGGCTATTTCTTCCCTTTCCTCTTATTCTCCAGAACTGCTGCATAAATTAGTTAGAGATGAGAAGAGAAGAAAGGCATGTTATGGCTTAATTTTCATTCGCTGAATAAAGCACCCATGCAGCAGCAGGATCCAATGGCCCCACCGCTGGGTTAGGAGGCCTTGCATATACATGCCCAGCTTCAGACCACTTTCAGAGTGAGATATCTCAACCATGACCCTCCCTGGCTGCTCTTGAGATTTTTTTTCCATGTTGAACATATGTCCTCTGAACACAACTGACCTGTTCTTGATTATATCTCTTTCTTTATCACTGGCCAACTATTAAAAGAAGCAGGAACTATAGCAAAAGAGCTGTTTACTCTTCAAACATGCACGGTAACTTTCTTGGACCTCAGCCAGTAGTGAACTTCCAGTTGAATTTTTTTCCCTTCACAGAACAATAATATTTAGAGCATCTCTGTTGCAACAAATGCTAACTAATAAAGTAACTCTTTCTTCATAACTTCCCTTTATTCCATTCTTCTCCAAAGCAATCAGAGCAGAGGCTGTGTTTCCATTTCCAATGGAGGCAGCTTTGTTTTGGGCAGATGCAATAGTTGTGCCCATCAAAATAGCCCAGTGATCAGTCACCATTTTCCATGACACCTCTATGCAGAGCACAAGAATGCACCCTTCACAAAAAAGTGCCACCACCTGTAATCCCTTTTTTAACTGTTTCTTAAAGCCATATATCATTATTTTCTGTATTGTCCTGGATCCATGTAGACCACAAATAAATTATCATACTTCCTGCTGCTATTAAGAATGTCTCATGAAATGAAGCAGGAGAAATCAGAGCACAATAAAACCATATAATACATACTCTGACTGATACAAGAGATCTGATCAGTTGCCATTCATCTTCTCTAAGATCTGCTTCTTCCTAGGGATGTGCACGGATATTTGAAAATTCAAAAATCCGACTTGAATTTGACAAATATTAACATTCGAATTTGAATCGGATTTTGGATTTTCAAAAATCCAATATGGATTTTTGAATAATTCGACTGAATAGAACATAGTATATTGCATCTGAATATTGTGTTTATTTGTGCTTATAATATGGGATGCAAATAGGATGCAAACACACAAAAAACGGGATGCACTTGAATTAAAAAATCAGATATGAATGTTCCCAACATTGGTATTTTAGAGTCTGAATTATATTTTTTAAAATATGGATCCAGATAATCCGGATTTGGATCAGATTTTTGAAAATACGGATTTCCAAATATTCTAATCGACTTGAATTCGAATGCAAAAAATGAATTTGTGCACACCCCTAGTTCTTTCTGAAAGTGAGAGTGTATTTCAGTAGATTAAGAGTCCTCATCCTTGTCCTTTTATTGTTGTTTTCAGCTTTCCCATATACACTGCTCTGCCCCTTTGTTTAGTTGCATCATAAATCAACACTGCTGGAACTGAATCACTGCCATTTTGCTTAGTGACTTTTGGCATATGCTAAAGCACCTTTAGAGTGAAGATCTAAAAAGAATCTACAGGTGTTTAGCTTCCCTTCATCTCCTATTAGTTTCACTGCCATGGCTGTATGCACTATTTGGAAGTTTCAGTTCTAACAGCATACAGCTGCTTTATAGTCAAACAACATTGATCGCATGCAGTATATAACTGCACTCAGCATGGATTTTCAAGTCTGATGCCTGGAGCATTTCAACATCTTGAGATTAATTGTTAATGCTACATTTGGAACTACACTTAAAAGTCACCTCTTGCACTGCTTTTATCACAAGGTTAATAAAACTGAGTGGAAAGGCTGTCGTTTAGCAATCTAGAGCATATGTTTTGCACATCAAAAATGCCAGGATCAATTCCAGGCATCTCAAAGAATTTCTGGGAGAGGCTTGTCTGAAGCACTTGAGAGTCACTGAACTACATCAATCAATGGCCTGAGTTGCTATACATCAGAGGCTTCTAACCTGGCCTATTAGACTACAAGGCTGCAATCACATCTCTTAAATAAGACGCATTCAGGCAGTTTTAGAATTTGAGAGACCACACCAAATATGGTCCTTCTGTTTTATCTCTGAACTTTCTACTCCCTTTCAGGACTTCCTTATTTTTGCATTATCCCAACACTGAGAATTCCTAGTCCAGATTCTTCCATATAGCGTGTGAACATGAAAAGACTTTTGGGGCAGTTACCATGCCCCAGCACCAACCCCAGTTTCATGGGGTACCTGCCATAATAGATTTCATTTAAATAAACAGCATCTGCATGAATAAATAGTGAAAGTAAATTGGCTCTTTTGTTTTCTGATGCTCCTATTCCTCCCTCCTGTTGCAACAGTTTGTGCAAATTGGAAAGAGCACCAGATTGCCATGTTGCTTTTGTTTTTGTTTTTTATTGGTGAAAATAGATAAGCTCATAACTTTCACTTTCAGGACTTATCTTTGTCTCGTTCTCTGCAAAAACAAGTGTCAAATTATTATCTTCCAAAGAGATGGAAGTGATTGTGAGACTATGGGATACCCACAGTATTCCATGGCTAGATAACTGTTTATTAATTTTTCCAGATAATTACATCCCATAATGTTTTAAATGTTTGATATCCTGAAATAACAGGACCTATCCCTGCTGCTGTTTCATGTCCTGACAAGGCTTCACACCCAGGCACAGGGAGGGAGGGAAGTATGTGTCATGGGCTAGAGACTTGTTTTAGGGGATCTCTATATTATTTTTCTAAGGATCTTTTTCTAAGCTGACAAGAGAAAAGAGGGAGAGCACAAAATATTTGGCCCTTTCTGTACTGGGCCTCATTCCAGATTATATCTTTGAGTACAGACTTGCTAACTGCATACTGGTGCTGGGTATGACAGGACCATCCCTATTCCAGTATATAATCTAGAATAAGACCCAATGCAGAAAGGGCCTTTGAGTGGTAGAGAGATAATCTTTGATCAGTTGGAATATAAGGTTATTAAAGATGAAGGCAGAATGAGTGTATTTGGAGAAAAAACTTTCCCTAAGAGGTTTAAAATAAATTGCTTTCTTGTTTTTTTAAGCATCTGGAAAAAAAAAATCACCCTTCTTGAATAATCCAAAGCACCATCATCCCAGACAAGGCTGGGGCACTTGGAACGAATGGATGTTTTATTTCAGTCTGATGTCCGAGCCAAGGTTCAAGGTGTGGGTCAAACTTAATACACCACTGCACAATATGGGCTTGCTTTCTGCTCTGCACCAGCTGGATCCTTAGCAAGATTATTAACTTTAATAGAAACTGGGGATAGGAACAGGCCAGCAGCATACAGGAATGACTAAATCCAGGGCAAACACCATTCACTGAGTTTTTAAAAAGAGTGAGCGAGCACTTCTTTAGTCCTGGTTAATTTTAAAAATCTCAGAACAAATGGGTGACAGATGTATCATTTCCATGACAACCCTCACAACTGGTAAGGAAAGAATTAAAGGGCAACACTTCAGTGAAGTGTCAGTACACTTGCATTAATCTAGCACTTATAACATGGGTAATTACAGGACCAAAGGAAAATATTCTAATCTAGACACATTCCGTTTTTAAGCTGTTCTGATAATTCAGGAATCATTTCTCCACTTTTTTTTTAATGACATGGACCTTTCCTTTTCACTGAAGCACAGAATCTCAAATTGCAGCTCACTCACTGTGGTCGTTCTATTAAATATTATGCTGAAGGACAGCAAGGAGTACAGCATATTATGTCAGCACTTGGGCCTTTGTTTCTTATCTATGTGTTATTTAGTGTAGTAGGAGTTTGCAAAGATTACATTGATATTGTATTAAGCAAATGAGCAAAGACAGGTACAACAGATATGTCTGAAATAAGGTTGTAACTTTCTCTCTAGTCTATTGCTATAAAGATAACTCCATAACTGGATTTTGCTTGAAGAACTCTTGCTATTTTTTAGATGCAATTGTGATTTTATATGTTATTTTGACTCCACAAATCATTCTGCAGAGAGGTCTTCAAATTCTGTTTGCTGGAAATTAATGTCCTACCCTGGGATAGATAATCTGGTATTGGATCCTGATGGAAGTCTGACCAGGACAGTTTAGAAAGTAACAGAAGCAATGGAAACAACAGGTAGAGTTTGTGTACCAGCTTAGGAAGAACCAAAATCAGAGAACAATTGTACAATCATACAAGGATGCCTTTGAGACTCACTTATTGAACAGCAGAAGTGCTTGCATATGGTAGCTCTCTGGAAGACAGAGAGAAAGAGAAGATAAGAACTATAAGAACTAATGTTCTTCTTTCCTTTTCATCCTCTCTCATCTTTCAATTGATGAGAAGGTATCCGCATGGAAAAAATGATCCTAGCAAGGCAACATAATTTAAGCTGCATTTTTGCCTCCCATAAAGGTGAGTGAAGGGGATGCAATAAAAACTACTGAGCTGCCACATCAGTATCTATTCTATTCTCTTAATGGGCAATCTCTGTAAAAGGATGGTGGAGAGGCATGGATTATATGCTGTTTCAATCACAGTAACAGCAAAGTTGTCTCTTTTTGAAAAAGCCACTTTACAGTATATGCAGGAAATCATGATTCCTCAGGGGTTTTGTCTTTTCTTGCCCAAAATTGTAGGGTTTGGGCACTTCTGAGCAACGATGACCAGACACATCTAAAAAGTTTTAAAGTTTTAACATTCATGTCAGTACCGCCCAAATGTTGAACCACTAGTCTTTCAGGACCCTGGACAGCTCTCTCAAAAGCAAATGCCTTCAGAGAAACTCCTGAGTGCTGATATCTCAGGCTCTCTCTCTGGCTGTCTTCTTGCTGGGCAATGGACATCTTTCAGAGTGTGACAGGTGAGACCTGAAATGTTGGTAGTCTCTCTGCTCATTGCTAAACTTTGCTGATCAGTCATGGATTCAAGGATATCTGATGTAAAGACTAAGTCAAAGGTTGCAGTAATTGAGAATTTAGGTTCAGGAGCTTATTGGTGGCTGCACTCATGCTCTGGCTTTTTCTTTGGTTAGGGAGGTGGACTCTTATGTGAGAATACTGGGCTTTGATTCTGCCATCCTCTGTGAAGCCAGCTGGGTGACCTTGGGCTGGTCACAGCTCTCTTCTGAGCTCTCACAGCCCCTCCTACCTCACAGGGTGTTCTGTTGTGGGGAGAAGAATAGAAAGCTTTGTCAGTTGCTTTGAGCCCCCTTAAATGAGATAGAAAAGTGGGAGAGAAAAGCCAACTGTTCTTCTTTTGCCCCCTTTCCCTCTCAGGCAGTGTCTAAGGGACTTCTAGAAAATCTATGGCTATGATCACACATAACAAAAACAGCTGCTCAGAACTGTCTCAGAGACAGTAGCACATGGCCCTCATGTTCTCATTCCATCTCTGGTCCTCTTTTTTTTAGCATAGCATGTTCACAAGGAGGGGGAGGCAAAGTGACATGTGTACAATCCCAGCTCAAAACTGTTTCTAAGCAATTTATGAACCACCTCAGTGGTGCTTTATTTAAAACTGCATGTGTTCAAAGCCTGAGTCATGTTGGAATAGGTTTTCTCACAAGGAAGGTATAATAAGCTTCTTTCGGTTTATTTTCATGGCAGTTTGCTTTTTAAGAAGGTTGTAACTTTCTATAGTACTTTTTCAAGGTTTTACAAGAGAGTAGGAAAATGCATGTTTATTTCACAAAAGAAGGAAGCATTCATCTCTCTTCTACATGTGTGTGAGATACTCATTTTACTTACTCCCTTGTCAATATGATTAGTTCTGTCAGAGGTCTGAGTTAATAAAGCATATGTAAGTTCAATTAGCAGATAATATTTGTGAAGAATTATAACAAAATCCAGCAAAAGAGCATCCAAGATAGTCAGTCATTCAAACTAACAGCTCCAAGTTAGCTGATACTAATACCATACCAGTCAAGTAAGGTACAACAGAGGCCATCTGTATTTCTCCTATTTCAGAATATATACCAGAATAAGTCGCAGTGCAGAAAAGCACTGAGAAAGAGTTTTTAAGGGAGGAGGTTTTGTATATGTTCTTTTTTACCAGCAGACAAAATGCAAATCCTTTCTCCCTCTCTACAGTATTCATTATGGATGCTATGTAAGGATACATTCATGTAAGAATACTACCATTTATATTTTATTTACTTTCTTACATTTATATCCTGCTAAGCTATGGAACTCACATAGTTTCCAAGTAGTCTCCTCCCCAGACACTGATCTAGTTCCAGACCTCTTCTTGCAAAAGTAGTCAGTATCATTATGAGTGAGGGAACAGTTTGCAACATAAGGGATTTCCTTCTTAACTATCCCTACCACACAAGTGCTTTTGTTTCTTGACTGACCAGTATGACAGTGTCATTCCTTCCATTGTCCAGGTTGGGACCTAGTCACTCTTAGGGGAAAAATATATAAACTTCAGGTAAACAGAAATATAAAAGTTCTTTATTCTTTGGGAAAATTTTGGTCATTTTTTATAGGTCTTTTGGGTGTCCTAGTCTAATATATGCTCTTTGCAATGCAGAACCATCTTTTCCCCTTTAGGCTGATGTTTAAATAATGTTTATTTTAGTATTTATCTATTACTAGATTTCTGTGGCCACAAGCCACAAATTAACATATAACTGGCTGCATCCCCAAGCAATAAAAAGCTCGTTAAAAAGCTTCTTTTGCCTCTGAGAGCCCCCATGCCTGGCTTTTCTCCAAGCTTCCAACAGCACAAAAGGAGGAAAATGTAGGGGGGGGGAGGGTCCTTTAAAGAAGACTACCAGAGCACTCTTTGGAAGCCGCGGGTATTCCGAGCAACATTGTGGCAAAAGGGGCAGGGATTGGTGGCCAAGATCTCCGAAAAAAGCACCCTGGCTATGCTGCTGCCGCCTCCTGCACACACAGTCTTAAACATTCACACATCTCCCAGACCAGCAGCACCTTCCCTTCCTTTCCCTTTCTAAAGGTCAGAACTTTTAAAGAGCCAGAATTGTGGAGAATTGCAACATTGTTATCAGGTGTGAAGTGGGTGGATTGCAACAGTGTAACGGCTGCTGTACCGGGTGGATTTTTACAGTGATTAAAATCACTATCTTTGGAAGCAAGCTCTGGATCCCAAAATGATAAATGGTTCTGGTGGGTTTTGCAGGCAGGGGAGACGAACAGAGAACTTGTAAATATGGCTATTTTTCTTTTGGACTTGTTGGGGTTGTCTCCCCGGCACCCTATCAAGAAGAGAGGGGGCGGGGAGAAAAAGATGTGGGCAAACAAAGCACGCTTCCTTGGGGATGGTAGGTGTTTTTAAAATGCGTGTTTTACTGAACCTCATGGGGACACTCATTCCAGAACTGAACGGCACTTTTAAAGTCCGCTGGAATAGAGGGACAGTAGAGGAAAACTAGAGAGGCAAATAAGTTGCTTGGGTCACAGCCACTGAGTTGTTTAAAAGAACAAAAAAGGAATATATTAAAATATTATGAAGATAACAGTTAAAAGCCTCAGGAAAAGCCAATAAAATGCTGCATAACACCACCTTTTAAAACAAAAAATAAGTGCAGTCAATTACCAATCAATAAAACAAAACAAAAGCACAGCTGTCAAAAAGCTCAGTGGTTTTTTTCTTTGTTGGTTTAGGAACATTTATATGTAGTTCCAAAAAATCCATAAAAAGAGCTTTCAGAGAAAGAGTATTGTCCACAGGAAGAATATCATCCACAAGAAGGATCTCTCCTTAATGGATTGTGTGAGATTTCTCCTATGTTATCCTTGCAGAACAACTGCATCTTTCTCCCTCAGGCAGCATTTTTCTAACTGGAATTCAATGTCTGTCAATTATATCTCACTGAACCGCATCAGTATGGGTGAAAAAATGCACAATTGATCTGATTTCTGCATGGATGTTTTTTTCCTTAAGGGTGCTCTGAATTATAAAATTCCTTCCTTCCTTCATTTGAACTGTACACATGCACAAAATTTTACATTTGCACATTACCCACTTGGGTGGGTACAAAGTTACCCCAGCTGTACTGATGAGGGTTAAGTGTTCTGTGTTGAAGATGCACATATTTATTTATTTATTTACACATATTTGTTTGTTTGTTTGTTTACATTTCCATCCCGCCCCATACCCGAAGGTCTCTGGGCGGGTAACAGCAGATTAAAAACAAGATACACATTAAAACAAGATACACATTAAAAATGGAATACAGATTAAAAACACTTTAAATATATATAAATATGTATCTACTGAATTAGAATAAAAATGGGAATGTAGGTACAGTGGGTAGTTTTATCTTTTCCCGTAAAATGAGAAATGATATATAAATGCTTTAAGTAAGTAAATCCAACCTTTTTTTTCTGCATGCATTATTCTCAACAGCTGTTAAACACACCTGCTTTTACTTTTCTTTGTATATTACAATTTATCTGGGCCCTCTAGTGGTGCAGTTGTTAAGAGCACTAAGGTAGAACCCAGGAGTGCCTTGGTTCACGTCCCCTTTCTGTCATGAAAACTCATTAGGCTATGAATATAATAGTCTCCTTGCCATGCCTTGGAAAATGCAAGTGCTAAGAAAGTAAGCCCCAACAGAAAATCCAAAGTGGGGCCCTAAGGCGGTTGGCTGAACCACAGGACTCTAACAGCTCCTGAAGCAAACCTAATGCCCAAATGTCTTACTGGTGAGGTTGCCTGGGCAATTAGAGTTTATATACCTTCATGCCCAGGCTACTTCTATTGTCTTTCAAGACAAAATGATGCCAACAACATTATAATTCTAATGTTTGTTATTTGCACCAGCATGTTTTCTCTCTGTTTCTCTTTTTTACAGAAATAACTTTAAAATACCAAACAGGAAATTCATTATTAGTTGCTCTGACAAGAGGTTACTCTAGCCACTAGTGTTCTTCAAAAGACAATTTCTGATTTCACAAATATTGTGAATGTACCGTACAATTGCACAATCACAGTTTTTCTGAAATTGTCCATTATTTTCTCTGAGCAATATCCAGCAGGGGAGATGGGGATGGTCTGATCAAGAGGATGTTTTTGAAAACTTCAGGAATCTGAGCAAAAGAGCATCAAAGTGAACAACTGGCTGGAGAAGAGATTTCCTGTGGTCTCTTTGTAGAAGCAACTTTGTGCCTCCTTCTGGGCTTACTCTGAATTTCTGTCTTATAATTGGCAATCACAGAGCTCTGCCTTTGGTTGTTGACTAAAAATTGTAAAAGAGGAGAGGCTTTTTGTTACTAGATTTTTAAATTGATTAAATTCTCTTAGGAATATGGAGTTTTAAAACTAATGTTTTTTTCTTACATTTCATTTCCCCCTGCTCCTTGTCATTTGCCCTGCATGCTTGCCAGCTACAAGGCAGCCTCCTAATGTTACGCTTGTAAGCATCTCCATGCTTCCAGGAAAATCTGCGGTTGCCCCCTAAGTTGGATGTAGTACTGTTTGAAAGGGGAGTTTTTCTGCCGCGGATTTTCCTCCTTTGCACCTGATGTAGCCCAGGAGTAAAGCTGTGCATGGAGATGCTCCGAGGCAAAACAAGCTTAAATTCAGAGTATTTCCGGCATGTAGATGCACCCTTTGTTCCTCTGTTAGCCCAATTTAGGGCTTTGCATGTGGGTGCTTGCAAGACGAAATAGCTTTCGCCTCGCAGTCTCCTAGCCATGGGGACAAGCCCCTCAAAGAGAGGCCCTTCTTGTAGCTCTCTCTCTCAGAGGATATAAGGGGCAGGATCACACACCTTTTCTGTGGTGACCCTCAGATTCTGAAACAGCCTCCCACTGGAGATTCACCAGACATGCATCTTCACCCAAACCTTTGATGCTTAGCTTCCTCTGGGTGTTGTCCTGCCAGGGAGAGTGAGAGGGAGGGATGGTTATGTTTTAAGCATGTTTTAAGAATTCTGTATATATTTTTTCTTTTTTATTATTGTGATCCATCTTGAAATATAAATTCTTAATAAATAAACCTCCAGGAGATTACCAAAGACTCCAAGAAAGAAGATTCTACCAATCCAGTGTAGGAGTAATCTCATCAGATTTCCAGTAATTCAGAAAATATCAAAGGACCTCATATCTGTCTCATGGGCCACATTTGAGGGGTAATGGCTGTGTTCCCTTAAGGTCTAACTTTCTGAAGGAAGATGGCTTCTTGGGCAAATTTATTAAAGAAAAACCATCAATGGCTGTTAGCTCTGAAAGCAGTATGACTGCTGGTGGTGTAGAAGGCAGCATGACTCTAAAGGTCAGTGAGACGGTGAGCAAAGCACATTATCGGTAATATTCCGTGTGAGGTCTTTCATACTTAGCTGCATTGTCACAGTGTGAAAGCTTGGATTAGAAAGACCATTGCTCCAACTCAGTAAGACACTATTTGTCTTGTTATGGGTAACAATTCTTTTTCTGGACTTCTAGAGCCCAAGTAGCTTTCAGCAGTGGAGTGAGCAATCTTCATTTTTCTCAGTGCTCAGTGTTGAGGAGAGGTGTCATTTGAATCATTGTGTATGTGTGAAGAAGAAGGTTTCAACATTCTGGTCTCTTTCACTGTTCTGCCAGTCACAGTTCTCTTCCCTGTTGGAATACTCTTTGAAAGCAAAGGATTACAGTTGATTGATTTCATTCCTAGAAAGATTATGTAGACCGTAGAGGAGGAAGTGGCTGGAGCAAAGTATTCAGGTCATAACAAATAAACAGTCGTGTTATGAGTCATCTATACCTGGGGAGATTGTACAGCTGTTCCATTGTAGGTGGGAATGGGTTTTCTGAATCCAGGAGTGGAAGCGGGGAAAAGAAGCTGAAGTGGGAAAAAATGAAAAAGGCACATTTTTATCACAGTGTCCTACTAATTATCTGTTAAATAGGAGAGAATAAACCCTGGTAGGAACAGCTTGGAAGTAGGCCAAGACACTTACTTTACAAATATTCTGAAGCACTGTTAATACTTTTAAATTCACTGATGATATTGTTCATGTTGATGAGTACCATTAAGTCATGGCCAACTCCTGATTGACTGCATGGGCACCTCTACACAGTTTTCTTGGCAGAGATATAGAAATGGTTTGTCATTGCCTGCTTCCAGGGAGAGGCTGAGATCAAACTGACAACCCTTTGTGTTCCAGGCAGTTTGCTCTACTACTGAGCTACAGCCACTCCCTTCGGTGCTGATAATAACAGAAAAATGCTTGGTTGGTTGACTTTGTTTCTCCTGTTCTTTTGCTATGTCAGCAATGAAACTGAGTTCACCTTTTACTTTCAACAGCTAGAGTCCATGGATTTCTAAAGATTGTGAAGCCTGCTTCTTTATGTCAACACAAACCAAAGTGAAAATCTTAGCTATCCTGTCACACTGCCTTTTGCTCACCTGTAGCAACTGTTGAGCTAGGTATAGATTTGTTGTTTTTGTTTCTGGGAGTTTGACAGAAGACTTTTAGCTGTCATTCTTGGTAGCTGTACAAATGAGATGAAAAAGAAAGACGGTAACAGACATAAGTTGATGTTGCATTAGATACTATGCAGCATAGTGTGATGCTCATGCAGTCATTGCAGTAGCCAAGAGCTGGTTCTAAGGGCTTACTGATAGCTGCCAAAATGGGAATGCTGTGGTGTTAGGACTCTTTCTATTTGTCTTTTAATACCTGTAACTTAGACATTGGTCTTCAATTGCCCAGAATAATTGTATTTTAATCAAAAACCTTTCCTCACAAGAGCTTAGCAGAATCCATTTGAAAACACAGTGCAAACATACTGTTGCTATTAGGGATACGCAGTATTTTTTTTGGGGGGGTTAACTCTTATGAAAGAAAATTCATATTCATTTGAATAAATCCCCTTTGAATGTGGCTTGATTTGAATTTGATATGAATGTTCAATACAAATTCAGTTTAAATACCTTCTACAAATCTCATATGAATCCCCTACGTATCTGATACATATCCTCTCTGAACATATCAAATCTACGCTGAATCCACTTTGAATCTGCTCTCATTCCACTGTGAATCTACTCTGGGTCTGTTGCAGATGTGACTGGCACAGCCGCTTTCCCACCTCCCCAGGTTCACGAATCTAACGAAGCTTCATACAAATGTTCCAAAGCATTTTATTCAAATTCAAATATCAATCTTTGAATGTGCTAAAATTAGATTTGAATTTGAATGCTTGAATTCATATGAATTTTGATGAATTTTTAATGTTATGAATATTCATGCCCATCTCTATTTGCTATCCAAAGTAAACTATTTGAATCTTTTCAAGCATATAGATTTAATGGGTCAATGGAATGACAGTATTGGGAACTGGAAGGCCACCACGCTCTGGAACACGGTGACAGCAATTAACCTGGATAGCTTTTAAAAAGAGTAGGACAAATTTATGGAAGTCAGGTATATTGTTGGCTGCAAGAATGAATGCCTAGATACTAACCCCAGGCTGAAGAGACAGGCAGGATGCCCCTAAAGGTCATTTGCAAGGAATCAATAACAGGTTTTGCCTTTGTCCTAGGCTTGATGATGCCCATAAGCAATTGGTGGGCTACTGTGTGAGACAGGATGCTGGACTAGATAGGCTCTAGCCTGATCCAGCAAGGCTTCTCTTAAGTTCTAACTAGTAGATTCCCATCTCTATTTACACTATTACCAGCAGAGTTTTATTGTTTGTTACTATTACTTAATTCATAAATTGTGGTGTATCTCAATTTGCACAGCTTCCACTGATTCACTGTAACACAGTTTTCTATCACAACCTCAGTTTGCCTTGTACTAGTTGACCAACCTGCCTGAAAATTAAATTCACCTACATTAGATTAATCAAACTACCTACCTATTACATTAACCTAAATGGGGAATTGGCCTCTCTGTTGTGGCTAGTTCTTTTGCTGTGTTTTGCAAGATACTTACAGAAGTGATCCTACCAGTTAAATTCAACCCTGGTCCTACCATTGTGGTCTGGTCAGCTTCCTGCATGCATCTCTCCATCTGGCTCCATCTCAAACCGACCCTCATGAAGTGCAGAGGCCCAGGAAGGAGAGCAGTTCCAGTGGGCAGGGTGAAGCAAGCTCAAAAGTGAAAAAGCAAAGCTTACAAGGACCAAAAATAATGAAAAATCAGGGCTGCTCTTTTGCCTTAGTTGACAATATGGGTCTAGTCAGCTTTGATCAAACTCTGTCCAGTCTACTGAAATTGCTCAATCGTTTTTGTTTTAATGACTAATAAGTTATCCAGCTATTTGAAATGAAATAAAATATATTAATGTCACCAGGGTCCCTTGCTATAAGCCTCTATAAACATGTGTTTGTATATTGCTGTGGGACATGTTTTCAGTTGCAACAATAAAATGTCTCTTGCAGAGAAAAAAAGTGATAGATGGAACGATTAAATTTGAGTTTATTGACATTTGGTTTCACAAAATTAAATTCTGGGTTATGTATGGCATACTTTTTTCCTGCCAATATGAAGCCAACTTTAAATTCATATTAGTAGGATTTCTGTCTCTTTATCTTAACTCTAATGCTGCATACTGGGGAAGCAAGGGAGCATGGTGGGGGAGATAACTCTAAAACAAATATTTTGCCCCTGGCTATACTGATTCACTTTCTACTTAATATGTCTTTGACGACGAAACTGAGCTATGGAATTTGCAATTCATAGAGGTCTGCTGCAAAAGAAATAGAATATGTTAATCTCTTTGATATAGAATGGTTTCTGCAGTCCATTTTCTTATGGTGTGATGGATTTGATATCTCAATGCTGAGCTGGAATATGACTTTTCTTTAAACATTTTCAATACACCAGCTCCCCCAGAGAGAAATACACTGTTCACATGATGAGACATAAACTCAAAGCGAGACAGAGAGCTCAATATAAGCAGTAGGCACAAAACAACATGACTGATCAACCCAGGCAAAAGTGATGCCACAATAATACATTTAAAAAGTCTCAGAAATGGGGGGAAATGTTTAACTTATATTATTTTCATTATCAATAATTCAAATACTTTTTTTTAATCCTATGCCAGGAATGGACAGATAAGAGTTCTCAAGGTGTTATAGAACTTTCCTGAGGCCCAGCTAGTCTGTTGGTAATTACAGTTCAGCAACTTTTTGAAACAGCTTAGCCTATTATTTACACCTCTGGTTTAGCTACTGTCCCACAGTGGCTGGAGTCACTAATTTGCCCCATCAGAATGAGTTGCAGTTTTTGATTTTCCATACATGATCAGAATGTTCCCAATACAGTCCTGGATATATAGACCTGATTTATCAGTTTATTGCTATTTCAGTAAAATTATTATAGCACAATAGTCTATTATTCCATAACTGAAGAACTGTCTGGATTACTGCATTAGAAACCTGGTGAGAGTTCAGAATAAGCTGCCACTATCCAGGAATATTTCATGTGATACCATTGGTCACCTGTATGGCACAACAGCAGAGTTAGGTTACATGGAAAGGAAAACTTGCACTCCAATACTGAGGCAAATGCTAAAACATGAAGTGTCAGTCTAATGTCTAAATAATGTGTGATAATTCTGGATTTGCTTTATACCAGTAAATTGATAAATTGTGTAATAAATAAGTGATGTCTGGAAGCAGCCTGTGTTGTGAACTGTGGGAGCTCATTATGGGCTTATTCATGTGATCATGCTGATTTTCACATGACAGTAACATATGGACAGACTGATAAGTTTGAAGTTCATCTCCAAGGGCAGAAGGGAAGCTCGGGTAACAGTTAATTAAATAGTTCCAGTCCTTTCTATTAATCTTCTGTTTTCAGAATTCTTTCCCATTCATTTAAATTGCAAGCATTTCACGTTAATGCTAATATATCCTTGGTTAGACTACAAATGTACTCACTGTTTTCAAGACTGAAATATTTTATTTCACAATAAAATGCTTGATATCAAAAGACCAAGCATTACAAAAGGCTGGAGAAAACAAATTAATAATACATCATATTTGCAACATTCTTTTCAAGCATTTTTTTTTTCTGTGAAGAAACACACATATATTGTCGTCTTCAATCTCTGCTTTTTAGGAAGCCACCATGATACACAGTTAATTAAGACCAAGTTAACAAAAACATTTTTAAAAATGGCTAGAAAGTCTTATGCTTTAGGAGCCTTGTGTTACATGGTTTTCATAAGATGAATAGAAATGTAGACCAAAAAAGACAAATACTTCAAAGATGTGTTTTATTATTTAAAATGTTGAGATATTCTTATTAAAAACATAGGACAATAGATAACCAAGCATATGACAATAGGGATGCAAGCTATTCATCTTTTTCTCCCTGAATTGTCCTTAATCATTAGTGAAACTATATAATATAATCTGACATGATGCCATTACCCCATATGATGTATGCAATGCCATTACATCTTCCTTTTCCATAAGTTTAGAAAAGGCAAAATAATATAAATACATTGCTAGATTGAACCCATAACCCATTTAGTCCAGCTGTCTACTCCCAAAGTGGTCAAATAGGTGGCTGGAAAAAGTTATCAACAAAGACACTTGTGATACATAGACAGACAGAACATTTTGGGTCCCACCCTTCACCTGGAGGCCCCAGGGTGGGTGACAACATATAATAAAGTATTCTTCTTGGTCACAGTGCTCAGTGTTTGGCCTTCAGAGAACAATATCTCAATTGTTAGATGTAGTATGCATTCACTAAAAGTTCATTCATACAGCACTTATTTATTACATATTATTAGATAATTCCAAATAAAGCAAGGATAATACGGAATAAAACATTTCTGATGTTCTTTACTCCGAATTACCCAAATAATGCAAATTAAGTAAGTACTACTGTCTGAATGAAGTTTAAGTCTAGCAGCCATCGATATCCTGTCTCCATTATTTTTTTCTAATCCCTTTAAGGCTTCCAGGTTGTCACCACATTTTGTGACTGAACGGTCCATAGTTCCTGTACTATATTAATTATATTTCTCCTAACAGCAGTTGGTGCCAGCGTCACCAGGAACTTCACCAAGATTTAATATTTAAAACAGAACTAGTTATATTGCAAGAAACTTCTGGACCCGCCCCCTCAACACTGTTTTCCTTCTCTTTCTGACATCTACTAGTTATTTGGTCAAATTTAATTTGACATACTCTCTTGATGTCCTTTGTTATTCAATTACTTGGAGAGGTTTTTGGACTGCTGGCAAACAGAGTTGCCTCTTTGATGTCTACTGAAATCTCCAAGGGAGAATGAAAGGGAAAGAGTTTCATCCTAAGGCAAAATAGAGCTGTTTTTATTGACAAGATTGGATGAAAAAGGAAATCTGTGAAGCCTTGGAACTGGGGCTCCTGAGGGAAAAGGCAGACCCTTCCACAAGCCTTGGGATATCTTGTTAGAATAACAAGTGCATAGGTGTTTACTTGACAGTTCAGTTTCTCTTCGAAGAATAAGGACAGAAAATATTTTAAATTCCTGCAAGATTCAAAGGCCATCAGCTGGCAATACACAGTCTGAGAACAACTAGGTTGAAGGTCAACAAAGTTTGAGCCCTCTCCACATTTTGCACTGACAGAGAAAAATGTGCAGATCTAAACTCTCCGCAAAAGGGATTTCCAATGAATACTACATCAGGAAGCATCCTGCCTAAAAGATTGAAATGCAACCATTTCAGCATCATTATCCTTTCCTTCCAATTTAATAAGACCTCATGGTTATTTATGAGACTATGGGAGTGAATAGTCAAAAATAAAAAGAGGAAAAGACTTTTTAAAAAATCTATGTACCACATTATGCCACAATTATGTTACATGAATATTTGCCAAGTTATTGTAATATACCAGATATATAGACTTTTCTGAATGCTGGTTGCATATCCCTGGTCAACGTTTTAAACTGGTTTCATACTGAAACAATCTAACAAGCCAGTTTATAGATGTGGACATATACTGAGGATGATGTTGGAGTGAACTGACAAGCAGTAGGGATGAGTCCTGTTATTTCCAGATAATAGCTAACATTTTAAAGGTGTGCAGAGCACTTTGCAATTAACTGGCAAAATTAATAAACAATTATCTAGCCACAAAATACTATGGGTATCCCATAATCTCACAATCATTTCTTTGGAAGAGAATAATTTGACAGCCAAGAGGAGGTGGAAAGAGCTGGCTTCTCAAAATGGCTGACAGATCTTCTCTTCTTCTCTCCACAATAGGCACCCTGTCAGGTAGATGGGGCTGTGAGAGCTCAGAAAGAGAGATGTGACTAGCCCAAGGTCACCCAGGTACCTTCAAGTAGGAGTGTGGAAGTTAACCGGGACACTAGCAAATAATATGGATAATCATAGCTTTGTTGTACAGGGAAATAATGGTGGTAAACTACGGAGGTGCTATAGTCAAATGAATGGATTGCCATGTTAAATAATCTTATTGGTGCTGGGGGGAGGAACAAGGAAACTGTACATGTCCCTCACATGTTCTACACACTAACCACAAGGCCAAACTGGCTCACTCTGTTTTAGAATGGCTCTGACAAAAAAGCCCATGTTTGAAATCAGTGGGTCTTGAACCGCCTGAGCCATTGATTCTGAAGGCAGGAAGGCATGGGTGGGATCACAGCCATCTGTACAATGGTGCTGATCCTGACCAGCCCATATGATAGCCTGATATCTCACACAAGCTTCACAGCTACACATCCTAGCCTCAGGGCCTCTGGGAGATGCATTTCTGTAATGTGTCATAGCATGCAAGGCCACTGAAATGCATCCACAGTCCCTCCTGTATTCAGAATCTGGGTCATTGGTACCACTGATAGACCTGACTAAACAGATCAACCAGAGATACCAAACACGGCCTCTCTGTTTGGTGTCACACTCCATCTAATGCAGACAGAACAGACTAGCAAGGAACATGGTCTCATAGATACACATTAATGTGCAGATCTAGAGGCTCAGAAGGCTTACTATGTGGGCCTTAATCCAAATCAAGTCACCTTGCAAAAAGTGTCATTCTCTTAAAATGTGCATTTTGATTCAGTAATAAAATGTATTTCCACACACTTTGTACAAATCTATATATCCTTGTCGTGGGATCCTCTTTTCTCTAACCAAACTTAATTTTTATGCACACGCACAAAAATAGTCTTTGAAATGTTATTTCCAAACACACGAAGAAACTGATTAAAAACTAGGAGATAATAAGACTGTGTGATTAGATGAAATTACTTGCTTTCTATTCATACTGGGGATTGTGAAATATTAAGTGTCTTTCTAGTGAGGACGATAATAGGTGCTTTGTCTAAAAAGAACTAGAATTCTGGCCACAGTGAGGAAAATATTAACACTACCGGGAAGATTCATTGGTAAGTGAGAATTAGAATAGATAAATTCTCTTTTGAGCATTTCTCCTGTCCTGCCCCCACTACAGTCCATTCCTTTTTCCTCCTTTAGTTTGAAATTAATTTGAATTCTACTTTGTTCTTATGGGGAAGGGGTAGGAATTAATTGGAATTTAGTTTTATTTTCATTTCACTTCTCTTTCAAGAAATGAACATTTAAGCTCAGAGCTGCGTGCATATTTCAGTGCATTGGCTCCAGGTGTGGTGCGCTGCCTTGATCCTAGAAGAAATCAACCACTTCATAGGAGGATGAAAGTCAGGTTTTATTCAGACTTCAGCGATTAGCTCAGAACAACTTTGGCTATGATGAGATCCAGGGCGGGGGGCATCTCTGAGGCAACTTAGAGAAGGCTTCAAGGTGGGATTGTTTACACACCAGTCTGCCGCCCCTAAACATTCTGTATGAGAAAAGATAGATTAGAGAAGGCTTGCGAACATAAGGCCTCACACTGTCCACTGACATGCCTCTGAAGTGCCTCTTGTATCTGTACTCCTCTTCACTTTCCCTCTTAGCTGTCAACCAAATTCTTCAATTTATTTTCTTGCCTTATTTTCCCAGTCCTTTCCCCCAGCTAGAATATTTGGACTGGTTGACCTTTACCTCAGTTTTAGGTACCCCAGGTTCTATGGCAGATTGAAGTGGAACCACCAAGAGAAACCATCTGTTTCTCTGGAAACGGACATGTCCCCACTGTAGCTCAGAAATCCCATCACTTCAGGGTCATCATTCTACTTTATGGCTTGCTCTGGAGAAACTGATTAATTAAGATGGCTCTTCTTTGTTGTTGTGTTGTATCTCTTATGGTCATCGCCTTCATCCTCTGAGACTATTACTAAAGGAGCACGGGATCACCCCATGAAACCTGTAAGTTTAGGTCGGCTGATGCATACACATAATAGCAGGTACTCTGTACTAATTCACAGATGCCACGCAATCATGTTAAAATTATAGACCAATAAAATTGTCTTGCAACTGAGGAAGCAAAATTTCAGGGCCAGACCCCAATCTCAGGTACTTGATGAAAGATTCACAGCTGTGTTTGATGTGTGTCACACCTCATTTCATTTACCCTTGAGAGAATAATAAGTTATTAACCCCTTACAGACTAATATGTTCAGCTGACCCATAAGGAAAAATTAAGTAGTACCCCACTGTGCCTGACATCCGCCTCCCAAGACTATTCTCTTTTTCTCCTTCGTGCGTGTTTGAGTTCAGGTTCAGCTAATGACTGCATAATCCACTATCATTCAGTGAGATTGATTCTCATGTGGGTCTGCAAAGAATTGCAGCCTTTAAAAAAGAATAATAAAATCCTTGCTTCTGTTTCTTCTCTAAACAGTTTTGAGATTTCTAAATTAAAAGTAGGATATAAATGTTTCAAATAAATACATGTTAATGCCTCATCTGCCACTAGCTCTGCCTATATTATTGTCTTTTTTAACTGCTTCTCCTGCTGCCTCATCAACTGCTGTGAGCTCCAGTCATCACTGCAGACTAACAGATTTCCTTGTACATTTCATTTCTTCCCTTGCATTGTGTTGTTCCCTTTATCTTACATCTTATCTTGCTCTTCACTGCCAAGGTCATTATCAAGAGAAGAGAACAGATTTGTTTATTTTTATTTTCATTTATTTATTGGATTAAGCATAGTCTTATTTGCTTTTGGGGGGATAAGATCATTCTGTTTGATTTATAATTTTAACAGTGATATATTATTGAAGGTCTCTGTGAAAGTACAATGTATTGATTTAATGTTTTTTGTCAGAGAAAATACAGTAAAACAGAATTATGGTATTTTGTATAACCAATGGGCTTACATAAGAACATAAGAGAAGCCTTGCTGGATCAGGCCACAGCCCATCTAGTCCAGCATCCTGTCGCACACAGTGGCCCACCAAATGCTCATGGGCATCTCAAGCAGAGACAAGGACAAACCTTCTCCTGCTCTCGAGTCCCAGCAGATGGCCCTAGAAGCGCCCCATTTCCTCCCCCCCCCAGCCTGAAAGATGCACCTAGGCATTCGTTCTAGTAGCCATTGATACATCTGTCACCCATAAATTTGTCTAACCCTACCTTAAAGCCATCCAGACTGGTAGCTGTCACCACCTCTTCTGGCAGCACATTCCATAGGCCGATGACCCTCTGTGTGAAGAAATACTTCCCCCTGTCAGACCTTACGCTCCTACCCATCAGCTTCATAGAGTGCTCCCTGGTTCTAGTGTTGTGTGATAGAGAAAAGAAATTTTCTATCGCACAACACTAGAACCAGGGGGCTTATTACTCCTATGAAATTGTTTGGGGGAACAAAGAAAGGAGGGGAAGTTTTGGAAAACACAGATAATCACAGTAAGACAAACTGTCACATTTTTACAGATATGCATCAGAAAGCTCTAAAATATTGATATGTTCAGGCAAACATTAATGGTGAATCTCCATTGTGTGACAAAGGCATCTCCATTGTGTGGCAATGCCATCTTGTCCTTGGTTTTTTGCTTTTCCAGCCTGTCTATATCCTATCCACATCACAAAGCTGCCAAGGACACCAACATCCAATATACTAGCACCTTTTGTTTACAACTGTATGTACCCAACTTCTACATAGAGCCGTTTTTTAAATATGTAGTCCAAAATAATGCCCATTATTTTCTCTTGTTCAGACACTCTCTCATTATGATGCATAGTCAACAAAACAATTATTCTCCTGGACGTCTTCAGAACATACCACAGAACATGCCCCTCAGATGCGGCACCCCCTCGCTCACCTACCTGGCCGCCGGCTGTCCTCCTTCGCTCGGCTTTAAACCAAGCCAGCATTTTCTTCCCCCCTCTTGAAGCAGGGGGAGGGAAAAGGAAGGCAGGCAGCCGAGGACGTTGGGAGGAGGAAGCTGCCCCTCAGATGCGGCACCCACTTGCTCGCTTACCTGGCCGCCGGCTGGCCTCCTTCGCTCGGCATAGGATGAGGAGGAGGCTGGCAGCAGCAGCAGCAGCTCGCCATGCTGCACCCCTCACAGGTGAGCTTGTGCACACCTGTGGGTTCTGTGGGAATAGCCCAACGCAATCTCGGTGCTGTTCCCGGCCTCCAACCCAACCCACAGCAGAACCCAGAGCAAACCCGGATCAGAGTAATCCAGGTTTGCTCCGGATTCGCAGTAGGTGGGAATGCAGCCTATGATTCCTGGTAGTAATCTCTGGGTCATCATATCATTGCTGTCATGTTGTATTTGACCTGCAGAGCCTTTTTTTAATCTTCTAATCCTGGTCCCTAGATATGAAAAGAGATATGGAAGTTTATGCCTCACTGATGTGAACAGGCTTTTCTTGGATAGTACTTCTTCAAGCTGCAGGTGGAAGATAAATGTTCTTCCATTAAACACATTTCCCTCGATGTTGGGATACATAGAAAAAATATTGTAATGTACAGGACACTTAAAGTATTTCATGTAGCTGTCTATTAAAAATACTAATTGACTTTGAAAAGGAGCTACAGAGAGCATTTTTGCAATTCGTGTGAGGCACTACCTGAAATGAAATGGTAAAGTATGTGAAACAGTTCTATTCTGCTTAACAGAACATTTAAAATGATAGATGTGCTGAATTTAATACATTTAAAGAGGTAGAAGGCTAGATAGAATTGAAAGAAATTAGCATTCTGAATTATGCTCTCAATTTACTTAAACAGAGATTAGGAATTTTTGCCCTGAAGCTCCTAGCAGCTCTCATAACCGACACAAAGACAGCTTCTACATGTGTGGCAGCTGGGCCAGGAACAAGGCAAGTGAAGCATGTTGGAGCCTATTCACAGGATGACCACCCAGTCCTAGGCTGTTTTTGCACTTACCTCTGCTAATCTGTATTTAGAAGATCCAGATCTTTAAGATGCAGTCCTCATTGGAATCCAGTCCTTGCAATGAAGACCCCATTAGGAACCTGATAGGTATGCAATTGGTATGAATCAGCTACGTACCTTCTGCACACACGATCCTTTAAGGACCTCATTAGGACCCCATTCTGAATGTCCTATAGCCATTAGTGCTGGAAAATCTGTATTTCATGGGGTCTTCAGGCCCTTAAATCTGGATTAACTCTAGACCCCTTTAATGGTGTCTTCAGAGCCTCAGGATGGGTTCTACATTATCCGCATAGCAGCCCTGTTTAGCACCCATTGCCATCAGGTGCTAGATGGCCTGTGCAGACACATGAGGCCCTCACCATGATACGGAACTTCAAGGACCAGATTCCACAAGGACCGGATACCAAGGATCCGGTTCTTCTAAATCCAGATTAAGGGAGGTAAGTGCAAAAAGGCCCATGGCGAGGACCTGGTATGTCTGCACAGGTGACACCATTAAAGGGGTCTAGCATTAATCTGGATTTAAGGGCCCAAAGATCCCATTAAATCTGGATTCTGCTGGCACTCATGGGTACAGTGTGTTCAGAATGGGGTCCTAATGGAGTCCTTAAGGGGTCTTGTGTACTTAAGAGATCCGTACCAATCTTGTACCTATCAGGTTCCTAATGGGTTCCTAGTGGGCTCTTCGCTGCTAGTGCAAAAACAGCCCTAGTGTATCTCTGAAGCTGAGAAACAAAGGTTTTCCATTTTCAGAGTGGAATATTTCCAAGTGCCCCCAAAAATGTCCCCAGAAAGGGACATGGGCTGATACCACTGCTGCCATCTGCATTCCATTTGGGCCTCCATTTTCTGCACCCAGGAGTGGCCCAGTCCCAAGATGCATATACCCTGCTATGCAGACTCCAGGTCTGGGCACTTCTCTGGTGCAGATGTTGCAGGTTTATTGTCATTGTTGTTTGAATTTGGCTGAATTAAATCACAAGTTATTTCAAAATTGTTCCATCCTCAGCATGTCTTTCTATTCTCTCAGCAAAATGGTATGTCCAGGGTCACAATTTTAAACTAAACAGATTGGCTTATTTTGGAAGATCTTATTAAGATAGTTCAGGTATAAAGCTAGGCACATACATAGGCTTTGCCTTACATAGTCATAGGCCCATTTGTACTGGGAGCGAAGAGGCCATTTAATACCACAGATTGCCTTGCCTTGTAAAATCTTTATTTTTCCTTCACAGATGCAAATGACATGTTGAATCCAATTAAATTTTACAGCTGTCTTAACAATTTAATTCATCTTTAATGTCCTTTGGAAAAATCACAGGTCTTATAAATGTTTATTTGTCACCCAGCAGAAGTGGTTTGCAATCATTAAAAAGAACTTCTTGTTTCTACTACTACTATTGCTATAATTCCTTCTTTTCCCCACTTCTTTTCATTTAGATATATGCAAGTAGTGTTCAAACTCTTTCACATTTGCCATGTTAAGGAAGACTGTAACATCAAGCTGTTGCCTTTCTTTAGTGTGTCATTTTGCGCAATTTGGATTTGTATACAGGAAGAGGATTTTACTTAAGAGTTGACACTGAAATCCATGAAGAGAGAGAAGCGTAGATGAATAGATGTGGATGTTATTTTCAGAATCTCTGTGGTTAAACAGATCAAAGATGTTCCTGCTTTCCTTGGTCCTTTTGCAGATCTGTCTGTATGACTGATGTAATGATTTACTAAGACAGGCTCATATCTGAGTTCATCCAAAGAGTGCAGGTGTAGCTGAGCTTCAACTAACCTAATGGTAAGCTTGATTAGCTAAGAATCATAGAATCACAGAATCATAGAGTTAGGACCTCTAGGATCATCAAGTCCAACCCCCTGCTCAGTGCAATGACAGATGTAGGTCAAGGAATAAACACAAGAAATAAAGGAGTTTCAGCTCAACAAACTCTAGAAAGACATAGGGCCTTTCTTGAAAGACTCGTAATGTGGATTAAGGGTCCATGTAGTTTACATATAGCCCTCATGAATCTGCACATTAATCCAGATCTGTGAGGCCACCACCACCCATTGGTCCACTCTGCCTTCATTTGACAGGGCAAAATCTAAATTAGGGAGGGCTTTACTGTGGGTCTCTGGTAGATCTGTGTAATCAGGTCCACCAGTAAACCAGCACCCTGATCCAGAACACAGATGATGTGCTGCCAAAATGCACCCTCCAGAAGCCCCATGGCTAGGAACTTTTGTTCCTAGCCTTCACAGGCATGACTGTTGGGCTGCAACACGGGCTGGTCTGGATCAGTGCTTTTTGTGCAGACAATGCTGATTCCGTCCATGCCTTTGTGGGGGTAGGATCAGTGGACCTTCCTATTCCAGACCCACTGATCCTGACTAAAAGCAGATAAGTGCATTGGCCATTATTTCTCTGTCTATTAGGAGCTTCTGGATAGCAATAGAAGCTATTAGTCTGGAAGATCACAAGTTGCCAGTACTCATGAACAGATCCATTCCAACATTCTCTTGGTAGCCCAAGAGCCCATTCTATTGGTAGTGCCACCTTTGTCATCAATGAAAGGTAAATTTTATTTCAGGAGTGAAAGCAGACTTCTCTGTGGTAGCCCCTGATTGTAGAATAACTTTCCCTCTGAGATGTGACTAATGAAGTCACTGCACATATTTGGAAGCTTGATGGAGACTTTTGGTTAAAGAAGTAGCTTGCCATCCACTTTCAGGCACTGCTATCTGTTGTTTTAACAAGCTCAATTTTAATTGTGTTTTTTAGATTAGTTTTATTGTAACTTGTCCCAGGACCCTGGAGTATAGGCTGGTCTAGAAATAAAAACAAACATTATTACAACATTCTTGTATTCCTACTGCCCTATTATTTTTAAATTATTTTTAAATTTTCTTTTTTGTTGTTTGGAATATTAATATTACATGTTCTTTAATAGATTTCCTGTCTGCTGTCCTAAGGCTGCTGAGAAAGGGCAGGAAATCATTTAAATGAATAAATGGCTTATCTTCTTACACGTATACCGTCAGGGCAGCTTGCAAAGACTGAAAATACAATTAAAATAAATGCAATACATAAAACATTTAAACACAGACATTCAAACATCTTAAAGGGGTTGTCCGGAGAAGGGATGCCAGAGCAAATAGAAATGTAATTTAGCTTGCTCTCATGTCAGATGAAAATTTATTCTGTAAAGATTGCTTTTCACAACTGAGAAGACCCAGTGACAAACATCTGCCCCGCAACATCTTGTCAGCAAGCCATCTCCAGTGTCAAACCCTTGTCTGGTTGACAAGCCAATTCCAGTTTCAGGGCAGTTTAGACCCTTTTCTCCACTTAGATCTGGTATAAGGAGCCTTGTATTCTGGACCTCCTCAACTACATGTTAATGCAGATAGGAGGGCCGACCCCATTGGTCCTTCTCTGTCTGCAGGATCCAGATTAAGAGGTCCTTAATCCAGGTCTCTGGTGAACACCATTTCAAATTCCCATACTACCAACCAAGTTGACCTTGAGACCATCTTTATATCTCACATTCCTCAAACTGAAGGATAAAAAGGGATAAACAATCCACTTACACTTCTGGGTCACTTCATAGAAAGGTAGGACACCAGTCTAATCAATGAATACAACAAAACAAATTCCACAAAATGAAAGATTCATCAAGCAAAACAAAGAGGGGCAGAATCTGTGGTATTCTAACAGATGATGCATAGGGATACATAATAGAAGTGGGTGAATAACTGTTGTTAAATACGCACCTTGGCCATGTCCCCATGCACTCTGTTTAGTTTGGATTGGACTATTTTTAGTCCGGATGCAGAGCCAAGTTCAAATTGAGCCATCCCCATGCGTTTGCTGATAACACAGGCTCAATTTGAATATGCAAACCACACTAAACCCCTGTACCGGGAAACAGGTTCTTTTTCTCTCCGCCGCCTCTCCCCTGATAGGAAGCCAGGTTGATGGCACCAACCTCTGTGCTGCCCACTGTAGCGATGGCAGGGAAATGTCACCCAATGCCTCCTTCCCAGCCAGCATGGTGAGGCCGGCAGCTGGCTTCGCCAGTTTCCCCTTCGCCTGGGGTTGCGTGCTTGCAATCGCTGTCTTACCTCCTCACTGCCGAGTCACTGCCATTCCCATTGGCTAGCCACCCTCATGGCCAATGGGAGGCCACAGCACGTGCAATGGACGCTGGGCCTCCCGCTGCCAGAAGCAGCCCAGCAGCAAGGAGGTAAGATGGCAATCACGAGCGCATGACCCTGGGCAGGGCGGGGCAGGGGGTGGTGGCTGCAGCTTCCCTCTCGCTCAAGAAGGTGCCATCCTGCCTTCTTGGGCAAAGGGGAACCCAGTGAAGCTGGCCGTCGGCCTCACCATGCCGGCTTCGAAGGAGCCAATGGTGGAGGGCGGTGGGCAGGCCCAGTTGTCAAACAGGAAGAGCATGTGCTCTCCCTCTTTGACATCTGGGCATGTGCCAGCAATTGGGCTTTCCCCCTGCTGCTGCAGAAGCTTTTGCTTCCAAAATAGTTTCAAGGGAAAAGCCAAATGTAAGACCTAACTTTTTATGTCTTACATCTGGGTAGGATTTGCTCACTGAAATGTGGATGTGGTGTCCTCAAAGGAGCTCCAATGTGGCCTCCACTGTGGAAGCCACATCTTAATCTCAAACAGGATCTAATTCCATTTTTAGAGCCTGTGCGGAAAGGCCCCTTGGCTCCCAAACCAGGAAAAGTTTTCTAGAGGACTAAAGTTAGCACGCATTTGGGCGCTTTGGTCTGCATATAGTCCTGTTAGGGGGCTTTGCAAGGGGATCCTCCTTACCGAATTTGGATTCGATTTGGACTATATAGTGCATGGAGACACAGTCCTTTTCTTAATAAGATGTTTACATGGCATTCTGCATTTCTTTTCTGTGCGGCTACATGCTTATTTGTGTCAAGGGAATGACATCAAATTCATTATGGAAAGGGAATATGGTACTGCTTGGAATGGCCATTCTCAAACTGAGCAGAACATATTCCCAGAATATTTGGCAAAGTAAAAAGCATCTTTTGAATGGCGGATTACATTAAATTAGCCAACACAGCATTGACAAAATGATTATATAGCATTAGAATATTTTCTGGATAGATTCTCAGGAATGAACTCCAGAGGAGAGGATATTGTTTTATCAGAGAGAAAGATAATGAGAGTAAAAGAAGAAAGATGCCAAAATCCATTTATCTCTCAGTGTGAAAAATCTGGCAAAAGAGGGATGATTTCACTAGTGAATGTACTTTTGCAGTGAGTCACGTGCGTCCATCACTGTTGTCATAAATGGAGAACCATATGCTGCAAAAACACAAGCCTTGTTTTTTTTAATTGTTCCAAAAAGATTAGAACAATTGTAAAACTCCAACTGTTCTACTGCTGTCATCACACAGCATAAATAAATCAAAAACATTCATACAGTGATGGGGGATGTGAAATTGGCTGGTTACAAAAGATGTAGATTGTGTCTAGTTGCTACATTGAAGATAACTGCCACATACTGAACCCCCCTACTTGTTTTATCTCCCCTTTTTGAAATATTCTTTTGTGCTTCATTTTAGACATTTGTACTTCGTAAATACAAATAGCTCTAAGCAATCCTAGCTCTTGGCCATTTAGCTTCCTAAAATAACACTTTTTTCTTCATTGCTTGCCTTATTAATGTTTGCAAGGTTGTCTCTTTGCTTGGAATGTAAGGATAGTAAGTTACATATTAGGAAATGAAACAGCCTTGAGATTCTTGCCTCATTCTTTCTGTCTGGTACATACATCTGCTTAGTAATCAGGCTTCAGCAGTGAACATTGTTGTCTCTCAGGTTTGCACATGTATAATCATGGTCAGTGACTGATTGTAAATAGAAGCTTGAAACTATACTCTTCTTGAAGTGACTAATCCAGCCTTTTTAGTTTTTTTCCTTTTCCAATGCCTCTTTGCTGCAGTTTAGGGATGTGTATGAATATTCATAACATTCAATATTCATACGAATTCATACAAATTCAGAAATCTGTACACAAATCAAATGATACAACATTTATATATTGACATTCATACAAAGCTTAGGTGCATTCGTGAAATGGGGAGATGGGAAAGCAGCTGCGCCAGTCACATCTGCAACGCATCCAGAGTGAATTCTACATGGTTTGAGAGTGGATTCAAAGTGGATTCAGGGCAGATTTGACACTTTCAGAGCAGATATGTTACAAATACATATTGGATACATATCGGATACATTTGAATTTGTATCAGATATTCATATGAATTTGCATGAATACATTCGTATCAAATAGAATCCTACCACATTAGAAGGGGATCTATTTGAATTAATATGAATCTTCTTACATCTGATTAGATATGAACTGAATGCAAAAACAAAAAACCCATTTGTGCACATCCCTACTGCACTTTAGATACTTTTGTATAACTTTCTTACCTTTATTGTATATTTGTCTGTTTCTGTTCATTTACTTTTCATATAAAACATGATTGATTTGGTAAAGTTTTATTCATATGTGTAAGTAAAGACACAATTAGTGGCTTGCTTATGATCTTGTTACATTCTTCAGGTGTCTTTTTTAGGGTTTTTTTTTTGGCATAGCCAGTTCTGATATAGACATAGACAGTTTTTCAATATAACTGTATGAGATAAATATTTTTTAGTTTGTTGCCCTTATAACTTATACCATGGTGATTCTCCTAGATAGGTAACTGGCAGCCACAGCCACAATCTCATGTTATTCAGGGACTGTTCTGGAATAGTTGAGCATTAAGTGGGAGCAGAGATCAATTGGCCTCTGAAGTCTGGGGCACTGTCCTTCCTTCCCCAATATTAATTTCCCCAATTAATATTTAGAGCTTCTACTATCATGAAATCTGAAGCTGATGTATCTTTGTGGTTAGAATGCACCCTTCTGATGGAAAACATTAGCACAGGTAATGAGGGATAGAATATTTCTCTCCCTAGACTGCCTCTTTTAGAAGATCATTAAATTGCTAACAATTTCTAAAAAGCTGAAATATGCTGAAAACAACCACTGTGGGGTATATTAACTGAATTATTTGACAGAAGAACCCCCAAGAATGATTTGAAAGCTGAAGAAGCATGCCTTGCAATAAGAATTTAAACAAATCAGTTTAGCTTATCAAAAGAAGGTTAAGAAGTTAAGTCTTGATTACAGGGACATAAATACTGAAGGGCTTTTGATTCCAACAGTGGAAGCTAAGTACTCCTTTTCAGACAGAGAGAAAAGCAGTCTCTTTAATGATCTGCGTAACAAGAGTGCAAACCTTAGTGGCACAGTGTA
Organism: Aspidoscelis marmoratus; assembly: GCA_014337955.1. Classification (NCBI taxonomy): domain Eukaryota; kingdom Metazoa; phylum Chordata; class Lepidosauria; order Squamata; family Teiidae; genus Aspidoscelis; species Aspidoscelis marmoratus. The sequence goes on along the minus strand of MTQE01003428.1, from coordinate 13,680,126 downwards.
CAGTACAAGAATAATGCCTTCACAATGTCTGAGAAACTCCTAAGAAAGTATGTAAAAATGACTTGCATGAATATATAAATGCTGAAAATAAAATGTCCAGTGATAATGTGGACAATATTCAAGCTGCAGATGAGTAAAATGAATGCAAGGATTTCCTTTCAACCATGAGGACCTCTAGAGGAAACTTCTCAAAGATGCACAAACTTGCCTTAGCAAATTTGACTATATAGCAAAATAATATAAAAATTATCTACCAGTTTTTATACTTTATTGCAGTTAAAAATTTGCAAATAAGCAGGGAGATATATTACACATTTTACATTACACATACCCCAATAAAGGTAGAGATTTCTTGGTAAAAAGATCTACTGATGTGGGTGTGCAGAACTCTGCAACATCTTTGGATATGTCTGAGGACTGGACTTCTAGAAGGAGATGTTATTGACAATTCTGCGTGAAATACTACAAAGTTGGTCTCAGATCTTGATAAAAAGAACAATATTATACAACATAAACCAGAAAGTCTTCTGGCTTATTTTCACATGTACAAGTCTGATTTGGGCACGGGTCTTTCTATATCTGCCTTCCGGAATGGGAAAGGGCAATACATCAAAACTGGGGAAAGTTCTTCTTAATTTGGATAATGCTAGGCTGAAAAGATATCCTCCTTAGCACACCCACTCTTGCAGTTGCCTGGGGGACCACTTCAAAGATGCTCCCAGTGGAGAGGACTGTGGCACCATTTTCCCCGGAGCCAACGGCAGTTGTGCATCCAAAGGAGGGCTACCAAAATTGTTAGCAAGGAAAGCATGTCCTATGAGGAACAGCTGAAGGATCTAGGAATGTTTAGCCTACAGAAGAGAAGACTGAGAGGAGACATGATCACAGTCTTCAAGTATCTGAAGGGCTGTCACAGTGCAGAGGGATTGTCCCTATTCTCACTTGCACAAAACGGGAGGACTAGAAACAATGGGATGAAACTTCAAAGGTAGGCAAGTGAGATTAGATATTAAGTGAGGGCAATCAGTCAATGGAATAGGTTGCCACGGGAGGTGGTTAGCTTTCCTTCACTGGACGTCTTCAAGCAGAGGTTGGACCTACATCTGTCTGGGATGGTTTAGGAAACCCTGCATTGAGAAAGGGAGTTGGAATGGTGATCCTAGAGGTCCCTTCCAACTCTATGATTCTATGATTCTGTGATCCCAGGCTGACATGGCATTCTACCAGGGATCTGGGCCTTCTGATAAACTGATTCACAAGGTGGACAAGGCATTCCCCAATGCCAGTTCTGCCTCAGTATCACAAGTGCATTATTTCAAGGTGGATCTGACCTGTGTGTATCCTGATTAGAGATTCTGGTGAGGGATGGAACATGCCATCACTGTATAGATGCTGTTATTCCAGCCCAGAGCACTCTGTCCCAGCCCTGGATAACTTGCTCTGTTCCAGAACTAATGGATCTGAATTCTGGAGTTAAGTGCAAAAAGGTCCTTAGTATTTAGACAGTGGTATCTGTCTCTTTCCCCCTTCCCATAATTTTCATTATCTCCAGCATTTTCATTATTTTTCTTTCAGTTATTAAGATCTCATTTATAGATAGAAAGGAAACAGGTTTGTAGCAAAAAGTCTACAGAAATCCACAAAAAAACAAGCAGAAATAGCTGGTTTTTCCCCAAAATCTGATGTGTGTGGAACTGCATGTATTTTCAAAAATTACTATTTAAGATTGACATCTCAACATAACCATTTTATGGCAGTGTTCTGACAGTTCCAGGTATTCTTCAAAGTACTATTTTTCCGCAACTATTTATAATATTTTGTGTCTCAAATGTGGGATCTTATCTCCTGAGCGTAGGAGACACGAAACACAAACAATGCAAGAATGTGTTTGGTTTGCTAGACTGGTGCTTGGGAGAATATTAAAGAGCAGCTTATGGAACATGAAGGAAATTAAGCTTGTCTGCTATCACTGTGAATATTCAAGAGTCCTTGTAGTTGAGAATATATATGAGTCATTACAGTAAGCTGTAAGAACATCATCATAAAAACCCACAGGACTTAAGCATTCTTAATACATTGTTATTAGCCACATTTAAATTCCTATGGTGGGAATTTAAATGCGTGGATACCTATGGCTCAGTTAAATTCACTGAAGGTTGGAGGAACTTCCAGAATCAGCTTTGTCTGATAAAATAAAGATTAAAGGAAATAAAGTTATGCCAAATGCAAAATGTATGTAAGCGAATTAATGCAAATTTCCTGGGTCATTTTGATCTGACAAATTTCCTTTTTAAGTCACTAATGTAGAAATCAAGGAATACGAGAAGCATGGGAGCTTCAGGCAGCATCCCCAGGGGGTAGGAATTTAATTCCTAGCTACCAGGTGTACAGGGTGTTGCTATTCAGTGGTGTGCCATAGCACACTGCCAAGAAACAACCCTCCAAGCCCTGAGGCTAGGAACTTTCACTCCTGTGTCAGGGTGCTGCATTTTGGCACTGTGCTATGGCACTCCACTCAATAGCAGCCCCTGGTACTTCTAGGTCACTGAGGTATGCCATTTGGACATCTCAGTGATCCAGATAAAACTCCTGTTCCCGCTGCAGGCCTGACTATGCAGTGTACAACAGGTCCTGATTAAGGGCCTCCTTAATCCAGATCTGTCTCTTGCTCATGCAGACAGAGCAGACCAGCAGGAAGTGCAGTGCCATAGACCCACATTAACCTGCAGATCTATGCAGCCTAGAAGTGTTCTACACAGACCCTTAATCTGGATTAAGGGTCCATCCAGAAATGCCCACAGTGAAGATGCACCTCTTTACCATAGCTTTACTCAGGCTTTTTTTTTTTTTTGCTGGTTTTAGTCAGTTTGCTTTTACTGTGTTTTTTATTAGTATAGGGTAAGATAGAAATAGATTAATACATGGTTAAGCAACAATTAGGCTCTCAGATCTCCAGCCAGTTATACCCCTATATCTTTACCACCTGGGAACAGACATATTTTAGGAATTTGCTGGACTAAGTTTAATAAACCTATATTAAACAGTTTATTTCTACACCTCCAAGTTTAACTCAGTTTTGGGAGACCTCACAGAGAAGATTATTTGGGAAGATCCATCTCTTAACTTCTCCAAGTCCAGTGAATCTGAGGTTAGTACTGCTATAAGTAGCTATCTTTCATTTAATCTACCAAGACAGTACATTATTATTCCAATTCAAAGCAAAGCAGGTGTGTTAAAAATTAGTCAAGCTCCACTAAAGTCAGAGTAATAAACCAGTCATGACTAAATTGTATGCATTTTATTTTAGTGGAACTTAAGCAGAACAAATTTTCTACTGATTGCAGCATGTATACAGGTATAATAAATGATTATAAAAATAAAATGCTAGCAATATCAATGTCACATGAAATGAAAAATGCAGACTTAGAGTGTGGGATGTGTGGTCAGTGAACTTAAATTTTGAGGTATGAAACCTCACAGAAGCAACATTCAAGAGGAATCTCTCCCCATCCACCCCCACCCATGGGCTAGAAATTACGAAATGGTTCATGAAGTGTCCGGGGAGGATTCATGTTTGTGCATTTTTCTTTTATATTCAGATGTATTTTTTTTAATGAGAAGTGATGCAAAACTGCAACATACAGTTTAAGATCAGAGAGTTAAAACTTGCAAAACCTTTCTTTCCCCTCCCACTTGGCTGGTATGATGACTATAAAGTATACTGACTGACTATTTTTCAAGAAATATCTAATGACAAAGACATTGCCAAGGTCATACTATACAGAACGTTACATATTTTTTATAGGCTGCAATATTTCACCCAGCAGCCTAGAAATAATTCTTGACTTTTTCTTTCTGCTCCTGTCCTTCAGAAGACTAACAAACAGAACCTAATCAATATCACGAGGACACTGATGAATCCAGAGGCAAGACATACTGTTAGCCATCTAATAAATACTGTTTTGAAATACACAAATGACACAGGCAATTAATTTTGATACTGCATATATTAGTAGTTTATTAAACGCAGAGCACTTCATGTTATCAACATTTAGACTGATAGTGGAATTGTAAAATGCTTTCATACCATCATGGTTTGTGAAACTTGTTAAAGCAACAGGGCCGTTTTGCACTTGCCTGACTGGTATGGTAACAACAACAAAAACAAAAACAAAAACAGTTGGAGAAGCTCACCAGATATGAAGACCTGAGAATTGAACTTCAGCGACTCTGGCGAAAACCAGTGAAAGTGGTCCCAGTCATCCTCCGCACACTGGGCGCGGTGCCAAAAGATCTCAGTGGGCACCTAAAAACCGTTGGCATTGACAAAATATCCATCTGCCAACTACAAAAAGCCACTTTACTGGGGTCTGCTCGCATAATTCACCAATACATCACGCAGTCCTAGGTGCTTGGGAAGTGCCCGACTAGTGATATAATACGAAATCCAGCATAGTGATCTCGTTTGCTATGTGTAACTGCTGTTTTTACATCATCATCATCATCATAAAGATCCAGTGCAACAGTGACTATCCACACTTTGAGTGTTGGAGAAGCCCTGGCCAGAGACAGCAACACTTGAAATGTAGATGGCCAGGTTAGTGGAGGGACTTTCCCATGGCAATCTGGATGCTGCATGTGGCTGCACAGCCACTGTCCCATTGCCGTGTTGCACTTGGGTGTGTGCATGGTGTTAAGCAAATGGACCGCTAAAAAGGGCTTCAGGGGAGCTAGTGGCAACTTCTGGAGTATTGCTGTGGTTCCCCAGTGCAGACACACTTCCTGAGTAAGTGGACTGCTGCTCACTAAGAGTTAAGCGTGAACAGGCCCACAGACATTAATCAAAACCTTCAGGACACTCTTAAGAAAAATATTAGACTCTGGTTAAATAGACACTGGAACAGGTCTTCTGAAGCAAAGTCTCACACTTTACTAGTTTTCCTACATGGAGTCATTAGAGTTACTCCATTGTAATGTCAGTTGGGGGGGGGGAAGGCTAGATAAATATCTATTGCTTGTATCTGAGGCCCGTTCTGCTCTTTCTGTCATTAATCTGGATCGGCTAGAGACAGAATGACCAGGGCCCTGTTCGTATTTGGCTTTATTCAGTATATCCCAGAATAGGGCCTTCTGGCCACATGGAAATGCAGGCTACAGCAAGCCCAAAAGTCCTGAGAAGTACTCCAGAAAACAGCCAAGTGCAAACAGGCCCACAGATTAGCTAGATCCAGATGTACGGGAGGCTGCAGCATCTGTATTACATTGAGCTTTGCCCATGCCCTGTTCCACATCCATGGACATATGGTATCTCCTTATGAACTGCCCGCAGTGTGCTGCAATTGGCCCACAGCACTTCCAATGCCAGATGCAGTTCACCATGTCCCCATCAATCAACAGTACATTGTGGGTATGTGCCTTCAAAATCACTGCAAAGACACCATTGTTGTCACTGTTGCTGCTATTGCAGAGGTGCTTCAGAGGCATCTTCACAGTTGCAGCTCCGCCGCACATGTCACCAGTCACCACATCCACCACAGATTGTAGACCATGCTGCCACCAATCCAAATCAGAGCGCCCTAAGCGCATATCCAATCCAGATCTACTCTCCTTCCATTCAGATGATGTGTACTAAGCAGCTCCTTGATCCAGATTAATATGTAAGAGCAGAAAGAGCCTTGGGGCTCATCCCCATGGTATCCAATTATTGCGCTGCAGAATCAGGCCATCCTTAATCCGAATTGTAGTTCAGATTAAGATATCCCCATGAGGTGGAGGAGAGCGTGGGTACAGTTCAAATTCACCTGTCCCCAAGCAAATGGAGTAAACCCCAGCTTTGGGGAAACCGCATCATTTTTTCTCCACTTCCTTTGCCCTGGTTGGAAGCTTTTAGCAGATGTGCACACGTCTGCATGACAGCAAGCACATGTGCTTGGAGAAGAAGGGCTCAGGCTGGAGGGATCCTCCCTCCCCCTCCACCCTTGAAGCATGACAGTCAGCCAGAGAACGAGAGGGGTGCCAGACAACCGACCTAAAATGTTGAGGCAGCTTTTGCTTCCCAACGCCAGTAAGCTCCGATCACTGGCAAATTAAATATGCCCCTCTCTCTAACTCGCCTGTGAGCTCTGACAAGGAACTAATTAATATGCACCTCTTTAAGGCTCGGAGGCAATAGGCAGCTTGAATCCTTTAGTTCTCCTGTTCTGCAGCCCCGTGAGTGCTCGTGTCTGTGCATGCGTGGGGGGGGGGGAGAAGGCAAATGACAGCCTCCTAATGACAGCCCTAATGAATGATATCCCGGGAGCTTTGCATGACCCCAGGACAATACACATTAGCCCCTTATTTCGCATGTAGTACACTTGCAAAGTGGGTTTTTTTTAACACATATTGTCTCCCGTGTAGCCTGTATAAGGGCTTTGCATGGAGACGCTCCCAAGGCAAATCAGGGTTAAATTCAGAATAAAAATTGCATGGAGATGGGCCCTTTGTCTCTTTCTGAACTGGGCTTTATTCCAGGATATATTCTGGAATAGGGGCCTGCTTTCTGCATGCTGCTACTGGCTGCAGTATGTCATATGATTTCTCTGTGTAATAGAGACATTTCATGTCATTTTTGCCCAATTCAGTAATTACAGCTGAGGTTATGGTACCTGCCAAATCAAGAAGTAGCTAGAAGCTGTAGCATACAGCTGTAATGACAGTGTTTATAGTGCAGATAATGGTTAACCACATTGTTTATTTCTTCTTTCTATCTGTTCTTTGTACTGTTGTATATACTGCAACTAAATCTCTTTTACTAGCAAAGCTTTAAAAACAGAGGTGGCTTGTTTCTATGGGTGCCCCAAAATACCAGACAGCAAAGCTTGCTCTACATGCTGCCACGGGCTTTTTGAAATGATGGTGCTCCTGACAGCAACCGTATAGGTTTAAGAGAGTACATACACATCTCCCAGAGTTCCTGCCTTCAAGATGATAGTGTTTATTTACTTTGAGAGTTTCACACCATTCCTGCAGTTGGTAAGATAAAGCAGACCAGAGTCAGAAAAGCTAGAAATTACCGTTCTATGTAGAAAGTTGAACAATACAGGTGAGTCTTGATGACTCTAAGAAGGACTGTAAAATGTTGCTTAAATAAAGGGAGAAGAGCCAGGAAGGATGCATAAGACTGGGGTAGCCCATCTAGGTGGCCAAAATGGCCAGCTAGACCAGGAGAGCTGTTACTCAGATCTACCAAAGGTCCAGCAGCTGCTAAACTAGCCCAGGGGGTATGCAGAAGGGTGCACACCTTCATGGACCAGTTTAGCAGGGGCACCTATTTTGGCAACACAAAAAAACTGCAGCACTGAAATAGATTCCTCTGGAGCTCTTCACAATTTCTTTTCAATTTTTAGCAAACTTTGCTATCTTACTATGTACACCTTCTTCTATATCATTTATGAATAAATTGAAAAGGGTCTTCCGTGCCAGCATGGGGGCTGAACCAGAACAGCCTTCCAAGTGAGGAAAACCTGTCCTGGGGCTGTAGAGTGGTCCAGCAGCTGAAAGAACTCCAGGCTAGTCTGATCCTTCTGGATCAGACCAATCACATAAGTGTGGAAAGAGCCTTGGAGATTTATGTTTCACTAGAAAGGATCTAAACCCAAAGAAATACCAACCACCAGTTTGTAATATACCACTCAGTTTACTCTGTTGTGTTAGTCATTGACACAAAGAAAGCAACACAAGTCAGGATAAAATCAAAATATTAGGCTTTTTTTTCAGAGCTATTGAAATTAATGCAAATACCAGAAGCTTTCCTAGAGAGGAGAATATTGCATTGAAATTGTTTCTGTGAAGAGTTTCATACTGAGATCACTTAAGGCAAGGTTGGGCAATGGTTCAGTTGTGAGGGTACCATGCAATAAATGGACCATGTGTGCTTCATGCCCGAATCTAATGTGCATAATTTGATTGTGAAAATTTGGCATATTTTGCATGTCATTCACATTAGCCCTGTGGATGGCCCACTCACAGCTGGTGAGCATGTTGCAATTATTCTGGCTTCCTTTTTTTTCACAATCCCCATGAAGCGTGAAAATTATCAAACCCAGACCTTTAGAAAGAACGGAAAGATTTTTGAAATGAATAGATAAAATGCCAGGGCTTAGGTTCTATTTAGTTCCAGTCTGGCTTCTGAGCTGACTTTATTGCAATGTTATATGCCTTCATGGTCATTATGACTGTGTTTAGATGCTCTTAAAAATGTGTGAAGCATCCCTCCTGCAACAAAAGGGTCATATAGTCATGGATTTCTGCTGTTTGTACTCCATCATGAATGCAAAAAAGACAGGTGTGGGGAGTTCAAGATAATCTCCCCTAGTGGTTCTTCAGGGCTTCCTCTCTTCCATGCTGTTTTGAGCATCAGTGAGATACCTTTAGCTGACAGGGCAAGAAACCAGCAAGGCATATTTATGGCTGTAATGTACGCCATGCAGCCATAAAGTGGCATGTGGCCCTGTTCCAATGGGGCAGCAACAACATAGTGGTGTAGCTGCCACTTTCACCAGCCCATCTGATTGGGGCCTTTCACTAAAGGTGTTTCAAAACAGTCCCTCAACAGTAGCAAGGGGCACCAGAGCACTTTACCCTGGTGGTGTAATGTTTCTCTTTGAGCAAGCTGGTATCTCCATGGGAGAAGCTCTAGGCCTTTTTGCACTCACTTGGCCTGCTGGTTTGGATCATGACAAGGCCTGGCTTGGAACAACTCTGCATGGTGGCACAGGTTCAAACCAGCCCCCACACTGGTTCCAAAGCTCACACAAGTGCTTCCAAGGGCCCAGGGAATCTATTTCAGCAGGACTATTTGGTGTGCTGCAAAAATGGTAGTCCACAAAATACAAGTGTGCCTTCTGTATGCCTCTGTGATCTGGACTGAGCTGAGCTGGTACTCCAGTAGTCCTCAATGTCAAGGACTATCGGTAATCCAGATCAAAAGCCTCCTGATCTGAATTATGCTCTATCCTATGCAGATGGCACTTACCAGCAATGGGCATGGCCCATTGCAGAAGGACGGCCCTTGGTGCACTTGCTGGAGCAGAACACTGACAAAAGAAGAAAAGTCCTTTGATAGGTCTATGCTGTCATTTGCAGTTTAGTTATGCAATTGTGCACATTGATCAGGCCATTGGGATTTCCCCACACTCCATGTAGGTTCTGGAAAATCTGAAGAACTCTAGATATGTGTACAAGCAAATACCCCATCTCTCCTTGCAGGAACAAGGACTCTTTGCTGACGCTGAGGGGTGGTTTGAAAACTTTTGAAACATCTATTTGCACACATCTAATTTTGCCAGCTAGATTGTTTTATTATTCTTTAATAAAACGTAAAATTAGACCAACAGAAGTTCACATGCAGTATTTCATCAAAGCCCCCCAGGGATGGCTTGCGATCTATAAATCATAAATTTTATACTTCTGTTGCGGGTTTCTTATATGGGTGAATAGATGGATGGATATATTGCTGATGAGTAGCTATAATGAATGACTATGCTGACAGTATGATGCCTGAAATATTCGATAGATCCCAGTGTGTGTTTCATAGCTCTGAACACCTGTTCTTGCTATTGCAAGATGATACTGGCGATGGCAACACAAGAGAAGTTTACTTACAGAAAAAAAGACATTTTGCAAATCATTGTGCATTCCCTGCTGTGTGTAAATAAGAGGCTATGCTAGATGTTTCTGGCAGCTATGCTGTGGTTAACTCTCTAACTGCCATTAAAGCCCTCTGGGCAGGGTCACACTGTGCATCACTGAACAGGCTCAGAGAGCCTCACTGGACATGAGGTGTGCTGATGCACATGGTGGCATCCACATTTCAGAAAATGGGCGAGCAAGCCCCCATGAGAGTCACACAAAGGTGCCAAAGATAGCCCAGGTTGTCAAGTGAAGCACCAGACTGTCCCGGGCCTCTAACTGCAGTTCATGCTTTGACAAACTTCAGTTCGGTGCATCCCAAATGTGAGACTGCCAGAAACTCAGGTGAAAATAAAGAATTCCTTTATTCAGACATCCCTGGCAAATGATCTTATTAATTTCAAAAGCTATTTCTTACTAAAAACTTTGATTATATTCAGCTCCCTCTTACCCCATCCCTACAGCACACTTATTATGCTGTAGTCACATTTAAGGTTTAATCCAGTTTCAGTCCACTTTCAGAGTGAGAGAATACATAAACAAAGTGACAAGCTGTTTTTCTTCAGTGTTAAACTACTCAGAGGGTTTGTCCCCATAGGATCTTTAATTCAAATTTGGGAAGGACCGGCCCCATGACTTCTGTAATTAATCCAAATAGAATCTGAACTGAGCAGCCAGTGTCCCCATGCAGTTCCTTACTTCTGGATTTTATGAGGACTATCCTGCCTAAATCTGGAGGGGAAAAAAATCCTGATGAAAACAGGACTGATTCCCCTTTTTGGAGCCGAGTCCACTTATTTCCCCCCAAATGGGGATGATACCGGGCTATTTGGAGTGGAGGTCTAGCCTTCTGGCCAATGGCAGCCAACTGTGGGTGGGGTTTGCAAAACTCCCCCCACTTCTTTTCCATGCTCACAATGCTAGAGCTCCCTATGAAAAAGGCAGAAAGAGGTGAGAGTGCTTGCCTTTTAAAGGGGCATTTAAAACATTTTCACTGGAAACATTTTGCATCTTTTTGAAAAGATACATGTGTGAAGCTTAGGAATGCTTTTAAATACATGAAATGCTTTGAAATGCTTTGCAAATAGATACATTTTATCATGTTGGGTTCGATCCCTCGCTGATCTGCTTGAGCACACATTTGCCAGTGATCTCAAAAGGGAGAGGTATGAAATAGAAAGTAATTTTAAAACTCCCCTGAGATGTGCTGCCTTTATTGCAGGCGGGGATGGGGTGGGGTTAAAAGTACTGTTTATTATGTTTAAAAATAGTCCCAAAAATAGTCCAAGCAGGACTAAGCCAAGACTAAAAAAGCTGCATGGGGAAGGCTATATTCAGATTAATTGACAGGAACTCTATTCAGATTAAAAATAGTTCCCCAAAATAGCCCAAACAGTACTAAACCAGGACTAAAAAACCTGCATGGAGAAACCCAGAGAATTCATTCTTCAGATAAATTATGTGGAAAGACAATTATTGGTCACGTTGCTGATGTGTTCTCTCACTCTTAAGGTGGACTGAAGCTGGATTAAACCATAGATGTGAGTACCACAGCCTTAAGACTACCTTTATCTCTTTAAACAACAGTAAAACAATACCCAGCTATCAGGTGTCTTCAAATTGTATACTGAAAAGTACTGAGAAGAGACATCCCAGCCTTCTTCCAAACATTCCCAAATTCCTTCTCCATCTCTCTCTCTTACCCAGCATGCATATAGTTTTAGCCATTATCATGATATCTTGGTGAAGAATACAAATCATAAATACAACGACTAACATAAAATTAACAAAATAACATGACAGTGACTAACAGCAGCTGACACCTAATCTATAACATAGAAAAGGAAAGGCCCAGACTTGGCAAATCACACAGTTAATTGAAGAGATTATGCATTCAGTGTTCAACCCCTGGTCCACCTCTGAAAACAGAAGAGCAGAGAAGGATTTACGGTGACACTTCTGTGCTTGGCATTTGTCAACTATACTTCAAAACCTCATCAGCATCCCATGTGGGTATCCTCTCAATTGCTAGGTGTTCCAGGTGTGGCTCCTGCTCCTACTGATCCTCTTGCCCTTTAATATGGCTGCATTCACACCTACATTTTAATCCAGTTTCAGTCCACTTTCAGAATGAGAGAACACATCAACAAAATGAATGGCCTTTTTGTTTTCACATTATCTAACCCAAAGGTGGATTTTGTGAGTGAGGCAATGTTGAAGGAAAACAGCTTGGCACGCTTAATGCATTTTCTCATTCTGAAAGAGGACTGAAACTGGATTAAAACTTGTGTGTGAATATGTGGTCACACTTAAGCTTTAATCCAGCTTCAGTCCACCTTCAGAGTGAGAGAGCACATTAACAAAGTGACCAATAATTTTCTTTCCACATTATCTATCCCAAAGGTGAATTTTCTGACTTATTTAACACTGAAAGAAACAGCTTGTCACTTTGCTGATGTATTCTCTCACTCTGAAAGTGGACTGAAACTACATTAAACCTTAGGTGTTACCATAGCCTATGTTTCTTTCCTGTTTCTGTAAACTAATAACACCACTTTATATGTAAATAGCATACAAATGTATATTGTTGTCCTTGCCCCCTTTAACCATAAAGTGAATCCAAACATCTAAAGGAAATGGCTTGATTAAATGTTTTCTGAAGGGACTTAGATTATTGCCAAGGTTCAAGGACCACCGCTGAGCACATTGCAGCCTCCACCCACATACACGTTCACTACAGGCTAACGCAGAGTCAATCAAGTAGTATACCATGTGGCGTTAAATATAGCCACCTCCTGCCCTGTGGCAGTCAAGGTCAACTCAATGTCAGAGTGGGATTTTCATGTCGACGCCACCCCAACAGCTGACTCAACATTGGGGTTGACCATGAATTGACTATTGCACTTCACCAGTATTTCGGGTGCATACAGAATATGTGCCCTGACATCTAGGTCAACCTCCAGCCCCTTCCTAAGAATGCTGGCCAAGGAGCTTGTCTCTTTGCATAGAGGATGGCACAAAGAAGCATTCCAAGCAGCAAAGATGAGACAAGCCTCAGCCATTCAACCCAAGCCATCCCAAACCATGCTGGCTGCCAGAGTAGCCAGCTCCATTTAGCCCCACAAGGTTTAATTTAATGAATATTAATAATGATGGACAGAATATGAACTAGATTCATCCCTGGGTGCCCGTGTTTGTTAATGTCAAGATCTATGTGTCTAGGCACAATGCTACTGAGTTCTGTTACAGAAGACCCCCTGAATGTGCCATGAAAGCCAACTGCCACACATGCGTAGTGAATTTTTATTTACTGAAAGGTCTCTCGATTCAGGGAAGCTATGGCACTACTGAAAAACCAGAAATGCAATAATTATAGAACACCTTTTTTCTCACTTTTCTCTGGGACAATGAAATGCTAGTAGTATTCCAGGAACTTACCATCTGCAGAGTTTTGAAACTTAGGCCACATCCCCACGGGATCGTTATCGCGAATTCAAAATGTTTTGAGTTCTCCTCGGCCAGACGGCAGTTCGGCTTAACACGGTATTTCCGTGTTAAACGATGTTAAACCGTTTTGAAATAAATCCTGATTTCAACAGGTCTCACTCCGGATCGTGCGTCGATACGTGTTTCCTTTTTAACTGTGTGGACAGTACCGTGTTAAGGGAAGAGAGTCCGTGTTCAGGGTGCCCCTCCTTCAATCGTAATCTACCCAATGGCTGTCCATATTCTGCGGACATCATTGGGGTGGGTGGGTGCTTCCCTGCCTGATCTGAAGCAAAAACTTTT
>MTQE01003428.1:13640739-13655749 GCA_014337955.1 Aspidoscelis marmoratus | reverse complement strand
TTATCAGGGCTCTGACAGCCCCTCTCCCTGCCTGAAAGCTGACAGTTGCCGTGCATTCAGCTGAGCAGCTTTCAGGTGGGGAGAGGGGCTATTGTACGCACATACAGAGCACCGCTAAAATGAGAGCAGTGGCTTTCATGGCTCTTTTAATCATTTTATCCGGGCTCGGACAGGGATGGGATTCCACGTACGTGTGTGTGTGTGTGTGTGTGTGTGTGTGTGTGTGTGTGTGTGTGTGTGTGTGTGTGTGTGTGTGTGTGTGTGTGTGTGTGTGTGTAGGAGGGAGGGAGAGAAAGAGGGGAGGGGAGGGGAGAGGAGGAGGAAGATATTCCTCCAGGAGGGATTCCACCCTGTCTGTGCGTGCGTGTGTGTGTTCGGACGCTCAAGCAAGGAGGGAGGGGTGGAGAAAACTGTGGTATCCCGATGCAGGGATTTACCATGGTTTTCATGGGGACAGGTAGGTTTGCCTGGAACCCGCGTTATCCTCTATTACCATGGGGACAGCTTAATGTGAATCTTATGTACTTCACATTAAGCTGTCTCACTTCCACTCCATTTTTTTAAAACTCCATGGGAACACGCCCTCAATCCATCCTGAGTGCTCATTGCTTTTCCCCAGCTGCTGCTGCTAAGAAGTCCTGGAGAAGAAACTGACACAGAATACTGGGAGTTGTAGTTCAGGAACATCTAGAGGTCCTCAAGTTTGGCATCTCTACTCTTGTGTGTGTTTTCCTCTGAAGTGTAGCTAATCCATGGTTCATTGCAAGGTAGGGTTGTTGGTGCATGTTGTTATGGGGATCAGGTGTTTGAGATTCATAACGTTAGGATTTTCATGTAATTATGGATTTCTATTAGTATTTGGATCTATGTGTCTTTATCTGTTATGCATACACCTTCCTTCCTTCCTTCCTTCCTTCCTTCCTTCCTTCCTTCCTTCCTTCCTTCCTTCCTTCCTTCCTTCCTTCCTTCCTTCCTTCCTTCCTTCCTTCCAGCAGATTTTGAACAATCCACTAGACTTAAATCAAAATTGTTTTTTTAAAAAAATCTAAAGAACAGCCTTGAGGTGGGAGCTGATGCACACTAATGTTTCCATCCAACTTCTAATCCAACTCCCAAAGTGCATTTTCCTGCCTTTGGCATGGATTAGAAGTGGGAAGGAACACTAGCTGTGCATGCCACCACCTCCAAGCTGCTTTTAAGCTGCTTAAAGAAAAAGTGTGATGATGCCACCTAAGAAATCATTCCTCTAACCCTGGACTGTGCAAGAACTAAAGTCTACAATCTCTCCCAATATTGTTTTCACCCCCAATAAAAGGGCTGTTAGAGGTACTGGGTACAAATTACCCTACTCTTTCTCTATCCACTAACTGGGGAAAATAACCTTTAAATGTCAGCTGCTGGTGTTGCATTGCAGAAAAATACTGTACTAAATGCCAGCCTGAGTCTGTGGGCAGCTTGCTTATTTTCTTGATGAAGATAAATGAACACGATTACGTCAGAGCTGTAACAGCAACATCTGCACTGGAGCTCTAATGGAAAGTCAGGTAGACAATAATGTTGTCACAAACTGGCTTTGTCAACAGCAATTTTCCAAGTGGTTAGACTGCCCACTTTCCTTGCTTCTTTTCACAGGTCAGAAAGCAGTGGCACTCCCTAGTGCCCAGGCCCTTTGTGTTTTACCAGTGTTCAGAAAATTAATTTAGGAGAAATCAGGCGGTGATATCTTGTTGAGTTCATTTGCTACCTGTCTCTTTCTTTCTTCTGCTCCTACCATCTCATTAAATTCGTTCATCTGAAATAGAACGTGTTTAAAAGGTTCCTTTCACATATGGATGGGTGGGATGGGAGGTTATATTTTAAATGTGTTTTAAAAGAGAGGAGACATGATAGCTGTCTACAAATACCTCAAGGGTTGTCACAGGGCAGAGGGATCAGCCCTGTTCTCACTCTCTCAAGGAAGGACTAGAAACAATGGGGTGAAACTGCAGGGGGAAAGATTTAGTTTAGATGTTAGGAAAAAATTTCTAACAGTAAGAGTGATCAACCAGTGGAACAGGCTGCCACGGGAGGTGGTTGGTTCCCCTTCGATGGAGGTCTTCAAGCAGAGACTGGACGGCCATCTGTCTGAGATGGTTTAGGAGATCCTGCCTTGAGCAGGGGGTTGGACTCGATGACCCAGGAGGTCCCCTCCAACTCTACCATTCTATGATTCTATGATTCTATGATCTTTTGCTATTGCAACCGATGCTGAGACCTTTGAGGGATGGGCAGGATACCCGCTTCTAAATTTTAAAAAAGAAATTATGAGGTCCATCTTTGCTTTCCCAAGGCCACCATGAATTGCTTTTCCAGTTGCAGTTGAACTTACCAGTATGTGAGTCCAGACCTAGATGATTTCACACAAATCCATCTTGAAATGATTTGGGTGTTGGAACTTGGCTGTCTAGACCTATTGCTGTAGTTTTTGCCTGACTAGCCTAATGGCTGAGTGAGATTATTAACCAAAGGAGCATAATAGCCTGGAGTTTCTTCCCAGCCTTTGGAATGTGGTGTCCAGAATAATGCAGGGAAACAAGAACAGCAACTGCTGTTCTAACTGGACAAGGACACAAGACTGATCAGGATGCAAATGAAGATTAAAAAACTGAGATGACAAACAGCTGGTTTGGAAGCCTCTTTTACGTGTTGTGGACTCTGTTTATGCATTGTAATAAATAAAAGTTATTATAAATATATTTCTAGTCACTTGTGTTCCAAAATCCTGGGGCTCCCCTAAAAATATCCACTGCTGGAAGGAGCCAGCAGCCATAGCAGCTGGCATGGAACTAGGAGGGTCTTTCAGTTTGTAAGTTCAGGTTTTCAGAAAACATAGGAGTGGTCATGACCATTAGATACCACTATCTCCCAGTGCCTACTCAGAAATCCATGGCTGCCTGGGAATAATTTTTCCCACTTGCAGCAGAAGTCACCCTGAATGGGCTCTGGGGCTGATGGTGGGTACATATGATGGGTTTACCCAACCATTTACCCCACCACTACCACCTGGCTGGCTGTAAGCTGGCTGGCTTAACATGTAGATGTACCCTATAAGTACAGTAATTTCATGGAGCAGAACAAAATTATCCAAGTTGCCAAGAGACCAAAGCCAGTAGGTATCATCAACATTTTTCACTGCATCGAGGAATTTTAGCTAAAATAAAATAACTGCACTAGATACATTGGCCGTTTTGGCATGACGCTAGTTACTCCACATCAGGCTGAGCTGGACTAACCTGAATGCTGGTTAAGGACTGTCCATATTTTGGATGGCCTATCTAGACCCAGGCCTAGTTGCTGACTTTGAAGACTGGGCCCAGCCCTTAAAGGCCAAGAACGAAAGTTCCTGTCCTTTGCCATTCCAGCTGGACTTTTTCAAAAGTGCACTAACTTCCAATGCCACTTCTGGTTAACACCTCCTTGTGTGCTGCCCAAAAGCCTCTCCGCTCTATTCTGTACTATTATTTGCTTTCCACATGCCCTTCATGGTCCAGATGAGTCAAGATAGTACCCCGGTGGACCTCTTTGTCAAAGTCTATTGCAGGACCAGGATAGAGTCCCAGTCCATAACTTTGTCCAGTGTAGAAGAAGCACAGTACAGAGAGGAGAGGCTTCTGCTGTTCCACACTAGTGTGCAGAATGCAGGTCCTGGAATCCTTCCAAGGCCAGGATAAAGATACGCATGGAAAGGGACCCAGGCGTCTCAACAGAAAGCGGCCACAAAAATCATCCTCCTCCTGTCTCCTTCATGGTGTCCTGTGACACAGAATATGCCATATGACATTATCACAAAAGTTAGGCCAGAGGTCCAAGGTGGGGAGGTTTCAGCAACTCACTAGCAGATGTTCTTGCTCCTGCCTCAGAGGCCAGGTGCACACTGTCTGCACACCATGCACCCCACCTGTTCCAAACTGGGAAACAAATTCTGGTGGAACATGCGTAGCGTAGAGCACAGATGAGGAATGTTGCTAGTACAGCTGCCTGAGAAAGGTGAGCAGACTTTGAGTCGGTGGAAAGCATGCCTCTGAGGGGTCTTGCTGGTGTGCAGGCTCTATACCTCCCAAGTGTCTACTGACTGCTTTCGATTGCTCATGTGGATCAAGCCCTTCTTTCCCTAATTCTCTTCCACTTTTTTTCTTTGCTGCTTGTAGAAGAGAAACCATGTGGAGAGAAATGACACCAGATCACACATTTTGAGTCAATTTATCATGAAGTGTGTTGGGGTGGAAGGAAGAAGGGAGACAGAGAAAAAGAGAGAAGAGCTGCCATTTTTATTGGTGATTCTGCACCTGCCATTACTGTGATTTGAGGAACTGTCTTCCTTCCTTCTATCTTTTCTTTTGAAGAATAAACCCTGCATTGGCATTTAAGCAGATGTACATATTTACATATGGACCCCATTGATTCCGAAAGAGCCTAGCAGCAGGATGATGCAGGAGATCCCTTTATGTTGGTACTCCATCTTCATGCAGAAGATGCTGGAGAAGCAAAAAGCTAGGTAATTAGAGGAAATAGCCATGTTATCTTTTTCTTTGTACAATATTCATACATTTTTTTCTATCTCCAGTTCACGCATCTGGCTATGCATGCCTTTAAGATCTTTAGAAGCATACGAAGAGAATTATGCATCGTGCAGAAAAGTTGGATAGAGAAAAACTGTTTTCTCTATCACACAATACTAGAACTAGGAGAGACTAGGGATGTACACAAATGCATTTTTTGCATTCAAATTGATTTGCATATTCAAATATTTGATTCAATTTGAAATTCAAAAATCCAAATTTTTGAAAATCTGATTCAAATCTGGAATATCTGGATCTGTCTTTTCAAAAATCCAATTCGAATAAATGATACGATTTTTTCAATTTGCGTCCCATTGTCATCCCGTGTTATAAGCATGCACACAGCCTAGAAATACCTAGAGTGTTGGAAGCTCCTGGTCTTTATTAACACCAAAGCCAAAGATCTTTTCTAAGTTTTCCAATAGCCCCAGTGCCCTTGCAGTTGGTTTTCCTGCTCCAAAAAGACTGCTTCTGGCAGCATTTGCCACCTTTTCCAGGAGGCTACAGACCCAATGAATGCAGTGAAATGTGGTCTCTGGGCTCCTTAACCCCTTTTCATGCAGCCTTTTCTGCCTGCGCAGACACAGCTTAAAATAGCTTAAAATAATCAAGGTTATCACACCAAGAACTTGTAGTTCTGCCTCTTAGAAGTGCAAGAAGCAGGAACATGCAAGGGCTTTTCTGTGGTTCCATCCAGACTTTGGAACAGCCTCACTTTGTTTAGCAGGTACCTTCAGCAACATAAGCAAGAAAAAGGCTCTGGCTCTGGAGAGACCGCTGTGACAAAGAAGTATGGGCCTTCTTTTTCACATGTTAGGATAAAATTCTCACCTTACTGAGAATTAAAATATAGTTTTTCTCCAGGTTAAGGTAACTTTTCTCCTTGTGATCTCCATAATATATGGCATATTCTGTTTTACTATCATATGTCTGTTCACTCAACTCCTGATGAGATGCTTTCTGATAACTTGAGCCAGCAGCCTATTCTTCACACTCTATAGGATGAATTGTCTGTGACAGATGTTATACTGCTAATAAGTTATTTTAAAAAAAAACACCCTCTACCAATGAGTCCTAGGTAGAAAAAGACTGATTATCACGGTGTCTAAAGCTCATTAACACACAACGTCAGATGCCAAAAATCCACTTCTTTGGCAATGTTTTCTGGGTCATCCAGCCAGAATGCATAACTTTGTTTCAACATCTACTACAGAGCACTATTGCAAAATTCATTTCTATGTGTAGTTAAATGGACCTGTAGTATTTTCACCTTAGCAGATTCCCGAGAATGCTGTGAATTTCCCTGCTTGGAATAAATATTTGTGTTGGTGGAAAATTCTGCTAAAAGAATTTCTGTTCGTTGATATACCTACTTAATTTGCACATTACCTATATGGAAATAAGCTAGACATGCATGTGATTAATAAGTAAACTCTACTAGATCTGCTTTAAAAATGTGTGTTTAGTGTTAACATAGAAAACTAAAACATTTTTTTATGCTGAAAGTAAACCCGACAAGAAGAAATCTCCCTCTAGAATATGATGCAAGGTACAGTACTTACAGTGTCACCTTGCACCTTTACAGTATGTGCATAAAACATGCCTCCACATATGCTCTACTTACTTGCAAATATGCTAAATATTACAGATAATGCCATGTAGTTTCAGTGGTCTTTGCTTGAAAGGAAACCAAATCATGAAAATCCTCACTAGCCCTATTTGCACTCGGTGCCTTTTGCAAAAAAAACTTGTCTACTTTCTATGGTTCCTACTGTCTCACATATCTTAATCTTCTTCCATATTTTATCATATATGGCATACCTTTTTCCCAGAGACTTCAGGTCTCGAGGTATTTGACCATGGTAACATAAACTTTTGTTTTACCCAGACTGACTAGAGCTGCCAACATTGCTAGTAAAATAATAGATTCAGAAAGCAACAAAGGGGGACATGAAGCAATGGATTTTCCCCTAAAACACCATAGAAAAGAAGAGGGGAATAATTTTAGGGAAAAGCTAGTCTACCCAGGCTTCTTTTTATGTCCTAAAGAGGGAGGGGGAATACAATGAGAACAGGCATTACAGCTGCCTCCAGACTTGCAGAATATATCCACAGTTAAAGTAAAAAGCACAGCTTACCTGCTGTGCAGCAACAACTGGCCATCCTGACTCAAGAAGCAGGTCTGTAGGTTCCCATCCGAAGCTGCAAGAGCTGAGTCAGCACACATGGTCATGCAGGTTGAGGCAGCCAATTATATTTGAGCTGTCCTCCTGCCTGGACTGGTGGGAAAATTTGAATTTTGTTTCTACTGCACAGCCAATGCCCTTAGATCAGCATTAAAATAAGTGCGCAGTAGCAATAGGATAATGCAACACCACGATGATGCATTGATCATCATTTGTGACGCCCTGATTACAACTGTGCATTCCACTGTGCAGTATAAATAAGTCTGGACTCAGCCAAGTCTCTTACAGTGAGATCCTCCTGAATGCAACTGGTGTCACTCTTCCCATTCCAAGAGCTGAAGCCTACTCAAGTACGTAAAAGAAGTCAGGAATGGCTAACCAAAGGTCGTAGCCATAAGGAAGTTGCCTTACCCAGTCACCCTCAGTGCTCCAAACTATGGGGCAGCCAGAATTCCAAGAAGCAAAGAAAGGGTCTCTTAAGGTAACAATGGATACAGCAGCAGGGTCTCCATTTCTGCTGGATTCAGGATGACAGATATCTTATACTTCAGATATCTTACTTATTTCCTTAGTACCATTGTGCTAATCATGGTGGCAGTTTATTTAAGGATGACACAGCCGAGACAATGGTCAACTTAAAGTCACACGACAATATTATTTTCAGCTGCCCCCTTCAGCCAGCACCTTCCCAAAAAGTTACCATTCCTAGTGTATAATGTTGGCTTTGTCAGTTCCATATGAAGTCTTAATATGGTCAGGATTGAATCAACCTTTTGTATCACCTTTTATATTAGGAAAGCCCATGACTCACTTAGGTCACCTAAAATGGAAGATAAAAAATAACTTACTCTATTTTGTCACACGCCTACAATTACATGTGTCACTAACTTTTAACTGGGTAATTTTAGGTATTCTGGAAGAGAAGGTAAACTGGGCTTTGGGAATAATTTTTCTTAACTGTTCCTAAAATGAATCCTTTGTGGTCTCCATCCATCTCGCTTTCCTCTACATGTATGCACTGATATATAAAGTGATGGTAGTGGATTCTGCTATCTGCTCAATTTCAGCTGAATTTTAGTGATTTGAGTTGAATGGATTTGTTGGTTCCCTACTTGCTTGGCATTACTATACATATGAATTGCTGTAAAATATGCACAAATACATTGGAAATGCATTTCTGAATGTTCACGTGCACTTTAAACATATGCATTTAATGTGTATACTCATAAATTATAAATGGCATCCAAAACACTTGGAGGACACCCAGGGCTGTGGTCACACCTAAGGTTTGATCCAGCTTCAGTCCACTTTCAGAGTGAGAGAACACATTAGCAAAGTGACTAGTTATTTTCTTTCCACTTTATAGCAGATTTTCTGAGTTAGATAATGCCAAAAGAAAACACCTTGACACTTTGCTGATGTGTTGTGGATTGAAGCTGGAACTTACATGTGAACACAGCTGCTCTTTAACCTTCTGGCACTGTGCTGATTCTGCTGTTAGTGTTGCGTAGCATCACCACTGTGAGCCTACAAATTTAATGTTCCGAGGCATGCTCCAGTTTCAAAATATTATTATATAGGGTGTGGTGCTGTTATTCTGATGTAGGCATGTAGAGGAAGCTGTGCTGATCAACAGCGATGGTTTCCTAGGTGCCTGCAACAGTGGTGTCTGTGAAGGCAATATAATCACAACCTGCACAAGTTCAAATGATAAATATGCTACTGAGTACAAAAGTCACATTTTTCTTCCAAAAGCATATTGCATTTCTCGTGCTGTGAAAATGCAATATCCCTGCCACAGGAGTGCTATCTGGAAGAAAAAGTGCTAAATAGGTTTAAGAAGTCTAGGAGAAAACTGGATGGATATATTGTATTTCTATAATCTTCTTACACTATAATCTTGCGTTTACTGCCTCAGGTTTGTTTTAAGAGAATCTAATGTTTGGTGTAACAGACTCTAATGTCCCTTGTTCCTTTACAATTTAGCCTTGCTTCTGATAATCCTTCTTTTATTGCTGCATTTCCTTTCCTGTATGTGATTGTTTGGCTTTATGACTATCTATAAATACAAGAAGCTATAATTTAAAATGGTTTGCAAACTTGGCTGGAGGAGTCTGTTTATTATCTGGCTGCTTATCCAGGCAGCCCTCCAGGTGAAAGAATACAGTCAAGTCAAAAGCTACATAGCTACAGCACATAGAATATGCCAGCAGGACCTCTTAACTTCCAGATTATAAAGGACTAGAATTTGTTGTTGTTGTTAGTATTAGTATTGCATAATTAGTGCATCCCACAATTGCATACTTGAGGTGATCTCCTTTTATTCTCATAATTTTGATTGGATTTAGACCAAGATAGCATTATTTGAACCAGAGGGTCTAGACCAGTGAAGCTTGCTGGTTTAGACCGTGTTAAGGTATGATCTGGAATAGCACCATGTGCACAATGATGCTGTCCAGATCAACCCTGCACCAGCCACAAAGCTCACATGAGCTTCAGAGCCAGCCTCCAAGGCTAGGAATGAAAGTCCTAGGGAACCCACTGAAACCTATTGCATGGTTGCGTGTTCCAAACACAGTTGAGTTGGTATGCTAATAGTCCTCAACAGGGATGTGCATGAATGGGTTTTTTTGACATTAAATTAGTAACAAATCGTATGTTAGAAAATCCATATTCATTCAAATAGATCCCCTTTGAATGTGGTAGGATTTTATTCAATACAAATGTATTTGTACGAGTTCATAGAAATATCTGATATGTATCCAATAGAATGAATACGCATCCGATACAAATGAATACGTATCTGATACGCATTCCATAACAAATCCACATTCTGAAAGTGTCAAATCCAACTTGAATCCACTTTGAGTCTGTTCTTCATCCACGCCAAATGCAATCTGGATCCGTTGCTGATGTGCGGTGCAGCCGCTTTCCCTCCTCTCCAGTTTAATGAATGTCCGAAACATTCATACAAATGTCTGAAACATTCATATTCGTACAAATGTTAATATACGAATGTTGTAACATTTAATTTGTGTATAAATTTGTACAAATTTGTACAAATAATGAATGTTACTAATAGTCCTCAAGGTTAAGGACTACCAGTAATCCAGATCAGTGCCCCCCCCCAATCTGGATTACACTCCACCCTATAAGGATAGAGTATACCAGTGATGCGCAGAGCCTCTTCTGTTCTTGGTGCACTTGCTGGTAAAGAATACTAACAAGTGCAGAAAGCCCCTAGGATAATTACATTGGGAAAATGACTCCTGAGCTGGATTAATTTCAGGAGGTGCTGCCTGGGTTTCAAGCTACATCTGCTGAAACTGCCTCTCCTCTGTACAACCATTAAATGAGTAGCACTTCTGCCCTCTTTTCCATATGGTAACTTTAACCTAATGGTCTATCAGTATAAATTGCTGTCTCTTACAATAGGTAAGGGAGGCCCTGCCTCCCATAGCATCGACTTTTAAAAATTTCTGCTGCGAGCCTGTTTGACTTTTGTTCTGCACTTTAAAATTCTGTCTGGGTTCCAAAGTACAAATGTGTCTCAGCCAGCTGCCCAAAGAATCGATCTCTGTACGCTTCCTGTGGTCAGATCATTGTAGCATGGAAATAGAAGGGTAGAATTATTACACAAATGTCATTCCTGACAAGTTCCATGTCAAGAATGTGACACATAGGCTAGGACCCATGGGACCTGCTCACACTAGGCACCAAAGGTCCATCTATGCCTAAGTTTTAACCCAGCTTCTGTCCATTTTCAGGGTGAGAGAACACATCAGCAAAGTGACAAGCTGTTTTCTTTTCTCATTATATAGTACAGACAATCCAACTTCAAACTGGATAACATGGGAAGAAAATCACAAGTCTTTGCAGATGTGAATCTGGATTAATATCCATCCATCCATCCATCCATTCATTCCAGAAGGTCCTAGGGTGGTGACGTTATACACAATAACACAAAAATATGTTTAAAATATATTTCTCCCACCCCAACAGGACTGCATTCAAAAGAAACCATTGCATAAAAGACCTGGATGAAAAGGCATATTTTAACCAGGTACCAAAAATTATATAAAGTTAGTCCCTGGTGTGCCTCCAACTGGAATGTTATAGGATATAGAAGGACTTTAGCTGTGTAAACATCTATATTTCTACAAACTGTGCATAAATGCATCCATACTGCCTCAAACCTTCTGTCTGTCTTCCATTTAAGAAGATATGACCAGTCACATCAAATCATTTATTATTTTAGAGTACTGCTGTCCCACCCTTATACAAATCTAAGTAGTGAAAAATAAATCAGGAATTCTAGCAAAATTGTCTCACAGGCAAATTAGGAATGGGGGTTCATGGAGGGACACAATATTTTTTTCTTCACTGGGCTGAGCTTTGAGGCCTTGGGCGCAAGGAAGAAAGATATACATGGTGACATTTCTCCTCAAATAGTCACATGCTTGCAGATTTGCTAGGCTTCCTAAAAGTGTCCAAAGGGCAGGGAGGAAAGATCAGATATCTGCTGCTTCTATCTTATGTCATGGGTTTTTTTTTTTAAGTGCCTAGTTTTCAAGGATGAAGACTACTCAGTATTATGGTTGTCATTGTTTTTAGGCCTAACCAACAACCAGACATTAGCCTTTCTGTACTTATTGTGCTTAATCCTGATTAGTGAATAAAGATTAGATTGATCCAGATCACCTGCAGCAGGAGACATCCACATTAAGTGGGCTGGACAGCAGCAAATGTGGTCTCCAGAGACAGTCATGCAGAAGCCTAAGCCTTATTCTGTAGCAGCAGATGCAAACTACTGGCAAAACCACCTCCCAAACCCAATACAACTGGCCCAGGTCCCTCTCAATCAAATGCTGCATCTGGGTCGCAGGGGCAAGATGTCTTCATAGGTAATGCAAAAGCACCATTGCCTTCAGTACAGCTGTTGCTCCAAAGGGACTGGAAAGGGATCTTCATTGTAACTCACATCAATATTGGGGTCACCGTCACAGTGCATTTCTTCTGTGCCACATCCATGATCTTCCTAGTTTGGTTCTATGTGCAGATGCCCCATCTTTGTTCTGGATCAGATAGCACTGGTATGATTGTGGTATCACTAATCTGGATTACTGCATCTTTAATATAGATCTGATTCTGATTACTAGTCCCATGCAGATGATGTGGACTAGGATCCAGATTACCAACTAAGTGCAGAAAGGACCACTGACTGAGAAATATAGGCTGAAATGGCATGGCAGCCTCTTAGAAGCAAATGCAACCACATGCAGATAAAAGGGGCTCCATCAGCATGTTATGCATCTCTCTTACGTTTGGGGAGTGAGTTTGCATACAGCCTTCTTATGTGTGCACTCTAAAACTCAGTTTTCAACATTCCTACACCAGTGCTTCTGAACATAATACAGTAGTCTCTTATTATCCCAGCTTCTAGAAAACTTGAGCTGTGTCCACATTCAGTCCCTTTTGGTGCTGGTTAAGGGCAAGACCCAGCCTGGAGTCAGAAGGGCTTCAGAGGTCAGACAAACTTCCAAGGCTCTGTTCTGCCTCTTTTGCGTCCTTACCCTTGTCTCCATCATAGAAACGTAGTCATCAGCTTCATATTCATTCAGATCCTGGCTCTACTTTGCTTAGCATTGTGATCACTGATAGGCAGCATTTGCTCAAAGTCCTACTTGGTGATACCAGAAGTGAAACTGTGGGACGTTTTTTGTACGTTGAATGTGTTCTGCCAGGTACTTAGAGACAGTACTAGGCTGCATCCAAATTATGGCCAGGCAAGTGCCTCAGTGGCAGAAGGACCTGCTCCTCATTCAAGGGCAGGGCGGTACGGCAACCAGCTAGCGTGCACCTCCTCACTCCTTTCAGAACCAGGGACCTTCAAAGCTTCAAAGGTCCTCAGCTTCAAAGAGAAGTCAACCTGTCATGTTGGCAATGACCCCAGAAATGAACCATTTTCAGTGTGATGCCTGTGCAGAGTGGGTAAAGTGAATGACTTGTGTGGCCACCATGTGTTTATATGGTGGCTGTCTGGGTACCTGAGGGTGAAAGGCGCCCTCAGAATTTGTTATTCCCTCTGCAGGAAGGATGCCTCCAATGGCCTCTACCAGCATGCAAGCACCCTCACGGGAGCACCGTATGCCCACAAATACCTTGGGCTTACAGATGCCATGCACCTAGGGACTCTGCATTTGCTTTCCATGCAGATGCAGCCCTAGTTTGTTACATCTTTACTGTGCAAGCATCTGCAGCAATATAGGATTAGACATTCACCATTTGCAGGTTAGGATTTTGGTCCCTCACGGTGGATCAGTCAGGGAGCTGTTTGAATTCAGAGAGTCATCAGAAAACAAGAATATACCACAAGCAAACGATGTTCAAAGCAGAATAAGAAGGATAAAATGTATCCTGTGCAGAAAATATCCTGTGTTTACTATTTTATTGCATGTACGCCATTTGCAGGGTAATGCATGCTTTGAGATCTCTATAACTCTTTAATGTTCTGTTAGGGTCATGCCCATCTGCTGAAAGAGATGCTCTAATGTGTTCATAATTGCTGATGGGAGTTGTAGTCCACAATAGCTGGAAGCCAACTGATTGGGGGAAATTGTTTTAATAACAGCAGACTTTTATGTAAGCCTTTTGAAATTCTGAACTGTGGTGTACATATTTGTGTAAAGATTAGTTCTGCTGTTTTGACTTATACAGAATAATGGAACTTACATTAATGATCCTTTCAATTATTATGCACTACTATATAATGCTGTTTGAACCTGAGGTTCTCCAGGTGCTGATAACCTATGGAGCCCATCGGCCATCACCAGCATAGCTAATGTTTCACTAACTTGTAAATCATCAACATCTGGCAGGTCACAGACTCTTCACCTCTGCTTTACTCTGCTTGTATTCAAGGGCATAAGTTATTCTTGGTTTTTTTGGAAGTCTAAAAGTAGCTTCATAGCTTGAGTTGCTTTATTAGAATGCCTGAATAATTTGAAGTTTGGACTATAGTTCAGGGATGGAGACTTGTATTGGAGGAAGTGATTTATCACCATGGGGATGAGGCTGGGGGTTTGCATGTAGCAATTATAGGAAACGTTAAGTGGGTAGAGCTGGAATAACAGGGTCCACTTGCCTCACCACAAACCTTAAGGAGCAAGCAGATGTGCTAATGAAAGTTTGGCCCTTTTTGCATGGATTCTTAATCTAGATTAAGGCTGAGTCTAGCACACTTTCTGGGATCAAGGAGTCCCTGTCCCTTGCTGGTCCGGGTCTGTCTGCATTAAACAGAGCCTGATCTAATGCAGACAGTTTCTGCACTTACCTCCATAGATTCAGATCAACTTGATCCAGACTAGCATATCTGTGCTAAAAAGAACGAGATTAGATAGATCTGGATCTACAGGAGGCCATAGCATCTGTATTGCACAGATATTAGGGCAGTAAATGTGTGCTAACAAGCAATGCCTAAGCCCTGTTCTGCAGCTGTAGATGCCTACTGCCTCTATAAGACTACCCATGGTATGTTCCATTTGGCCCACACAATTGGCAGCTCCTGGTGTAATTGGCCACATCCCCGTCAGTCAGACAGTACATCCGGGTGGAGTGTAGTGCCTTTGGAGGCACTTCAAAAATGCTATTGCTGTCAATGTGGCCACTGTTGCAGAAGCGCTTTGGGGGCATCTTCGCAGGTGTGATTCCACCGCGCATGTCTCCTGTGACCACAGCCACAAACTTCCTGCATCCATTCAATGTGCAGATACCTCTTCCTTGATCTACATTTACAGCATGCTAGCATGGATTATAGACTCCATTTATCAGGTTTACCACTAATCCATATCTATGAGCCCTTAGCACACATATGATCCAGATCGACTCTGTTCCAATGCAGACAATGTGTACTGAGAAACTCCTTGATCCGGACTGCAATGAAAACAATGCATTCTTAGCAGCTCCTAGATCCAGATTAACAGGTAAATGTAGAAAGGGTTTAAGGGAGGCCTTAATCTGGATCTCTGGCAGTACCACTAAATCAGAGGGACCAAGACACTGATCTGCCATACAAGACACATGGAGAAGGACACCTTCCATGTTTTGGATTGCTTTTCTACAGCACACCATAGCTAAGAGCTGTAAGTGAAGTTAGCTAGACTTGGTTCTTTTCCATTAACTCTTGTTACACTCTCTACCACAATATTTCTACAGCTTGCTTTGCTG
>MTQE01003428.1:13605778-13627320 GCA_014337955.1 Aspidoscelis marmoratus | reverse complement strand
AAAACGTTTTGAATTCGAGATAACTATGCCGTGAAGATGAGGCCCCAGTGTATCCACAGTGTTAGGTTTGGCTCAAGCAACCAAGATAAAAAGGGAAGGGAAGGGGAAGCACGTTTATAACTTAGACATCCTTGGCATCTTTGGCTATAAAAACAGGGCATGAATTAGTTTAAATAAATAAAAAAATGTTTCTGTTACAGATTGGTAGCATGTGTAATCTAAAGCAAATCTTACTGGTTTCAGATTACCAGATTATGCAGATTACCAGAGCATTGAGAATAAAATTTCAACCTTATGCTTAGACTCAGATGTAGTTAATTTAGGCTGCATCCATTCAGAATCATTTGCTAACTACAACCCTTTTGTATTTTAAGACCCATAAACAGCAAACTTTGTCCTGTATACAGTTGAATTAGCTATTTTTCCTTCAGTATTTTGAAGGATCATATTTAATAAGTATTGCAGTTTGGGAAAGAAAGGTGCTGCCTTTCTCTCTCTCCTCTCTCTCTCTTTTTTGCTTATTTTAGAACATAAGCACTAAGGGAACTTTATAGTCTAGGATGTGTTCAGAAATGTTCAAATATATGCAGAAGTGCACCAATAGTTACTCCCTCCAATGTTGTACTCAGAGAACTGTTGATGGCAAAACTATCCACACTGTTGTGTTCAACATAAGAAAGTAGCAAAACTGCTTCCCAGGAATACCCAGTTCTTAATAATCTCTCACAAATCCTGATATACTCACTGCCTGATTGATAGAGACACATCGGTGCACCCGGGTGGATCAGAAAGCCAGATTAAAGAGACACTCAGTTTGAACCTAAATTCTTGGATGGACTAAAGAGAGAATAAGACTTGACAGGGTGCGAGGTTGAAATGAGGTTATACTGTGAAATGCCTGCTTCTTGGTAATTTTTATAAAGCATTACTATTTGTCTCCTTGAAGAAATGGCTACATTACAAAGGCTGATTATGCTTCAATCTGCCAACATGACAGAAATAAAACATTTCTCTGGTCTACCTGGGTTCTGGTGGATTTCTCTGTACAAAGGACGCTAGGAAAAAACACCTACTAATTTCACCCTATAGACCTGGTAGGGAAACAGTACCTGTAGCACCTGTTACTATTCTGCCAAACGGCAATGTATTTCAGTATCATTAATGTTATTAAGAACCAAAACATTTTACAGAAATTGAGGTAACAGGTAATAGTGGTGGCCAGGAGGACTGTCTACCTCCAATTCAAGCTCATTTGCTAACTACAGTCCTTTCTAGATAGAGGTATCTTGGCCACACCCTTCCATTCTCTGATAAGCTCCAATCTGGACTGTATTAGGCTGCTCTTGAAGAAAGTACAGAAGTTGCAACTAGGGCAGAAGGCAGCAGCAAAGTACACTGAGCCATAGATGTATATCAGGCAGGTTCTAAAGGAACTGAACTGGTTGCCAATTTTCTATTGAGTCCAATTCAAGGCCTTCTCTCTATCAACAGCTAAACCCTTATCAGCAACAAAAAGTTCCCAGGACAGTGAATGATTTCTTCTTTGAGGTGCACTGTATTTAGATTTAGATGTGTAGTGAAGACATCTTTGGCTCCTCTCTCCTTTCAGGCACTGTTATTTTTGTTTCGTTTTGTGAGTTCACAAACAGTTCCCAGATACATACGAATGTTGTCGACATTCGTATCATTGAATACGAATCAAATATTTGTACAAATTGGTTCAAATTTGAATACATTTGTTTTTTCTCTATTCGTACAAATTCGGACATTTGAATCGAATGTTGAAAATTGCATTTGTGCAAACCCTTAGCTCCTACTACAGTTGCTGGTCCAATATACAGGCCAGTCCAGAATCACCCTGTGTTAGGAATACACACAAGGACTCTGCTCTGAAGGCAAAGTGAGCCACAAGGCTGCAGTATATAATAAAAATGCAATCCTGTATCCACTTAGCTGGGAACGAGTCCAGTTTAATATCCCAGAGTCCATAGTTTACATCTGCGTTGCACTATCACTCTCTTACCATGTGACCAAAGGAGATTATTTTTATAGTCCAGTTTTTGGTGCACTTCACATTTTTGTTATAAATATTCTAAGCATAATCCAATTAAACCTTTCCAAATCCTCTTGAATTTAGCTAAAGCTGCATCCAGACATCGCTTACTTATTCTGCTATATTTGGATATTCCAGAATGAAACCAGAGTATCCAATGCCTGGATGCAGAATGTAAATATACTGTGTTTGGCAGGTTCTTCCTCTATGAAGGATCACTTTCAGACTTCTGTGAACTTTCCATTTTCTTCAACAAGTGATAGTCTATTAACTTTTCATCCCAGTATTCAGATTCCATGTCTCCCATGCTGTTCACAAGTCACAGACAGCAATCTGAAGCAGACCAAGAGCCAAGGCGAGGGGAAAATAAGAGCAAATGAGGAGCCAGACCAAATAATACAACCATGCATACTAGGCAATCACCACTGAGAAAGTGTAGTGTAGTGGCTGGAGGATCAGGGTTAGAAGTCAGGATGGCTCCAAAAGCTTACAGGGTAACCTTGGGTTCGTCAGTGTCTCTCAGTCTAATCTTCCACACAGGGTTATGGTGAGCATAAAAATAGAGGAGAGCTTAAGAGGAGATAGAGACTATAAATGCCATAAATAAATACAATCTTTCAGGCTAGGAGTTGATGGCTAGGTAGAATCTGCGAGATGTTCATTCTGAGAAGCTACAGTTGTGTGATTCCCACATAGGGCAAAAGGTCAGAAGGTATATACATGGGAAACAATGCAGTTCTTTTTATAAGAAGATCCTGTAAATGTTTCAAGTGTTTTGTCAACTCATTTAGTCCAAAGGCAGCATGACCCTTAATAAATATAACTTGGAAGGATACATGTGTTTCTTCAGCCTATATAGCCTAGAACTCAGCTAGCATTATCTGTAAGGTGTTCTGAGAACTTTTCTTGCTGGTGAATATAACATTATCATAATCACCCTGATTTTTTTCTTTTATGCAACCCATAAAAGCATAAAAGTGAATGTCCTGCATCAATGTCCCCTAGTGACAGTGTGAACAGGTCTATACAGTTTTATTGACAACCTTGATCATTCTTGGACAGCTCCATTGAGTGGTCAGGCTGCAGTAATTAGGGTGATCTATCCTTGAAAGTAACAATTTTAGGAGTGGCCTGATTGAAGTTTATAAAATTATGCATGGTGATAGGTACAAATTATTTTCCCTATCACCCAGCACTAGAACCAAGGCATACTCTATGAAGCTGAAGGGAAAGAGAGTTAGGACCAAGAAGACGAAATATTTTTTCATCCAGGGGATAAATCATAGGTCTGTGAAATTGACTACCAGAAAAGGTAGTGACAGCAATCAATGCGGATGGCTTTAAGAACAGGTTAGACAAATTAATGGAAGACAGGTGTATTGGTTCCACCTCTAAGTTGGAGAGACAGGCAAGATTCCTCTAAAGTCCATTTGCAGGAAAACAAAAGCAGGTGAAGGTATTGCCTTCATCTTGTACTTGAGAACGTCCAAAAGCAATTGGTTGGTCACTATGTGAGATAGGATGCTGAACTAGATGGACTGTGGCCTGATCTAACAGGGTTCCTCTTAACAGTGCAGAAATGATTTCCCATTTTTTGTTCGTAGGGGATATTTTTGATATTCCATCTTAGCCTGCAGGACCTTCTATCCCCAAGTGTCTGCCTATCTAAATACTAACTAGGTCTGCTCAGCTTCTGAGTTCTGACAAAGTCAGCTGAGGACAGCCTAAAAGCTGGGACAGCAAAACTTGTAAAGGCAGCAAAGCATGGATGGTACTATCAGCAGCAGGGCATGATTTCACACCTTGTTTTCATCTACCTAAATGCAAAGCTCTAATAGCCAGTTTGAGCAAATGGGAGCAATCCATACAATCATGCTGCTGCACCAAAAGTATCATCCATGCCTAGTGGCAGAAATGTAAGTATTAAATAAGCCACTTTCATTATGCCCAACTGAAAATTGGGTAAGAGACTATACAAGTAAAACAAATGGATATAGAACAGACAGAGGTGGGGGGAAAACCATAAAGAAGAGTACAAATGATCTTGCCTGAAGGATACAATGTGCATACTATAACTTTAATACTGAATATCTTTCTAAAGAGAAAACCAGTTCTAATCCAAAATTTTAAAAGATTTCCGTCTTCAATTAAGAAGTGTAATTGTACCAGCTGAGGCATTGTATAGAACATATGGGGTTGAAATGAGCATTATTCATTTCTTTGTTAACGCTGCTTAGCTACCTACAAATTGCAACTTTTTAACCTGGCAAATTATGGGCATTTAATGGGACAAAATGAACAGAATCTCAGGGGGCTTTGAGAGCCCAGACTGTGATTTGGGTTCATAATTTTGTGTAATACTTATAGAGTGCCTTGTACTATAGGCCCCACATCTATTCTAATTCCCATTGGAAACGGAGTTGTTAAATGCTGCCTTAAATAAATAAATTCAATGAGTGCTACTCACAAGAACTAGTGTGAAAGATTTGTTTTAAAAAGTCCAAGACATCCCAAATATGCTTGAAGATCAGGTTTAGAGACCAAGCTATACACAATATTCTTGAAACACTTTAAGAAAACTGTTTGTTCCACCTCAGGAAAGTTCTCAAATGTAATTGTTACCCTTACACAACCTTTCCTTTCTCTCCAATCTGTTTCCTGCACTCAAGCTGTATATTATTTATTTACAAGCTGTATATTTATTTATTCAATTTATTCCACATAGCCCAGCCCACTTCCTTCCCTCATCTTCCTTCACAAAAAAGCAAGATTAGTTTCATTCTGTCTTTTGTGATCTCTCAAAAGTCCAACCTCCTTAAATGTGTTTGACCAACATCCACCCCCCCCCAAAAAAAAACCTCTTAAACCACTTTAGGGATTTTTTAAAAAAAGAATTAAAAATGTTCTGAGTAGATTTCATCTGCTTTTCAGAAAATCTACCTGAGGTTAGATAATGTAGAAGGAAACAGCTTGTTACCCTCCTGATGTATTCACTTTTTTCTGGAGGCTGATGCAAGGTAGGTTAAAGCCTAGGTGAGCTGGACCCTAAATTTCTGTAATGTTTTGTTGAAGCTGTAGGCCTTCCTTCCTTCCTGATCTGCACTGATCAGCTGATCAAGAATATACAATCTGTCCCAAGGTTGGGATGAATCACTCTGGGCTGGAACAATGCCATCTACATGGCAACAGCTATACCAGCCCAGCCCATACACCAGTCCCAAAGCTTGTACAAGCTTCAGGTTCAACCTCCAAGGACTCAACAGCCAAGAACTGAAGTCCCTGGCCTCAGAGCCCCTGAGGGACACATTTCAGTCGTTCAATTTGTTCCATCAAGGAATGGGTCCCACGTTTACTTTTAATCAGTAACTGAAACTCAGTGTAACTTCACACCTCCATGTAACTTCACACCTTCACACCAGATTTCCTGCTGCTAATACCTCAGCGGACCTGATAAATAAGGATCATCAGTGATCTGGAATACCAGCAAATGGACAGAGCCTTCTGTATTCTGCACTAGCATAGAGAAGAGAGGCCCTTATTACACTTGCTGGTGCACAATCCCAGAAAGTACAGAAAGGCCCTTTAATGAAAATGGCACATAATATTAGGACATCAAGAGATGAAGCAGCAGACTTAATTTTCACATGAATATGCACATATACTTTCAATGAACAGGATTAAGGTGCATTAATAATTTGCTTTTGTTGATTCACTTCACTTCTCTTGGGCTTGTCCAGCACAAGGAATCACTGCATTTCTGAACCAAGTTCCATGCTGGCAGTCCATTTATCTTCACTACAACAGCAGTTTCATGAATGGCCACACACTTTGGTCACCTTTGTCACAGTGCCATGGAGCTCCCAGGACGGCAACAGCTACAGGAGAGCTTAGCCAATATATTGTGAAAGCTAAAAATACAGTTTTCACATACCTTATGGCTATTTTCATTTACACAAACAGGCCTGTCTGGCACTCTTGTTCAGAGATTGGACTGCCAGTAGTTATGCCATACCCATCCCAGCATAAATGCCACGTGCAGATCCAGCCAGTAATTATTTCAGTGTGTTTCAAGTCTGGATTTAGTTCTGGTCTCACCACTTCAGTTCCCACATGCTTTCCATGATGCAGTAGCAATTTAGAAGATTTGCAAGAGAAGAAAAGCTTTCTATAAATCCAGCAAAATTTAAGGTCTATCTTTCTGCCCTCCCCTGATTCCTCTCTGTATTGAGATACAAATTGCTTGAGGTCAAATCAAATACGATGCAGCAGACCAACAAACTAGGTCTCTTGCCAGCTTAAATTTAAAATCAGCTGTGAGGGATTTGGATTACACACCTGATTCTGAGGAACAAAGTTTGTTCCTTCTCCTGCTTCATTTTCTTAATTTGAATAGCACATCCAAGCATTCATCATTGGCCTGCCAGATGAAAGCATACAGGTGTTCTTGAGACCAGTCATATTTTGTTGTGTGGAATGAAAGCTTGGCCATAGGGAAATGGCAGTGAGGGAAAAGAGTTACTCTTCCCTACCCAATAACAAGCCTCTGATCCATATCCAAATGTAAGGACATAAGAACCTGCTTAGGCTGTGTTCAGAGATGGTATAAAAATGGGCAGATGTCTGCTTCTGCAACACGTGAGTCACACAGCCATGGACACCTGCTGTTCACACTCCATCACAGAGATATGGAAAGGATAGGAGGGAGGAAAGTTAGTGTATTTCCAGGTGTTGTGCCTATGCTTCCTCCCTCTTGTGCCAGTCTGGGCATTCATTGGACACCTTTCACTGGTACAGGAATGGAGCAGTCAGTGGTACTTTTGGCCATAAACCGTGTCATGCAGCTATAGAATGCCACACAGGCCACTCCAGTGCCACAGCAGTGACAAACAATTGCTGCTTCTACAAGCTCATCTGATCACAGCCTGTTCTCAGTTTGGAACAGTTCTGTTTTTGAATTATACCTCCCATGATCCTTAAGTCATCATTAAGAAAATAAAAACGAATTTTGCCAAACTCTGCTCTCCAGCAATTGCTATTCATAGACATGCTTCATCCATTACTGATCATAACATATGACCACTGTGAGCATTATTGATAGCATTCCCCACAAAATTTGCTGAAGTTCCTCATACAGCTCTCATTGCTTCATCTTGTGATAGAAATGCATTAAAATGATGAAAAGGTGGCAAGCCTGCCTGCAGTTTTATTTGCCAAATGAGGATGTTTCTCATCATTTCCTCCTCATTTTTTTCCTTTGCACTCTATTCCCCTGGACCAACCATTCTCCATCCAGCTGGCACCAAAGATGCAGTTATTGATTGTTTTCAGAGCACTTTGTTATCATAAGCTTATGGGCTCAAAAGGTTAATTCAAGGTAGATTTTCTATTTTTCCGGACTTGCAGGCCATCCAAGCAATGGCTCCATCCCAACTGTGGGCATAACCAATGCCCCCCTTTCTGTTTTGTGGTGTTTCTTCCCCTCTTGTTACCCACATCACAGAGAAAATGAGTTATATAAAGTGGAGCTGAGATTCAGCTAGAATCAGCAGCTGTTTGGAAGAGGACCGGGGGGATTTATACAATGTCTGGCCTAGCACCGAGGGTTACACTCTCCATCTGCTCCTGAATTTAGCAAGCTGACTTGGAGCATGGCATTGCTGAAGCTTCCAGGCTAGAAGCAGGACAGGGAATGAAAACAGAAGTGTTATGCTTGGTTTAACCCCTTTTCCCCCTTGATTTTTTGGGGGACATTTTCATATGTGCTCGGAGAGAAGATTTTAAACCGGAGGGGGGGGGGATGAAACTTTTAATATCTCAAAATTTTAGTAGTAGATGATGTGCTTATATGGTGCACAGCCTAGCTATACTTCATGGCTTTGTACAAAGCTTTACGAAACACTTAGATGCTGTTTTTTAAAGTGGTTCCAGTGCAGGGAAATGCACAAGTACCACACAAACCCAGGCTTTTACTTACGGCATAGAGAAGGAGTGGATAAAGTAATTGACAATGACAAGGAATGATGGGAGTTGTAGCTGAAAAGATATGGAAGAAGACCTGATACCATAGGAGGTGCCATGGTATTACCTAGGCTGGAAGATTAGTTTGATCTTAGTTTGGTAAAGGTATGGGATATGCATTGCAGAGATTGTAACAATGTTGGAGAGTTGGGCTGTGTCCAGACAACCACATAAAGGGCTATCTCAGTGGCAGGGGTCCAAAGGTCCATAGCAGATATAAGAGCAAGGTTTCACCCTTGTCTTCTGCTTGAGATGCCCATAAGCAATTGGTGGGCCTTTGTGTAGGACAGGATGCTGGACTAGATGCACTGTGGCCTGATCCAGCACGGACCTTCTTATCTTCTTATTTACATAACTAATGCCTTCTGGCTTCCAGATCTTCAAAGCTAGGCAATAAAGGTTCTATAGCTGCTGGATATCTGCCACACAAAAAATGACCCAAAGGAGAACTATACTGGGCAAAAATTAGCCCTTAAGTCATCTTCTCTACCACTGTCATATCTTAGGCTGCCCCACTGGTCCAAAGGGAGCAGGTTCAGTTGCCTGGTGGTCCTATTTTTTTTTATTTAATTTTTTACAATAATTTTTTTTTCATAATTATGCACTTATACATTCTTCCCTTTTCCCCCCCCTCCCCACCCCCTCCCACCCCTAAATAATGAATATTCAATAACATTTATGAGCTAAGGGTTACATTTGGAATACAATTCTTAACTGTAATTTAACTAATTCACTTCTGACACTCGCTTCCAGGTAATTCTTAACCTCCCTCCATTTGTTTTTACACCTTCTTATTTTTACTAAATCATTTTCAAAATTTTCCCGACATTCTCGAACCTCTACTGCCTGGTGGTCCTAGAGGTGTTTTAAGAGTACCCATTTTCTGTGGCATGGATACAAGCTTCTTCTGCTTGGCCTTGACTCTTGGCTAGACTCTTCTCTTCCACTTATTTTATTGTAGTAATTTTCTAATTTTTAACCATTTGTATATTCTTGATGCTCTTGTTAAACCATGGTTTAATTTTTTTAAAAAAAAATCAGTTATTGCTTGTTCTTCTGGGACTAAAGAGAACTGGATTCAGTTGTTATCTGATTCTCTTCCCCCAATATATGTTCATAAAATACCATAAGGACTGATAAAGACATCTTCTGAAATTATCTGTACGCTACCTTTGGTTCCATATTTTGGAAAGAAAAATGTAGACCAGAGTGAAAGATCAAAACACACATCTTTATTTAAAAAAAATCAAAATAGCCAAAAAAAAAACCCCTCAAAATAAGAAAGAAAGTGGTCAGTTTGACCTCGTGGTTACAGTGTCAGGCCTTTAGCTGGTAATCTCCCAGTTTGATTCTGCACTCCTCCATGAAGCCAGCTGGGTGGCCTTGGGCTAGTCACAGCTCTCTTCTGAGGTCTCACAGCCCCACCTACCTCACAGGGCATCAGTTCTGGGGAGAAGAACAGAAGGTTTGTCAGCTACTTTTGAGTCCCCTTAAGGGTGAGAAAAGCAGGGGATAAAAGTCAACTCTTCTTTTTCTTCTTTTCTCCACCCCATGTTTATTTCGGCAGTCTTGGGAATGTGAATTAGCTAAAGCAGCAGCAATGTCTTGTTGAGAGAGGAAATCATGAGCAATACTTCAAGGATACTCTCCAGGTACAAATATTTGCAGCCTCTGTCAAAACTGATAGCTCTTTGGCTGCTGGAAGGTTTTTTAAAGACTGAAGTTATGAAGTGAACTTTTTGTAAGTAATTATAACACGTATTCCAGCTTCAGCATTAATCTTCTCTTTCCTGATCTTGTCAGTTCTTATAAGCTAAGCAGGGCTGGACCTGGTCAGTCCTTGGATGGGAGACCATCTGGGAATATCAAGTGTAGCTGGCTAAACTGGAAGACTTGAAAAATATCCTGGAATGTCAAACCACTTTTATATTGCTGCCTGCCCCCACTAAAAAAAATGCATAAATTTGTCCACGTATTCACCAGAATTAGAGCTCAGCTCAGGGATACTTCTACCAAAGAATCAAGATACTTGCCATTGCTCCCAGTTCTTCCTGATACAGATTTTGAGTCTTGATAAGCTCATCATTTTTGAGAGTCTAAAGAGAGCTGTGTCTATGAAACACAGTGAACAACATGAACATCCATTTCTTGCACAAAATCAGCACAATGAACAGAAATGGCAGGAAGGATATTTACAAAGAGAGCTAGTTGATTACAAGGCTAATTAGCTTTTTCCTCATATACACGGAGATGGTACATATTCAGTAGGCATTTCTATCGTTCAGCTGCCTGTCCTTCAGAAGGCTTTGGCTCTGAATAGACACCCCATCATTTACTTGTCCCTGATTTGCAATAGTATTAAGAGAAATAGAAATCAGCAGCAGGACATCTTCAGTCTTCAGATAAGAAGAACAATCTTCATTAGCAAAATCTCTCTCCTGAATTTCAACAAGGAAGGGGATGCTCAGTGACTAGATCAGCTTAAATCTAATACGGTAATGGTTCTGTACTTGTATGATGTCTGACACATTAGCATTCTGAGTAGTTCTGTAAGCTAAGCTGAGTAGTTCTGTGAGTAGTTAAACTGAGCTGTGCTTCTACCTCTTGCATGCCCCTTCCAAAATGCCATCTTAATCATGTGGACAGGAAGGGGGGGGTTGTTTTGGTCTTAAAACCAAAGATTCAGGTCTCATGTATAAAGAGGTCACGTGAGGTGCACTGATAGAATGTGCACTGAAACTTGTCTTTAGTCAAAATAGTCTTTCCACACAGATTACTGTTACCATGTGGAACAGAGGACAGGACTCCTGTTCCTTTAATAGTTGCACAAAAAAGGAAAATTAAGGAGGCAGGCTTATAATACAAGGAACACCTACTTAAATTCCCTCTTCCATACTACTATTAAAGGCACAAAAAGTTCTAACCTCTTTTCTATATGGTAACCTTTACACATATCTATGGGCTGTGCTGGAAACTGAAGGGAAGAAATAACGGGGATTATTAACAAGTAACCAAAATATAACATACCAGAACCTAAAATTGAGAGCTTGTTCATAATTCCCTGCTTAGATGAAAACCATGCAAGATGCAACTCCATACCAGATGTTTGTCAATATGGGAAAATTTCACCAAACCACATAGTTTAACTGAAGATCCTGAGGAAGTTTATTTGTACAAAACATCCAACAACTGTGATAAACAAACTTCTGCACCTCTTCTGCATCCAGTACTGTAAACCCTTGAACAGGAAGTGAAGGCAAAATCCACAGTACGCCCATTTGACGAGCAAGGTCCGCCTTAAAAGAGTAGAGAAGTAAAGAGAAATTGACTTGTGTTGACTGTAGACACCTACAGAAATCTTTTGCTGTAAGAGAGATAATTTCTACTACAGTGACAGCAATATTATACCAATCTAGAATTAAACATTGATATAAATAGAAAAACAGATACAGTATCATCCCATCACACAATCTAGAGTCAAAGTGAGATGATAATGTGACCAAAAAAAGGAGGTTTGCCATCAAGTCAGTCAGCACAAGCTAAATCACTGATCATGGCCCTTGAAGGCCACATCCAGTCATGCATCTCAGTTGCTCTAAGGATGTCAGAGAAGAGCCACAAGGCAAGGGAGCTGTGCATTTCCTGCACTGATCCAGCTCAAAGTCCCCTGGGCAGGAAATAGATATCCTGATCCCAGGGTGGAATTTCTTGCTCTGAAGTAACCCTGTCACATCAAGTCAACTCTCAGAAGCTATGCAGATGCCATGAGTTGATTCCTAGCTTCCAAGTGCATCTGGAATTCTGGGCTGTACTTGTGATGTACCAGCAGAAAAGACCATAAAACAGTCACAATGTGCCACCACCATCATCCCACAAGCTGAGATGAATGACTAATTTAAATGGCCTCCCCAAATGGCTGGGTCATACCTACATCAACTTTCCTCTCCACCGGCCCCCTCTGATCCCCACAGGCACTTCACCCAAGTTTGTGTCTTCATAAGAGCCTCTTATCTAGAGCCAGAGTAACCTGTGAATGGAATCTTACAGAGTGAAGTGAAGAAACCTCATTTTCACAGCCTGTTCCAATCTGCTGCATACAGGACAATGTTTCAGAAAGGAGAAAATGAGGCTTCCATCAATGTCTTACTTTATATCTCTTCTGTCCACAATATCTGATCTTGATCTGAGGGTTCTACATCAGATGGAAGCCTGATTTGCCTCTCTTCAAGCAGACAGAGGTTTCTCATCTCCATGCAATTGGCAGGTCCCTGTTCCAGGATATAATCCAGAATAGGCCTGTTCTTCAGTCTCAAGAACTAACCATTCCCTCGTTACCCCAAAAATGATGATTTTACCATCTTTCTATTACAGTTGCCTCCTATTCATACAGGTGTTTGTTTGTTTGCTGTC
This sequence comes from Aspidoscelis marmoratus, assembly GCA_014337955.1. Classification (NCBI taxonomy): domain Eukaryota; kingdom Metazoa; phylum Chordata; class Lepidosauria; order Squamata; family Teiidae; genus Aspidoscelis; species Aspidoscelis marmoratus. The sequence goes on along the minus strand of MTQE01003428.1, from coordinate 13,614,839 downwards.
TTCTGAGCTATTCATGCCTGTGAGTTTGTTTTCACAATTTTCCACTAATGAGTCCTGGTCTTGAACGATGTAATCTGGGACTGTCTGTTGGATGGCACAGAGGGATCTCCACTTTTAATTGAGTAATATGCAGGCTGTCCTTCCAGGGAAGGGAACAATTACATCTTTAGAAATCTTAGACTTGGCTGTCCTTGCTTCCCCTACAAGGTGCCACCACCGGTGTAGCCTGGGAAGATATCCCAATCTTGGCCTGAACTTACATGTTGTCACTATTGTTTCATTGGTACAGACCTCCAAAATCCTCTCAAGCCACCTCCATCTGGCAGCAGTGTATGAGCAAAGAACAGTTGGTAATGCAAATACCCATTCTTCCAAGCATGGACAGAAAAATGCAGTACTGCCTTCTGCCTTCTGCTTTTTCCCTATCATAATCAATAGAGCTATTCAAGAGGGAACAATATTTGCTTTATAGCAAAATAGCACTACACGTTACTGCCATAATGACTCCCACTGTGGGAGGCAATATAAGGATCAGCTGTGGTCTTTCTGCAACAACTACTTGAACAACTACTTTCTGCAACAACTATTCTACCATGGAGTCACAGATAGAAATTTGTCTTTCTGTCCTGTCCTATAAAGGTGTCAGGACAGGTGACAATAAAAGCATAATAAAAATGGATAAAGAGCATGACTCCATCTCCTTATGAGATAATTCCTATTTGCCTTAAAACTCTGCCATTGAGCCAACAGGATATACCAATTGTGTGATAAGTGGGGTAGTGGGAACATAATGCAAGACCCTTTAGATTGGTTCTTCTGTTCTGATGGTAACTAATGGATGTATGGAGTACCACTCGATGCTGATGAGGATAAGGATTTACATTTCTATATCACTCTTTTTTGCCTGAAGGTTCCAGACTGGATACACACTAAAAATTACTCCAAATATTACAAATAACAAATCTGCTCTCTGTCAGGTGCAGAGCTGGGGGTAGAGAAGATCCACCAATGGAAGCTGATGAAGGAGTTCCCTAGTTGCACTACCTCCGTTATTCCCCTTGAGCAAGAATATCCCCACAATAGTTCATTAATTTACTTTCTATTCATTTTTATATTAAGTTCAGGCTATCAACAGATGCTGGAGTGAGCATCACAATTATGGGGATCCCGGCATCATTGCTGGATTTCCCACAATAGCAATACACTGAGTTTTCAGAATGACCATGGGAACACCTTGATTATGGCAATAGAGTACCAGTAGCATGTCTGGAGGTAGCCATAGCATTCTACATCTCCCAGCCATCTGCCAGGTAGGAGATGATTACAAGGACCAAGCATCTCTACAGATATGGCTGATGCATCACTATCCTTAGGGATACAAAGTAATTTGCCTGTTACATTTTCTTCAGCCCAAACTACATTTTCCCAGCTAATATAAAAGATCTGATATCAGACCTGTGTCAAGCTGATTAATTACTCCTAAAGCAGAACAATGTAGCTTCTTTCAGATGTTGCTGGATTCTTAATTCCTCCCAATTCCAGCTGTTGTTACCAATAGTAGCATAGGAATTGTATTTTAATAACATATCATGAAAGCCAGTCTCTCTCGATCCTTCCAAGGAGCCCAACAGGATTCTCTTCCAACTCCAACTAGACAGACAAAGAACCAAATTAGGAATATTCTGCTTGCAAAGCTGATGTTCTGCGTTCATGTTGCCTAGTTCTGCTAGATATTTCTGTTTCCTTTGAATGGGTAACAGTTAAATGAGGTTATGAAAACAATACTCGGTGCTGGAAGTATTTAAATATTCATAAAGTTATTTCTACTTAATTAAACAAAGTTTAGGTATTTAAACTTTTATATGGTGTTCTCAGAGCATTTCACAGACATAATATAACCCTTAGATCTGTCTCTGTGCCCCATTTGGAATGGTTTCATATGCATGAGAGAAAGTGAAGAGCACAGTCTAAGAACAAACCATCTAATTTTATTGGAAGCTAGAGAACAATGACGTATGAAATCTGTTTGTTGTTGAAGACACATAGATTTCAGCCAGTCCAAATCTGATCAGATTATATTTCTCAGGCAATTCATTGACAGGATTTGTGACAACAGCTCCAACCAGCTTCAGACCCTTAATAGTTTCAAAACAAAAAGATAAGTAGCCCCCTCCACATCTGTTCACTGAAATGCATAGAAAGATCAAGTACTCAGGTAATGTAATCCATAATTCAACAATAATAGTAGGGTGATGTTAGTCAGTTCTGCACTGGCTGGTATACAAGACCAGCAAGCTTACTAGGAGCTTCTCTCCTGCCTGCTGATGTGGTTCAAGGGAGGCCTGGCCCGGGGCGTCCTTAGACTGCACTGGCATGCAGAAGGGAAGCTTCTAATAGGCTTGCTGGTCTGATATTCCAGCCAGTGCAGAATTGTCCCATGGTTTTATATTATCTTCAATTTATTGTTTGGTTTTATTATGTTTAACTTGAAAACCATGTAGGCTGTACCCCCACTGGGCAATTTAATCTAGATTTAAATCAGTTTTTTTTCTAATCAGCAGTGAAGTCGGATTTTTGTGTTTCCATTAACTTATATTGCAGACTCACTCTCCATTCTTCAGTGTCTGGCAGGGGGGAAACCCCCACCCCTAGCCCTTCCTTCAGCAGAAACCCCTCCCCATGCAGTCAGAAATTGGACACTGTCATACCCTGACTTCATTGCGGGGCGGATTCAGACCCCACCCTCTTTATTTAGGCGCAGCTGCATCAGAACACGAAGTCCCCTGGCAGCACTTTTCATTCCCTGTCTATTCCTACATAGGGAAAATGTGTGAAAGAAAGTGATTTCCTCCCCCTCTTTCACATACAGAGAGCGAGTTATCTGAAGAAGAGGGAGGAGGGAAGGGAGAAAAACTTTCTCTTTAATCTTATGCTGTCTGCGCTCTTCTGAAGAAGTGGTATAGCAACAATTTAAAGAGGAAGTAACAGTCTGTAGAGCTTCTGACTGGACTACCTTCTCACAAGGAAGGAGAGGAATGGGAGAGGAGCAGACATGGGGTGTTTTCCACTGTCTCTAGAAGTACCCATTAATGGGTACTTCTAGGGACAGTGGAAAAACACCTCATGGATGAAATTACTGCTTGGGCACAAGAAAGAGTCTCAGAAAAGCGCAATGCGCCACCTCTTTCCTGGCCACCTTCTTTGCTTTTGCTTATCATTGGATCAGGGAAAGTGAAGAGAATGCCTGTAAACCATAGTCCCCACCCCCGCAAAAAACACTTGCGCTCCCATTTGCTAAATAACAAGGATTATTTCTACATCCTGCAGCGATACTTCTTTTTATTTGAATACAGATCATCTGTGTTGTGGGACTTTTAATCCTCAGAAACTACAGATTCCTTTGATCCTTTGGGAATGCTCAGCTCTGAAAACGAAATCAAAGCTCTTTAAATCATAAATGGGAATGCAGCCATGGAGTCATTTGTATCCCAAATAAACAATCAGTTGAAGTGCTGCAGATACCAGTTCCTACAAAGAATCTTAAAATGCTGACAATGTTGTTGTTGTTGTGACTCTAGAAAACTCAATTGCATTCTAGAAACTGGTTCTGTATCCTGACCACTTAAGTGTGAGAAGGCCCAGCAATACAGAGATGGCTTCCCATCTAGGGATGTGCACAAATATTCAAATACATTCAAAATTCGATTGAATTGACCAAATTTCAGCGTTTGAATTTGAATCGAATGTCCTTAAATTCAAATTTAAAGTTTTGATTTGAATTTTGAATTTCAGGTCTATTTGTTCAAATTATTCAGACATTTGCATGTTTACGGGTTCGTACACAATTAAAGGTTCACATCTTTCCCCCATCAGTATGCATTTTTTCAGATCAGTACAAGATGAAAACAGGTTGCATATGGGATAACTATGGGATGCATACAAACATGTACAGATGCATACGGATGTGTTTGGACCCTGGGGCGATGCATACAGGCATCTACAAATGTTGTCAATATTCGTAAGTGCAAATTCGAATGAAAAATTCAAACAAATAGATTCAAATTTACTTAATTCTATTTGAATCGAATTGAATTTTTGACTATTTGATTCAAATTGAATAGAACCCCAAAAATTGCATTTGTGCACACCCCTATTCCCATCACCTTCTTCTGTGGAGATTGGAGGGAACCAGCAGCCGTCTGTTTTCCAGGCTGCTTGCATGACCACAGAGTGACAGCTATTTTAATCATGAAACACAGAAAAAGAGAAGTAAGGGAACCCCTGCCTGATAAGAGGCTTCTTTTAACTGGCAGATACTTGTTTTTCTATTTGATTTCCTCAAGATTTGCTTGATTGACATCGGCCTCCTGGGCCATTAAAGTTTTATAGCACTTTTTCCAGCTTGTGTGTTTGATTTCAAAGCATTTGGCACTAAGGGATGTCTAGAAGAAAACAATAAATATCCAGTTCTTCACTGTTTCACAGATGTGCATGATTAACATGGGTGCCAATACAGCAAATATGCCCAGAGTTTTATAAATTAGTTCAAGAGACCATTCATTCCATACGATGGAGAACAGAGCTAGCCAAATTATGGGCCTCCCATAATTTGGAGCTGAACTTGTAATTCCAGTGGGCCTCAGAAAGTCTGGTAAGCAACAAGGAACGATGGAACTTGCAGCTAATCAACATCTGGATAACCATATACAAAGCAGGCTGAGTAATCTGAATGTTTGAGCAACTTCTCTATTATTAATGAAGGTGTAATGAAGGTTTCTCTTTTTAATGAAGGTTTCCAAACCAACTAGCCAGACACGTTTAAAATCCATCAATTCATGTTAAGTAACAGAAATACCATTTTTTCACATCATAGTAAAGGAGTGGTAAATGCAGTGATGGATTAGCAAAACATTTAAAAGTTGTCCACTAAATATGCAAGCATATGTGCACATTAGCCAGCCCTAATGCATGCAAGAAACAAAATCAGAGAGTGAGCCCAGGTTCTGAGTTCCTCTGTGTGGTGGGGTAATTGTCACATTGCTGTGATAGGTCAGTGGCCCCTACATATCTAGTCCCCGGGGAGGAATTTGAAACTGGGCAAAGAGTTCCAGTATTTATTTATTTATTTATTTATTTATTTATTTATTTATTTATTTATTTATTTATTTATTTATTTATTTATTTATTTATTTATTTATTTATTTATTTATTTATTTATTTATTTATTTATTTATTTATTACATTTCTATCCCGCCCCATACCCAAAGGTCTCTGGGCAGGTGACAACAGATTAAAATAGAATATACATTAAAAGGCATTAAAAGTTCAATAAATATAAAACAATATACAATATGTTTAAAATAATAGTGTCTGTATTGGGAGGGGACATAAACAGCTCAGCCAAAGGCCAGAGTAAAGAGGTGCGTCTTCACTGCCCTCCTAAATGTATATAAGGAGGGGGCCTGACACATCTCGAGGGGGAGGCTATTCCATAGTCTGGGGGCCATCACAGAAAAGGCTCTCTCCCAGGTGCCCGCCAACCTCACTGTTGAAGGTGGTGGGACAACCAGGAGGGCCTCACCGCTTGATCTTAAGGCACAGGCAGGTTGATACGGGAGAAGGCATTCTATTAGATACCTGCTTGTGTCTCGGTTGGCCTCTTCTGCTTTACCATTTGTTTTCCATCTAAGGCCAAGGGACCACAAGGATGCTCTGAACACTTGAATACTGTTGTGATAAATGTTATCAGCTAAGGCCAATCCTACACTTGTAACACTGGCCTTATCTTTCATAACTTCATCCTGTCACAGCTGCATCCCAGGAGCAGCTGCATGAGTCGATGCTGAAATCTGAATTAACTGAAGAGAACGGAAACAGTGCCGTTTAGCAGTGAATGTAATCCAGACACAATTGCTTATATGCACTGCCTTGGTGATTATTAATTAAAGTTAATTATAGCACTGCTATATTTGAGTTGCTGATAGCAGTGCTATGCATAGACAAAGGGAGAACTGCAAACAATAGGTTTGTTCTTCCCTTGTCTCCATGGAATACGTTAAATTAAGAAAGCTCCAAGGTGAGTAGAAGGATGGAACCTCAGGTTCTCCCCATTTAAAATGTAGCTGAATACAGCTAGTGCTCTCCAAGCGGGATGCTGTTGTTGATAGGATGCTGGAGGGCATTGACAATATCTTCTTCTAACTGTGCTACTGATAGATAATAGTAGCCTTTCTGATGGATGCTAGCAGTATCAGTGATGGATGCAGGTGGCAGAAGTGAAAGATGCTAATGGCAATATTGATCAATGTTGGTGATAGACGCTGCTGGCACTGATAAAAGATGCTTTAGTACTAGCGAGTACTGGTATTGAAGGAACATGTGGAAACTAGAGTGATGGATAGTCATAGCTATCCTAGAAACCAGTAGCATTAAAGATTAATGCCAGTGCTGTTCATAATCAATACTGGTAGCTTTGGTGAGTACCGGTGGTTGTGTTGCTAATAGACAGTGAGTGAGAGCATTAGAGATGGATGCCAGAGCTGCTTCTGATGGATGCTGGTAGGATAAGGAAGGGCCCTGGTAGAATTGCTCATAGAAATGAATGAGAAATGATTGTTACAGGATGCTGGTAACATCAGTCAAAGACAAATTTTGGCATCACTAGCAATGGACGCTGTTGTATTTCAAGCAGTGGATGCTGGAAGCCTAAATTGATATAATGATGGTTTTTACCAGTGAAGACAAGATGGGCATAAAATGCCCAATCCACCTTCTGTATCAATATGTATAAAGTGAAGTAGTTGCTTTGATTGGTGGGTGCAGTTTGGCACACTTTATTTCATGCATACCTCTGGAGTGAACTAATTTCTGCACAAGAAACACGTACTGCACTTCACATATCACTTAGGAGTCATGGGATCATTGGACTGTGTGGCTATGAGGCTCATATGCATATGGAAGAACCTTTAATAATACCTCCTAATGCCAGTATTTAGTAAGCTAGTGCTTCCCAGATTTTATTTACCTCCCTCCAGCCCCAGCCAACACACCAACATACCTGCAGACACCACATCAGCAAAGGCTGGCCTGTAGTTAGCTATTTTGAGGATTGTTTATAGTCAAAAGACAGAATAGAAATCTGACGGATAAAATAACTAATGAATAGTTGCCGAGGTGAAGACAGGAACAGGTACAACACAATGATCAGCAGCAAAATAGAATGCAAAAACAAACAAAAACCAGAACAATAAAACAGCTGGTCGGAGACTTGCTATTTTATTATACATTGGCTGAGAAGTCCACCAGATGCAATGTATTAATTCCGATCCAACCAAAGATTTAGGGATCTTATAAGAATATGGCTAGGTCTCACTAGAGTTACTTCAGTTTTTTCTTCAGAGTCACTAGAGTTTTTTCAGTCTTTTGAGTTGTTTTATCCATTCTGATGTCTTCCTTTTATTTTCCTCTAGTGGGTTGTCTTTTGCTTTTGCTTTGTTTTGCTTTTCTTTGCTTTGGCTATTGCATCTAATGCATCAATAACTGCCAGAGCCTCTGTTATCTTTTTCTCCCAGAGGCATTGGATTTCAATTTGCAGATCTCAATATCTTGTGATCTTTTCCAAGTCTTTCTCCTCAGTTCTAGTGTCTTTGCTTTTCTGTCTAGTCCAAGGGAGTCAAAAGGGAAATAAGTCACAGCAGCCACGAGTCTTCTATTATAATGCAGTAATATATGAGATGATCTCAAGAGTAAATAATGGATATTTCCATTGCTCACCTTGCTGGTAGCAGCCTGGGTGGCTGTAATGAAAGAATGACTTGACTGCAAAGTTGTATTTTCCCCTACTTTCTGCAAAGGCTGGTAGGAAACAATAATGTGGGATTATTGTAGCCAGCATTGCTTTTGTACATTTTTCTGACTTGCAGTCTGGCAATTTGGCTGCCTCAGATTCCCAGATGTGCACATGACCACCTCCATGCACGCATGGTTGGCTATTTCAGCCTCTGCGCATGTGTGCTGGGTGGAGATACAATCACATTTCTGTCCAGAAGCTAAGTGACAAGCCTAAAAACTGCTATTGCTGGAAAACCCACAACCAGGACTGGGTTTTTCATCAACAGTATTTTGCGCTTCGTAGGGGGGAGGGGAGGTGATGATGGTGAGGTTCCCTATGATATGGGAAGTGACCCCACCATAACAGCACTGGGATGGCACTATATTTGCCCTGTCTGGAGGGGGGCAAAGACTTTAGAATCAGATTCTAAAGCTGGCAGGTAACTGTGTTGTTACAGTCTCCCCAGGCAGAATCTAGCTCTCCAACTGTAATCAATTCTTTGCCCGCTCCACATGGTCTCTGTAACACTTCAGAGCCAATTTAGCCATGTTTGTTTCCATACAGAATCACACCTGCTTCTGTGGAAATAACACAAAATAAAAAAGGATTTCTGGGTCCCCTTCATTTGCATGTGCAAAGCAAGACAGATCAACTTATCTGTGGCTTCTGGCACCTGCATACCAAATCTTGCACCACGTGTAGAGCCATTGGCACCCAGGAGAGCACAATTCACCAGAGTTGTGCCAGCAGGAATGTCAAACATTTTGGGCAAACATGCATTTTGGGGTGTCAAACTCAAATACACAGTGGGCCAAAATTAAAAACTTGGATAAAATTGTGGACCAAGTTTGATATTTATTGGAAAAAATGGCTACAATTGAGGAAGTTTTTTCTTCTCATCAGATATAATAATTTGGGTCATTATGCAGGGTGTCAGATCATAAGTCCAGATGTAACATCACTGATAGTTCACCCTTGGTCACGACTGCCCTTGTCACTCACCAAAGTTCATGCTCACCCCATTAAAGGGGTCTACAGCCTTAAAATCCAGATTGTAGGGAGCCTGTTTCCACTACAATCCAGCAATGGGGTCTAGAGGAGGCTTGGGGGTGGTGGTGCCCCAAAGTCAAGCCTTCGGAGTCCCTCCGAAGGCAGCTCCAAAATCCCTCTGAAGTTGCCATAGCAAAGGCTCCACAGAGAAACCCCTTGCCTCCAGGCATGGAAAGAGGT
>MTQE01003428.1:13581968-13605706 GCA_014337955.1 Aspidoscelis marmoratus | reverse complement strand
TGGAAAGAGGTGCATATTAATGAGGCTGACTCATCAATGCTCACAGGAGAAATGCAAGCAAGGAGCTAATTAATATGCACCTAATATTAATTAGCCTGTGCTAATCTCTGAAGGCAACTTTGGAGATTGCACCTCTTGTCCCCCAAAACACCTGAGGTGACAGGCAGATCCAGATTAAGGGAAGTACCCATTCCTTAGATCCGGATCTTCTTAGATCTGGATTAAAGGAGCATGGTGGAAAAACACCCATTGGCCAGCTACCCTCGCAAGGCTTCCTGGGAAATGTAGGCATCAGCACGCCTAGACTCAATGGATGCCGGCCTGCTGCTCTCACAGTCGCCCCACCAGCGACCAGGTAAGAACCCCAAAAGTGGCCATGGGTGGGGTGCGGGGTGGCAGCTGCAGCTTCCCCTGGAAAGAGAAGGGGCCATGGTCCTTTCTCTTCCGAGGGGAAAGACACAATCGGGCCATGAAACCTTGGAGGGGGGGTGGGGGTTTCTACTTTGGCTACCCTGGCAAAGATAAGGGGTCATGCCCGCTTTTCTTGCCAGGGCAAAGCCAGGCAGGGCGGCAGCTGGCCGTACCATGGCCAGCTGTCAAACAGGGAGCATGCGCTCTCCCTGTTTAACAACTGGGCATGCGGCGGCAATCCGGCTTTTCCCCCTCCGGTGCAGAAACGTTCGTTTCCAAACCATTTTCAGGGGGAAAGCCAGATGTAAGACCTGATTTTTTCAGGTCTTACATCTGGGTAGGATTCGGCGGCAAAACCAGTTTAAACAACCGTTTTTGCCTGCCGATATGCGGACGTGGCTTCCTCAAAGGGGTCCTAATTGGGTTCCCTGTGCAGATCCCGCATCCAAATCCTTCCCCAAACAGGCTCTTAATCCGTTTTTACAGCCTGTGCAGAAAGGCCCCAGCAAGCAGTTAGATCATTTCCCACTACTTTTGGAATCTTTTTGTTTTCTTCTTGGGGTTTGTGCTGTGGAAACTTGGAAAATGATAGAAGATTTTTCAGTTAAAAAAGAGAAACCCAGCAAGGTTCAGAGGTGGATGGAATCACAGGGCAACTTGATTTGAGCCCTGGAAGTCTTCAGGGGAAAATTAGAAGGTAAATAATTTCAGGATTCGAAAAATACTTCAAAGGGCTAAAAATAGCTAGGATGCTATTGGTGCTTTGCAGGAGACACTGAGGAGAAAAGTAACTGCGATCTCTGACCTTCAGGGTTAGATAAAGTAACTAAATTTAGAAAGCCAAGATAAAATAGATCATATGAATGATGAATGGAAGAAAGAGTGTGTGAGGAAGAGGAAACTTTGTCACATAGTATGGCTAATGGAACAGAGGGGCCATCTGAGGTAATTTTGTCCACAGGACAAGATGTAGGTAACTAAATAACAGAATATGGATAGAAAGCTCTTTCTGTAAGCTAAGCAGAAGTGCAGTGACTTAGCAAAAGAAGTAGAGCCGATGTCAGCAAGGCATATTCCCCTCAAGGAATAAAGTGTATAAAACTAGAAAGCAAATAAGTTTATGGACAAGCACAAAAGAAAGCCTGGTGATTATTAAGCTCTGCAGTAAACATTTCTCCCACTCCCAAAGAGAACGTTTTGCATCCCCCCCCCCAAAGTAGAAAGTTGTGTTTTCTGTACATGTTAACCAATGTACCAAATTGTCAGCATTGTGATCTCCATCACCCTTGGCCATGATGATTAGACTTAGTGGGAGCTGCACTCCAAATGGTGCTCTCGTTGGACCATCACACCTCCTATTGACTCATGAAACACATTTCCAGCCTGTTCCCATTACAAACTTAAAATGGTTTGGAAATGGTTTCAATCCTCACAGTCCCCACGTCAGGTTGGCTTAACACGCTTTCCGCGTGTTAAATCGCCCCAAAGTGTTGTAAATAAAACACTAATTTCAACAGGTCTCACTCCTGTTCTTGCATTTTAAATGGTTTACATTTCTTACTGTGGGAACAGTACCATTTTAGTGGGATGAGAATGTGTGTTTAGGATTTCCCTCCCCCAATAGCACTCTGGGAACTCCCTGCCCTTGTCACATCAAAAATTTTGTGGCAGAAGGAACCCCAATCAGAGAGAGGGGGTGGGCACCATGTCTGGCAATGGGCAGGGAGAAAAAGATACGCTTTCCCAAATGAAGTTTTCAAGCACTTTCAGAATCAGGATCGAACGCGATTAAAGTTGAAAGTAATAGGATCAGGCAAATTCATGTTTGCATCCGGTTCTTTTATTTTGGTTTAGGAAAACCATTTTAAGCTTGTAATGGGAACGGGGCCATAAAGAAGCAACAGAGGAAAATATAATGTTTCTAAAACTCTCCCCGTCTCTCTCTTGAAATCACAGGTCTACATGAGGAAGCAGACTGAAATCCAAAGGGAAAAAAGGAAGATTCGAACCTAATCGTAACCTGTACCTGGTCACCAAAAGCCTGGAGAGGTACAATATGGCCCAGGTCTGCATTTTCAGCTGTTCTTCTTCAAATAGTAATGCTTTATGGAAGGATTACACCTCTGGGGTAGGGACATACACATACTATTCAGAGCTCCCAGGTTTAATTTCTAACCTCTCCGGTTAAAGGATAGAAATAGAAAATCCCTCTTCCCTCTTCAAGGCCATAGCATGCAAATGCCAGTTATTGAGCTAGATGAACATATTTACGGCTCAGTACCCTGTTTAGTAAAGGAGTAAAGGTTGAATGCTACTTGGAAATGATTTCTTTTTTTCCTTGCATAGTGCTATGCAGGGCAGGAAAAACCGAGACAAAACAAGAAAGTAAGGCTAAAGTTGATTGTCAGCCTTTTCTCCAAGTAGCATGAAATCCATGTAAACTGCAAAGGTGAGAAGTTGTAAAAATTATGAAAATTACCATAGCAACACCTTGTCTATTACTGATGTTGTTTGCGATTAAGTGGGGGAAAACCCACATTATCTGAATACACAACAGGCAGAAGCCTTTTGCAACTATCTTGAGGCAAATCTCTCTTTCAATAATTAAGATTTAGTTTGGTTATTTCGGGGGGGATCGCCTTAGAGATTTTCCTCACCCATTGCTTTTTCTTCATTAAGGCCTTCAGGGAAGTGCAGTGAGTGAATCTCTGATGTGAGCACATCTGCCACTGCTCTGTGGAGAAGTCACCACCTGCCCTGTTTCATACTTAGCTGATCAGCTTTCCACTTGGCTTGCTTAATTATAGGCCAGTGATGGTGAACCTTTAGAGCTCGGTGTGTCAAAATTCACAAGAAAACCTAGCTTAACTCGGGTGCTGTGTCACATCTAGAAATATCCATAATTTTGTGATATTTGTAGCTCTAGTAAAAAAGTTATAATTTTGATATATGTATTTTATTAAAAGCAAAAACAAATAATTCTTTACACTAATGACTTTTGTTGAATTTCATTTGCTAAATCTTCAATTGAAAGTTGGTATTTCATACACTTCAAGAACTACACGCCCAGGTGCCAGGGTGACCATGTGTGTCACCCAAAAGGGCTTGGCAAGTCACGTCTGACACGCGTGTCATAGGTTGGCCATCACTGTTATAGGTATATTTTATTCTAGTCTAGACTTTTGAAATTTTTTAAAAAATAAATCTCACTGCATTTCAGTAAGTACCATAAGTCCTTTCTAGCCACTCTAATTATGGATGGACGCATGTGAGTGAGAGAAATGGCACCTGAGACTGCAAACACACCTTAACTTGGAGGGCTTTGAGGTGAGATTGATAAAATCCCTCTCCAGAGTATTCTGTAGCAGAAAAAGTAAATTAGAGCAGGGTCAGGAACACAGGGACCACAGACTGTTTCTCCAAGGTGCATCTCAGCTCTTTATCCTAGATGTTGATGACCAGGCAGAGCAGATGAGGTGAGTTGACAGCTTATGTGAGCAAGAAAAATTAAAGTCTTGCACAAACACACTTGCTTTGTAGGCCCTTTTTTGGAATGTGAATTCTCATTGGCAAAGCCATGGTAGAAGGTGTGCTCAGCTAATCAGGAAACCAAAACTAAAAATCACATGCTTAAAAAAAAAAGCAAACAGACAAAAGTTGCCACAGAATGACATATGACATTGCCAAGGACATCCTGACAGTGAAGAAAATCACACCAGCTGTCCTCAGTAGGTTGCTTGTACAAGAACTGCCCTTCAGAACAATGCCTGTTTTTAGAAATGCCCCTGAGACAAATACAAGCGGACACCAAATGTTTTAATCTTCCAATCTGTTCTGTGTATCTGTTCTGTCCAACCATGTGTGTGGGGGGGAGGACAACCATTAGGCTATTTAAATCCTCATTGATCTGATAAGATATGGGTAGTAGTTCCATATGAAGAAGAGGGCAGGGCTCCTATACCTTTAAGTTGAACAAAAGAGGGCATTTAAGCACTTCTCTGGGGAAGCTGTTCCAGAGCCTCAGTGCCACCACAGAGAAGGCCCTTTCTTACTTCACTTCATTTGGCTGGGGATACACAGAGAAGAGCTCCCTTTGTACCGTACAAAGTAGGGATATGCACGAATGTTCAAAAGCAAGAAAATTCATATTTGTTTGAATAGATCCCCTTCAAATGTGGTAGGATTTTATTCGATACGAATGTTCAATCCCTTATGAATCCCATTTGAAGCTTCATATGAATGTATCAAAACATTTGATTCAAATGCGAATGTCAGTCTTTGAATGGGCCAACATTCTATTTTAATTTGAATGTCTGAATTTGGTTGAATTAAGCTGAATTTTGAACGTTACAAATATTCGTGCACATCCTTAGTACAAAATGTTCTTTCAAGTAACCTGATCCCAAGTCATTGAGAGATTTAATGGTTAAGCCTGGAAATGGACAGGGAGCCAGTGCAGTCGATAGACTTTAGTTTGATGTGTTAAAAATGCCCTGTCCATGTTAAGAGACTAAAGGCCAGTTCAGGTACATTTACATCCCAGGAAGTGAGAAGTTGGCCAAGCTATCTTCGTCCAAGTAAAGATGCAGCAAGGGCCTTTTTGCAGCTGTGTCATCCCACCCTGCTCCATGCACCTTTTGCCCAGAAGAGGTGCAAGGGGTGCATGCCAGAGCATACTAACCACATGCCAGATTTGGCCAATATAGCTGTGGGACACTTTTTAGTGCTACGCTGCTATCCGGCTAGGGGACGGTCCGGAATGGAAGCAGCTCATGTAGTGCATATGCTCTGTGCAGGAACATTCCCAGACTGAGCTTTTCATCAAAGCACAAAAAGGCCCTAGTGTTACTGCTGCAACTTAAAAGGAACTCCAAGCCATGCAGCCTTTGGGGTCTCCAGTGACAAAGCTGGATCAACAACCACTCCCAAGCTATATACCTGATTCCCAAGGTAAATGCACTCACATCTAGCGCACGTTGAATATCATGCATACCACTGCTTTCTGATATCTTTTCAAACTAAGACTACTTCTATATAATGTAGGACACTCAATTATCTGAATTGTATCTGAATTTACTGAAACAGGCTACTCTCAAAATTATAAGTGATATTGTCAGAGGCTGCCGATCACAGTAAAAGAAAAGAACCTCACTGTAAAGATCTGTTTTCCTGATCTTCCGCCCACACATCTTTGTTACGTTTTGTGAGTGCCTGTGCAGATGACTGTTCAAAATGTTAATACTGTATTTCTAGGCAGTCTCTTTTTGCTACTTCACCACTGCCCTATCTTTTAGCTTATAATTTCCTTGCTTTTCACATTGTGTGCATGTGTTTTGATTTGACCTACTTTGCATATTAACATTTTCTTCGCTACACAGATGACATCTCTTGGATAGCTTCGGCAGCAGCAAGAGGGGACATTACCACGTAGGGGCAATCGAATAAACTGTGCACCTTCTGCAGATAGAAATGTTTTTTATTCCCACTGTATCCTCCCTCCCCCAGAGCTACATTAACATTAAAATAGGTTCACTGTCTTTCTGAAGATTTCATCTGTTTCTGCAGCTTACTCAACACCTGAAGTCAAAAGCCTTTGTCCCATTGCAGCCACATATTTCCCCCTAGCAGCCAGCTGTGGCAGTACAAAAGGGCTTGGTTGCATGTGGCAGATGATAAGTATCACAGGCAGCTACAGAAACAAATTAAAGCATCTGCAGTCTTTTCTTCCCTCCTTCTCCACCTGTAAAAAACTAACAGAGAAACCAAATTCAAAAGCATTTGTTATGCCTCGGTTGCTGGAGGTGACCAGGAGATGACCTAGCCAAGAGCTGCTTCACACTTTTAAGTAGTAATCATGTTTGTTATAGCTGCACTGTGGTTGTACCAGCATTTCCTAGAGTAATTATATAAAGTCTGAAGGGCAGTCAGATCTCCCAAAATATTTGGTGGCAACCACTTAAAACTTTTCTAATTTACTACAGTCTTTTAGGCACTTACCCATTGCATGGTAACACATAGCAGTATCTGTCATTTAGGGAACACAGATCTAAAAACCTTTATGAAAAGAAAATTAGCAGAGTCAACTTTTAGGAGGATCAGCCCAAGATCTTTACTCTCCAAGACAAAAAAAAAATGTATGTAACCAGTCCACATAGAGATGGAAGTATTTCTGTCAATAGTGTTTACATGGATATGATCAAGTAATTTTTTTGGCAACAATACAGTACTATTTGCCATTAGTGCCTACATCCTTGGAATTTAACTGTAGCTGCACATTCAGTAATTAAGGACACACAGGGTATGGTCACAGCTAAGGTTTAATCCAGCTTCAATCCACCTTCAGTGTGAGAGAACACAGCAGCAAAGTGACCAATATTTTTCTCTCCACATTATCTATCCCAAAGTTGAACTTTCTCAGTTATTTAACACCAAAAGAAAACAGCTTGTCACTTTGCTGATGTATTCTCTCAGGCTGTATCCAGATTAGTGGAATAAAATCCACTGTTGGAGAAAAAAGCACAGCTTACCTTCCACAACACGCCCTCCGGACTCCAGCAGCCTTTCTGCAGCTTTCTCAGAGAAAGCTGCAATAATTTTGTGGTGCATGCAGTGAGGCACACATCACATGCGATGGGGCAGCCAATGGGAGCTGAGCTGCAGGCTCAGTTCATGTTCACTGTTCTCGCCATCCTGTATGGACTGGTGGGAACATTTGAATTTACCTGATACCGCAGAG
Source organism: Aspidoscelis marmoratus (assembly GCA_014337955.1). Lineage (NCBI taxonomy): Eukaryota > Metazoa > Chordata > Lepidosauria > Squamata > Teiidae > Aspidoscelis > Aspidoscelis marmoratus. The sequence continues at coordinate 13,598,559 of MTQE01003428.1, read as the reverse complement.
AGAGTGCTCATTGTTCCACAGTAGGTAAATTCAAATTAGCGGCAGCATAATGCACTGCTGCTATGAAGTATTGGGCGTCAAGTGTGACACCCACGGCCCAACTGTGCATCAGAATGCACAGTATCTGTAAGTCTGAACACACCCTCACTCTAAAAGTGGACTGAAGTGGGATTAAACCTTTGGAATGCTCTTCCCTCCAATATCAGTAGGGGCATCTACATTACACATTTTCATATGCCTTTTTTTCATCTAGGCCTTCCTAGTGTATTTTAATGGATTGGGAAGGGTTGAAAGGTTGATTTTCTCTCTGTACTCTGTTTATCTATGAAGGGGTTTCATGATACTTCTGTAGAAAGCAGGACAAAATGTTTCTGATTGATTGATTGATTGATTGGTTGATTGATTGATTGATTGATTGATTGATTGATTGGTTGATTGGTTGATTGGTTGATTGGTTGATTGATTGATTGATTGATTGATTGATTGATTGATTGATTGATTGATTGATTGATTGATTGACCGATCGATCTAAACAAGATCCTGTATTTTCCGCTTGCTGGCTGGAGGCAGCCTTATTCTCATTCCATTTCTAACCCACATTTTCTGTCACAGAATGTCCATGAAATGGAATGAGAATAAGGCTGCAGATGGGTATGCCGGTTATCCCACCATCTTTAAGCTATCCCAGAACTACCTCAGAGATGCTTTTTGTACGGTGTGTGAACACCGCCTTAACAACATGCTGCAAGATCTCCAGCTTTGCCAAGAAAATCCAGGTGGGAATGTATGGCCTGTTTAATTTACCTGCTTCAGGTGATTGACAGATTGCTCCAGGAGGAGATGGAGACAATTAGGAAGCCACAGGGGCAGCCAGCAAATGAGGGGGAGCAAATTTTGAATTAAAATCTTGTTTGTTGTCTGCAGCTGCTGCTTTTCCCAATAGTCTGCCTCTGTCTTTCCCAAGCAAGCTCTTTGAGTCAGCTGGTATTGTAAAGAAAACTACACTAAACAGGCAATTTTTTCCCTATCTCACTACCACCCTATTGGAGGGTACAGTTAGTGTTACCGTATGAAAAACAGGGTAGAGCTTCTATAATTTTAAAAGCTTTTAAAAAGAGGGTACTTCATCCCAGATGCAACATCATAGGAGTATTCTCTATTTTCACATGTTAACCATCGTATGACACTATCAGTAGCTCTGGAGACCTTACACAACCTTCAATTTTAGTATTCATTGAGAGTTTTGACTTCAACCAAATTTCAACTAATACCAGCTAGGCTTCTTAGGTTTCATTCATTTCCGTACCTGCTTTTAGCCAAAAGAGTCTCTAAGTCCGTGTCCCCATGGTAAGGATATTGCAAGGCGAACGTGAGTTCACCTCGGGAGAGTCCTCACGCAAAGCCCTAATTCAGGCTACACAAGATACAAAATCCCAAAAATGGAAACAAAGAATCCCCCCTTCATGAGTGTTCTCACCCCAAATTACGGGGCAAGATCGGGTTATCCTGGGGGCATGGGGACACTCCCGGGTTACGATCGCAGCATTAGCAGGTGGGGTTTTGCTGTCCCCACTGCTAATGCTGTGATTGCAACAGCCCCCCTCCCCGACCTGAGGGCTTAATCACCCAGGTAAGGGCTTGATTTACCCCAAACAATCATCTGATAGCTGCCCTGCAGTCAGATGAGCAACTGTCAGGTGGGTATAGAGGCTGTCATGCGCACCAGCAGAGCTCCGCTAAATGATTAAAACAGACACCACTTTCACATCTGTTTTAATCATCTTACCAGAGCTCGGCTGGTCCTCTTGACAGCCCCTATACCCGCTTGACAGTTACTCAGCTGATTGCAGGGTAGCTGTCAGGTGATCATATGAGATAAATCAAGCCATTACCTGGGTGATTAAGCGCTCAGGCAATGGGGTAGTGGAGAAAACCACAGCATCCCAATGCGGTTTTCATGGAACGGGTGGGTTCATCTTGAACCCGCCCTGTCCTCCATTGCCATGGGGACTCCTTAATGCAAATTAAGATTTGCATTAAGGCTGCCCCGAATCCACCGCGAGGCAGTGGCAGCCCCATGGGGATGCAGCCTAAGGCAGCTCATAGAGACTGATCACAGAAATTGAGATTAACAACACTCAGGCTGCGGTCACACCTTCACTTTAAACCTGCTCCAGTCCATCTTTAAGCCTGAGTGCTCACACCTTTTCATTTCTATCCAACTTATTTATGGACTTTTCACCCTCTATTTGGGCTTTCCTGAATGGAAAGTCCACAAATAACATGGATAGAAATGACAGGGTGTGAGCAGTCAGACCTGAAAATGAACTGAATAAGGTTTAAAGTGACGGTATGACCATGGCCTCAGCTGATCTATTAAAATATGGCTGAATACAAATATAAACCAGCAGTAGCATGAAAAACCTAAAACTAGGGCACACTGTGCTATCTAAAACAGGATTGCTCAGCTGTTCCCTACCGGTGTTCCTCAACTAAAACTACAGCTCCAGATTAGCTGGCTCTGGCATGGCATGATAGGAGTTATAATTCAAGAATATCTGAACAACCCCAGCTGAAACCTAGATGTTGCTTCCAACTGTGGTTCATCTGGTGAGGAAAAGCAAGGATAGGCACCTCTACTTTCATTGCACTGATCCATGCTGGGATTAACTACAGTTCAGGCATAGTCAAAGTTGAGATGCAAGCTGCCACCTTGCCCTACTCCACCTTACAAACCAACACCAGCTTCCCTTTTCCTTCCCAAAACCAAAAGAGCGCCATAGTGTTGGCCCAGTCACAAACAAGAAGTTCCTTTAAGGAATCAGGCAGGACAAGAATAGAAAGAAAAGTAACTATTGATGCTTTCAAATGCAATCTGTCTTCTGTAACCTGACAGAGTTGGCACTTACAACAAAACAGAGACAGCAAGGAAGATGAGGCAGTTTCCTACTCTTCAGTTAAGGACATAGATGAGTCCTTGATTATTATTTTTTCCTCTCTGGAATGGGAAATAAAACCATTGAAGCTCTGCAGCCAACACAGCCTCCTCTCCAAGAAAGTGCATTAGCCATTGTTAATCTGTTTGACACAGAAGCTTGAACCACATCTCAGCCTTTGCATAGAAAGAATTGCTTCATAAAAAGAAAGGCATTTTTTCCCAGATATGAAGCAGCTTTTGGCAGGTGTTGTTGCTAATTGCCATAAATAATGAGTTGCTGTTTAGGAAGAGTAAAATGCCTCCAATTAACAAAGAGAGCGAATGTGTTTGTGATTTGTTTTAAAGGGAAGCTGGATGGTTCCTTTTTATCAGACATGATTGGTTGATTGAGATTTGGAGCAGCAAAAATCGCTGAGGGTCGTCCTCTTAATGTCAGAAACAGACCAATAGTACTTTATATTTGCTCTCCTTTGAAGGTCCTGACTTAGCTTGGCATTAAAGGAGATATCTAAGAGACTCATGAGCAGCATCTAGCTTGGCAACAGCCCCTATTGGAAACCTCAGCCCATTATTGAAGCTCATATAATACAGCAAGTCTTCCTTAGATCCAGAAATTGCCGTTTGTCATCTCTGCCAGATGGCATGAGGCAGTTCTGGCAAAATCCCAGACTCTAACCTCTTTCTGGCATTTCTTTATAAGAGTGCTTTTCTTGCAAAAATACCTGGATGTAGAAAGTGACTGCCCATTTTATTTTTTGTGCTGTCCCCTGCATACAAGTATTTTGCAAGAGGAATGATCCCATGATAAAAAACAGAAAACAGAAGTAAGCAATTGCTATTATGGAAACCCAACATAATTCCTGGGTTTTTCATAATAGTAATTTAGCAGGTTTTTGCTCGATTAATCTATGACTATGTTGGGATTGCCAGTAATGTGTAGCAATCTATAGTCCAGAAACATTGCAGGTTTTTACCCCTGTCTGAAGGCATCTTAATGCTGCTGTTTCCTTTAGCCTGGGTTTACAACAGTGGCAAGTGTCCCAAAATCTCATTGAGTGAATCAGTTGCTCCAAGCTCTGTATTGCAAATGGTGAATAGCTCACCAGACACACTTACTGGGTGTAGCATGTCCCTCAAATGGCAAGCCAGTCTCACACAGCACTTATAACTGAGGGTGGAGTCCCAGTTGTGTACAAGACAGCCTTGGATAAGGAACTGGGTCCAGAGTATCAAGGACAAGTCATGTCTTCTTTCCCACCAAGCATTGTGAGAGTACTGCACATGATTTTCGTATAGGTTTGGGCAGTAATTGATGTAAATGGTCATGTATTTTTCTGGGAGCTTAATGTGAGATTAAGGAGGGTATTTCATGGGACACATTGACTATAGCAAGATTAGCCAATGAAGAAGCATACTTCAGGCCATCCTAGGGCACTTTGCTTGGAGTTCATCTCTAACCTGAATCCAGCCCTCATCGCTGTGATAATGCTTTGCCAACTCTCTCGCTATCTCTTGCACAGCTTCCACCAAATCTGTGACTACTAGAAGTTATGAAATACAGTTCTGTGGTGCACAATTGTTCTGACTGAGACTAGTCGAAGACATCTACAGGGAAACCCTCTATGGGGCTCTGTGTGTATGATTAACATTCTGCTGAGACCTTTAAACTACACAAGGGCTATGGTCACAGATTCACTTTAAACCTTCAGTCCATCTTCAGGTCTGAAGTGGAACAGAGATGAAGCACAGCCATTCATTTTACATCAGAGGTAAAGATGTAAATAGTTAAGTTCAGCACAGTGAGGAACCACCAGGTCAGGAGGTGCAGAAGCACCAAAGGATCAGAAGGAAGATGAAATATCATGAAGTCCTGAACTGCCCAGTGCCAACCTCTATTCCAGTGTCTGGCAGTTCACCTTGCTCTGTTTACTGCATCAATTTGGCTGCTGAGCTACAGGTCAACCCAGCAAATGCTGACACAAAGAGGTTTGGTATGAAATATTTATGATCATGCAGGGGGAAGTATTTCTTCACCCAGAGGGTCATTGGCTTATGGAATGTGCTGCCGGAAGAGGTGGTGACAGCTACCAGTCTGGATGGACAAATTTATGGATGACAGATGTATCAATGGCTACTAGAACGAATGCCTAGGTGCATCTTTCAGGCTGAGGGGGGGAGGAACTGGGGCGCTTCTAAGGCCATCTGCTGGGACTTGAGAGCAGGAGAAGGTTTGTCCTTGTCTCTGCCTGAGATGCCCATGAGCATTTGGTGGGCCACTGTGTGCGACAGGATGCTGGACTAGATGGGCTGTGGCCTGATCCAGCAAGGCTTCTCTTATGTTCTTATGTAACACTCCTCTCTTCTTCTTATAGCTTTACACACAGCAGATCCCTCCTAACTCAGGGCACTTTGGCACATAGCCAACCCTTGCATGTCACTAGTGAAAGGAAAAGATGTCATCTCCTTGAGCATTACTTGCCAAGCTCTCCCTTCCCATTTGCAAACTTGTTGGAATTATTTGAGCGTGTCAACAAACAGGTGGATAAAGGCAAACCAGTAGACATTGTCTACCTGGACTTTCAGAAGGCTTTTGACAAAGTCCCACATCAAAGGCTATTGAGTAAACTCATCAGCCATGTAATAAAAGGTCAGGTTCTGTCCTGGATTTGTGACTAGCTTAAGGGCAGGAAGCAGAGAGTAGTAATAAATGGCTAATTCTCAGGGTGGAAAGAGATAAAAAGTGGGGTCCCTCAAGGCTCAATGTTGGGACCAATGCTTTTTAATTTATTCATCAATGATGTAGAAGAAGGGGTATGTAGTAAAATAGCAAAGTTTGCTGATGATACTAAATTATTTAGGGTAGTAAAAACCGAAAGAGTTTGCCAAGAGCTCCAGAGGGATCGTTTAGCATTGGGTGAGTGGGCAACCAAGTGGCAAATGTGCTTTAATCTTAACAAGAGCAAAGTAATGCACATCGGGGCCAAAAATCCAAATTATGTCTATAAACTGATGGGGTCTGAGCTTTCTGCAAAACATCAGGAAAGGGAACACACTGCGCAGCAGCAGCAAAAAAAAGCTAATTCAATGCTGGGAATATTTAGGAAGGGAATAGAAAACAAGTCAGCAAGTGTCATTTTGCCTCTTTATAAACCTTTGATGAGGCCACATTCGGAATATTGTGTACAATTCTGGCCACCACACCTCAAAAAGGATATTGTGGAATGGGAAAAGGTGCAGAAAAAGGCAACCAGATTGATTAAGGGTCTGGAACACCTCCCTTATGAAACCAGGCTGCAACATCTAGGCCTCTTCAGTCAGGAGAGATGGCTTTAAGAGGGGACCTGATTAAAGTGTATAAAATTATGCACGGTATGGAAAAGGTGGATAGAGAAAATTTCTTTTCTCTATCATACAACACTAGGACCAGCTCTATGAAGCTGATGGGTAGGAGAGTCGGATCCAACAAAAGGAAGTATTTCTTCACCCAGAGGGTCATCAGTTTATGGAATGTGCTGCCAGAAGAGATTGTAACAGCTACCAGCTTAGATGGCTTTAAGGTAGGGTTAGACAAATTTATGGATGACAGGTGTATCAATGGCGAATGAATGCCTGGCTACATCTTTCAGGCTGGGGGAAAAGCAGCATGCTTCTAAGGCCATTTGCTGGGATTCGAGAACAGGTAAAGGTTTGTCCTTGTCTCTGCTTGAGATGCCCATGAGCATTTGGTGAGCCACCGTGTGCAACAGGATCCTGGACTAGAAGAACTGTGGCCTAATCCAGCAGGGCTTCTCTTATGTTCTTATATCTCAGGATAGGGTTGTGCAATCTGCATGCTAATGCAGACCCTGACAGGCCTCACCTAGGGCCACAGCCCATCTAGTCCAGTATCTTGCCCCACACAGTGGCCCACCAATTGCTCAAGAGCATCACACCTGCTCTTAGATCCCAGCAAATGGCCTTAGAGGGATCCTGCCTGTCCCCTGGAACCCAAAAGAATCATGCCTGAAGAAAAGCCATTAATAAAGGAAGACTAGAAAAACCCAGGAAAGCTTTTCCTGAGAACCTCCTTCCCCTCCTCTTCTAACTAGCTTTAAAAAATACCCCAGATGCCGAAGGGAACTAACTGAAGGAAGACCTGTTGTATAATGAATTGTTATAAGTAGAAGTTTTCTATTTTTATCCCTGTGATTAGATTCTGAACTCTTTGAATCATCATTAATGTAACTCCCTAGAAACAAGCTAAAGTCTTAGCTGAATGCTTCATTCAGTGTTCCCTGCTAATTTGAGGAGTTTTTGAAATCATGCGTGTAGGCAGACCTACGTCATACGTGGCACTATTGTATTTTTTATATATAAAAAAATCTTGTGACATTGTAAGAATTGCCCATTTTATGACAACCCAATCTTTTGCTCTCTATCAGGATAGTTATTAATATAATGCAAGGTTGACATCATTTAGCTGTCTGTTAGAAATACATGAGATTTAGAAATAGTCACAGTCCAGAAAAAGTTGCACTGGGTTGATAACTGATCTCCATCTGATACAGCATGAGGCAGTACAATTCTGGAATGTACTGCTTTAGTTTTGCGGGGAGACATAATTCTGAATCCTCTGCAATTTTCAAGAATTCTCTTCAGACAATAAACTAAAACCTTGAAAAGAGAGCACAGTTTAGGCTGTGTTTACTCATAACTTTATAAAAGCAGTTCAAAAGCCACCTAGAAATAGTCGACTGTGGGTCTTGTGTTCTCTCATTTCATTTGTAATCCACCTTTTGAAGCACAGAATGTTTATGCCTGGGAAGGGGCAGACTAGTATGTCAGTGATTCCACCTGTGCTCCATCTCCAAAGGTGTGATTACACAAGGCATATGGGGGGGGCATTTATCCCTAAAGGATCACCCCATTTGCAGATTCAGGGGGGAAAACCCTGTTTTTAAAAGAAACACCCCAAAGCCTGCTACTACCTTGCTTCTCTTCTCGTTGGCTTCACTTCAGAGCATAGCAACCCCTCTGTATCGACAAGTACACTCCATTTATTGGATGCCTCTCCCATCACGATGGCTTGTCTGCAGCTTGGGATGAATCTAGGGCTTTGAAATAGGGGATATTTGTGTGCCCCACACTGGGGACATCCTTCAGTCATGCCCAAAGTCAATATAGATGCAACCCTAATCCTCATTCATTATACTCAGGAGGAGCTAAGGGCCTTTCTGCACTTACCTGTATTCCAGAACAGAATTCCTCATGGCCCTTCCTCTTCAGGACTTCATTTGCCCACAAATTAGTGTGGATCAGAGAGTCCCTGCCCAACACTGGTACACTCCATCCACACGTGACAGAGTGTGATCCAGACCAGAAGACCTCTAATCTAAATCACTGGGCTTTTTTGATCTACTAGTTCCAACAATCCTATTCCCAGAGCAATCCAGCCATTGACTGCTAAAAAGCAGTCCTCTGTCAACCCAGAAGTGGCTAGTTCACTACTGGGGAGATGGTTTTGTACCCTATCCTGAGTGTAGCATTGCAAGTGTGTATGGCTGCACTGTTGTGTACATGAGTACATGGCAATATCCAGCTTCTCACTAATTCTGCGTTTCCACTCATGTTATAAAATGATTTGAAAATTGTTTGTCCCCATTACAGATTGGGTTCCCATGTTTTCCGAGGAGTAAATAGCTAAAAACTGCAATAAAAAAACCTGAAAATCAGGTGTTTTTTCCCGTTCTTGCTGCTAAAAAGCTTTATCTTTATTCCTTCGGGAATGGTACTGCAGTACTGGGGGCAGATGCATCATGAAATGGGTGGGATTTCACACAGCAGGACAGCCCCTTGACATGTTTAAAGTGCTGAAGCCTTTTTCCCTCGGCAGACCACTTCACGGTTTCATTTTCAGCCACTTCACACTGATAACAAGTAACACTTCACCCACTCCACTTCACACTGATAACAAAGTTTCATTTCCCACCCATGCTTCCCCTCACTTTCTCCTTTTTCACCTCAACTGGCTCTTTCCTGTGTGGGTGGGTGGGAGAAAGGTGTGATAAAGGAGAAAGTGAGGGGAAGGCTTAGGGAGGTGATTTTGTGCAACATCGTAAAATGGGGCATTGGAGGAGGGATGGGGCAGGCTCTGGAAGTGATCTCCATGGTTGTGTTTGCTGAAAGGTTTGGTTTTACTATGGAGAAGCAAACAGCAGAAGCAAAAGCAGGAGGGGAGGGATTCCCCACCCTTGGCCATGTCATCATGGGATCAAAGCCAATCAGGAGAAAGGGGTAGACACCCTGCATGGCAAAGGGTGGGGAGGAAAAGATTTGCTTTCCCCAATGCATTTTTGAAGTGTTTACTATGAGAACAGCAGAACCAGAGTTGACTGTGATTAAGTCAAGGAAGTGGGTTCAGCCAGAATGCGTGTTTGCATCGGGTTTTGTTGTTTCATTTTAAAAAGCTCAGGTGGGACCACAGCCTAAGTGTTGCGTCAAACATTGCCTTGGCAACCTGGGCAGACGCAGGCTGGCCATTTGCACTACAAGCATTGCTGGCCAGGTACAGGGCTAGCTTAGCACTTGTAGTGCAAACAGTCATCATGCTGCCTCCTTACCTGCCTGGTATGATACTGTTATACCATACCAAGCCATAGTATGTGAGCAGATCCTTTGCACTGGCAGCATCCCAATTCCTGGGCATTAGCTGGATTTTGGATTATTGTAGTTTCCAGGACATAAGGAAAAAGGAATAGCCTATTGGTGTGCATGTTCAGGAATATCATATTATCTGCGGCATTTGACTGGCTGTACCATCAAACATGATTTCAACTATCTTCTTACTTTTACCCTTAAGCACTCATGCTGCCCTAAGACAAAATGTTGTGGAACAAGGAAAGTGCAGCCACAGTTCCAGCCAAGTGAGCAGTCTGCACGAACTGCTCTGTTCTTGTCAATAACTGTGGCTGTTTACCTATTGCAGAAAAAGTAGAAATGCATCCTCCTCAAAGGATGACAAAATACGCACAGATTTGCAAAATAGATCCATTGATTTAATATGTGTAGTTATGCAAGTGTGTGGAGAATTGTTTGAATGGATTGCTTGTTTGAGTTAGTTCATTTTTAATACTGGATTTATTGTAACCTGACTGGAGACTTCTGTATAACAGGCTAGAAATACAAATAAATAAATAAACATAGGCCCTTTCATATATATTTGAGTACACCACAGCATGAAACAGAAAGGCAGAGAGATGGAAAAGGAGCTGAACTAGGGTCCATTCACACATAGCAAAAACAAACAAACAAAACACCAGCTCAAAAATGCCTTCACAACGGTGGCATGTAAAGCTTGTGTTTTCATCTTATCTCTAATCCACCCAAAATGTTCATGAGAGGGGAGAGGTACAGGCTGATCCCGCCCGGGAGCTCTCTTTAAACTATCCCAAAGGTCCTTCTTTTACTGTGTGTGAACACAGCCCTATTTTTTAAAGTCTGGTTTAGATATACAAGGCAGATCAAAGTTTGATGGTATTCTTATGGGTTGCTGGCCCACAAGAATGAAGATCTTGAGTAAGCTTTCCCACTGTCATTACTCACTGTCACTGTTTCCCACTTTTCTCATATTACAATCCAATTAATTTTGTATTAATGTATATATTCAGTGGTGATCTAGTCTCTTGTGGGAGTACATAAGATGACAAGTCTTGTAATGTTCTGCATATGATTCACTCTGCTTTTTATCTCTTGACTCCATCTCCTGTGAACCATCTTGCCCTGCCCTCTGTCCCATCATCTCAGCAAAAGACCATTTTACAAAACAAAGTACTGAGAACATGCACAGGCACCATCGACACAGACACCTAAGGTGACCCTTGGGCAACGAGGGGATGAGAAGGCAAATGCTTCTGCTCTCCAAACCCCCTGATCCCCAAGGGCTTCAAGTGAGTGCATTTGCCTCCTTCCCCCAGGTGGGTGCACTCCAGGGAAAGGAGAGAATTTGAGGGACCAAATTGTTGTGGCGCATTCCCAGGCCTGAACTTGATTCCAGTGGGGAGTTTCATTGCTACAAGTGGCAGTTCCACTCTCAGCTCTGCTCCTCTTGCCAGCATAGGGCTTTGGCCAGATGGCCAATGCTTTGTTGCCCCCATGGCACCTAGGCCACCTCCTGCCCAGAGGCAGTAATTTGATGAAGCCATATACAGAATACCAAATGCAGAACTTTGTAGACGAGCAAGACAACAAAGACCACCTAAAGCACTGCCTTTTAAACTGACCAGATTGCTCTGGAACAATACTTCATTGAAGGTGGATATAATATTGAAATGGCGATTTTTATCTAAAAGCAAGAAAAGGTGACTTCACTTTTTTAAAAAAGAAAGAAGGAAAGAGTACATGAAGAGGTAGGTGGACAGAGCAGATGCCAGTAATGGGCTGTCCTGGAACTCTACTGCACCCAAGGTGCAGAAAGCCAGCATGAGTCCTAAGGCAGACAACTTTTATGGGGCTCCCAAGACAACTCCAAGGAAAGGCAGCAAGCCCCAAAGATCAAAGGGTCACAGGGTCATGATCCCCCACCTCCTTCCTGTAAGGTCTGCCTACACTTGACAGTAGGACCCTGGTGCTGAATGAACCTCATGGAATTTTTCAAAGACAAATTATCCTGAAACTTTCAGCTAATTTTCTTTCTTTTGAAAAATCAGCTACTAATGCTGTATTGCATAATGAGCATGGTTTACTTATGTTTGCTTTTCCCATGACTCTGAGATTTTGAGTCTTCTAACATTAGCTCACAGGAGGAAAAGAGAAGAGGAACAGATCTCAGGTATATTTGCAGTAGCATAGAAATGCTGAACCAGTGGTTTGATCAGAGATCGAAGTAAGCATGGCAGCTGGAATGGGGTAGACAGCACAAGTTAGGGTCCTGCTTATCTTTTGGGAAAGAAAGAAAGCTTGTGAGAAACTGAGACTGCCAAAACGGTGAATTCCCAGTATCCTGAAGAGCCTGTAATAATCAGAAAGTTCATGGCTCAAATTTTCAAAGCAGCTGATCCAGAGAAATCAATGATGTGTGAATTCCACATTGTTTAATTTGCATGCTGGTTTCACGATTTTCCTCACAAATCTTGTGTCACTATTTTTTTCAGGATTTGAAACATTGCCTTTCGTTCTAGTAGCTTGCCACAGCTAGTGCAATTGTTACAGACATTAAGCAACCTGGTTTCATAGGAAAAAAGCAGCACACAGTTAATGTGATGCTACAAAATTGGAAGTAACAAGGTGTTCTTATTTTGAAAACCCCTCAATATATTCAGTGGACTTAAAGTTACACAGAGTTTTTGTCAACAGTATGGAAAATGTAGTTAATGCTCTGGTAGAGCTCTCAATATTATACTAGTATCTTTGAAATTGGTTAGTGACCCATTTTTTAAAAGGTAACTTTTAGGGTCACTGTAAACAAGTGTACATCACGCTGGATGCACATCATGTCAATCGTAAAAGAGCTGCACTGGTTTCCTGTTTGCTACCAAGCCCAATTCAAGGGATTCACTTTAATATACAAGATCCTTAACGGTTTGGGCCCCAGATATCAAAAGCACTGCCTTCTCCCATATCAACTTGCCCAAGCATTAAGAACTGCAGGGCAGGCCCTTCTGGCTGTACCACCACATTCATTATTAAAAGGGGTGGGGACCTGAGATAGGATCTTCTCAGTGGTAGCCCCCAGACTATGGTATAGTCTCCCCGCTAAAGTGCACTAAGTGTGTTCATATCTCCAGAAAATCAGTGGAGATGCACTGATTCACCCTAGACTTTGACTAAGAAAACAGCTTCCGGCACTGTTACTGTTTTTAGCGCGTTCATTTTCTATTTTGTTTTTGTTGCTGTAACCTAACCTGAGACCGTCAGGTATAGGGCAGGTTAAAAATGCAAACAACATGTTTTCCCTTTGTGACCTTAAAAAAAGTCTTTGAGATTGGCCAGCACAAAGCTGTGAAATGGCACGGTCAGGAATATCCTAAACCTGAGTAACTGGAGAAACAGTCTGTCATTGATGGGCCTGTCTCCTGCCCCCAGGCATCCATTCCATTAGATGCCAGCTTCTTTTACCACATCTGGAGACTCCCTAACAGAAAAGGGTCAGCCTGCCCACCTCAGGGACAAACTAAATGCAATAAGTATCAAGCCTGGGAGAGTATCATGGCTTAGTGGCAATACACATCTGCTTTGCAGGCAGGAAGTTCTCTGTTCAACCTCTAGCATCTCCCTGGAAACAGGCAATAGCAAGAAAACTATGTGGGTGCTTCCATGTAGTTACCAGAACTTAAGCTCAATTTGAGGGCATTCCTACATTAATGAGAATGAAGAAGACCAGAACGATAAGGACATGCACTACCAGTTCAATCTCAACAATAGATTTCCAAGGGGAGATGCCATCTGAAAGTCTTTCTGCACTCACCTCTCCATGGCCAGAATCAGTAGATATGATCTGCCAGGGTGCTGGTTTGGACCGCAGAAAGACACAGGCTGGAACCGCCCCTGGTTCTGCCCCAAAACTTGTGTGAGCTTCAGGACCAGGTTCTGAGCACTCCGGGACCCTGGTCACACCTACATGAGATAGGACATCCTATTCATAATTTGAACTGAGGTTGTACCAGTTCTGTTCACACCTAGATCGCTATAGGTCACCCTCAGCCCATCCTTGCTTTGGGCTGCATCACTCACACCCTTTTCCATGATCGACCCTAGCCCCCTCCATCGAACACTTCGCTCTCTACCCCTTTTGCCACATCAAATCTATCTCACTTCTTATTGGATGCCATTGTGTCACTCAAGGGAGGCGAGGGAGTACGTTTGAGGTTCTTTTTAAACCTGCCTCCTTTCCTTTTTTATGTGCTAAGACTGTGCAATTAATTTTTTAAAAAATAATAAATTTGCAGAAAAATGCTAGGTAGAGGTATCATACACAAACTGAGGAGAGGGGGAAGTGTCTCACAAACTCTGCATGTGCCACCCTCCCTTAGACATTGGACAAAAGGAAAGACTGGACACACACAATGTGGAAGAGAAGATGGCCTGGCATGCCAGGGTGGGCTGAGTCCTCTGGAAAAGAAGACTCCAGCTAAAACTATCTGACGGGGATAAGTCAGTTTGGAAAGTGAACTGAATAAAAATAATGTGAGTAATGCAACCAGAAGACGATCTGAAGTCATCCTAAACTAAAGGTGTGACCAGGCCCCTGGTAGGGGCTACCAGGAAGCCTATTTTGGTAGTGCACTTTAGCGAGCAGACAAAATGGGTCCCCCAATGGTCCAGGAGACAGAGATGTGCCTTCTACATACTTCCATTTCTGGAGTAGGCCCTGTGGTCTATATTGAGATCTACTGGTAATTTTGAGAAGGGGCATCCTGATCTGAATTAAATTCCATCTAGCATGGACAGAATGTACTAGTGGTAGACAGGACCTCACAAATCCACAGTAGTGAGCAGATTGATGAGGCCTAGATTTGGATGTCATGTTCTGGATCACAGGTAAGTGCAGAAAGGGCTTGAGAGGTTAGAGTCACAAACATGCTGCTTTGCAATGCAGTGATACCTCTGGAAGCTTCCCTAACATTCAGAAAGTAGCCAGAGTTGTTCTTTCATGCCTAAGGAGAAGGAAAGAGGTCAGATCAGATGATGGCTGGGGTATGTCTTCAAAATTCCATATGAAGCCGCAGGCCTCAAATGGCTGATGACCTCTGCTTTTGATTAATATATACTTGTGCCTTCACAAAGGGAAAGATGATCTGTCAGCTCTGATAAACTAGTGTATAAATGTCTTCTAAACTAATGTATAAATCTTTCCTCCCACATCCTGACTACTTCTTCTGGCCTATTCCTACTTTGGAACCTCTTTTCAAACACTGCTCAGTTGCTTCCTGTGAAAAAGAAGAGTGTGATGGGGAAAGGTGGCCTCTACTTCCCTACTGCTCAGTATACAAGGAGGATCAGCTGAGCATCAACACATAGGAGAAGTGATGGCAGAGCCAATATCAAGGTCTGAATGGAGCATGTGATCAATCCATTCCTCCTGCTTCAGTTGTTTGTTGTGTGCCAATTCTGTGCATTCTTCCTCAGCATTGAATGCACATCAAAATCTTATACAGATGCCTTGTGGATCCTGTCCTCAAATGTGTTTTAAAAACAAGTCCAGCTCAGTCTCTTGGGTTCCAGAAGAGAAGGATGAGATATAAATGAAAATGAAACAAAATAAAGTATTAATCGTTTTAACTGAAGGAAAATGCAAATCTAATGCCATGCTCCCTCAACCTCAACTCCTTTCATAATGTCTAAGCACTGTACACCCATCTTCCAGCAAGAATACATCACAAAATAAAAGCATTAACATTGACAGATGCAATTTGTCACTGATATTTGTTGATGCCATGGGAAGCGATGTTTCTAGCTAAGAGGCTTTCTGTTACATCAGTTTCTAAATTAATTCTAAGCCCCATTCCAATGAATGCTTTCCTTTCATTCTCTCTTTCTCCCTGCCCCATCTTTTCAACTTACATCTTGCAGCTGACAAATTGTTATTGTGTATTTTGGAAGTGCATTTATAGTCTGTAATTCCAATAACATTTTTAAATAGAAAATGTTACCAGAGGAAGAAACCATAACAATAAGCAGATTATGGAAGCACAATTTTATGGAAATTGGGAGGAAATGTCTAGAATTTCAAAAAGTTCTTTGTTGGACAGCAGCTCTCAGGATCCCCAATGGCAAAGTTTCAGTTCCCTAAAGGAACTTTTCCAAACTTTGAAAGTACCAGGATCAGAGGACGCATCATTACAAAAAGTGTATCAGACTTGTGCAGACTTTTGTTCCTGGCCTCCAAAGCTGGGCCAGGATGGGACATCCACAATCCAGGCAGCCCCAGATGCAGTACTCCAGTGGCAGCCCAGCCTGTCTTGCAAAGTGTTGCCTAGAGTGGGCTGCTAGCGCGGAAAGGCCTTCCTATCCTTGGATGGGCCAAGAACAGCAGTGGTGCTTTCTGATGTTCAATCATCTTCATCTGTAGAGAAGGAGGGCTACAGTACTTAAAAGCAACCTAGTTTCCCTTGCCAAGATTATTCTCTTCAATACTGTTGGGCTCCGTCCCCATGCTGGCCATCTTTGGGCATGCATGGGCCAAGCACGGACCAGGAATGCATTTTGGGCATCCCCATGAGATTCCCAGCAATGTGAGACAGGTGCAGGTTGGGCGCGGATAGTGGTGTCCCCATGAGAACCTTGCCAAACAAATATTGTTTGGAAAGGCAGTATATAAATAAAACTGGAAATGGAAAAAATGGAAATGGAAATGGTACACCTGAAGCAGCTTTTCTCCACCCCCTCTCTCCTCATTGGCAGCCAGACTGTCCTCAGCCCACCCCTGTGCCGCATCCTCCCCTCCCTTAGTGGCACGGACAGCCAGGACTGGGGTGGGAGGCACAGAAACCAGTTAAAATAAAGCTTCATTCATAAAAATAATAAAAAATTAAAACATCGAAAGCCTCTGTGAGGTTTAGTGGCAGTAGGCACTTGAGCAGATGTGTGCACATCTGCTCCACCGGGGACCACAAGAACAACCGTAAAGTGAAAATCAAGCCTTTATTTATGATCACCTTGCAGATCAGGGAAACAGGG
>MTQE01003428.1:13525627-13577678 GCA_014337955.1 Aspidoscelis marmoratus | reverse complement strand
TTTGACACACCGAGCTCAAAAGGTTCGCCATCACTGGTTTAGGGAAACCGTCATAAGCTTGTAATGGGAATGCGGCCCTTCTGTGATCTCTGTCAATACTCTCTGCTCACATCACTGCCCATCATGTGTGGGCGCTGGCCTCACCAGAAGAAAGTGCAAATTGAAAAAAGAAACAGAGGAGATTATATTAGTTAACAGCATACATTCTCATTTACGCTACATTTTTCAATATATTCCTGTGGATTGAGATGGCAGTATGGCAGCAAAGGCAATTTGAACTTGCTCTGTTCATCTTCTCCATGCGAGTAGCTGCACAAAATCCAGAGATAACAAGGAAAGCCATGTGGGTTGGAAAACAGTAAGTACCTCAGAGATCTAGTTTTTATTGTTGGACTATATTCCTACAAACTGTAGGAATTAATGTTTGTGATTAAATGTTTCAATGATAGAAAAAAATCCTTTTCTCTGTCACAGAATGCTAGGACTAGCAGGCACTTTATGAAGCTGATGGGCAGGAGAGTTAGGACCATCAAAATAAAGGGTGTTTTTTTTTTCATCCAGAGGATCATCAGTCTATGAAATGTACCAGCAGAAGAGGTAGTGACAGCAACCTGCTTGAATAACTTTGGAAAGGGGCTGGGCAAATTCATGAAGGACAAGTGTATCAATGGCTACTAGTATAGATGCCTAAGTACTGCCTCCAGGTTGGAGAGACAGGCCATTTGCAGAGAATCCAGAGCAGGTGAAGAATGGATGTTTGGCAGTGTATAAATTCGCAGTCCTTGTGATGTTGGTAGATTTTATGTAATTTTAAAAATAAGCTTTCTTCATTTTTATCAACATGGTTCACTGCCCTAGGATTATAACATAAGGCTATAAATGAATGAATGAACACAGTGTTAATTGTCCCTGGGTGTCTCACATTTATTGTTGATGGCTAAGACTCGCTCTATAGCAATCAGTTATGTGTCTGTGGAATAATAGGTTATTATTGCAAGAGTGTTCAGTAAAATGGGGTGGCTCAAATTCTAAAATAAAAAATAAACAGCATTCCAAACTTCAGTTTGGGAATGCAGGTCTTGCTTGTATCCAATAAAAAGAAACCATCCTATGCTAATGCCCGGCATCATTCTGATATTTCTGCTACAGTACATCTTGAGTGCTGGATTTTTCTGCTTAAGACTGCATTTCGCCTCCATGCTGATCAAAGCATTTGCCTCTGTTCATTATGGATTTCTGGATTTGTTTCCAGTTTCTGCCCCGTTCTGCCTGGTTGCCCTTTCTTCAAGTGCATGTGATTTATGCCCTTGGGAAAGCTTGATTCAAAGGCAGCTGCTGCTTCTCAGTAAGGTCCCTACATTCACCCAGCAGTGAGACTCAGTTTGACAGATACCCAAGGAGCTTAACCTGTAGGCCGAAGCTGGGTTACCAACTGAGCCAAGGATGCCAGAAGAGATAAGATGCCAAAATCTTCCAAGTTGCAGCATGCTGGATCGCAGCCAGCTTTGCCTCATTAGGCCCCCTTGAATGCCTGCTTGCTTAGCTTGCAGTGTTCCTTGTCTGCTCTGTGGGAAAGCCACTTGTTCAGTCTTTGATGCATGGCTCTGCTGAAGGAAAAAACATAAATTGATTTTCTTGATAGTTTAGTCATCTTAAGCTATGACACACCCACCATAAAGTAAAGTTAGCATGTTTTATTGGTTTATTTTCTATGCCTCTCTTTAACTTAGAAAGACTCTCAGGGCCTGTTCACACTTACCAGTTGGAGCAGTTCCACCTGATTCCTGGACAGGCCTGTCCTCATTCTGCCTCTGCCACAGCTGCTCTGGAGTGGGGTAACCCCTTCCTGGAGCATTCCAGCTGTGCACTGCTAAAAAGCAGTCCACAGATTGACCAGGAACATATGAATCATTCCTGGGGGTGTGGTCTTGCACCCTCTTCTGCATGAAGCATGGTGGGGAGGCATGGCCGTGAGACTGCAGCTGTACAGTTGCACATAGTGACAAGATGACCCAGCCTGGCCTGGCCATTTGCACTTTGAGTGCTGTTTGGCCCAGTACGGGGTTTTTCCAGCACTTGAAGTATCACCGCTTTGAATCTTTGCCAGTCTAGCATGGTATTGTTGGAGTGTCTCAAAATACACAACCTCAAATTTATTATCTTTAAAAAGTCATTAAATATATGACAGAAGAGGGACTGAAAGGAAATGTGGAATTTAATAGAATTTGAAGGAGATAGACGTGGTGGATCAAGTCTCTTCACAGGACCAATGGCATGCATGCTTCTCTTCTACTTGGTTTCTCCAGCTACACATAAAATGGCTGTCAGCTGGTGACAGATGAAGAGGAGGGACTTGTTCTAATATGGAAAAGGAGACAGAGGTGCTACATGTTAATGGTTTTATGGGAGAGACAGTTTCAGTAGGTGTTGTCTGCATTGCAAGCTACACCTGCTGAAATTGCCTCTTATATGCAATCATTAAAGTATGTTACTCCTGTCCTCGTAATCTGTATGGCAACCCTAAACAAGAGGCTTGGCGTATGTTTCATTAAACTCCAGTTAAACTATTTGAATCAGAAACAAGTTAAATAGAGTAGAAGCATTTTTAAAATCTGCATTCATATGAAGGTTACAGATGGTTCACAGGAGGGATTGTTCACACCCAAGTCTCCCCTCTCATGAACACTGTAGGCTAAAGAAAGAAGATTGGAAATGGAATGAAAATATGAGTAACCCCTGCTCCTGTCTCTTAAGTGCTTCTGGGCCGCTTTTTTCATTGCATGCAGACACAGCCTAACTAGCATGCAGACCCATATAACCATAAAGTATAATTCAGCATGCTCTTCAGCAAGCACAAACTGAGGTTTAAAAAAACTTGTATGGTATGGAAAAGGTAGTGCGAGAAATTGTTTCTCTATTGCACAGCAAGACTTCATCCAGACAGGAGGAATTTGGCACCATTATTGTGCTGCTATGGTAGGGTTGTCTTACATATCGTAAGCTTTCCCCTCCCTAAAACCTGTGAAAAACTATTGCTGGAAAATCCAGCACTGGTCACCGGTTTTCCAACAATAGTGCCTTTAGCGCAGGGCACTTACCTTCTAAATGGAGCTGCCATTATAGCTCTATCAAGCATTCATGCATGGAGGCTGAAGCAGGCCTCTATGCATGCACTGAAGTAAAGGCAGGCTTATCCAAGCACTCCAACACCTGGGTTCTCAAACATGTATATAATTTAAAATGTGCAAAGATAGCAGAAGCCACGGTATTCGCTAGCTAGCAAGGGGTGATTGTAGGGATCAATATCCCATGATAATCCTTGCTAGCAGGTGATTCAGCTGCCATCTGGAGGTGTTCATAGAATCAGGGGGCACTGTATGAAGCTGATAGGCAGGAGAGTTAGGACTCTGTGGAATTTATGACTAGAGGGGGTGGTGAAAGCAATTAATCTAGAGGGCTTTAAGATAGGGTTGGACAAATTCATGGAAAACAGATTAATCAACATCTACTGAAATGAATGCTTAGATACTACTTGCAGGTTGGAGAGACAGAGAAGATGCCTCTAAAGCCCATTCACAGAGAGTCAAGAGCAGGTGAGGGTTTCACCCCATCTTCTGCTTCAGAGTGCCCAGAATTAATTGATGGGCCACTGTGCAAGACTAAATGAGCTGTGTGTGGCCTGATTCAGCAAGATTTTTCTTAAATTCTTATCTCAGAAATCTATGTCGGGTTGGCCTGGTTACTAACTGAATGAGGAACCAACAGAAAATCTTGAGAAATTGGCTAGTGTTAACTTTTGGTGGTATTTGGTTTTTTTTAATTGTAAGCCACCCAGAGATCTTGGGATATAGGGTGGGATATAAATATTTTTGTAAATATTCCAGAGTGCCCATACTTTATTCCAGATTATCCAGATATAGTCAATGTGTGGATGACGCCTCAATGGAAGAAGTTTATGATCCCCAAGAATCTTGTTACATTAACAGAGTTTTTTGTTCTTGAAATGCAAAATTTCCCTTTTTAAAATAGAAAAAAAAGCTAAAATGGTTCTCTGTATTCCATTTGGAGCCCTAACATGCAATCTTTGCCTTTTCTATGTTCTCATTACTGGAAAGATCCTCATGTAAATAGAGCATGGGGACAGGGGAATGAAGCCAGCACTGGAGCAAGAAGCCAAGGACTTAAAACCTTTCCTATCAGGGCTCTGATCTGAACTGGAGCTCCAACACTGGCTACATGTGAAAGAAAAAAGGTGGACCCAATTTGTATGAAATAGCATTTTGATATAGATTCACCCAAACAGATTAAAGAATGCTGCTACTTATTTAACTATTTCTATCTCGGCCTATACCCAAAAGTATAGCTCCAAAAACAAGTCCCACTTGTCTATTCCTTAGATGAATTACCTCTTTTGACAGCAAACCTTGGACTAGTTTACATAGTCATAAATAGTGCAAACCAGATGTAGGGCAAAGGATACATTTTATAAACCATGCTATACATTTGAATGATAGCCTGGCCTGACAACAAGCAAAGATTCTCTTAGTAAAATAGAATGATTCATGTTTGCCCTATTTTCAGAGTACGACCAATAGCTAAGGAAAGCAATCAAGAACAAGGCACAAGATGTTTAGATGGTCTGCTCATGCCCAATGGAAACAAATCTAAACTACATAATCAGTATTTTGCACATTTCTCCTTCATTTTAATGCAGCTTGTTTGAGGGGGGGGGGGAATATCGCGGTTGATTGTGACCTAATTCAAGGAATGAAAATGATGGAATTGCTTTCCACACTGTGGAAATGTCAGCCTTTCCCCTTGTGTCTTGTTGAGTTGTGTGTAAAGCATATGTCTTGTCCCACATCAAGCCATTAAATTTTGTGACCCTGTAAGCTAGCCAAGTTGGCCAGATGGCCCATCAATATCATTTCATACTTCTAACGATGTGGTCAAATACCTAACACTTCTAAAGAAAGCAAGCATGAAACCACAATAATGCACCTGGCTATCCTAACTATTTCCGCGATGAAAGAATCTCTTTGCTCTAGGGTAGGAACTAATTGCTTGCGGCAATCAGGAAGGAAGATGTGATGGCTATTATCTTAGAATGAATAGCTGATAACACTCATACTAATGTAGAATTGTGCACAGAAGATGCTGTGTTCTTTTTCTCCTATATACATATTTATGGGGAGATCCATATTGATGTGTCTGAGTCCAAACCATGACTGATGCTTCTGAATTGTCCTTGACCTTTATGTTCATCCAATTAGCTCTGCTGTGAGAAAAAATCATGGCCTATTGCTATCCTGCCCCTAGCTGCTGCTTCCCATGGAATCATTTGATTCATTTCTAGACTTTTCAATCGCAGTCTTATCATTGCAATCTCAATGAATTGGTGAGTGTCTTGCAGCTGTTTGCTTCTACAGCCTGGAGTGCCTGGTGCACAATTGCATGATGAAGAAAGCAAAAAGAGCCAAATGAAAGCAGTTGAAAGCCATCGTTTGTAAGGATCCATAATAACAAAATATTAGCATTATTGCTCTCCTATTTTGCAAGCAGTTATCAAGGCATGCTGCTTTCATGATCCAGTAATAGTTAAGATTGTGAAATGAAGCTAAATTGGGGTTCAAAAAGCTTATATGTAATGTATCGATTTCAAGAGTAAAATTAAAAGCGGAAAACATAAGAGAAGAAATAAATACTTGAGCCATTTTTACATCTTCTGACTTGATGGGTTTAGCACCACTGACATCTTTTTGGTTAACTGGCTTGAATCAAAGTGCCTTTGGCTTAAAAGATGTGAATTAGGCAAGATGACACTTTTTTGGAACTTTAACCAATGTTATCTCTTAATATTAATCAGCAGCTTTTCTTATAGGGTCCCAATAATCTATGGTGTTTCTACCTAGAATTTTCCAGGTCCCTTCCATTTAGGAAGATGTTTTTCATTCATCTGAATCTTTGATTTCAGTAAAACAATTGCAATGTATAAGCAGCTGATAGCAAACAATAAAGCTAGAAACATGGGCCATTTCTGTTGTCAGGCTACCAGCCTCCTCTTATCACACTAGCAGGTATGAGGGTATCCCCAGCAATTGTTAACACCTCTGTCTGCACAGGAGAAAGCATGAACTGAGCAAGGCACCCAAAAAGGTACTCTAGTCCAGTTTACCAGTAAACAAGAACATCAAAGTCTACCTGTCCCAGAATGGCAGGCAGTGTGCAGAAGGCACACAGACCCCAGTACTGCGGCACAAGAGGGCATTTCAACAACATGGACAGGGTGTGCCATCAAAATGGGGGTACCAGAAATTAAAAGACCAGGAACTTTCATTCTGGGTCTTCAGAGATCTCCGCACCCAATGAGGATGGTCTTGTCCCATGCTGGTGGCAACTCATCCCAGCTTGTGATAATTATAACAATGGGGACTGTTTGCATGAAGTTGTGGATCTGTCCTGCTCTCTCTTCTGTGTTAGCTGTTTTTTCATAACACTAATTTGAAAAGAGGGTTTGGTAAATCTAAAAGTGGGATTTATTAGTTATTCACAACATTTGTGTACTGCTTCATCAGTTTAAAAATACCAAAGAGCTTTACAATATGAATACAAATACAAAGTTAAAAACAGTCAAGTATTACAAACAGAATTAAAATTGGATGGGGAAATTGTATCCTCCATTCCCCTGGTCTCTAGCCCTCCACCTGGGCAATTTGCATTCTGTGGCCACTATATATGTGTGTCTCTATAGAGCTATTTTTCAGATTTTCCCCTTCTATAAATATTTTTTGTCTTGTCTTGGGCAAAGGATGTTCCAAGTAGGTTCAATTCTAAAATGGGTATTTCTAATATGTTTGGAACTCCTCCAGACCTACAACTACCTCCCCTAAACATCAAAACATCATGGCCCAAATATCAAAAACAGAGGAAATAATAACTAGCCAAGCAGAAAGCTGCAAGCAAATTACTTGTGTGTCAGTTACCAATCTGTCTATCTTTTTATCTCTAGGAAACTCTCCCAAAGAAGAGAGAATAACTAAGAAACCCGGCTGAAGCATCCTCGGGGCCAGACTCCAGAAGCAATGCTCTAGGAAACTGTAGCACCATGAAGGGGTTAGGCGATAACAGAAGCCGCCATCTCTCTGACAACTTGGACTCCCCTCAAGGTTCTCTTTATGCCAGCCAAGACAGAAACCCTTATCTCCTCAGCCCCACAGACTCTTATACAACAGACCCCCGATTCCCCACCCCAAACTCCCTCCATGCCGATTGCCTCCTCCCACTCAACAATCAAATTTCTAACAGTAGCACATTTCCACGGATCCATTACAATTCCCACTTTGAAGTTCCAGATGAGAATCCTTTCCCAAGCCATGCCCAAGCGACCAAGATCAACAGGCTCCCAGCCAATCTCCTGGACCAGTTTGAAAAACAACTGCCCATCCACAGAGATGGCTTCAGCACGCTTCAGTTTCCAAGAAGCTCTGACACCAAACACCGGAGTGAGAGCCCCGGGAGGATCCGGCACTTGGTTCACTCTGTCCAAAAGCTCTTTGCCAAGTCACAATCTCTTGAGGGTGCCTCTAAGGGTAGTGTGAATGGCAAGAAAGGCACTGAGGACTCAAAGCAGAATCGAAGGAGCAAGAGCAAGGACCGGGCAAAAACCACTGAGACAAAACGGAGGACCAGATCCAACATCTCAGGCTGGTGGAGCTCAGATGACAATCTAGACAGTGATACCTGCAACTATCGTAATCCTATGGGCCTCATGACCCTGGGCAGACAGCCTGATCACAGTCAACCTAGGTACTTCATGCATGCTTACAACACCATCAGTGAACACATGCTGAAATCCTCCAAGAGCAATAATGACCTCAAGGTCAACCCCTGCACCAACATCCCCATCAGCAATGAGTCAAACTACATCAAAAGAGGCTCCTGGTCTACACTCACACTCAGCCATGCTCGGGAAATGTGCCAAAAGGCTTCTGCAACCATTGACAGAGCCCTGCTGAAATCCAAGTCCTGCCATCAAGATTTAGCCTATCAGTATTTGCAGGTAGGTGCTCTCCTTAGGGCATTCAGACTCAGTATGGCCAAGAGAGTTATCTGCTCAAAGTAGCAAGGTTGATCAAAGTAACAAGGTTGAACAAAAGTAAAAAAAAAAAAAATGACTGTCAAGCTCGAGGCATCCTGTTCCAGTTTTGCCTACGTAGAAACAGTGCTAGATGGAACATTTACAGTAGAGGCTTAGTTATTGAGTCTAGCATCATGCAGAGGTGAATACAGCCATTCCTGCAGTTATGATTGAACTCATGTCTTAAGCCTGAACACAAGGGAGACAAGCCTGCAAAAATCAATAATAACTAACAGCCTAATAAGGCTTTGTGTTCCTTTTAGAACAACGGCATGGGAATAAGTCATATCTGTAATTTTATCATGTCTACCTCAGGATGAATTCGGCAGTAGGAACTGAGAGATTAATACATTTGTAAAGTTTTGCAAAAGTATCTTGTCATACTTGTGATATAACCTACCGTACCTCAAAGAGTTGTGAAGGAGTTGTGAAATTAAGATGGGGAAGAGAGAACAAAGGAAGGGATTCTATGCCTGCCTGCCTTCCAACCCTACCACAGTGAAACAGTTTATCACACAAACAGGTAATTGAGTCGTTCTTTGCCTGCCCCAAAGTGATAATACTGAAACAGGCAGGCAGAACAGAAATGTGCCTTGGTATCATTTCTTCAGGGGATGGAAGGGGATGCCTTCATCATTCAGATTTTCACATGTTAGTACCCCATTCAGATATTTGTTCTCTCTATGTAAATTCTATTGCATAAGGTAAGCCAATTTTCATGGACCCCATTATTTGGTTTGGCACAGTTCTGGGGGCAACCAACAAGTAGCATCAGATATTGCCAAACTGGCAATATTAAATCTGTCATGGCTTAGGAATGGGACAGTCCTGGATGCAGAATGGTGCCCAAAGAGTGTAGTGTGAACTGCCATTTTTATTAAAGTAAAGCTAGTCAGAAAGCGAAGAGAAAGAATAAAGAGGAAACTGGGTGTTTCAGTGTTATTCTCACATCCAGACTAACAGCCTTTCTGCTCTTACTAGTGTAGATCCAGTTCTGGCGATTCAGATTCATCTGAAGGCTGGAACAGATTGCGCTAAGGCTGGAATAACAACATCTGCATGGCAGTCCTGAAGTTCTCACAAGTTTCAGAATTGGCCCCAAATCTCTGATGGCCAGGAACTAAAAATCCTGGATTGGCTCCCATGTCTGTACTGTGCTTTGGTGCACCACTGAAATGGGTCCCCCAGTAACACAGAAACATGTGCCTCCTGCATGCCTTCATCATTCAGATTTTCACATGTTAGTACACCCATAGGCCCTCTGGATCCAGAAAATGCTCCGTCAGTTGCAATCGGAGCATGCTAGCAGTGAGTAGGGCATCTAGTCCACACCAGCCTGTTGCCAAGTGCAGAAAGGCCCTTAGTGGCTGATGGACTGTGGCACAGCACCAATACAGCATCAGAGCTGTCTTGTGTTCAAGCTCTGAGGCCAGCAAGCTGCCAGCATTTTGCAGCCTCAGCACTTGGTACTGTGTTAAATAAAATTGTATAAATAGGATGTGAGAGTGGAGAAGAAAAGATTTAACAAGATTCTAAAGTCTTTTCTCTATCAGTTGTGTTGGAATAGCTATTTGTAGGTATAGAATCCCTTAAAAACTCTTGCTGTGATGGCTATGGCATTTCCTATCAAAACATACAAATAATTACTGGACTTTTGTTCCCTTTCAAAATCAAAAGGCCATGCTTTTATTATGAGAATCTCCTCATTTCCACACAGAGCACAAGAAAATTATCTTCTGTCCCAACCTGAAAGGGTATTTTGGTTTATGAAAGACATATTTTGAAAAAAAAAATTGTAAGCGTATTGTTACCTACAGAAAAATCTATAGGTATAAGAGACTGGTCTGTATATGATTGATTTTCATTCAGGTATTAAAGTACTCTGGAGTTAAGTGAGCGAACTTGCAGTGAACCAGAAAACGTTCTATTTAAATCCCTCCTCGGTGCATATGGCTCTAATAAATTATATGTTCCCCCATTCTGTCTGCAGTGCAGACACAGTAGTACTTGATCTAACGTAAAAAAATTGTTAGGTACTTTGAAAGCCAAGGCATTGTGTTTCTCCATATACTCCAGAACTGTGGTAGGTGATTCCTGAATAGGCTTTCCAACTCAAGCTGAAGCCAAACCTGGAAATTTCTTCCCTATATACATAATTTCTTTCCTCTATATAGATTAAAAATATTTGTATACCACTAGAGATGTGCACAATTTTTTTTCAACATTCTATTCGAATCAAATCAAATACCCGAAAATTCAATTTGATTTGAATCTTTTAAATTCAAATTTAACAAGATTTGATTTGTATTTATCAAATGTGAGTCTATTTGTTCAAATTTTTTATTCTAATCTGCACATACAAATGTTGTCTTCCCCACATCCATACACATCCGTATGTATCCCATAGTTTTCCCATATGCAACCCATTTTCGTACAGAAAAGATGTGGATCTTCAAGTATGCATTGTGTACAAACTCGAACACATACAAATGTCCAGATAATTCAAACCAATAGATCCAAAATTCAAAATTCAGTTTGAATGTTTACTTTCAAATTTTGAGACATTTTATTCAAGTTTGAATGTTGAAATTTGGCACATTTGATCAGATTTCGAATGCCTATGAATGTTCGTTTACATCTCTATTTATGACTTCCCATTAAAATATAATCTCAAAGTGCACAAAGAATAAAAACTAAAATCATACTAGTTCTATAAAAACATGATTAAAATAAAGGATAAGGAAAACAAGCATTCACTCTGGAAAGGCCTGGATACCTACAGACATCAAAGGGGAGACTAAATCCAATGACACTTCACCTGGCACCCATAAGCAGCCCTGGCAGTGGGCCACTTCAGGATGCCTGGCAAAAATGTCCCCAGCTAGCAGCTTTGGACCCTGGGAACTTTCATTTCCAGCCTCTGGTCCATCCTGGGCCTCATGACTTGATTCAGCCCAACACAGTGCAGGGCAGATCAGGCCATGCAGAATTCTGCAAATGTAACATGAAACTTAATCTGGGGAGAATGTAGGTACAACATCCAAGTTAGCACGTTCCTGCACCCCACAAATTATTACATTTGTGTCCAGCTTTTGTGGAGACAGTAAGAATGAAATTTTCGGGGGGGGGGATTATACTTTTCTCAAATAGAATTATTTGTGCTTGTATCTGGACATTATAATTGCAAGCAAGCATATAATATTTTCAGCTTAATGACCTTTAAAAAACCACATACGGCAAATATCAGTGTAGCTACAAAATATTCCTCAGCATAGGTGTGTATCTATCTCACTCTACCTTGTTACTAACACAAATTGGCCAAATCCTTCAAGTGTAAAATAAATTATTTCTCAGTGGCCCTTGTTTACTTTCCTATGAGGGATGTTTGAATAAAATAACTGGATCTGCCTAGGAATACGTCATTAAAAATGTAGAAACCACCTCTGTTCTAAATATAACAATACTAAGTTGTCAAACCAAAGGAATCCAGATCTTGAATCTATTTATTTAATAAATGTAGCTGTATCCTACAGATACAGCTTTGACTCAGAATTCAGATTTTCAGCCCTTGGTGAATCAAGGAACTTGAGAAGCCTTAGTTTCCTATTCCTCAGATTGGTACAGGAGGAAAAAACGTGCAAGAACATCTTCATATTGCCAATATGGTGATATAACATGTTGCACAGCGTGGTCCTTAGTTGTCCCAGAGCCAGGTGTAAGACTGTGGAGATGTATATAAACTGTACAAAGTTTGTCCAAATGTTAGTCTGTAACACCATGAGACTATTGCCTACCCCTATGGACAGACTGTGCTAGAAAAGGTGGATTAGTGAAGGCTTAGGAACTTGAGGCCCACACACTGTGTCTCTGGCACCCTCTGGGGTGCCCCTTTTTATGTCTGAATACAGCATGAGTGTCAAAGCAGGTAAATCGTTTTAAACAAAGAAAACCTCAGCTGTGTTAAGGACCTAGGCTGCATACATAATCTCTACCCTCTCTAGCCAGTGGGACCTGCTATAGTCTGTATCAGAATGCAGATGGCAGGTCCTTATTCTGGGATATAATCCAGAATAAAGTGCAATGCAGAAAGCACCTATGACTCCTTTCCAGACAATTGTCATTTAGCTGAGTTCTAGCTGCACAGTACAATATTTTACTGAGCAGAGATATCCAAGCACTAATGTTCCTTTTCTTTATTTTCTTTTGTTTTATATAAGAGAAAGGAGTAGGGTATTGTATAACGAAACATGTTTCTAGTGCCAAACAGTTTACCTCAGTAATCCATAATAAAGAACAGTTTTGTATATGTTACATATCTACTTGTAAGAGGGACTTGGCTCTCAAGTGAGTAGCATTTTTTAAGATAGTTGCCTCTGAACCATGGGTTTTTCTGCACTTGGTCTTATCCTGAAACATATCCCAGAATAGGGGCTTGCTGTTCGCATGATAGTGCAGATTACGGCAGACCCCAGGTAAGGCCTGCTGTACTCCACATTAGCACAGAGACAACAGGTCCCTATCACAAGATATATTCTGGAATAAGGCCAAGTGTAGAAAGGGCCCAAGAGTCAGCAGGATACCGTGAACTAGGATAAAAAGGGCTCAGCAAAATGGCAGGCCCTCTGTTGACAAATCTCCTCTACCAAGGACACAGGTAAATAAAGAACAGACTTTCTGCTTTTGTGTCAGTTCTTGCATTTAATTGTTTTTAGATGTGTTGTGAGTGCCACATATGGCACTTTAGAGAAAGTAGCACAGTTCAGTGACTGAAATGACATCTTCCTGCTTCCCAAGTGATTGCTGTGCTCTAAGCAGTCAGCTGGAAACCACTAACAGGAAAACTGCCTTAGCTGTGCATTTCAGGATTATTGATTTAAGCTAGAAATGGATACAAAGAGCCTTGCAGAGATGAAGGCTCCGAGCTCAGTCACCCTGCTTCTGAGGTCAGTGATATTTAGGTCTGCAGATTTTAGTACGTTCCAAAATTTTGAACTGGGGTTACAAGTTCATTTTAGTGCTATCTATACAGATAGATGTGTGTATATCACCTATTGTCATGAAGAAATAGTTATTTCTGCCTTCTACCCCTGAAATAATAGACCAGAAACTTTGGGTGTGTTCACACATTGCTGTATTGCATTCATGGCATCTTTTGTCCAGTCATCACAGAGGATTTATACTATACACAGTATAGTATAGTACACAGTATTCTGGAATTTTTTGATGTGTTGTTGTTTTAAACTTCCATTGTTGCACATTTATTACTCTTACCCTCCCTGTCCTTCAGCCACAGCTGCTGTATTTTTCTCACCTTTCCCAAGGAAGAGAGAAGCTCCTCAGGGATAGGCAAAAAAATGTTCGTCACCTTCACAATTCATACGAATTGTGAAGGTTTGAAACTTCGCAATTGAAGAGAATATTAGCTATATTCAAAGATTGACCTTTGCGTGCAAAGCAAAAACATTCATGCCTTTGTTCAAAGCTTCAGAGCAGCTTCAGAGCAGCTTCAGAGCTGATTTGGAATGGCTTCAGTGGGGGCAAGAATTTGAAGCGAATTCGAAGCCTAGCAGGTTCAAAGTGGCTCCATTCCCCAAATGTAAAGTTCTGTCCCATCGCTTTGATGTGAAGTGGACGGGGGGGGGGGAATATTCATACACTTCCCTAAAGGTCCTTCAACATGTCCTCAGGAAAAACAAAACAATCCCTTATTTATAGATGTTGCAAAACAGATTCTGCTTAAAAACACATGCATTATTAACTAGCTCACCTCTTTCAAAACAGGCAAGAGCAAATCAGTACCATCTCATCCGGAAAGGTAGGGGCCAGCTGGCATGGCATGGGTCTTATTGTCACCCACAGTCACTCGCATCATCTTCTAGTTATAATAAAAAGATCTGAAGATGCCTTAACAATATTGAGGACAATGTGGACAGCTTGTGCCCCTGCCAGACATCTTTTTTTCTGAGACCAGACTTGCCTGTTGTACTGGGAGCTGGAGGATGCTACCAGGTGACCAAGGTGCATTTGATTTCAAAAATCAAATCAGTAAAATGATATTTTGCTTTGGATATCTGATTTCTGGGAAGAGGGGAGGCAGAAAACTCCCATTTGGGAAAAGAAGGGGATAAACATGCAGGCAGCTAACCAAAGGAGGACAAGGACAGGGGGTAGTAACAAAAAAAAAAGTCAAAAACAACATGAGTGTCTAACTTAATAAAAACAACACAATTCAAGGGAGTAGTATAGTTAAGGTTTGCAAGGGGATCTTCAAAAAGCATGGTTTATTGAAATAAGGCACACTGGAGCTTTGTGTTTTTGGTACATAAGACTGCATCCAGTCATTGGCTATGTATTCCTCTACTGGGTATTCTGGAATAAAGCATGAATGTCCCATAATATTCAAGCTTTATTCCGGATTATCCAAATAAAGGATATTTCCTCAGTGGAATCGTATCATAATATCATTCTGCTGAGGCTAACATGACGCATGAAGGGAGCCATCTGTGCTTTAAATGTTGATGCAGCCCCCAGCTGGACCACCAAGACTGCAGATGACCCAGCTTGGGCAGGCCAGATCACCATAGCAACAGCCATGGCGACATCCAGCTTGCATCCAAATAGTGCCATGCAGATTGTGACTGCACAGCTTCAGTCATGCCACACCGCACTGCCAACTCACAGCTTTGAACTCCAGGATGGTGGTAGTGGCAGGCATTTGGACAGGCCTCCCAGGAGCAGCTGGAACCTCTCCTGCAAGGTGATTGTAAACAGACCCAAAGTAACCGGTCTCTGGATGCAGTCTAAAATAGGAGTTAGGAATAAAACTAAGGGCCTTATTTCAAATTATATTCTGAAATAGAAACCTTTCTTCTACATGTTGGTGCAGAGCCAGATTATGGCAGGTCCTACCGGCATTCACCTACTGTTTTCTGCACTGTCATCCAGGCAGCAGACCCCCATTCTGGAAGATAATCCAAAATAAGACCCAGAAGCAATTGGTGGGCCACTGTATGAGACAGGATGCTGGACTAGATGGGCTGTGGCCTGATCCAGCAGAGCTCTTCTTGTGTTCTCCCAATCTTCCACCCCTGCTCTGCTACCACAGATCTGCCTTAAAGTGTGTCTTTTCAGCCAAGTAGCAGAGTTCTGCTTTGAAGTAGCCAAATTCCAAAACAGTCCCAGGCAGAAACATCAAAGCCAGGGAATGAAAGTTCCCCAGCTTCATTGTTTCCACAGGCAGGAGCAGGGAGCGTGTGAACAGCCCTCTTTAAGAGCAGGAACTGCCAAGGTGCGGATTCTGCTTTACTCTCGCTTTCATTTCAATAAATGTAAACATGGGAAGCAACTTCAGTCTTTGGGATCTTTTTTTTAACAGCCCTTAGACTTTATGGATTGCTGCCACCAATCCCAAACTGATATATATTGATTTAAAATTAAAAAGATGCACAAAAAGGACCCCTAATCCAAATATTGCTATCTATCTTCACAGTCATGTCTGTTTTCTTTTCCTAGTGGCGTTTGGCACTTCATGACCATTGTAATCCCCACTTATAATATTCTTGTTTACCCTTTCCCCCAGCCAGCCATTGTTAAAAGTTTTTGAAGGGATCCAGAAGAGTACTTCTCCTATGCTCTTTAGTGTTCCTAACCATTTTAAAGATTCCCCTTTGGTTTTCTCACCCCATAGCTTCAAGTAGATGGGGCATTTTGATCTGTCATCAAGCCAGCAATTCTCAGCAATGCACAATCTTCCACTACCTGTTCCTTTATTTAACCGCAGATGCCAGGGCATTATGCATGCAAAGCATGCGCTGACTTGTGCTCTTCCTCTTTCCTAGTAGAATATCTGTCTACCAATGCAGCAACAGCTTTCCACAGAGACTGTCCACCCGGCAGCTCTTTGTGTTAGCTGAGAGAAATCAATCTGCCCTTCCTAGCTGTGCTCCTAGCTCGCAAGCCTTCTGTGTCCTAGGTTACTAGAAGATG
This sequence comes from Aspidoscelis marmoratus, assembly GCA_014337955.1. NCBI lineage: Eukaryota > Metazoa > Chordata > Lepidosauria > Squamata > Teiidae > Aspidoscelis > Aspidoscelis marmoratus. The sequence continues at coordinate 13,561,555 of MTQE01003428.1, read as the reverse complement.
AGGGAAATAAATCAAAAGCCTGGAAGTTTTATTGTATCCAGAGGTATCAAATGCTATTACTCTGTCAAACAAGCACAAAACATTTCATATGAGCATCACAAGGAATGAGCAGCAAGTTTTCACTGGGGGGCTCAAGTGACGCACAAATGCTGGTTTATTAGCAAGCCCTTTCCCTGTCTGTCCTCTGGGGACAAGCAGCCATGGATAGGACCAATGAAAGCTGTGAGCTTTTGAGCCAATGAAAACTTCTAGCTAGCACTTGTTTTATTTATGAACTCTCCAAGGCCAAGCTTAGAAGAAGTGAGATGTTATCAGAACACTGTTTTACCTTGTTTAGAGCTTCTGACTGCACTGGGACCTTCAGCATAAGGAAGGAGGTGTTAGACTGACTCTTCTGCCTAGTTATTGAATCAGCAGGAAGCAGTATAGCAGCCTGTGCAGGTGAGTCAAGCCAAACAACCCTCCCCCCGCTAAAAGCTGGTTTGTGAGCTTCCTTTGAAGTCCTCACAGTCACTCAGCGGGGCCACCACTGACAGGAAAGTGCCTATAATGGGACAGCTGCCCTGGTACTCTTGCTCTTTAATTTAACAGTTTTGCACATTTTATCAGACAAATGTAGGTTGCCTTAAAGCTGTTGTGAATGGTCTTTCTTCTTCATGCTAAAGGAGAATCACGAGCAGGTGAAGGTTTTGCCTTAGTCTTCTGCTTGAGAATGCCGAGAAGCAATTGGTGGGCCACTGTGTGGAACTGTGTGAGCCAGCTGGGGCCCGGTCCAGCAGAGTTCCCCTTATGTTCTTAGGATTAGAATGAATGAGGAAAAAACAGGCCGGGGACTGAGACAAAACACTTCAAAGAAGGTTAAGCTTTTCTTTTTCTTTTCTTTTAACATTTATCATTTCTCTGTTATGTTGCAGAGTGCCAAACAATTTTGTAGGCTCAACTAGCGTTTTAACCTCCATGGAGTAGGAAGAATGTAAGTAAATAGTTTCAGAACCAAGAGGTGCATGCCCAAACAGCTGTGGTGCACCTGTGTGGCCAAACATGGCAGGGCAATGCAGAAAGGATGAGACTCCAAGGTGGCGTCCCCATGCCAAAAAGGTGTGGTGCCAAGAGCGGGATTGGCACTGTCTGTATGCATGGGCTTTTGATTTGGCATGCGAAAAGAGTGCTAAATCCCCCCATACAGCGCCAACAGGGGACCAAATTTGGCACCCTGGAAAATGAGTCTCTGCACCGCATGGGGGGCCCAGTATGCTTGCTTAGCAAGCTGGGAACCCACATGTGGACGCTTGCGGGCTAATGGGGAGGAGTTTCCAGCTCACGTCATGGGTCGGGGTGTGGGTTTTTTGGCTTTTTTTGCATCCCTGATTTTAAGTTTACGGTGTTCCCCATGATTTTTCACTGGAGCAGATGTCTATAACTTTAGCTTTTAAATTTTTTATTTTTATTTTTTTAAGGTGCTTGACTTTTGCATTCCCAGTGATTTTACGCTGGAGCAGAGGTGCACAAAAGTCAAGTGCCTTTTTTAAAAAATCTAAAAGCTAAAGTTATAGACCTCTTCTCCAGTGAAAAATCATGGGGAACACCGTAAACTTAAAATTGGGGTTTCAAAAGAAGCAAAAAGCACACCCCAACCCTGGCTGACGAGAAAGGGGGCAGAAAGGGATGGAGCTGCTCCCTGTGCTGAGGCTCGGCACGGCTTGCTTGGGGACGGCTCCATCCACGCCGAGCCCTGAACCTGGCACACGTTGCGGGACATCCCATGTGGACACTCGAAATACCTGCCCGGCACCGCACCTGCCCCCTATGTGTCCAAACAGTGCCCAAAGAGTACTAACTAGCCACCATGGGGACGCAGCCCAATAAGAGTTTTGTCCTCTCCTCTGCCATTGTCCTGTTTCTTCTGTGCAGGCTGCCACTGGTTTCATTCATGTAAACTTATTATATAATGGAATGATGGTGGTGTTTTTTGCATGGTGTCAGGACTGCCATTAAATGGAGTGGGGCAAGCAGATCAGATGCCAAGTGTCAGGACAGCAGCAGCGACGACGACACAGGACACCTCGACACTTAAGTTTTAACCCCTCTTCAGTCCACTTTCAGACTAAGGGCGGATCCACACAGCAAGCTTATTTCGCTTTCCCTAAACCGAAATAATAGAATCCAATGCAAACGTGAATTTGCCTGTTCCCATTTCTTTTAACTTAATTGCGTTGGATCCGGATTCTGAGGATCCTATATGGAGTACGTGACTCAAGGTGGGACTCAAGTGGCTACTTTTTAAAAGCCGCTTTTTGGAGCTGCCCTGCCCTCTTCCTCCTGGCATGGACGCACCACCCATAAGGGACCCCTTCACGGAGCCTAACCGGGTGACTGGGTGGCTGCCGCTTCCATGGATGGAGGAAAAATGGCAGCGGGCAGCCTCTCCCCATTGCTCAGGGCACACAGCAGTGGCGGCAACTAAAGCCCCTTTGCTTTAAACATTCACATTCAGCTGCTTTCCTCCCTTCCTTTCCCTTTCTAAAGTCAGAACTTTTAGAATTGCACAAAATTGCAACATTGTTATCAGGTTGAAGTGGCTCCATTGCTACAGTGTAGCACTGTGGTTAAGGGTGAATTTTTAACACTGAAATCACTGTCTTTGGAAGCAAGCTATTGGGAGAGGGAAACCCTAAACATGGATTCTCATCCCTTAAAACGGTACTGTCCACACAGTAAAAAATGTAAAACGTTTCAAGCGCACGATCCAGAGTGAGACCTGTTGAAATCAGGATTGAGATTCACCACGCTTTGGGGTGGTTTAACACGGGGAAAGCGTGTTAAGCCAAACTGTCGTGCGGACTCCGAGGATTGAAAACATTTTGAATCCGAGATAAGGTTGCTGTGAAGACATGGCCTGAGAGAACACATCAGCAGAGAGGCATGCTACTCTTTTCTTTTGGCATCATCTACCTTAGAAAATCCACCTTCGAGTTAGATAATGTGGAAAGAAAATGACTAGTCACTTTGTTGAAACGTTCCCTCTCTCCACAGGTGGACTGAAGCTGAATTAAAACTTGGGGTAGATGTGCCCTGGATTTTCAAACTATCTTGCTAAGAATATATGTAGCTGAGGATGTTTTCCTATTCCCGGTGTTGAAGCGAGATTCACATGCCCGTCTAGGTGGATTCTTTATATGAACTGGGTGCAAGGAAGCATACTGCCATTCTTGATGTTTTCCCTAGGCAGCAAAATGCTTATAACTGGCTCATATGCTTTCACAATGAAAGTCTTAAATTGTGGATGTGTAAAGTTTCACACTGCATCCCTACATGAAACTCTTTTATTTCATATTCAGGTGTAAGGCATGTACCCCTGGGGAATAGCCAGCTGTGAACCTCACTGTCACTGGGTGGATCTTGGGCCAATCTGTCCCTCTCCCCAGTTCTTCTTCCTTTATCAAGTCCACACAGGCCAGAGGAGAACTATATATGCTATGAATGGTACCCCATGATTTGGAACCAGAGGGCAGAGTGCCAGGGCAAGATCACAAACCAATATTTTGGGTCTGTTTGCGTGAACCAGATTTTGATAGGCTTTAACAGATGGCACCAGGCTTTCATTTATGTTACCTTCTTCTCACGTTGCCTAGTAAATACCACTGAGCTTCATCCAGACTTGTCAACATGGCTGGCAAGTGATATCAAAGGTTATGTGGGGAAAGGCATCAATTCCAAATATCTCTCAGTGCAATTGCCTTGCTGTAGGCTGATGGATTGTTGCTCACCCAGTATTGCTGACCAGGCCATCATTATAATCCTCAGCCTTCATGGAAATCAGGGCATTTAGAAAGCTGCCCTCAGATTCTTTCTCTCCTCCTCCTCTTCTTCCTTCAGCCTGACATTTTGCAGGAAGGAATTTCCTTGCTGAACCACCGGGCTTCATTAACCATTATGCTAAATACCCCCACAGAGCAGGGACCCAGCCCAATTAGGGCCCCTGCTGCTGAAGTTTAATTATTTAGGGTTCCCCAATGTGAAAAGGATGTTCATCCTGCTCCCAGCACTAGGTTTCTTTAAAATTTCTTGCCACTAAAAATGTACTGCTGGCACATTAGCTACAATCCCCAGCTTGAAGTAAATGTAAGCCAATGGTAGCTTAAGCATTATGGCGAGTGGAGTATTTGCTGCATTGAAGAACATTGCTGGACTGGGGAGGGCAGGGGATAGAAATGGCTCATGTGACAGTGTATTCCATTGTTTGTGCTTAAGTCTTAGAGCAAAATTACTGTAGATAGGCAGCTGCATATTTCAAAGCAGAGCGGAACCTAGGTTGCCTTCAGACGGTGGGCGAATGTCCCACTAGGAGGCAATAATTTGGGAAATCCTCCACACGTGATTCCTGCCTCCTAGCTAGACAACACTGTGGCTGGCACAGTCTTTGAACATGACACACACATTCTGACATTTGGGAAGCCAGAATGCTCATATGTACTCATAATTTCCATGCATGCATGCATGTCTCTTTCAGCCTCCACACATGTGCCCTGAACAGTGCAATCATGGCAGCTGTGTCCAGAAGGTAAACAAATGTGCTTTTGTTGGAAAACCCATGGCCACCACTGGGTTTTCCATCAAGTGTGTGTGTGTGTGTGTGTGTGTGTGTGTGTGTGTGTGTGTGTGTGTGTGTGTGTGTGTGTGTGTGTGTGTGTGTGTGTTCCATCCATCCATCCATTCATCCATTCATCCATCCATCCTATACCCAAAGGTCTCAGAGCAGGTTACAACATAAAAGACCATTAACATATAAAAGGATCATATTTCAATCATGGCAGTGTCTTAAAGTGGGAGGAAAAGCTGTTTCCTTATTTAGCCAATGGCCAGGGCAAAGAGGTGCCCCTTCATAGCCTTCCTGAATGCATAAAGTGAAGGTGCCTAATGCACCTCAGGAAGGAGACTATTCCACGATCGGGGAGCCACAACTGTGTTTTCTGCGGAGAGGGGAGTGGGATGGGATTGTCTCAGATACGATGATGGTTCTGTATCCACTCCCCATCTGGGCAGGGCCCTAGTATCTATTTCTGCACCTGTAGAAATTATTTTGATCCAGTGCAAGAGATAAGACCCCATTTTAGAGAGTTGGGGGTGGGGAGCTCTCCAGAACAGACAGAAAAGAGGAGAAAAATGGCACACACAGATATCTTTTCTCTTAGGATGCATCCCCAAGCAATTTAAAGTGTCCTAAAAATCTTCTTTTGCCTCTGAGTGCCCCCATGCCAGGGCTTTTAATGAGCTTCCAGCGCTACAAAACGAGGAAAACGTGCAACAAAAAAAGTGCCCTTTAAATAAGACTTTCCAGTGCTCTTTTTGGAAGTTGCGGGTTTTCCTAACAACATTTACCTTGGGCACGCTCTGTGGCAAAAGGGGCGGGGATTGCCGCCTGCACACACAGCAGTAACACAAGCAGCTTCACTTTCTAAAGCTCAAAACTAAAGAGCCAGAATCATGCAGAATTGCAACATTGTTGCAATCGCTATGAGATGTGAAATGGGTGGATTATTGCTAGGGGTGGATTTTGACAGCCATAACAGGGAAAGTGGTGAGTTAATGAGCGATCGTGTGCTGGACAGGGTGGATTTTGACAGCGATAACAGGGGAAAGTGGTGAGAGTGAATGTTTGCCGGCACGAGAAGCCATTTCGGGGGGTGGAAGATCTAGGAGACAAACAGAGAACCGATGGCTATTTTCCCTTTGGACTTGTCAGGGATTGTCTTCCTGGTTGTGGCCACGCCAAACGCAGTCCCTCCCCATTCCCACTGGCACCCTATCAACAAGAGCAGGGGCGTGGAGAAAAAGATGCGCGCAAAGAAAACACGGCTCCCATGGGGATGGAAGGTGCGTTAAAAACGCGCATTTTGCTGAGCCTCATGCGGACACTTATTCCTGTTTTGCATGGCACTTTTAAAGTCCGCTTGAACAGAGGGACAGTAGAGAAACAAATAAGTCTTTTAGGGATGCAGCCTTACTAGATTCATTTGAATCTAATGCCCCTCCACGAAGGGCAAAGCCAGGCACTAATTGAATTCCAACTCAACAGCTTCAGAAAATGACCTGAAATTGATCTCCCATATCCTGTATTCAGATCGTACTTTGCAATGTTCTTTCACTGAGGCCATTTTACTTTCACATTGATCAGACTTTGAGGAATAGTCATGCAATACTGGTTTAAATATTACAGGTTTTGCAGTATTAAGATTTCATGGGACATTTTCCGGGTCCCGTGTACTTTTGCATAATTTCCTCCACAAAGTTTGATCTGGTTGAATTTATAATTTCACATTCCCCCTAATGAAGAAATAGATTTGACTTATGGCAATCTAGAATCCTGACCAGGATCAGCAAACGAATTATACCTGTGTGGATTTTTTACCCGTGAAAATTTGGGGGAATGAAGGAAATATTTCTGCCCATGTTACAATACACTTTGGCAGCATCCTCACAGTGCCTGCCCAGAGGGTGCTGATGGTCTGGTCACTCAGGTGGGAGATATACTTGAGCAAATACCCAGGGCTTTTCCGCACATGCCCCCGAAAAATGGATCTATAAAGATCTGTTTTCCGGCGAACTGTTTTTTTTCCTAAGGATCTGTCCTCCCCGGGGTCCCTCTCTCCAGAGAAGCAGCAATCTCTCCAAGCACCTCACCCAGGGTTGCACATGCACGATCCGCATCTTACCTTGTCACTGCTGGGCCAATTCTGGCAGCGGGAGGCCCGGCATGCACTGCATGTGCATGCACCACAACCTCCCGTTGGCCAACCACTCTCATGAGGGTGGCTGGCCCCTTCCCAAGATGGCAGGCACCAGGAATCCGGCTTTTCCCCGGCCGTTGCAGAAGCGTCCTGCTTCCAAAACGGTTTCAGGGGAAAAGCTGGATGTAAGACCTAATTTTTTTGGTCTTGCAAAAAGGTAGGATTTTGGCGGCAAAACTGGTTTAAGAAACCAGTCTTGCACGCCGAAATGTGGACGTGGCTTCCTCAAAGGGTCCCTAATTGGGTTCCCTATGTGGAAGCCACATCTTAATCCTTCCCACATTTGACTCTAAATGTGTTTTTAGATCCATTGTGGAAAGGGCCCCAGTGTCCCCCACCTACCTTTCCAGGCTGCCTCCAAAGTTTCTGCCCTGTGTGGAAGGCAGCCATTTTCTATCTGATGCTTAATTATGATGGGCAGAATTGGGGAAGGTAAGTTATCCCTGCTACAGCCATCTAAAGTCATGCAGGATTGGGTTTGGCTGAATCTAAGGCTGTGGTCCCACTGGCATTTTATCCAGTTTTAAAGCAGGGTTTTTTTGGGGGGGGTATCAGTAGTGAGGTCTGTTTTTTGCATTCTGGGCATCATCATATCCTGACTTCATTGGGACAGGCAATTCAAACCCCAGCGTCTGTATAAACTTGTGATTATGGAGTCCTTTGCTGCTCCCCCCCCCATCTTGGATCCACCATAGCACAACTTTGTTCTCCTGTTAACAAGGCAGTAGAACATTCAGTATCACTTTCCCTTTTGTCTTATAATGATCATGGTGGGGAAAGGAGGAGGGAAAAACCAGGCAGGCTTTTACAAAAGAGCCGACTTTGCGCTGGATCGGCAAAGCAGTTCACCGTGAAATTGAAGCAAAAGGCGTGGGCCTGATCTCTTTCCTCTGACCTCTTTTTTGTTACATTGTGTTCTGATCTCTGGTTACATGTGTTCAGACCTCTTTTTTAGTTTCATTGTGATCTGATCTTCATGTCCCCCTACTTTCAGTCAAGCCCAATATCCTTAGCACGTAATGGCGAGAATCTGGGGAAAGGGGGATGAAATCACTGCTTATCATTGGATCAAGGATATTGAGAACACCCCTAAAGCATGGTTCTCTCTCCCCCCAAAAAACACTTGCGTTACCATTTCTAAATAGTGAGGATTATTTCTAAATCCAGCAGCAAGACCTCTTTTAATGTGAATAGAGATTCTCCCCGGGTTGGGACCTTTAATCCTCAGAAACTGCAGATTATTTTAAACCTTTGGAACCGTCAGTGCTCAAAACACTTTCAAAGTTCTTTGAATCTTGAATGGGAATGCAGCCTAAAATTTATTTTCAGGTCCTGTACAAAAGGTGCTTCTGAACCTGCTTTCTGCCTCTTGGATGCAGGCAGCAGGCCCACTGGGAGCACCATCATGCAGATCCTACACTCTGCATACCCCTTCCAGCCGACCTTTCTTGGCCATGTAGATGCACCCTTTCTCTCTGTCCTCTCCTAATTCACCTTTTATCTAATGAATCTGCATCATCACCAATTTGTTTTACTATGAAAAGTGTCTTTCTTCTGTGGCCCCAGTCCATTAGTTGTCATATAGTATGGGTACATGACAATATTATGTCTCTTAAGACAAGTTAAGCCTCGTTCCTTGCTTTTGATGTGAATGCATTTGACAAGTCAAATCAACCTTAGTCATAGGTTCTTTTCTTGACAAACCTGGGCAATTTGTCTTACTTTCCTTCGTGGCCACGTTACAGTGCAGCATGGTGGAATGCATCAGCCAGATTGCCTCAGCAAAGGAATAACAACACATGAAGATTCCCATCTCTTTTCACCACAGCCACAGAAATGTCATCAAACAAGGCTGTTGATTTAAATATATATTTGAAAATATATAAGAAACATTCTAATGCTCACCACAAATCTGCATCTGTCATAAATGGTATAATATACAGGGTGAAATGGTCTGCCATTTTTCTTTTTGTATTTTTATCTACTTCAAATGCCCATTTTCTGTTGTTTCCCAGCATATCTCATTGGTATCCTTTCTCAAATAACAATGGAAAGAGCTTGAGTATAAAGGTATGGAATTATGAGTTGCCCAGTTATCAAGGTTTTCCCTCTTGACCCCACCACTCTTTTCCAAAGGCTCATAAATATGTCATTTTACGCTGGGCAAATGTAAGACAAGTCTTTATGTTCTTATTAGTTAGCAGAGGTTTTCACCTTGCATCTCTCCCATTTTTGCCCAGGTTCTTTTTAATGGTGGAATCATGACATGAGCAAGGCCTGCGGTTCCATACATGTTTCTCCCAGTTCTTTTGTGACTTTTTGGATGAGCTCTTGGGGAAATTTTAGTAGGCCAGCCACTTCTGGGAAGAATCAGCTCTTTTGCCATTTTTCTCCATTTGGAGATAATGACTCTCACTGTAGTTTGCTGGAATCCCAGACTCTTAGAAATAACTTTGTAACCTTTTCAAGAAAATACCTTTCTCCCCTCTTCCCTGTTTTTTTTATCACAGCATAGTTTACTGCTTGTTGAAACCTTTTAGCCAACTCCACTTTGCTGCAGGTGTTCCCTTTAAGTGATTATTGGATTCAACAGGGTTGGCAGCAGTCAGGTCTGGGTGTGTCTAGTCTGATTGAATCCAATTAACAGTTAAATTTGGTTCATGTACCTTGGCCAGTTTTGTACACATTTGTGCAATGACCTTATGGGCAAGACTTTTGAATCCTAGGAATGCCTCTACTAGGCAGCCAGATGTATTCCCTTGTATTTACATTTCTCTTGCCAGAGACGTTTCAAGGGACCCAAATACTTGCATAGGAGAACAGTGTTTTTGGCAGCATCTGCTAGAAAACATACAGTCCAGTGACTGCAACGTGTTTTCTGCAATAAGTGATGGCTACAGTGTTTCTCGCAATATAGTATGGTGCACAAAACTATTCCGGGTCATTCCATGCTGATTTATTTATTTCAATTGCTTCCTCAGTTTCTATAGTTGCCCAGTAGTGAAAGGTTTTCTGGACAGTTCACAATAGAAACATTTTAAAATATACCAAAACACCCTCCCCATGTGTATCTATATAGTAAAAAATATGTTAAAAACACACGATTAAAAATAAAATAACTACCTTGCTTAGCTCTCTGATTCATTGATCTTCAAAACATCTGCCCATGTGACTAGCAGCCTTGTGAAACTTGTTCCTAATTCCCAATTTCTATTGCAACCATCTTTAACTTTAGAATTCTGTAGGCTGTTATAGACTGAACTAAGTGTGCAAATCACAAAAAACAGTTGAATGATCAACTATTTTTGAAAGTCACACCTACTTCAAATGCAAATTCTATTTGCATTAAAAAAACCCTGATGTCAAAAACCATGCTTCATGTCCCCAGGTAAATAATCAGGGACTTTAAAGAAAAGAAAGAAAGAAATCTAGAAGCTTTCCAGGGAGAGATATGCATATCTGAAAATGAGTCATAAACTAAATATTTAATTTCAAAAACTATCTGTAGCTTATAAGCTTTAATAGACCTTTTATTTTACAGCTTTGAAAGAGATTCTGATGAATAGCTGCTAGATATAAGACAGCTCTTTCATGAGCTCAAATGAATTGTCTTTATCTGTTATCCATAAAACAAAATTCTGTCCATTTTGAACCCAGTGGTAGTTACAGTGGAATTCCCTTTTGTAATTTGCATTACAGCAGGAGTGATTAACTTCTTGTTGGCTGCAGAGCCATAGTCATTCTTTGTCAATTCTCTGGGCACAACATGGCACAAATGGGCACAACAACCTCAGACACAGAACTGATGACCAGCAAGAAGACAGTTTGCATTGTCATCAGGGTAATGTGTCCAGTGGCTGTTCTCCTTCTCATCATCATCTTTAATGCTGCCAAAATTATTTAAGTTCTGGAGATCAAACAAAACTGGCGTCAAACCTTCCAAAAGATGGTCTGCGGTCTTTGCGTACCAGAGGCACGGGTAACCAATAGGACAACTCTGCTCCTAAGTGGGCAATACAATGGATAGAAAGGGAGAAGGAGGGAACAGAAAGAAGAGTCAGGAAGATGGAGAGATATAGGAAAGGAAAGGAAATGACATACAGTCATACTGTTCATTTACAGCAGGGGCTTTCTACATGTCTGCTTCAACTCAAGTTCTTTATCTACATGGCCATTCATGTGAAGAAGCTTGAAATCCTAGAATGCTCCCTCAAAATGTTTGGAACTCAATGCATGTTTTGAGAGCATTTAATCTGCATTAGGGTTCCATCCAATTTGAATCCTATGTCTGTCACTGGGGATGAGGACTGGCACCCATTCACCTGTTGACCCACTCCCTTGCCATTGACTCACCAGTGGTGGGCAGACATGAATGGAGGAAGCAAGGAAGAGAGTGAATGAGTTTTGTGATATGCTCCCCACCATTCCTTCTTCTGTCTACACAGATATGAACATCAGAAGCTTTGGTAATCTTCTGGTGTCGAAGGAAGGAAGGAAGGAAGGAAGGAAGGAAGGAAGGAAGGAAGGAAGGAAGGAAGGAAGGAAGGAAGGAAGGAAGGAAGGAAGGAAGGAAGGAAGGAAGGAAGGAAGGAAGGAAGGAAGGAAGGAAGGAAGGAAGGAAGGAAGGAAGGAAGGAAGGAGACAGCCATAGGACCACCTGTCTAAGGGTAGATCTAGCCTGGATGATGCAGGGAGTTTTCCTGTAGGTTGCTGAATCACATGCTCCTGAATTGAAAACTATCTCATGTGACCAGGCTTCACTAGTTGCAATAGAGGTTGAAGGTAGCATAGCCATGCTAGAGATTTCAATGCTTTGAGTGCAGGAAGTCTTCCTCCCACCGCATAGGTGGAGCATGTGGTTCCATTTGGGCACCTATTCCAATCTGTGCTTTGTCCAGTGCGGACAAAGCATTTCATGGGGTACGCCCTCTCATGTTCCTCTCTTGAGCTGGGATACTGCCCTGTGTGGAACAGCCCTTAGTTAACTCTGAGCTCTGTTCTCTCACTCTCTCACAGGGTTTTAATATGTTTAATATATTATTGGTTTTAATCTGTTCTTTTATATGTTGTAACCCACCCTGAGACCCTTGGGTATAGGGTGGGATAAAAATGCAAATAAATAAATAAAATAAGTGTGTTATCGGCCCTCCCTAGGATAGCCCTGGGATACAGTTTTGGCCATGCTGTAGGCTGTTCTAGGATTTATCCCTTGTTCTAGGATGTTTCCCAGAATATAGATGAGTGTGGAAAGGGCCTAGAACTATCCTAGAGGACTAGTGATTTACAGCTCTTGTGCACCTTTCAACTTCTATCACTCTTTGCTACACTGTTTTCATTTTCTGTCAGAAATGGCTTTCCATTCTGCAGTCCCAACTTTTAACAGACTGACTCAGTGCTCTATGTCATACCCTTCCACTCAGCAACTCAGGTTCCCACTACCATACTTCACAGCTTTTTTCTCCTTTTATAACCAATCTCTCCAGTCCACATTCTGGTCTGTTCCTCCTGTCTTGCAAAGTTCTCACTCTAGCCAGGAAAAACAGTTAAACATCCACAGAATGGGGATTTTGGAGGGAAATTAAAGCAACTCTATATTATATATGTACTTCAAGGGAAATATAATACAAGCACAATAAAAACAAACTGTAAACTGCAGCACATTTTAGAAACAGAACATAAATACAATATTCAAAATACTGTAGACTAGTGCTATGGCACCGCTGATCCTAAAGCAGCCTTATAAATAAGCCCACCAGAGTTGCAATGCTATAAAAGGAAAATAGTGGCCTGATGGTGGTTGAAAAATGATGCACAGAGAGTTGTGTCTGTTTCAGGATGGGGAAAATGTAGATTTGGGTTGGAGCGTTCAATCTAGTCTGCTAATGCAATTCCTTCTTGCATATGGCTACCAGAGTGGTGAATTAAGGTATCTTTAGCAGTATAAGTGCCATTAGCATACAGGTTTCCAGTTGATGAAGACCAGCACTTCACCACCCTCACTAAGTGAAGGTTGTTTTCCCTGCCAATCTAACTCAAGAATAGAGTCTTAAATGCACTCTTGAGGGAACCTACTGTCTCTCATAGCCATCCATGCATGCTCCAATCTGCAACAGAATGAACATTTTGTTCTCATCTACCTGCAAAGGAGGTGATCTAATTTCAGCTAAAAGAACTTCCTGACCTCAATATACTCTGCTAACATTATAGCTCCTCATGTTCTGTCCATTTCCTAGACACTTCGTGCACTCAAATGATATTTGATCTTTTCAAAAGTAAGGGGGCTTTTGCTGATGTTGTCATGGTCTATTTTTATTTCATTTTTTAAAAAAATGGGGCTAAACTATAATTAATTACTGGAGAATATCAGAAACAAGAAAGCACTATAATTCCGAGTGCTATCACTCCGATAGATATGATGTCATTTATAATGGAGCTTTGAACCCAGTAAAACCTCTTTCTCTGGATGTGCTTACATAGCTTTACATATTACAGGCACTGAGAGTATAGATCATATGTTTTGTATTTATTTAGTTATTTTTTAGTATTTGCAGTTTACAATAAAATGAGGAGAAAGACACAAATGAAAATGGACTAATTAATATTAAGAATAGTAACAACTATTACTACAGCACCCACAAAGGAAGAGGAATTTGTTTCTTCAGCCAAAAGCTAGGTAGGCTACAGAGGTGCATCTTCGCTCTGTCAAGCTGCCTAGGAGCTACAGCAAATGAGGCCCTCTCACATCCCTTTGCACTTTTATTGACATAGCTGCCACCACAAAGAAGGCATCTCCCATTGATCTTAACTGACACAGAGGTCTGCAAGAAAGGAGGTGCATATAGGGCGAAGTATGTTTGTTTATGATATTTATATACTGTTTCCCACAAAAATATAATCTCAAAGACTAAAAACAGCTAAAATAATAATAGTTTGGATTAAAATGTTTAAAATCGGGGATGAGAGAAACAAACAGACATTCACTCTGAAAGGACCTGAGTCAAAAGACAGGAGTGTAGGTACCTCAGGAAGGGTGTATAAGGAATCAGGTAATAGATTTTCAATACTTGGGGATCTAGGGGCTCTTAAGGAAGGGATGTACCGAATATGCACAGGTAAGCCTCAAAGCAGCATTGTCCACACCACAGCCACCATTGCTTCCACCTGTCTGAGCTGAACCAGTTCATTGTATAGAAAACCTCAACATACTTGCACAATAATTCACATCCAAGTGCAATACAGCTCTTCTCACAAAGGAGGTTGTAATGGTGGCAGTTCAGTGTGACCCAGGGTTGGCCAGAAGTAATAGCAAGATGCTCTCAGTTAGGATTATTTCATTTAAGGTGTCCCCTGTCATTTTACAAACTCAGTATAACAGGGCTGTGCCCACACCTTCACTTTAAAATTTCTTCAGTCCATCTTCAGGTCTGACTGTTCACACCTTGTCATTTTTATCTGTTTTATTTGTGGACTTTCCAAATGAATAGAAATGAAAAGATGTGAGCAGCCAGACCCAAAGATGGACTGAAGAAAGTTTAAGTGAAGGTGTGCCCACAGCCCAGGTGATATTTTGGGGTTCTAGCCTGATCATGCCCTTACTTATTTATTAAATTTGTATATTCTGGATTGGTTTACTAATACAGCTGTCTTTTGCATAAGTTTTTAAACATCATAGTTTTACTTCTTTAGTGTAATTTCAGAAACCTTCAATAATGTAATTTACCTCTGATGTCCCATTGACTTATATTAATATACTGTCCTAGTTTCCCATTGCAAAATACAGTTTTGCACCAAGTGATTACTGTAGTAAAACATGCTGAAACAGAGAAAATCCAATACATTGTATATCTCAGTCAAAGAAAATCTAAAAAATAAAAATAAAAAGCAAACATCAGCCAAAAGGCTTTTGTCTATCTCTCAGAATATAGAGTGGACACAAGACAGGCTTCCTCTAGACTGATAGCAGTGATCTTCTCATTACTGTTCTCATTACTGTTGTCTCAGTTCTAAATAAATGTGCTGAAATTTTTGTATGTATTTATCACATTATTTTTGTCCTTTATTCCCTGCTAAAAATTTACTATTCTTTAAGTAGCTTTCAGGCACAAAGCTGTAAATGTGCAAATTAAAAAAGATAGAAATCTGATAGAAAAACACAAGACCTGCAGCTTCAAAGGGAAGGAGAAAGATGGACTAATCAGTGACCATCAATATGAAAAGAAACAATAGTCCAATCTTATAATCACATGTCCGTGGTCCAGACCCTGGACAGCCACCATCTTCTCAAGCTGGCACAGTTCTAAACATCCAGAAGGTGCCACATTAAGGCTGATGTAATCAATGAATCTGCAGGGAGTTCCACTATGCCTCTTCAAGCTTATCCATATTTATCTGGTTAAAGAGAGTAGGAGTTGATGTCAGAGATGGCCATGAGCCCAAATTTTGAACTTGAATGCTCTTCAAGAGTCTGGTCCCAGGAATTCTTTCTGATTTTATCAGAATTCAAACAATTGAATGAAAACCTCAGGGCTCCACCTGAACAGCTGGTGTAATATATGTAATCTGTATCCTAGATAGATGGATTGATCACATCAGATGCCAATCACTAATCTGTTCCCATGACTCAACACATCCTGGTGTGAAAGAGTGCCCAGCTTTTATTTTACCAACTTGCACAGGTGCCTGCCTTTCCTCCCCTTTCCTTCCAAGGCACAGACTTATTGCTCTTCTGCTCCATGATAAAGCTCAGATTCCTCCCCTCTACCTGTGCAAGCATCTGGCTTCCCCCTCCCTGTACATACGCACAACCATGGGGATCCAGCTTTCCTTAACTATGAGCACAGCTGCACAGTTTTTGTCGTGCATCACACTTTAGGCCTTTTCTGTCCCGGCTCTTATTCTAGATTATATCCCAGACAATGGCAGCCTTGCTATAGTCTGCACTAGCATCCCCTATTGCAGGATATGTGGAATAAGGCCCAATGCAGAAATAGCTCTAGTTACTCAGCTTTTGGTCTGCCATGGCAAGGGGTGCTGAACCCACTTTAGGCTCCATGAATCAAGAACCATTCACCTTTACCCTTACCATGCATAGTTGTTGTTTTTTCCTCCAGTCATCTGACTGTCCAAGGTTATTTTTACCTAGCTCAGTTTGTCAGATTAATATGATCCTCACATTATATTAGTAATTTTTCCTTGGATCAAACCCAGCCACTGCTGAATAAGAACTAGTGAAACACAGGTGGTGGAATGTAAACTGTGATGATTCATGTCATGGCTTTGATTTGCATTTGAACAGAACAAACCATGTGTTGGTCCTTTGCAGACCAAGATGCAGCTTGTGAAGATCAGATGCTCCATTCATTTCCATGCTCCTCCTGCCTTCCAATCCTCTGTTCTCTGAACTTATGTTGGACAGTTCTTCTACAAGAATGGTGCTTTCACCCATGACACTTGTGACAAGGAAGTCATGTGTTTTATTTTGACAGACCTCTATTTCACAGTTTGTTCATATCAAGTTCAGTTTAAAAATAACAAATACTTGGAAGGGGGATCAGGCTAAAACCTTCAAGTGAATACCTCATGCATCGATCACATATATGGATCCTAGTTATTCACAAGTTTTAAGAAGCATTAGATCAATATCGACTGCAGGGAAATCACACTAAAATATGAGTTCTTGTTTCCAGCTTGGAACATTTGATAAGGAATTCATGTTTTCTGGAACTTGTTTTTTCATGGAAGGGAAGCCTCTTTTCTCTTAACATGCACTTAGTTTTAGGTGTGTCCATATCCCACATTTGTAGATGCTAGATAAAATGTCCTAGGGGAGGATGAGAAGGTGTTCCCTCCTTACTTCCCTAGACAGCAGGGCCAATTGTTTTTCAGGGAATAGCTCTTTCCTTTCCCCTTTATTGCTTCTAATCATTTAGAGTTTCAGCGCAGCATAAATACTTTTAATAATTTAAACTTCTGCTTGACTCTCTGCTGTGGAAGCAAGAAATAACCAGAGGAACAACAGCAGAAAGGAGAAGGTGGGAGAAAAAATAGGAAGGGGCAGCAAATATTACAGAGAGAAGGATGTAGTACAAGAGAGGACCTCAACCAGTGATGGCCAACCTATGACACGTGTGTTACAGGTGACATGCCAAGCCCTTTTGGGTGACACACATGGTCACCCTGGCACCTGGGCATGTAGTGCTTGCTTATTCTTGAAGAGTACGAAATAACATCTTTCAATTGAAGATTTAGCAAATGAAATTCAGCAACAAAAGTCACTAATGTAAAGAATTATTTGTTTTTGCTTTAAATAAAATACATATATCAAAAATATAACTTTTTTACTAGAGCTACAAATATCACAAAATTATGGATATTTCTAGATGTGACACAGCACCCGAGTTAAGCTAGGTTTTCTTGCGAATTTTGACACACTGAGCTCAAAAGGTTCACCATCACTGACCTAAACCCTCACAAAGAAAGGTGTGGAAATTTGAGTGACAAGGTGTGTGGACCCAGTCAGAACATTGGCAAGGAGGAGTTTCAAATAAACAGTCATGGAGGCAGAGCTACTTCATAGAATCATAGAATTACAGAGTTGCAAGGGACCTCCAGGGTCACTGAGTCCAAATCCCTGCTCAATGCAGAATTTACTAAACCATCCCAGATGAATGTCTGTCCAGCCTCTGCATCCCATATGTTAGGCACAGAATTTCCAGAAAGTTGTTTTAGTGTAACAAATAGGCAAGTACACTGAGTGTACATTTTTAGTTGTTTTGTGTTCCTTCCTGACAGGGATTCCATTCTAATGAGGAGTTAAAGTGGAAGGTAAGGTTTATGTATAGCTAGTCTCTTTAGTTAAGAATGGAACAAAATTTAGAGGACATGGCTATCAACAGTTATTAGATATGACAGAACAAATAAATCATCCAATCTCAGCTGGGAAAAACAGACAGCCAATTAGCTTTGTGATTCAATTTGAAATATTGCTCCTGATGTTAAGTCAGGGAGACATAATAGGGATGCTGCTGATGTACTGCCCACCCACTGCCCAGCAGCCACCCTGTCTGAGCTCTCTGATATAGTCTTTGATATAGTGTTAGCAGCTTCTGTCATGTTGGTGTTGAGGATTCCAATATACATGCTGAAATGACTCTCAATGAGCTGGTTCAGGTCTTTATGGCTTCTTTGAGAACCACAGGGCTGTCTTGGCCTGCTACTGGTCTAACACCCTTGATCTGGTCAATGCAACAGAGCATTGATAAGAGGGCTGGTAGTAAGACCATTGCCACTGGCAAGA
Organism: Aspidoscelis marmoratus; assembly: GCA_014337955.1. Classification (NCBI taxonomy): domain Eukaryota; kingdom Metazoa; phylum Chordata; class Lepidosauria; order Squamata; family Teiidae; genus Aspidoscelis; species Aspidoscelis marmoratus. The sequence continues at coordinate 13,543,471 of MTQE01003428.1, read as the reverse complement.
TTTGGACTCACAGTAGCATTTCCCTTCCAAAGAAATGAGAAACCCATTGAAATGATCTACCCTCAGAGACATAAGAACAATTTCTAAATGCCATGGGGAAATTACCAAAGCATGGATATGGACCAGTAAATGTGGACCTACTTAGAAGGTATAGGACTGCTCTGTTGATCAGTATATTTTACCTTTTCTTTACTTCTATCACATTTCAGCCTCTGGTCAAATGATATTTGACACTATGATAGTTATGCAGGCTTTTTATTGTTGTTGTTCAACCATGTATTTGAAATATGGTTTTGCATTTAAAATCAGAAATAACAAATTACAAAGTGCTTCACTTACTTCATACTGCCAGGGATAAGGATTAACTAACAGCTGGTATTTTAAATGTTAAAGACTGATAATATAGATGAAATGACACAAAGACATGTGAAATGTGTTGATATTAACATTCATTATATTCTTGATTTAATTGATTGGCTGAGTCCAGAACTTCATTAGTTGCATAGCCCTTGGCCGTGTCTACACGGCAACCTTATTTCGCTTTCCCTAAACCGAGATAACAGAACCGGATGCAAACGCGAATTTGCCTGTTCCCATTACTTTCAGCTTAATCGCGTTCAATCCGGATTCTGAGGACCTACATGACTCAAGGGGGGACTCCAGTGGCTACCTTTTAAAAGCCGCTTTTCGGGGCTGCCCTATCCTCTTCCTCCTGGCATGAACGTACCACCCATAACAGACCCCTTCACGGAGCCTAGCTGGGTGGCTGCCTTGCCTGGATGGAGGAAAAATGGCACCAGCAGCCAGCAATTATTTGCCCTCCTCTCCCCGTTGCCCAGGGCACACAGCAGCAGCAGCAGCAACTCAAACCCCCTTCACAGCCACAGCCTTTAAAACAGAAACTCCAGGGCTTTCCTTTCCTTTCCCTTTTTTAAAGGTCTGAACTTTCAAAGAGCTAGAATTGTGCAAAACTGCAACTGTTATTAAGGTGTGAAGAGGCTACATCGCTACAGTGTAGCTTTAAGGACTGGATTTTTATAGTGGCTGTTTTGAGGGTGAATTTTTCCAATGAAATCACTATCTTTGGAAGCAAGCTATTGGGGGAGGGAAAACCTAAACATGGATTCTCATCCCTTAACAGGGTACGGTCACCACAGTAAAAAATGTAAAACGTTTCAAGCACACAATCCGGAGTGAGACCTGTTGAAATCAGGATTGAGATTCACCACGCTTTGGGGTGGTTTAACACGGAGAAAGTGTGTTAAGCCAAACTGCCGTGCGGACTCCGAGGATTGAAAACATTTTGAATCCGAGATAAGGTTGCCGTGAAGACAGGGCTCTTGTGTTCTCATACCATCTTTAATCACTTTTTCTAACCTATAATGTTCGGGGGGAGGGGCAGACTTCTAAGCTGCCTCAGATTTTCTGTTTTTAATTGTGTGAATGCAGCTTTAGTAAATTACTTTCCTTTTTCTGCAGGTGCCTCAGGGAGACTGGAATAACACGCTAACTAGGGATAAAGACAATGAAATTCCGTGTCGGCGCATGCGGAGTGGAAGTTATATTAAAGCCATGGGAGACGATGATAGCGAAGACTCAGAAACCAGTCCAAAGCCATCCCCAAAAACTGCAGCACGGAGGCAGAGTTACCTCAAGGCCACACAACAATCGCTGGGTGAACAGGGCACTGCCCACAGGTATTTCTTCTATATTTGGTTCCATGGGTATTGTCTTTATTTATGGCTCACCTAATACCTGAATGTTTACCTGGCATATGCAGATAGTTACATCTTTGAAATTATGTGAGTGTTATTTATTATTTGCATTTCTATTCCATCTTTCTTCTTTCATGAATCCATATTGGCATAGATATGATTTTCAGGACACTTCTCATCCAAAGACTAACTGGTCTCAAATCCGTTCGGCTTCAGCCAAAAAGTGACTTCCTGGGCTTTCAGGCCATAATTTTGGACTATGGCTTCCATTATCCTTGGCTGCCAACCTGATAGGAATCATAGCACAGAAATGTTTGCAGGACATTGCTAGTTGCTGTGAATTACATGTGTAAGACAAATGCAGACATTTCAAGGAAGTGGGCCATACCTGCTTCAAAGGCTGCAGTTCCGGGTGGGTTTGATACTGAACTGGGTTTGGTGTCAAGTTTCATTGCCCATTGAGGGCAAGTTCACTCATGGTGTCATAACCCTACAAACCCATATGTACAAGTGTTTACCAGGGTCCTCCATCAGAAAGGGGAAAAACTGGTGGAGGAAAGAGTATGACTGATGCCTTTTACAGACATTTCTGCCAAAAAATGATCAAGGGTTAGAACATCTTCCTTACAAAACCAGGCTGCAACATCTGGGCATCTTCAGCCTTGAAAGACAGCATTTAAGAGGCAGCCTGACAATATAAAATCACGCACAGTGTGGAAAAGGTGGATAGAGAAAAATTAGTTTATCGCACAACACTAGAACCAGGGGGCACTCAAAGTAGCTGGTGGGAAGGAGCGTTTGGTCTGTCAAGGGGAAGTATTTTTTCATCCAGAAGGTTATCAGTCTGTGGCATTTACTACCAGAAGAGGTGATGGAAGCATCCAGCCTGCATAGATTTAAGAAAGGGTTAGACAAATTCATGGAGAATAGGTGTATCAATGGCTACTAAAATAGATGCCTAGATTGAAGAGGCAAGATGCCTCTAGGTTGGGGAGGCAAGATACCTCTAAAGAGAGAGGTGAAGGTTTTGCCTTTGTCTTCTGCTTTATAATGCCCCGAGCGATTGATGGACCACTGTGTGAGATGGTTTGTTGGACTAGAAGGGCTGTGGCATGATGCAGCAGGACTCCTCTTATGTTCTTAATATCATGTTGTTCCAGTGTTGGGCAACTGCCCGCCTTGAGTGAGCAAACACTAGGGTGAGTTCTCACTCAGCAGTTTAATATGATTTTAATCTAGGATTGTTTTTTTTTTCTAATCAGTACTGAAAATTATTTCTCCAGAGTTGCATTATAACTCGCACTAAAACAGACTTGCTCATTCCCACTCTTCCTTCTTCAAGTGCTTGGCATGGTCATTCTCTCCTCTTCTTCCCCTCCCTATGCAGTCAGCCATTGAGTGCCAGTCCATCCTTCAAACTGTGACATGATTGGGCCAGGAAACTCAAAGAACAGAGCTTCATTCCACTGGTGTCTCTCTCTCTCTCACTCACACACACACACACACACATATATATATATATATACACATAATTTTCAATCCATGGGTAAGAAATGACCTGTCTTACTATAATATAAGCTAAGAGGAAAATATACTTCAACAAAGAAGCAGTTCTCCTCTCCCTCCTGTCTGAAAACAGGGTGTGGAGACCCAATCTCATTGTCTTGCATGCTGTCTTCCCCCAAGCTGCTGAAGTGGATTTCTGCTCCTGCAGAAAACTCCACTTTTAACCGAAGGAAACAATTGTTTCATTTTCCTTTCACTTTTGTTTGCAAGGAGAAGTGAGAAAAGGAATTGAGGATACATTGTTCCTCCTTGCAGAGACTGGATTAAAGAGGGAGATGAAGCTTCTGCCCTGTCTGCTTTTTTGCATTCTTGTCCCTCCTCCCTCCTGACTGGTGACATTCTTAGCCTCCCCAGTGGAACACTTGTAATGATGAAGATTGCAGTGAAAAGGGGGGAACATCAGAGGAAATCAGTGCTTATAATTGGATGAGAGGAAATGGGGAGAACACCCTTAAAAATATGATTTCCTCTCAAAAAAGTCCACTTCACCGTTCCCATTCTGCAAAATAAAACAATCTGATCCTCAGAACAGCACTGAGAACTCATTTTATCCACATACAGATAGCCGTCTTTTGGGGAGCTTTAGTCCACAAAAGGTACAGTTTCTTTAAAGACTATGGGAAGCCTGAAGACTCAAAACGGTCTCTAAACTGATCATATACTGTGTGGGAGCACACCCTAGGCCATTTTTGCCTAAAGGGATACTTTGTCCTGCCAAGGACGGAGGGAAGGTTGTATTTTAATGTATATTTGATACTGTTTTATGGCAGAAATAAAATACCCAATAAAAAGAGTGATAAAAAAGGAATCAGTAAGAGTAAACCATCACTGAGGTAGAATCATTGTCCATTTGCAGCTGCTGCTATAGGCCCACAATATCTTGTTCATCTGATATTGGAACTTCTCCTTGAGACAAGAGAAGTATTATCATTAAATGTCCCAAGTTAGCTGTGGATCACAAACAACAGTAGCAGATGGAAATGATTTCATCTTAGTGATGGTTTACTCTTACTGATTTCTTTTTACCACTCTTTTTTATTGGTATTTTTGTGCTTTTGCAGTGAAGCTGGGTGAGATCACTTCTGTTTCACACTGGTTTTCCCAGACAGCATGAAAAACATGAGAATGCAAAAGCTATTGACACTCTCATGAAATTATCAAAGGAATAAAATGCTGAGATGAGATTACACAGCACAAGACAAACTGCAAGACGTCATCAAACACAGCCCCAGTTCTGAGAAAATATTTGACAAATAAAAAGTAGCAGAAATGCCCTCCACATAACTGCTAATTCTCACCACAATTACTTGACAAATGGATTTTGTCACATCAGTCTCCCCTGCCACACATTTTTTTTTCCTGGTGTCCACAGATAGGTTTGTGAAATAAATGACATATACAGTGCATGTGAGAAAGAAAAGAGAAGACTGAGAATATATAGTAATTTGTGTGGCTTTGAGAGGGAAACCAGAGAACAGGAAGAAAAGAGGACACATAGAGCCTGTTTGCACTTCACTCACTGGAATGTGAACTGGCATGTGAAAATCCTACCTCAAACCATCTCTAAGCTGCCTCAGAGATGTGGGGAGGCTGTTTGTTTTTCATTTGTTTTTTACTTTGTGTGAATGCAATCAAAGGGTGTTTTTCCACTGTCACTTGAAGTACCCATTAAGTACCCATTAATGGGTACATAATGGCATTTTTGTACCCATTAATGGGTACTTAATGGGTACTTCTAGTAACAATGGAAAAACACCCAAAGTCTCCTTCTGCACTGGACCTTATTCCAGATTACATATCTGAATAGGGACCCACCACCTCATGCTAGTGCAGACTGCTAGGGCCTGCTATAGTCTGCCCCAGCACGTGAATGGCAGGTACCTAAGTCCTCTTGTCCTCACTAGAATTTCCAGGCTTCTGAAATTTTCAAAGATTCAGGGTGATTGTACACTGGCATACTGGACTAGGCTCCAGGAGAGTTAAACAGCTACTACGTGATTGCTGAAATACCTTTTTGAGGCAAGATATTAGAGATCCAGGCAGTGTGGGTGATCGTTGAGCTTCAGATAATCTGTCCTCGCTTCTAGGGATGTGCATGATTATTCAAAATAGTCATCATTCGTAAGAATTCAGATGAATTCAGACATTCATATATGAATCCATTGTCTGGGCATTCAGATTTCTGAATTCTAACATCGTGAGTTATTTGTACAGATAAGTCGAACATTTGTATCTGCACAGGATGAAAATTGGATGCATACAAAACGTGTATGGATGCATATGGAGGCATACGAGATACGTATGTACCCATACAGATACAAATGTTCAAATTATTCACAGAAATACATGCGAATATATTTGTATTGATTCAACTGTCCAGACACTCATTGTTCCTTATTCATACAAATTTGTATTTTTGAATATTCAATTCATTATGAATCGAATGTTGAAAATTGCATTCTTGCACACCCCTACTTACTTCCATCAGATTTCAGGGGTGTTTTTCCACTGTCACTAGAAGTACCCATTAAGTACCCATTACTTAATGGGTACTTCTAGTGATAGTGGAAAAACACGCTAGGCCTGGGTTTAAAACTAAAACTTCTTGGCCACCATTGTTGATCAAGAGAACCAAAGGAGTGAAACTCTTTTATTTTTATTTATTTATTTTTATTTATTTATTTGACAATTTTGATCTTATCCAACATGCTATCCTTCTGGAAAAACTATGGGTAGCTGCAGGTAGCTAAACTATGAAACTCTCCAGGGATGAATATTATCTCCCATGCTTTTGAACATCTATATAAAGCCACTGGAAGCAGTGATCAGAAGATTTGGAGTGAGGTGCTATTAATATGCTGATGACACCCAACTCTCTTTCTCTATTCCATTCAATACAGGGAAAAAGTTGAGGTGTTTGACACTTGTCTTGGGCAGTGATGGGCTTCATAAAGACCAGTAAACTGAATCGAGACATGACAGATATACTGTGTGACACAGACTTTAGTGGGGCCCACAAAATAGGGAAGGTTCATGTTTTTTATTGGCTTGCAATCTCTGTAACTAGAAACTCAAATGGTGGCAGTGGCCAGAGATGCCTGCTTCTAGCTTTGGCTAGTTTCCCAGCATCTAAGAGGACCCTGTCCCTGATATAGTCCCAAAGCTGTGGAATAGCCTTTTGAGATACGTGAAACACTGTTTTCCTGCTTTTCTGTATTTTAATTATTGTAACCCACCCTAAGCCTCAAGTCAAAGGGCAGGATATAAACATAAATTAATACAACAAATGACTAAAGTTAACTTCAGCATGCATGGCATTCTCACTGCAAACAAGAATTCTGCTATCTAGACAGAAGAAGTATCTAGGCTGCATCTTTCAAGGCTTTCATTCTCACCCTCCAAAGTTGGGACAGAGTAAGTCATCCATAATGTAAATGGCTCCCAGCATGGGCCACTGTCTGCCCCTCATATGCGGCCAGATCATTGGATCTGACCCAAGATCAGATCTACCTTACAATCTAAAGTGGGGGGAAATCAATATACAGAAAACAACTAGAGAAGGGAAGGGAATGAGGGTATGAGTTGGGATAATAAGGAGTGGGAATTGGCAGGCAAGCATTTACAAAAAATGCATATTTTTCTGAGTCTTCCGCATTTTAACTCCAATTCTTTATAGTCATCCAAACTGACCATTTCTTGTCACTTTAAGAATAGTGAAGAAGGCACCTGCTACTTGTCACTTGTTCTCATCTCATTTATAAACAATGATTCCAGAGACGGTTTTGCTTCCAACTTCTATCCTGTCTTTGGCTTGAAAAGGTGCTGTCCAGACCAGATGCAATTATCACAGCTCCAGGAGGGCTGTTTCATGACTATGGTGGGTAAATGGGTGATAAAGAAAATTGCCAGTCCTAGTCTTTGTAAAAGGAGAAAGCCTTCTGCCATCTTCTGGCCATTTGAAGAAGAACATTTGTTTCTGTGTATTGCAAAGATTGCTTAAAACTCCAAAATACTAGCACAGGCAGCTTCAAAATCATATTATTCACAGGAAAAGCATCGGGGGGGGGGAGGATAGGGAGCCTAATTTGGAGCAAATACATGCAACTCAAACAGAAATAAATCTCAGCTTTGCAGAGAAGAGTATGGGAACCGGAGGTGATTCAAGGTGGAGCTCTTTTATAGATTCATAGAGTCATAGAGTTGGAAGGGACCTCAAGTGTCATGGAGTCCAACCCCGCCACTAAGGCTGTGATGGCAACTGTCCCCCCTTTCGCTAAAATCCTCGCTGAAATCCTGTCCTTTGCCTTCCATGCTTCCTGGCTACATGGCAGACTTGTAGCCAGCAAGTATGCAGAGCAAAGAGGAGGATTTCAGCAAGGATTTGAGTGTGGTGAAAGCTCTGTCTCCCTCCTTTCCCCCTGTCAGTTGTGGGTGCGAGGAAAAGGAGAGACACAGAGTTTTCACCACGCTAAAATCCTGCCATTTGGTCTGTATACTTGCTGGCTACAAGTCTGCCTTGTAGCCAGGAAACATGCAAGGCAAAGGACAGGGGGAAAGGAGGGAGACATGGAGCTTTCACCATGGGCTGGAGGAGGGAGGGGGAAGGGAGGGGGGAGGAGGGATTCCCCTGTCTATCCGTGCATGCGTGTGGGTGTGAGTGTGGGTGTGTAGGAGGGAGGGTTGGGAGGGGAGGAGGAGGATGTTCCTTAGGAGGGATTCATGGGGACAGGCGGGTTCGACTGGAACCCGCGTTGTTCTCCCTTACCATGTCTTGCTTCCACCCACTTTTTTTTTCCACCTCCATGCGGACGCACCCTTGGAAGCAACATATTTGAATCTGCAAGAGCCACAAAGGCACAAAGAGAAAGCTTTGCCCCTCGTTCGGAAGAGATATGAATCAAACGTGATCAAAATGCAAACTTTTTTTTACAATTATGTCTCTGGGTACACACCACCCCCTTCCTAAGTAGTCCATTCAGAAAAAACTGAGAGTTGTCCTAAGAGCACTTGGCTTACATTTGATGTCACAATAGGCAGTCTAGCATGGATATTCCCCATATGGTTTTCTCCTATCAGCTAACAAAGCTTAAGATCTGAACTTTCATCCTTCACCAGTGCTTTTCCTTGTGGGATATATAAGGCATCAAGGGTGTCTGTCTGAAGCGCAGCTCCCCTTGCATTTGGCCAGACCTTTACCAGAAGACCTGAAGCCATGTGGCTAAGTGTCCTGCAGGAATCAAATCACTGATTCTTACTTCCTGAGTAGCAGTTAATGATCACAGAGCCCTATAAGAGTATGTTGCTATTTTGCTGACTGGGGCTACCCAGCCAGCTCTGGCTGACTGCATGTTACAAAAAGCTCTGCCAGACTCTATAGAAACTGTCCTTATGTAGTCAACTATCCAGTCTAATATTTGTTTTTAGTTGGTAATGACTACAAGAAGCAAAGCACAAAAGCTGCTTGTAATACACTGAAAAAGGCAGCTTGGCATCATAGCACAAGATCAGGCAACCCCACAGCTATCTGTCTGTCTACCATTTAAAATATTTGTATGCTGCTTCCCAATAAAATATAACCTCAAAATAGTATACAAAGAATAAAAATAGCTACAATAATGGTAGTTACATAAAAACATTATTAAAATCAAGGCTGGGGAAAACAAACATTCACTCTAGAAAGGCCCTGGTAAAAAGATGAGTCCTCAACTGGCACCTAAAGAATGGTTGGTTTGGTTGTTTGGGGGTAAAGTGACCTACAGAGTAATGAGTGTTCTCATCGCCTCCTCATTTCTTGGTCTTTGCAAGTCGGTAGAGTTGAGTGCTTGGGAGTGAATTCACTACCTCCAACAGCCTCAGCCCTGAAAAACCTTCCCTTTCCCCTTTCCCCTTTTCTTTTTCTTTCCCCTTTCCCTGAGCCCAGTGTTGCTCTGAGCCGCTGGTCATTTTAACTCAGTATTGTTTACCCTGCTTCTCATCACTCTGGTTTCTCCAGACATTTTGCACATCAGGTCTTATCAACCCCACCTGGCACATCTAGCTGCTTGGGGCTCATAGCAGATTTATTATGTATTTATTTTAGTTAGTTTATATCTCCTCCTTCACACTAAGTACCCAAGATTGGGTGACAGGATAAAATAAAATAAAAACTTTAAGTAGTTATGAAACAAATGATTGCAACCTGGTTGGAAATAACCAATTAAAATAATAAAAGCAGTGAAAATGATAGTGCAAGCCTAAAAGAGCAGAACAAAAGTATCAGAGAAAGATATCTAGTAACAAAAGACACCTTTAAAAGATGCATCTTAAGCTACATCTAGACAGAGGGAATACAGTGCTATTGTGGAACCATTATGATGGGGTTGTCATAAGTATCTGAGATAACCCCACCCACAGTTCTGCTTCCCCTCTGAAAATGAGCTGAAAACTGTTGCTGAAAAACCCAGTGCTGGTCATGGGTTATCCAGCAACAACAGTTTTTGGCTGCCTACTTACCTTCTGTATGGCGCAGCTACAATTGTTCCATCCAGTGTACATGTGTAGAGGCCAGAACAGAAGCCCACACATGCATGGAGGTTACAGTAGTACATCTGGGCATTCCAAAAACTGATAACCAGATGCATGTCTAACTTAAAACACGCAAAACAAGAGATAAGGGTGAGGGATCAATATCCCATTATTTCTTGTTGCACATTATTTGGCTGCCCTCTAAAGGCAGCCTTAACCAGAAGTCAAAAACTGTATAGTGACAACATCTTGACTTGGGCATCTCAGGTTGTTGGGAGGGAGAGGTCACCACAAAGAAGGCCACTTCATGTGATATCACATCACCAGCCACAGAGGAAAAAGGCATACAGGAGGCTTCACTACTGATCTTTTAATAGTTCTGGATCTAGTATAACTAAGGACATCAGTCTGGCAAACACTGTCTCTAGTGTTTCTTGCAGCAACTCTTTAGCTTTACTTTTTCAACTCTACTTGCAGAATTAACCTTAGGACTGTCTTAACATATGTTTTATATGAAGACAGTCTTGGGCTATGGTTGCCCTGTGATGCACTTTGCAAAGAGTTTGAAGGAGCAAGAGGTCCCCTGTAGTGTCATACTTTCATCATATACAAGCTGTTCAGTTAGGTCAGACTCCGTGTGGACCACTAGTGCCACCCAGTGGAAATACTGCATTTCCTTTTCTGTCTGGTTTGTGGGATTCTGTCTGTGTTTGTAGATTTTTCCATACCATAAGGGACAAATCTACACTGTTGATTCTCATTCCTGTTCTTTCATTCAGCTACATAGTGTTGCCCCTTAAGACATTTAGTATGCTGGTCTTGTGCTGGTTTTGTTCTGTAGCTTGATATGAACCACCATGCGTATCCCAGAATCTATACTTTATTAAGACTTAACCAAACAGTAGAGTGAATTCTTCCTTCTTTTTTCTGTCAGTGGGTCTGTACCTGCACGTGCCAATTCATAATAACAATAACAAACAAACTTTTGTGTTTTGGAGCATATGCAGTTAAACAAGCCCAACATCATTCATGTCTAATTGCTGTTGATAATAACATAGGTTACACATGCACTATTTTTAAACTTTGGGCAATCTTTGCCCTCCCTGCCCCACCCCTGAAAGAAGAATTTTGAAAGGCAAGCCCCCCTGTGGATGATGTATGTTTTTTTGCAAGAAATTGTCCGCCATTCTGCTGTTCTGAAACTGTCCTCTCTGTTCCTATAAGAGGCCCAAGAGCAGCGGTGCTGTTCCAGGGGGCCAAGCAAATAACCCCCCAAATTGTTGGCAAATGGGACTCAAATGCCCTGTCACATTGTGCATTTTGCCCACACCTATGAAACAACAATGCACATCTGAGGACAGCTTGTCTCCCTTTAAAAAATTCAACAGACATGCAAAAAGAGGGCAGCCTTGTCTTTCCTGTTCTAGCTAGGATAGGTGTTGAGACTCACTTGTGTTTCCGAAGACTCTCTTTCCCTTGTAAACAGCTTCAGAGGTGGGCTGTTAGAGCCTTCCAGTTGAGTGGCATGCTTGGGGACTGCCAGAGGTGGTCTAGGCCAAGTGAGTCCCTGCCCCTCCAAGGGTACATCCCCATGGCCATTTTAATCCAAATTCAACTCAAATTTGGGAAGAAGTGTCCCTATGGCTACTGCAATTAATCCTAATCGAATCTGAATTCGACACCCAGCATCCCTATGCAATTCCCTATTCCCGGATTTTATGAGGACTATCGTGCCTACATCAGGAGAAAAAATAGTCCTGATGAAAACTGGACTCCTTTCCCTTTTTGAAGCCAAGTCCTCTTTATTTCCCCCACATGGGGACAATACTGGGCTATTTGGGCTGGAGGTCTAGCATTCTGGCCAATGGCAGCCAGCTGTGGGTGTTTTTTTGCAGATGTAAAGCTTCCCCTTCCCTTGCCAGCCTCACAAAAGCTCCATGTGGCACAAAAAAGGCAGGAAGGGCTTGTCTTTATTATTTAGCATTTTCCCTTGAAACATGTATCTTTTGAAGGGAGACGCTTAGGAAGCCTGAAATGTGTGTTTTTTTAAATGATACATTTTTGAAATGATACATGTATTGTGCTGGGTTAGATGCCGGAAAGAGGGAGGAAAGGGAAAGTAACTTGACATTTGAAGTCCCTTCCCTTCATGTTTGCTTCTTGCAGGCATGGGGGCTGTGGCTGGAAGCTGCTGTGGAAGTTTAAAGCCCTTTTCTTTACATTCTCTTGCAGCCGTGAAACCTCTTGCATGAGACGTTTGATTTGAAAAACCTTTATTTTACGTTCCCTTGCAGCTGTGGAAGTTAAAAGCCTTTTTTTTACATTCCCTTGCAGCTGCAGATGAGTGCCCTTTTTGCTGGTAATCTCAAAAGGGGGATGTGAAAAAGAAAGTATTAAGCTAGAATTTATTTTTTTTTAAACTTCCATTTTGCTGTTTCCATTGCAGGCAGCTTTTGCATGGGGGTGGGGGGGCTTAATGGTCCTGTTTTTTACATTTTAAAATTGCCCCAAAACCAGAACTAAAAAACTACATGGGGACAGCTACATTTGGATTAATTGATGGGCACTCAACCCAGATTAAAAGTAGTCCCAAAAAAATAGTCCAAAGGGACTATTTCAGGACTAAATTCCCTGCATGAGGATGCAGCCCAAGACACGCCAATTCCATTGCTGCAGGGAAAAGAAGAAATATCCAGTCTTTGTATCACTTAATAAATGCTCCCTCCGAAGCACCAATGCACTGCTGCCACAGAATACTAGCTCCATGCAAGAGCACAGGTTCACCAGTGGGAGGGAGGCAGGGAAAGTCTCAAGATAAACGAGTCCCTGGAAATCATAAATCTGGGAAGATCTCTAGCGTGGTCATGCTTAATAATTTCCAATTCTTCAAAAACTAAGGTGGTGTCTGTTCCAATTCTGTGCTCTGAAAAAACAGTGGTCACTGCAGGGAAGTGACTGCTGAGATTACAATAGATGAGTAGGGACAGATTAACTCTTTCCTCCTCTGCTGATTAAAATTTCTCATTCAGAGAGATGGATTTGCATCAGGAGGGGAGAAATTAGTCTGTTTGTGATTGGACAAATAGAGCTAATGCTGCGTTGCTCTTCACACGGGTGGTGTTAAGTTGCAGCTCCCATGGTCAATGGCAAGAAATAATAAGAGTTTTAGTGTAGGGCATTAGAAGACCAGGCTGCCAGTGGAGTACCCCAAGGGATGTCCACTTTACATGTGATCTACCTGGACCGGTTTCAGAGGCCAAGAACAAAAGTTTCCTGCCTCCAAAGTTGCTGGCAGTGAGCAAGTCCATGATCTGTGTGGTGACCACGTGTGGGACAATGGTCTGGTATACCAGCTAGATAGCTTGTAGCAGACTGTGGTGCCATTTTCACACTGTAGCAGTCTAGCCAGTCCTCTGGGTTGATTTACTGACCCAGGGCAAACATAATTTGAAAAACCAAAGACTGTAGCTTGTCAACTCTTCTCTTAAGGGTAGAATTCCCTTAACATATATTCCCTTTATGTATATTCTAAAAAAGATTGGTGTTAAGCAGCCTAGAGAATGTTTTATGTGTATATGTTTAAAGGTGTGAAGGGTCTTCTGTCAGTATTTGATTATCATTAAAGATCTGGAATTAACAGCTGCTTCTCTCCTCTTGCTTTTGTGATCATCCTCTGGAATTTTCTGTCTTCTCTCCATAGAAGTCTCGACCGGGTTGATTCTGTGGAAATCATGTTGCCTCCAAAATTTCCAACCTGGGAGGAGGAATACAACCAGATCACAGAGAACCTTAATGAGTCCAGTTGTATTAACCAGGTGAGAACCAGCAAAAGCTGTTTACCTCAAGAAAGAGCAGCCTTTCTAGAAAAGAGTAATGGGCAGGAAAATTAGGATCCACAAGGGGAAGTATTTTTTCACCTAGAGGGTCATCATTCTATGGAATTTGCTATCAGCAGAGGTAGTGACAGCAACCAGCCTGGATAGCTTTAAGAAAGGATTAGACAAATTAAGGGAGGACAGGTGTATCAAGGGCTACTAAAACTGATGCCTATATGGATGGATGTCACTGATGTCCACCCAGCCCTGTTATGGGACTTTTATAACTCAGAATAGGATCAAAGGCATTAAAATATTGTAAGAAATAAATGAAAGGAGAAGGAAGCATTCTGTTATGCCTATACATCTGGCACATTCTGTTTTAATAGGATTCAGCTGTTCTCATTCAGTACATGTAATTCCTGAACCCCATTTGTCTGTAACCCATAAGTCCTCTCAGCTGCCTACAGATATCAAATAATTCACAAATGAAAACGGTATGCTAAGGAGGTTTAAAATATACACACACACAAACAGAAATCTCTAGTGTTTGTTTCTTAGGGTGTTCAGATTCTGCAATCACCTCCCAGTGATCTTGCTAAATGGCAGGAGGCAATCCTGGGGCAAACCCAGACTCTTGCCTTGTCTTCCATTTCCTTGTGGGATCTCTGTTCTTGCAAAAGTACCTGGATGTAGGAAGCACCTGCCCACTTCCCTTTCTCTCTCTCTCTTTTTCACTTCCTACATCCAGGTACGTTTGCAAGACCAGCTATTCCAACAGACAAGGTAAGCAATCCGGCATAATGGAAAACATGGCATCAGAACTGGATTTTCTGTCCTGCCTTTATTGCGCTTTTTGGGTTCCATATCTCAGAAGTATATTGGGATTGCCAAGGGTATGTGTGACAATCCTAGTATAGCCTGGGAAAATTGCAGTTTTTAAACCACAGCTGTAGTCATCTTTATCAAAAGCTGAAGAAAGAACAGCAAGGAAGCTGCATAGGAAGGCACACCTTGCTGAAATAGTCCATCTTATTAAGAAACAGGACTCAAAATTCACTAACTCCAACCACACCCAATTGGGGATGTACACAAATGGGTTTTTTGCATTCTATTCGCAACAAACTGAATGTTAGAAAATTTGTATTCATTCAAATAAATCCCCCTCGAATGTGGTAGGATTCTATTCGATACAAATGTATTCATATGAATTCGTACAAATATCCAATACGAATGCGTACGAATCCTGCATATGGATCCTATACAAATGCGTTATTATTGGACGCGTATCCTATATGAACACATATGTTTTGGATACATATCGGATACATATCCTATACAAATGCATACGTATCGATACATATCCAATACGTATCCCCAGTTTAACAAATGTACAAACTATTTGTACAAATGTTCCAAAACATTCAAATTCATACAGATGTTAAGTACAAATGTAACATTCAAGTCATGTACAAATATCTGAATTCATATGAATTTGTATGAATAATGAATATTACGAATATTCGTGCACATTGCTACACCCAATACCTGATCATCCTTCCTCAGTTTGTCCTCAGTTTGGGTCACTATTGTTCACACCTTCCTGTTCCTGTCCTCACTCCTTTACAAGACCTTTTTAGATATCCACCCCTCTCCACCATCAAAATACCCCCTGCGCTCTGATAGGATAAAAATTCTGTGACTCAGCAACGTGTAATCATACCCTGGGTAAAGGGGAAGGCAAATTCATGCAGGATCCACCCACTATAGTATAGTTCAGCCCCTCTAGTCCTCTTCTCAGATCACACCCCAAAAATGAAAATGGAGGAAGACTCTATAATAGCTTGAGACCTGTAAAAATCAAGACTCGGGAAAGTATGATTAAAGTGAGGAAAATCCATAAATAAAATGGATAAAACTAAAATGATGTGAGCATTGCGGTCTGAAGATGGACTGAAGAAGGATTAAAGCGAAGGTGTGACCACAGCCTAAGAGAACAAATTTCCTTACTGTTAGCAGTAGCCCAGGGATTGGGTTTATGAAGGTTGTAGGAAATGTTTTCAATATGGTTTTAAGTAAGGCTGCAGTAACACACAGGCTTGATGTCCTCTCCATTTACCCAGGGAGCTTTGCATCCATGCTGTTGGGTGCAGCAAGGGCTGTATAGTCACAGACACTAATTGGCTTCTGGACCACTCCAACACGCAGGAGAGACAGTTTACTAGTAAGCTAGGCAAATGGACTATTGGGATGGGTTGCTGAAGGGGAGTCACACATAGCCTAGTGAATGACTGAGAAGTGATATAAATTGGTTTCGGATAAATTGGAAGAGGTTCAGAACATGTTACCATCTGGAAAAAAGGATAGGAGTGAAGAGGCAATTAAAGCAGGTATAACATGTAGTGGAGGCAGCATCTGCCATTAAAGATATAGCACTGCTGTCCATTTTTTCTATATGATAACCCTAATGACAATGATCAGAGAAGCGGAAACAAAAGTCCTATGAAGAGATGGAGGAATCTAGATGGAGATTCTCCAGAATTTCTTCCCTGGGATGCTAAAAAGTCACAGCATTTCCAGCATCTCAACAACAACAAAGCTGATGGGGGAGAGCAAAGAGAGAAAAGAGAAAATGGTTTGTTACTTTCTCCTTCCTTCCCCCTGCTGTTTTCAGCTAAAAGCATTAGAGAAAAAACTGTGGGGAAAGTGACAGTACTATCTCCCAGCTGCTCCATCCAAATAGTAGTTTTGCAGGAGAAAATAATGGTAACATTTTCCCTTCCCTAGGAACTAAGGCCTGGTAAAAGGAAAGCTTTAGCATGGCAGGGCAGAGGCAGGAGGGCACATTTCCCAGTGTGACAGAACCTAACATCACATATGAGATGACTGTCATTGGCTTTGCATCCCTTCTGAATATGTCTGAGCTCTATAGCCTCTGTAAAGGATACAGGCCTTAAAAGAGGATACTTTAGGCTCTTCCCCATGGTGCAAACCAAGAATGAGTAATATGGAAATCCCTAAACAGGTTTAGAAGTGATGTTGGTAGAACAAAAGATAATCTTGCTAAATGGAATTATCTAGAATACTCTTCCATTTTATGTGAACGTGGTGCTGAACAAGCAACCTAACATCTGTATTCCTGTCCAACATGTCCTGTTTCATGTATGATGGGGGAACTGCTCAGTGCCATAGATAATGCAGTCGCTGTTGCTCATTTGGTCAATAATTATTTAATTTTATCTATATTTGTCCTTATTTTATTGGTACTATTTTTAATGCTTTATTGATCTGAATGTTGTTTTTAAAACTCATTTATATATTCTGTATAGTATCTTCCTTTTTTAAAGCTTGTTTAGCTAAATGCATTGCAATGCTTTTGACATGAAATTAAGAAAACACTAAGGCTGTGTTCCCACCTGAGTTTTTGAAAATGCTTTGCAAAACAAAATAACAAAACTCGATGCAAACATCTTCATTAACTTTAAATCGTTGTCAACCCTGATTCTGCTGTTTCCACAGAAAACACTTCAAAAACACATTGGGGAAAGCAGATCTTTTCCTCCCCACCCTTTGCCAGCCAGGGTGTCCACTCATTTCTCCTGATTGGGTTTGATCCCATGATGACGGAGCCAAGGTTGGGGAATCCTAGATCCCCCTCCCCTTCCCTCCTGCTTTTGCTTCTGCCGTTTGCTTCTCCATAGCAAAGCAAAACCTTTCAGCAAGCACAACCATGGGGATTGCTTCCAGAGCCCCCCTCCATCTCTCCTCCAACGCCCCATTTTACGATGTTGCACAAAATCATCTCCCTAAGCCTTCCCCTTACTTTGTCCTTCATCACAATTTTCTCCCACCTGCCCACACAGGAAAGAGCCAGTCCAGGTGAAAAAGGAGAAAGTGATGGGAAGCATGGGTGGGAAATGAAACTTTGTTATCAGTGTGAAGTGGAGTGGGTGAATTGTTACTTGTTATCAGTGTGAAGTGGCTGAAAATGAAACCGTGAAGTGGTCTGCCAAGGGGAAAAGGCTTCAGCACTTTAAATCTGGCAAGGGGCTGGCCTGCAGGGTGAAACTCCACCTGTTTCGTGATGCATCTCCCCAATACTGTTGTACTGTTCTCAATGGAATAAAGATAAAGCATTTTAGCAGCAAAAATGGGGGGAAACACCTGTATTTTCAGGTGTTTTTTTAATTGCAATTTTTAGTGATTTACTCCTCGGAAAACATGGGAACCCAATCTGTAATGGG
>MTQE01003428.1:13503813-13525562 GCA_014337955.1 Aspidoscelis marmoratus | reverse complement strand
AATCTGTAATGGGGACAAAGAAAATTCAAATCATTTTCAAATCGTTTTATGAGTGGAAACAGCCTAAATTCTACAGAGCTTTGTAAAACTATACATAAGATCAGTCTGCAGATGTGATTAAGAACTCTAAACACAAAGTTGTTCTAGTTAGAGTCTGCTTTGATAGTGCAATTGTTCTCATCAGCTGTGTAAAGAATTCTGGGTGGGTTTAGATACCTCCAATCAATGGAAAGGAAAGGTGAAGTGGAACAGTTTCTTCCATATGCTGTGGTCACACCTAAGGTTTAATCCACCTTCAGTCCACCTTAAAAGCGAGATAACACATCAGCAAAGTGACCAGTAATTTTCTTTCCACATTATCTATCCCAAAGGTGAATTTTCTGAGTTATTTAATACTGAAAGAAAACAGATTGTCACTTTGCTGATATATTATCTCACACTGAAAGTAGACTGAAACAGGATTAAACCTTAAGTGTGACCACAGCCATAGTTTGTTATCTATGTTTATTTATTCTAGTTGAGATCATGGTACATCTTTGCCTTTAGTGGATTTACATGTGTCAATGGGCATGAAATCTTGATATAATATGATATTTGTATTCTGTCATAGTATCAATGGCTACTAGAATGAATGCCTAGGTGCATCCTTCAAGCTGGGGGGGGGAGCGGAGCACTTCTAAGGCCATTTGCTGGGATTCGAGAGCAGGCAAAGGTTCATCCTTGTCTCTGCTTGAGATGCCCATGAGCATTTGATGGGCCACTGTGTGCGACGGGATGCTGCACTAGATGGGCTGTGGCCTGATCCAGCAGGCCCCTCTTATGTTCTTATGAAGGAATGGCAGTGGCAGCTAGAGCATCTGCTTTGAATACATAAGATTCCCAGACTGATTCTGCACTGGCCAGCATACCAGACCAACAAGCATACAAGGAATCTCTCTTCCACATTCTGATGTAGTCTAAGGGAGGTCTGCTATACTGGCCACTGTGAAATCACCCCCAGATTCAACCCCTAGACTTTCTATGGAAAAACAAAAAGGAAAACAACTTCTGCATTGTTGAAAAGAACATAGCATGGATATATTCAAGTTGCCTCAGAAGCCAATCCTGACTTGAGGGCACCTTTAGATGGCCAGCACGAGTGATGTGTTGATAAAAAGCACGAGTGATGTGTTGAACAACAGGTTTATCAACCCAGCTAGCTTAGGCATGAAGATTGCCTTTGTGGAGGCCAGGTCTGGTCCTTTCTTTTTTAAAACTTCCATGTGGAATCAGGCTTCATCCTTTTTTCTTTTTCTTTCTTTTTTTTACTACTATGTAGAAGCCAGGCCTGGTCATATTTTTTAACTACCAACCTCCACCTCTACTCCATCTAGAAAGTGGATTTTGGACCTCTTATATGTCCAGTCCCCAGTAACCCTATCTTAGAAAACCTTTGGTAGGGCAATTAAAAATGCCTCAGGTGTGGGATAGGACTAAAACAAAAATTGAAAGATTGAGGATGAACTTGAAAACTGAGTAAGTTAAAATGAGAATTCCAGAAGGTAGAAATACCTCATCAAAATGTTCACCTCACAAAAAATAGTACAACTTGCCAGCCCCCAATTACACTGGCTTAAACCTGAAAGACTCCTTTCTAAACGGACCGCTTACCTGCTAAATCTCTGGATACCCCTCTCATTCTCTTCCCTGAAGTACCCTTAGTTGACAGTGATGGGGTGGAGAATGGAAGCCTTCAGCTAATTCCATTCCTCACTAAGCTGCTTCAGGACAAGGAGGGCTTCTAGCTGCCATCAGGAGGAAAGTCTGGAGGTGGAGATAAAGACAGGGTTTGGGGTTTCACAGGAGCTTCAGAGGGGAGAGTAAGAGGAAAGGGTCAATACCTTTTCAAAACTGAACTCTACCAAACTCAGATGTGTGTTGGGTAGGTGGGAGCTTGACAAATTTTAATTGAAAGCAGGTTTACAGAATGTCTAGAAGCACCCTAAGAATTACTGTATCTCTCCGGGTTTTTCCTGGGAACAATACAAGTCAATTGGGCATTTTCAAAGTTCAACAGCTCACAAAAAATCTCTTCTTTTTCCTGCCCACTCCAAATCAGATCTAAACTTTCATCTACACCAGGGCAGGGTCTGGGCCTTCAGGAATGACTCCAGATGGCAAGAGGCAGTTGTGGGGCCTAAAGAAGACTCCACAATTGCTTGTGCTGTGCTCACTAGATGTGAGAGACAGTTGTGAGCTTTTACCACTTTCTGCCAGCTCCTTTCATTGTCTAAGCTCTTGCCAAAACCCAGAAGCCAGTCAAGCACTTGCCCACTTCCCCTTGGGTTTTTTGCATGCTTGGACAACTTCCAAATATTGCAAGAGCAATGATAATGAAGGGAAGCAGCAGACAGAGGTAAGGGATCTCTATTACCGGAAACCCAGCATGATCACAGATTTTCAGTAAGAGCAATATTATTTATATTGATGTTTATATCCTGTCCTATATCCAAAGGTCTCAGGGCAGGTCTTAATAAAAATCAGTGTTGTGGAATATCTCCTCAGTATTCTGGAAATACCACATTTAAATATGCATGACATTCTTAACAGCCCCGAGAGAATCATAGGCATCCCAGATGTTTTCTACTACAACTCCCAGAAGTTCTGTCTATTTACACTGCTTGACTATTTGACTGTTGTCAAATGAAGTACAAACATTAACAAGGCACTCATTTATCTCATTTCTAGGTTCCAATTATCTAGCAGAACCAAAACATTACCACTGAATCACATATCTCTATTCTATATCCCAGACATTTTCTGAGTATTTTCCCTTAGATGTTGCATCACTTACCATCATCAGTGGCAATTAAAAGACAGACTTTTGCTAAGAACTATGATTAGCATGTGTCATCTCATTTAAAAAATATTTTTTGTCAACCTATTATTTGTATCCAGAGGACTGGGAATTTTTGGTCCTGATGAGTTTTTGTCTCATTGTGCTTGGTCACTTGTCTCATGAAGTATGGGCTATTTTGTCCTTTGATGTGGACGTCATGGGCTAAAGCTGTTTCATGTATACCATTGCTCCCCTGTTTTTCCTGTGGAATGCTTCTATACTGAAGCAATGACATCCCTGTCCCACATGCTTTAATCTTCTCCAACTCTTTCTTCCAGATTTTTGGACAACCCTCATTTATTCCACAGATACTTACACAAGAAGAGCAGGTACTGTCCTTCTGACCATCTTCTACAGCCCCTTATAAAGCTAACTCCTAAAATGACAACCACTAGCATGAGCCTCCCCAAGTTTGGTTGGGTTTCAACCCCATATTCCTCACTACTGGCTTGCGGGGTTGAGCAGGCAGAAGTCATGGTTCAAAAATACCTGAAGATCTGTGCATTAGCAGCCCTTCGTGTTTACAATAGTCCTCCATTACTTACACAAAGTCAGAACACTGATCTTCCTTAGCCTAATCTTTTCTACATTGCCTGGCACAGCTTCTTTAACATTTCAAAGCCAGAATCTATCCCATCTTCCCCTACAATGTTGAGACCTGAACCTAGGACCTTTTACTTGTGAAATATGCACATTTCATTCAGCTGCAGCTCCACTTAAAGCATTCCTCACATCTCCAGCTCTCCAGAAATTATAGGCGAAAGGGGAAGCTTTTTTCAAGCTCTGAAACAATTGTCTGTCACTGCCTCTTTGGTATCATGTCAAAATGTCAGTGAGACAAGATACAGACCTAGGATACGCAGAGCAGCAGAGGTACAAAACAATTTCAGTGATTATGCCAAGCAGGGGTAATGGTGTGAGATGCTCCCTGTTGTCTTTCTGTGATGCAATGAGATTCAAGAGAAAAAAAATCCTTCTGTGTTGACACTTTGGCTGAGTGATACTCCTGGAGATGGGAGAAGGAAACTATTTTAAAGATTTTCTGGATCATCACACAAAACTGGAAAAGGCTAAATAAAGTGGGTTGGGAAAACAAGTTTGCTCTTATTGCTCTAATTTAAATAGTTATGAATGATTAATTCTTTACTGGGGGCTAAAATATGGAGTAGAACTAATTAAAAGCCATTTCTTATTTAATTCTAATGGCAAAAACATCATTAAAGTATATGTGGCATAACTGCATTTCAAAGAACTTTTGATCAAGTGCTCAGTGGAGTCCTAGTCTAAAATATTAGCTTCAGAAGAATTACTTAGGTTTGGATTTGATGTAAATAATTTAAACCAGAGTTTGACAGTTTCCTTTTTGGACTCCAGCTTCCACACTTTATTGCCTAAGGGTTATGGGAAATGGAAACCAAAAATGAACTTTTGCAGAGTGTGGTATAACCTTTAGGGTATGAGCAAATACAACCCAGAAGTAGATTATTAAAGTTGTCTCACCAGAGATGGCAAACAGAATTTTAATAGACTTGGGAAATTTCGCATGCCCATCTTTTAGGAATCTTACATTCCTGTACGAGTTGTGGCCCACCAAGCTGAATATAATTCAACAGCAACTACTGTGACCAACCAAAGATTTGGAAAAAGCCTCATGGCAGAAGCAAGCACCTCCTGCCTAACCTTTGAAAGGGGGAACCTCCTGCGAAAGTGGGGGAAACTGCTACAGCAGCAACATCCTTTGGAGGATTCCGCATGGGTGCAATGGTCTGATTTATGCCCCACTGCCATGCTGGCCTTTGAACCAGAATTTTGGGCTGCACACATTATACAGCCCAACATCTGAGTACAGTTCTGGGCCCTCAATAGGGAGGCCAGCCAGGGAATTCATCTGTTCACATGGAATTGCATGCAGAGCCTTCCAAGTGAACAAGAAGGACTGCTCCAAACCTCTGTCAGTTTGACAGGGGCCCTCCTACCCCCTTGCCAATCCCTGTGAAACACAGCTCCATCTAGATGGAATTTTGATGGACCATCTAACTTTGGTGCCTACCTGATCAAGCAACAATGAAAATGCACCTAGACAACTGCTTTACAGATCACAAAATAGGGCTGGAGGTAGTTTCCTGGTGCACAAATTCTCCAAACAGCATTGTGTTGCAAAGAAGAGGCTACCTTGTTCAAAATACCAAACAGTCAATAATCCTTGACAGTTTTTTTTTCATTATGCATCATTCTTATAAGCAAACAACTTGGCAGACATGATGAAAGTATCAAAAAAAAGAAGAAGGGGCCTTAAGATTTATGGAATAAGAGATCTTTGTGTAGGAAGACCATCTGACTAGCTTTGTCCTTCCAGGCAAGGGAGTCCGAGTTGAATGACCAATATGAAGGGATGTGTGAATCAGCCTACAGTGAAGCAGAATCAACTGCGGTGGAAGTATTGGACCTGCCTCTTCCTAGCTACTTTCGATCCCGGAGCCACAGCTACCTCCGAGCCATCCAAGCAGGCTGCTCCCAAGAAGAAGACACAGTCTCTGTTCGGTCTCTTTCTCCACCTCCAGCCAACAGCATCAGTGGCAGTCGGACACTTCCCAGCAACAGCAGTAAGTCAGTCCTTTTGGGGCTGGAAAGGGTGTAAACGGGTGAGGGTGGTGATGGTAACAAGACATTGCTTGACAAGCATCTCGTGTGTTGTGCAGCAGTCCTTTGTGTGTGAATTTCAGATCTGCAAGTAGATAAAATTTTATTTGATCAGCCCTATAGCCATTTCAACTGACAATACAATTACAAACAGAAAAAACAGGAACAGAGGGCAAAGGAAGTGACCGACTTTCTATTTCTTCTTTTCTTTCAGAAAATATCCTCTTTTGTTAATAGCTTTTAAGATAAAAAGACTGACTCTGATTATGGAAGCTCTTTCTTGACTTTGTAAGAGTAGAGACATAAGATCACTCCTATTGGAGGACTGTATCTTAGACAATATTGGATGTAAAAATCTAGATCGAAGTTCATCATATGCTGAACATTCCATAAGAAAATGTTCAACACCCTCAACAGATTCATCACCCCAAACGCAGAGTCTCTTACTTCTTGGGATATTACAATAACATCCAGATTCCATCATGATACCAAGTTGTTCAAATCTAGCCCTGGTAAACATTTTTCTTAGAGGTAATGGAATAGAAATAGTTAAATATTTTTCTAGATGAATATTCAGTTTATGGGAGGTTAAAAATTTAGTAGCAGTGGACCTAGCAAGCATAGTTGAGCATAAGTATCATAGATGCATTGTCTGAGAACTTGTTGATCTGCAAGTAGTAAATCGTGGTGCTTATGGAAAAACTGAATTGGTAGAGTCACTTCTGAAAACTATGCAGAGAAATTGGGAGAAACAGGCAGTTTCAATTCACCATCTTCCACTTAAAGAATACCATGGGAAGGTACCAGTCACCATTGCTAACTGGAGAATAACACAAGCTTAACAATCTTTGCAGATACCAAAATCCTTCACAGTTCCTCCGATACAAACTTATAAATCTAATGGAAATAAAACCATAAGTAATGGAGGACTACTGTAAACAAAACTTTGAGCACCATAGAAATTTCATGGTCAGTTTGGCTTCAGAGAGGTAATGGCTGAAATTGGGCTTAAGGGTGCTCGGCAATTTCTGGACATACTGAATGGTGCATTCCATTTATTTACTTTGCTGCTTGTAATTTCATAATCATCTAAAACCACTTATAATCCATAAGTGTTTTGCTTATCCCTTGTGAGTGACTCTAAGAAGCATATGGAGTAGTTTATCTGAAAGGTAGAGGATACAGTGGTACCTCGACATACAAGTGCCCTGACATACAAGTGTTTTGAGATACAAGCCACCGAGCAAGTGATATTTTGCTTTGAAATGAGAGCAAGATTTGAGATACGAGTATGTAAATACAGTACAGCACATAACAAAAACAACTGAGGTGGTGTTTTGGGAGCTGGAATGGATTAATGGGAAAATTGCTTTGAGATACGAGCGATTTGACATAAGAGCAAGGTTACGGAACGAATTAAACTCGTATGTCAAGGTACCACTGTATTTATTGTGCAGAGGTTGGAGCACACGAAGAGCAGAAAATAAATCCCATAATCCATTGGTTCCATTCCTGCCACTGCTGTAGTCAGTCACTGGTATTGACAGCTCTCACCAGCAGTGACTGAGGCCTCTCTGCTGAATTGGTAAGGTTTTTACTACCCAAACTGATAGTAGCTACCAGTGGATACTTGTCGAGAGAAATTGGTGGTGATGTGGACAAGGAACTAGACTCCTCTCTGCAAGTTGCCACTGACAACTTCTGAAAACCAGAATTTGTGAAGCTCCTTTTTTGGGTCTTCCATGATACTTTATCAAAGCAGAAAGTGTAGGTTCTTGTCAACGATTCCAATATAATATTTTAATGAGAACTTAAATGAAATAAATTGCTGTTGAGGTGAGTTTTCTTTGAGCTTTAAAGAACATATTTGCAAGAGGCAACAGCTAAAGTCCAGGGGAGTTTGGAGAGTAGATGCAGAGTCTGTGTGTGCTGAGAATGTCCTTTTCTGTGGCTTCATCCTCTCTGTTCACTACAATGGATACGTATCTTGTTGCTTTGAAATCTGGTCCTTATCTGCACTGGGCAAATTTAGTGCAAGTATGAAGAAAGGCTGTGGTAACCTCACCAAAAGAAGGTAGAAAGCCAAACTATGAATATGTCTTAGTAGAATGTTTAGACTGCCAGATTCAGGACTGTAATAAATATGATGATGTTTGGATTGTAGTCATAGCCTAGTGAAGCAACCGTGGCTTCAAATTTCCTAATAGCCGAAAAACAGTACATACATGACTTCTAAGGAGTGAGAAGCTTAAACAGTGTTCTAACCTGGATGATAACACTTTGGCATCATTCATATGACCTCTGTTTAGAAGCCTTTGGGTGTCTATGTGTGCGTCCCCATGCTGAAAATAGTCCAAGGTGGCCTTGGGAGCATCTCCATACAAAGCCCTAATGCAGGCTACATGTGAGACAATATGTGTCAAAAAAAAACCCTTAGCAAGTGTTCTCATTCCAAAATAGGTGGCTAGCACGTATTGTCCTGTGGTCATGGGGACACTCCCTCCCGGGTTATTTGGGGTGGAGCTTGGCAGCTGCAGTATTAGCGGGCAGCATTTCGCCTCTGCTCTCTGTTCCTGCCATGCGCACTGCGATCAGCAGCCACTTGGGGATTTCTTTAAATAAAGTATCTTTCCGGCTACATTTATTACACCCCTCCCTTCCCTGATAGCAAGCTATGCGTGAGTAATTTTTGAGCTGGTTGCGAGTGGGGGTGCCTGCTGCCATGCCCACTGTCATGCAGATGTGCGCACCTCCGCTAACCTGTGGCGGCCGAGGAAAGGAATGATCTGCTTTTAGTTATAACTTTTGGTTATGCTTTTAACTGTGGCAGCCAAGGAAAGGAATGAAGTGTGTTGTGTTCATGAAGGTGCAACCGAGGTGTTTGCCTGTCATTGCTGCAGTGGGCGAGATGAGTTATGGTGACGTCAACCCAGCTTCCTATCATGGGAGAGGGTGGGTGGGGAGAAAAAGATGCAGGGTCACACTGCGGCTTGCATGAAGACAGGCACATGTGATTTGAATCTGCGTTGCCCCAAACCACATGAGGATGCTTTTGTGAGTTACAATGTGGATTTTTATGACACGCATCACAAGCGAAGCAACTGGCTTGCATGGGGACGTGGCCTATGAGGCCAACTGACAAATAAACCTGCCCCCTTTCATCCTCCCAGCACAGCACAACCTCAGACAAAGGTGACCTAGTAGCAAGTCTATTTAAAGCACTCAGAGGTTGCTTTGCGTACAGGTGGAGGAAATTCTTGTGCAGGATTGTGAGGACTGGGAGCTTTGGGTTTTATTGTTACCTAGAGAGTAGATGTATAGAGATGCATACAGCACCCAGGATAATTGAATGGGCAAAAATACACTAAGAATCGCTGCTGGGGACCAAAAATATGGCAGACCTTTGATCTGCTGTAGTGTAGCCTGCGTGCTCCCAGAATCCCCCACTCGTAGTTTGCCAACCTGTTGGGCTGCATCGAGCAGCATTCCACTACAACATCATTCCCTTGGGGCTCCAGAGTGAGGCATAGAGTGGACCGGGAAGTCACATGCCTAAGGCAGCAGTTCTGTACCTTGACCCATATCACAACTCTGTGAGAATGGAACCAAAGTTCATAGAAGATTTTATTACCATTCTGGAGCAAGATGAAACTTTGGTACACAACTAAGTTAGCTATTGATCAGATTAGACACTGTCCAATCTGGTGTCCTCTGGAGGTTTTGAGCTATTACTCCCATCATGCTTGACCATTGGTCATGCCGCTTCAGATTTATAGGAAATTGAGCACAAAAACATCCTGGAGGATACCACATTAGGGAAAGACTGCTGTATGGTACACTGCCCAAGTATCATTTCCACTCATAATGTTGTTACGTGCAGCAAGAAGAGTTTCGCTCTCTTTTCCTTTTTCTCCATGGATAGGGTGGGATTCCCACTAACACAAGCCTAAAAGCCCAACCCAGGATGACATAAGGACATATTTTTCCCCCACTGATTTCATTTGGTGGTTCCAACTCACTTTTCTGAGTACCCCATCCTCCGTGTGTAAAGATTGTGTTATGACCTCAGGGATTATGAATCTGGCTGCCTTAAGTAGAGACTGAAACACAGCTAAGATGTGTCATAGGGAAGGGCTATTACCAAAGATATTTTCAAAATGTCAGGAATCTAAAGACTCTGTGAGTTATACTGAGTTTGCAGATGCTAAATAGAATCCCTTATGATTTTTCTAAATGCTTAAACGTAGTGGCACTCTAACTCTATTTTTGTTTGTGGCAAACTGAGTTTATTGCAAAGGTGGAGCTTATCTAGCCCAAAGACAAGGCATTGGTACACAAGGTTCACATTGCTCATGTGATGTTTGCCAAACATGTAGGCAGATGGTGCCTAACATTCACACTTGCAAATTGTGTGTTGGGCAATGAATCACATTTCCTTCCTCCAGAGGTATCTTGTACTCAAAAGTCAAGAG
The DNA here is from genome assembly GCA_014337955.1 of Aspidoscelis marmoratus. NCBI lineage: Eukaryota > Metazoa > Chordata > Lepidosauria > Squamata > Teiidae > Aspidoscelis > Aspidoscelis marmoratus. The sequence goes on along the minus strand of MTQE01003428.1, from coordinate 13,515,572 downwards.
TATCTATTGCAAAATTGCACACCTTGAGCAGCAGGCTTATTTCACAGAAGTTTCTTGTTCAAAAAATGCTCTGTCCAGACCTACAAAATTACAAATATTAACTTCAGCACTTGCCAGTGAAGTTCACACTTCTTAGAAATTATAGATACAGATCAACCATTAATTGCCTCCCCACCACCACCACTACCACCTTTTGCACAGTTCTATGAAAAAGATATTTGTTTGGTCCAAGTCTTTGACTGTATAAATGAACCACAAGTAATCCGGATAAATCTGGTTCCCTTAAAACTTAGATGTGTATTTAGCCTGTTTGATACTTTGACAGGCTGGCATCTTGCCTGCATCTCACAGCTGTTTCTGGGTAATCAGAGAAGATAGATTGACCTGAAAGATTTTTCTTACTCCACACATAATTTCACAGTTGCTGCTGTCATTGCATGAGCCCATTTGGGAGACTACATTAAAACTGTAGAGTGTATAATTCGTAATGCTGTGCATTTGCAAAGAAAGCAGCTCAGACTGCAATCAGCATGGATTTGTGGCTTTTAGAGATTTATGGATTGTCCTTGAAAAATAAATTGCACTTGGCAGTGGGATATAAATTCTTTTTTCTGTTAAAATGCTGTTCTGCTTTTTCCCTTTGAAAGAATAGGAAGATGATTTAAATCTGTGGACTAAAGGCATCATCCTTACACACACCCAATAGGCAGATGAGCATGACATTTATTAAATGTTGCACTGCATTGCAAAGCTATAGATTGTACCGTAACAGTTAGCTTTTCAGCTTTTCTTTTTCAATTGCAATAAGATCTGATCACTTTCTTAAAGCTGACATTTCTAGTCTATTGCTGTTGCTTCCAGAGAAAGCTTCTTACGTTTGAGATCTGCAGAGTGGGCAGAAATTCAGCAGATGCAAACGTTAAATGTTACGGGGTTCTTTAATAGTTGCATACATCTCCATATATCTGTGGGTGGAATACAATCTGTACTATATATCAAAGATGTATTCACACAGGTCGTGATCATATCTTCACTTTAAACCTTTTTCAGTCCATCTTCAGGTCTGACTGCTCATGCTTTTTCATTTCTATCCATTTTATTCGTGGACCTTCAATTCAGGAAAGTCCAAATGGAGGGTGGAAAGTCCGCAAATAGAAAAGGTGTGAGCAGTCAGACCTGAAGATGGACTAGAGAAGGTTTAAAGTGAACGTGTGACTATGGCCAAAGTGTACTTTCTGTCCTGCTACCCACTTTGCATACCTCCTTTTTGCATTCTAGGCTGGATTATACTTTTAAATTACTCCAGGCAGGTAAGAAGGATTGGATAGTGGAACTACTGAACCAGTAACTTGGAAGTCATTAAGATGATGGAAATTGTGTTCTGCAACTGGACATGATGTTCTCTATCTCTGTTATCAAACTTTTGAACAGGCAGGCACTATATCTGCATGTAGATGTATTTGTACTGAATAATCACATCCCAGTTACTGAGGGGAACAAAAAGAGGTCACAGGGTTATGTCTCTGAAAACATGATGCTAGGTGAAAGAACCATCTCAATGGGCTTGTTTGTGTAGCAGTTTGAATTCAGCTCTTTCAGCTGGAAATACTAAGGAATGTTGTATTTTAATTTCCAACGTATGTATGCTAAAAATGGTTCAAATAATTCCATTTAAAAAATAACCAACGTGGTATTTTCAGTCAAAAGAACATATGGAGGAAAGAAATGCTAGCTTTTTTTTCACACTGTGCTGTATTCTTTCTGGCTTTCATCTGAGTTCTGCCTCCATTTCCCTCTCTCTGATTAGTACCTTCAATTTGAGAGCAATTTATTTCTTTTGTTGAGAATGAAAACCTGAGAGTGTATTTTGAAAGCACAAAACTGACTGTGATATCCTAGGGCCTTTTTGCACTAGGCAAAGAGGTGAAGATGGGGGACACTCCCACATGGTACATCCACACTGCACAGAGCCACTTCTATGCTAAAAGTGTCTCTGTGCATGTGGGTTAAAGCACTAAAAAGTGCTCTACATCTATATGAGTTGTCAAGGTGGAACAGCCCAGCAAGCTCCAATTTGCACCTCTTCTGGGTGGAAGAAGTGCAAATAGTGCGTGTGACTGGGCAGCATCATGCATGAGCCAGTGCTTGGAAGTTTGGAAATGCAGATGCCAGATCTAATCCAGAACTTAACTACCCATCACACCAAGGCTATGGTCACACCTAAGGTTTAATGGAGCTTCAGCCCACCTTTAGAGTACAAGAACACATCAGCAAAGTAGAACTCAGTTTACAAATTCTTCTTTTGTAATTCATCTTAAATATCCATAGAAATAGCCTACCTAGTCCATGGTCCAGTGAGCAACCAGATGCCTATCCAAACCCTGTCCACAGTAGCACAACAGCCCTTTTCAAGATCTTCAGAAGCACACTATCACAAATATGCTTTTAAAGTCCCATTTCTCTCTGTCCCTGCTTGTTTTGTTTAGTGTTTTAGGCAGCATTGATGTGTGGATCAGGACCCACATGGCACCGAGGGATGAAGAATACACTAGTTAAAATCTTCCCTTGGATCTCACTGAACTGTCTTTTAGCCTACAACTGACAAAAACTATGAGTTGATAGATTTGTGTCCTTCTGAACTTCCAAAGGACACAGATCTTGCTAGACCTCACTCTGTTAATGTGAGAGCCACTGCCTTACCATATTCTGCTCTCACTAAAACCAGGCTTTCTCTCCCTGTAGACCTCCTTAGCTATCTGTATTCTCACACCACCATGACCTTGAGCTTAGGCAGGAAGCCCATGGGAATCAGATATCACTAGATAAAGTTCTGCTTTCTTTAATTTCTTGTCTTCTGCTATTAGCTCAATAAATAGAAGAACCTGCTTTATGGCAGATGTGTGTATGTGTGAATTCCTTGCCTAGATAGAGGCTTGAGGCAGCTGGTGCAGTTAAATTCCTAAGCTTGAAATCTCAGCATGCTGCTAGTCTCTCTTTGCTTGGCAACCTTATGCAAGACTTGTTAAATATCCTTGGGCAGGGATTGCTTAGGCCAATTCAGGCTTGAGTAGAGATTTCTCCTAAGAAAGCAAATACTGCTTTACTGCTAGAGAAGCCATGTCCATCTGGGTTTACTCTTTAACGAAACAATATGGCACTTCTTTTATTTTGCAGAAGGGCATAAATCCTGGACAGAGGATCATGAAAATAATTTGCATTACTAAGAAATATGTATCCTAGGAACATGGTCAATTCAGAGTTTTCATAGATAAAAAAGTCATAGAAAAAGACTGAGACAGCCAGTACAAGGGTAGAGATAGCTAAATTTTAAAAGGGGGAATACTGATCTTTAATTTGGGCTACAGTTCCTTACATGTAATTCCATCTTTGCATCCCTAATAGGCGTCATTACTTTGGATTCCCCCTGAACATAAGAACATAAGAGAAGCCCTGCTGGATCAGGCCACAGCCCATCTAGTCCAGCGTCTCATTGCACACAGTGGCCCACCAAATGCTCATGGGCATCTCAAGCAGAGACAAGGACAAACCTTTTCCTGCTCTCGAATCCCAGCAAATGACCCTAGAAGCATCCTGCTTCCCCCCCCCCAGCCTGAAAGATGTACCTAGGCATTCATTCTAGTAGCCATTGATACATTTGTCATCCATAAATTTGCCTAACCCTTCCTTAAATCCATCCAGGCTGGTAGCTGTTACCACCTCTTCCGGCTGCACATTCCATAAGCCGATGACCCTCTGGGTGAAGAAATACTTCCCCTTGTCGGACCAGACTCTCCTACCCATCAGCTTCATAGAGTGCCCCCTGGTTCTAGCTAGCTAGGTTTCTTGTAAAATGTTACCAGTATCCCAAATCTGTAATTTTCTTGCAAGATATGTTATGGGCATGGCATACACATGTGTATGAGGAAATCTGCATGTCCCACCTCTAGCCCAAAGGACTGAAGTGCATAGGTTTGAAAAAAATGATTAATTGGCAAGTTCTCTATAGCACAGACAGGTAGGCAGCAAGACGAAATACAAGACAATTTCTTTGATAAATTGAAAAGTTTTATTACAACTCAGCAACAGCTTAAAAACCAGGGAAAGTGGGAGCAACCAGTCTATTTAGCTGGCAACTAATAATAATAAGAGCAGAGGAAAACAAAGAAACAGAAGAACTTCACTTCAAAAATAGATAAGGAGACCTATCTAGTATGTGTATAAGCTTCTGGGGCTGGGCTCTCTCTCTAAGGATAAACCCTGACACTAAGGATAAAGTAAAACAAACTGCAAAATGCTTAAAATGCTGTCTTCAGTTCAGCCACAGGGACGGATGATCTTAAGATGCTTTCTTCAATGATTTCAGCTTTTATGATGAAGGGGAAAAGAAAACCCTCATACAGAATAGAAAAAAATGACTTTTTATATTATTTTTTCCAAATGAAAAAAGGTGCCCATATGAAATACTGGTGCTCTATTCCCTTCTATAAAATATGCCGTCATTTTCATGTAAAACACCACATTAGGTAAAAGATGGATTGTCCATATAGACCCAAGGGTTTGTTGAAGTTATTGGTTGTCCTCCTCCTAGAAAGATGAGAGACAGGTGATACCATACTTTCGTAAGCTGTTTGCCAAATATGGGCTTCCCTTCCTCTTGGGCGGACATGACTTTAAGTCTGGCCTCCTTTAGACTGTTGTTAATGGGATTATGTCTGCAAGGCTTGATATCACAAAGGCATGATGCAGGCATTATAGGTGTCCTCTATTTTAGATAACATCTCAAATCAAGTTAAACAATGGTTCAGTCTGAACCCATCAATTCTATCCAGCATTCCTGGTAAAGATCTTCCTGATTTTTATTGTAAAAATTGGCCTAAATTTGCCAGTTAGCTACTATTTTCTACCTTGTTTTCATATCGAGTTCGCTAAGCAGTGGCCAGTCTTTGGCGTGATGGGATTATTATTCTTCCTGGGCTGATGCGGATTAAATCAGCTCTTTGCTTCCTGAAAACAAACTATTTTACAATCTTTGCCTCCTTTAGCCAAAAAAGAGGCTTGTCTTTTCAAAGTGTATTTCTGTATCTTCTAAATGGCTCAAATACAAAATCTCTTATTTAATTCATAATTTCATATCCAGTCTAGAAGTGTCTGTTTCTTGGCAGAGCCCTGTCTTGGCACAGTAGTCTAAGTGAGGAATTCTGGGAAGCACATGGCTGCAGCCACAAGCAAAGCTGGACAAAATTTTGGATTGGTTGTCTTTTTGCCTTGTATCAGGCTGCCAAAACCAAAGCTCCTATCTCCTTTTCCACAATCCTGTTTTTGCTGCACTCTTGCAGTGCACATAGACTTCCATCTAAGGCAGCTGGCCTCACAGTTCTGTTCATTATTTCTAATCCTGGCAAACAATTCAACTACTACTTACGAGATGTTTTGGCAAGTGTTTTATGCTTTCCTATGAAATTATCTCATGCACTTTCTGATCCCATTTCCAGCCTGTACTGCCTTCTGACCATCTGGGTGCCTTATGTTACTTTATGTTACATAGCTGGCCTGTAATATTACTTTTGTGGGCCAAATAGCTTAAAAGCAGCAAGAGATTCAATAGCTATCAGAAATTAGAAGCTGGGATCTGCCATGATGATACTTTCCTCCCCCCCCCCTTTTTTTTTTTAGTAAAAAGTAATAAAGGGACACTAACATTTTTAGTGAGCTATTTTTGGCTCTTGTTCATCTAAGGTCACACATTAAGTCTGGACAGGCAACTATATTTTAACATGATTGGGCTTTTTTTTAGTATAATGAAAGCTAAACTTGCACATCCACCACAAAGATAAGAAAATGCCGCTTCTTAAATTTAGCATACTTCGGAACGATTAGGGCACAACTGAGCAAGGAAAATGAATGCATGTCTTATGCATTCTGATCTTAACTTTCACCGATCTGCAAGACTTTCAGCTTTCAGCTCCACACTGCCCATATGAAATACTGGTGCTCTACTCCCTTCTATAAAATATGCCATCATTTTCATGTAAAAATGCTCCACGTACTAGGAGTCCTAACATGAACAGTATTTCTAGATTCCTTAAGCCTACCTATTTTTATTCTTTTCTTGGATTGGGAAAAGGAATTGTGAAATATAATGCATTATAGTACAATTACGTCTGTCTGCTTCTTCACAAGTCAAAGTTTGTTTATGGTACTGCAACCCATTGCTTTTTTCAGGCAACCTCTGACCCCATAATTCCAGAAGGTACATACTACTGCAGAAGTCACTTTTTGTGGCTACTCACAACTTAACAATTGAACAATCACCAAAGATAATATTTCATACAGTGCCACTGATATTTAGAAGGTATATGTTGGCAGCTATGCTGGGCAGCCTGGCATAGGAACGGGTGAAAATTCGAATTCCAGTTTAACTTCAGCAAAGATGCAATGGACTGATACCCTCTTTAGGACATTGTCCCAATTACAAAACCCCAAAATCCTGATCTGAAGGCTGCCACTCTATGAGAACAGGGATTGTAAAAGAACTAAGTGGGCATATGGTGGCTTGGTGAAGGTTTGTTGTCACAGCAGTCCGGTTCCCTTCATTCCATTCTGTGCCTGCCAGTGTTATTTTAAAATTATTTCAGTCTGATACAAGGAAGTGTGCGAATGCAGCTTGCCCCATTCAATTCACACTGAAGCAAATGGAGCAATAGTTCACAGTTCTGTTAATGAAGCCCCATGAATACAGTGGCCCTTTCTGGGAAAGCTCTCCTCAGTGGTGCCATGCTGGCTGCCAAAGCTGTGCATAGAAAGCTTTTTCCCAGGGCCACTGTGGCCAGGGGAAGCATTGCAGATGCTCAGGATGGGAGCCAACTCCCAATTTAGGCAGCTGTGGAGGCCCAGCACAGCCACAAGCTGCAAGGCAACTTATTTTTCCAGGCCACTGCAGCCAGGGGAAATGTCTACAGCCACTTGGGATGGGAGCTGATTCTGGGACGCTCAGTGCAAATGACTGCAGGGGATGGCAAGGTGGACCCTTTTCCCAGGGCAGCTGCAACTGGGTGAGGTGTCTGCAGCCCCTCCAGATAGCAGCCGACTCCCAACTCAAACAGCTGTGGAGGGGCAGCCATGAGTGGTGAGGTGGTCTCTTTTCCCAGGGCTGCCATGGCCAGGGGAAGAGTCATAGCAGACTGGGATGGGAGCGAAGTCTTGACTCCCAATTTAAGATGCTGTGGAGGTGCTTGCTGTGAATGGAAAGGAAGCTTCCTCTCCCAAGGCCACTGTGGCTGGGGGGCAGCCAGGGGCTTTCCCCAGCAATCTCACCTGCTGATCACTGCTGGAGGGACCCAGATGGCCAAGGGGCTTTCTGGGGAGAGATCATCTGCAGTGAAGCCACAGCCAGACAGAGGCAGGCAGGCAGGCAGGCAGGGGCTTTCCTCAGCAAGTTTGCCTGCCAATCTCTGCTGCCAGTAGGAACATATTCACTGAATTCAATGTAACCGGTTTTCTCAGTAGACCTGAATATAATTACACTGCAAGTGATTTTTCTTATCTTCATTTATTAATTACTGAATGCTTTCTACAATACCACTTCAGCAGCTCTCCTGTACCTTTTCACGTTTTAGGTAACATAGATCTCTAAATATCACCATAAAGGCCAGATCTTATTAACAATACCTGCACATTCTTTTGGTGTTTAAAATTAGGCCTTGGAAATCAGAGAGTCTTAAATATAAATTCTGTGTCCCAGATTTTTCTTTCTTCTGGCCTCTAAAAATAATGCTTAGTTTAATCCTCCAATATCCATTGTAAATTTCATTTTGACAACCTCATTTTTCTTATTTAACAATGAAAAATGGAATGTTGTACATTTACAGAATTGAAACCTTTCAGTATCTATTAGACATAAAAGTGTTTCTGAAAAGTGTGGACTTTGATTTTTTTAATTTTATTTTTAGTCATAACTTCCTGGTTTTCTCTCTAGCTTAAAGGAAGAACAGGAACTATAGGAGCAAATGGAAGAAATATTTGGTCTTTTCAACCAGGCTAGCAGTGGGAATTGCACACACAGAGCAGGAAGATTAGGGAATCCTGGTCCATCTCTTAGAGGAAGAAGAGTTGGCCTTTCTACCCTGCCTTTCTCACCCTTAAGGGGACTCAAAGTGGCTGACAAAGCTTTCTGTTCTTCTCCTCACAATAAATACCCAATGAGGTAGGTGGGGCTGTAAGAGCTCATCAGAGAGCTGTGACTAGCCCAAGGTCACCCAGCTGTTTTTGTGGAGGAGTGCAGAATCAAACCTGCTGAGTACGAGATATGAGCCCGGTGCTCTAACCACAAGACCAAACTGGGTCAAGTGGGGAAAAAAGCAAAACATCATTACAGAAGTGCTAATGACCAATCCACCAAATGCTGTTGAAACAAACAGCTATTATTCCTTGCCATTAATTTCCTGTTCTTCTTGCACTATTCTGATTATCATATTTAATGAAACTTTCCACTAAGAAAATAAAAATAAATTTCTTTCAGCAGCATACTGTCAATTGTGAAAGTGTGAATTCCAATTCAACTTGCATTTGACTCTCATATATTATCACTTCCCAACCTCATATCTCTTTTAAAGATCTTTCAACCTACTCTTCTCATGAGTCACTGCTTGAGGGTTGTGGTTCACACAGTGCAGCTGTCTTCATTGATTACAGAATCATATGACCCATGGAAACACAGCTGAGCTGTTCTCACCTCCAGATCCTTTCCCACATTCCCACGTCTGAAGTGCAGGATGAGTAACCACAAATGCTCATGAAACACCCTATCCAAAATCTACAGCATGTGTATATTGCCTTTTGAGGATGTATGAGGATAGAAATCTGTAGTGAAAAGCAAGAAAAGAGCATCTGATCACAGCACTGTGGAGCCAAACATCAAATCTAGCCACACCTAGTAACACAAAGTGTAACAATATAGCACTGTTTTGTTTTGTTTTTAATGTTGCAAGCAGAGAGCTACCCTAAACTGAAATAATAGAACTGGATGCAAACGCGAATTTGCCTGATCCCATTACTTTCAACTTCAGGTAGCTCTCTGATTGCAACAACTCCCATCCTCATTGGTGGTGATGGGAACTGACCACATGGACACTGTACTCAGCCATTGTGTCCACTATACCATGAGAGAGCAAAGTTGCATGGAGCCTATATCCTCAAAACACCACAAGGGCACCAGTGTTTTGCTGAGTTCAAACCAAACCAATATCTCTGGGTGCACAGGCGCTGTGTTCATTTTCTCTCTTTCCTTTCCGGATTTGTTTCAGTGCCTTCAGACATCCTTCCTTAGCTTAGTGTAGAAATGGGAATTAGAGGCCCTCTAGATCAGTGGTCCTTAAACTGATAACTGATCCTTCAGATGTCTCTTAACAACAATCAGCATCCTATTTTCCCCACTCTGTGCTGGCCATTTCTGCTGGGGCTAGAATAGAATGTGGGAGCTGTTGTTCAAAACAACTTGAGAACCACCACCACAGTGGGAAACCATATGCAAGTTCAGTAGGAAGCATCTTCAAGTAGAAGAGCTCAAATTCAATTTCTGGCACTCCCCCCTCCCCCAATTCCAAAAAAAGAAATTGAAAAGCACTTCCTTATCTTTGCCATAAAAGATGCATGGATCTGTCATTGTCGTTTCCAGGAGTTAATCACAACTCAAGACCATCTTTACCTTACGAAAGCTAAAGAAAGCTGTTTAATCTGCTGCTGTTGTTGGTAGTGGTGGCAGTAATGCTTGCTGGAATTAGAGTCGGAGTTGAAGCTACATCCAGAAAAGCACATATTCTTTTCCCAGCACATCTCTATTCTGATAGCACCTGAAGTTGGACTTCAGTACATGAATCCAGGATCACTAAAGCATCCAAGGATGCAGTGGTTTTCAGTTCTTCCATTCCATTGTTGCTGCATCTCTCTTCTAGTTTGGTCAGCCAGTGGTTTGATGATCCAGTCTAGTCTAGCGATTAGGGAGCTGGACTCTTACCTGGGAATACCGAGTTTGATTCCGCACTCCCACATGAAGCCAAGCTTGGTGACCTTGGGCTAGTCACAGCTCTCTTCTGAGCTCTCACAGCCCCACCTACCTCACAGGGTGTTCTGTTGTGGGGAGAATAAAAAGCTTTTTCAGGCACTTTGAATCTCTTTAAATGGGTGAGAAAAGTTGGGTAGAAGAACCAACTCTTCTTCCAAAATAGTCTAAGGAGCATGGAAACCTTAGCCCAATATATCCAGTTTTATCCTGTTTGCATCCCAGTGACACAGACCAGACTGACAGAAGAGAAGTACAAAAATGCCCACTGAGGTCAATGAATGTTACATCCCTGTACCTCATCTCCAAACCAGATTTATAGAACTCCTTCCTTAAACAGTTGCAAGGCTCCCCAACAACAGGCCCTCATAAGCAATGCCATATGGAAAAGTCAGACAGCCATAGGGTGATTCCACACTGGCTGGTATACTGGACCAGCAAAGCGTACAAGAAACCTCTCTTTAAGGGAGGCCCTGCTTTGTATACAGGCCAGTGAAGAATGGCCCAGAATGGCCTCGCCTTAAGCACAGCATAGTTTGTTCTTGCAGCTCCAATTTGGCCTCTGTAAACCTTTGGTCTAGTGGTTAGGGAGCCGGACTCTTATCTGGGAATACTGGATTCGATACCATCCTCCCCCACGAAGCCAGTTGGGTGACCTTGGGCTAGTCACAGCTCTCTTCTGAGCTCTCACGGCCCCACCTACCTCACAGGGTGTTCTGTTGTGGGGAGAAGAACAGAAAAGCTTTGTCAGGCACTTTGAGTCCCCTTAAATGGGTGAGAAAAGCGGGTTAGAAAAGCCAACTCTTCTTCACTTAACCCTGGAAGACCACCATCCTACAGTGTCCCTAGTTTCTAACAGCAGACCACCACCCTGACTTCCTAACCTCCAATTTACCATAGTTAGCTGAATTGTATAAAAGACCAAATATTGGCAAAAGAGTTGGCAAAAGTTGCTTGCTTAACAAACTACATGGATAAAATCCTTTCTGCTAGACTCAAGTGTTGTGGATCAGGGTCAGCCAGCCAAAAAGCGCCCGAAAGGAAGCAGCTTTGAGAGGCGGCCCTTTGCACCTGTGTGTTTTAGAAGAAGAGAGGCAGGTCAGAGGAGGCGGTGGGAACAGGGCGGCCGCACATTGCTGTCTCGGTCCGAAGACAGGCTGAAGTTTTAACCAACCCGTAAAGAAATCACCACGAAGTCCGTCAGCGTCCCAAACTAGCCTGAGAGTTCACCTGGCGCCCAGGCCTGTCCTTGAAGACAGACAGCCCTCCATGCAGTCTGGCAATAGGGTGTTTTCCCACTTAGCACTAGAGTACCCATTAAGGACCCTTAATGGGTCCTTTAGTGCTAAGTGAGAAAACACCCATATTTTACATTCTAGGACACTTCAGGACTGGAGGGAGGGAGGGGGAATTTGTTTCCCTTCTATTATCCGCATCTTCGTCGGGGGGGGGAGTCAGCCATCATCTCCATCACCTCCCCCTCCTCCCCCCTCTCAGTGGCGCAAACACCTGCCGTCGTGCCTGTTCGCAGATGCCGCCCCCGGGACGAGGAAGCGCCGTGCAGAGCGCGGGCCAGCAGGGCTGCCACACCTGCGTCAGCGGGGCGGCTTTTGAAGTCGCCGCCGCCGCCGCCGCCTCCGAAGGCCCGGCTGTCCTTTACATGCTCCCCTTCCTTCCAGTCTCTCTTCTCCCCCCCCCCCCC
>MTQE01003428.1:13437180-13500269 GCA_014337955.1 Aspidoscelis marmoratus | reverse complement strand
TGCTTTGAGTCCCCTTAAATGGGTGAGAAAAGCAGGAGAGAAAAGCCAACTTTTCTTCTTTTTCTGCATTTCTGTTTTTATTTAGTATTTAAATCTTGTGAGGTTCATGGCTTGATATTCGGATGTTCAGTATTTAATAGTGAGCTAATGAAAACTAAAGCGCTATTAGTCCAGTAATCTAAATGGAAACCTCAACCAGTACTTTAATTGGTATGGTATGCTGTTAGAAAAGCCAAAGGGCATGTTGATGTGTTATACTTGTGACCTTGAGCTAAACTGGAGAAGTTGGTTTCCAAGCCTTGTCCAAATCTTCAAACTACTCCCATTCCATAATCTATAATTTCTTTTCTAACCGCTGATGTTCCAATGAAAAGTAAGTAGGAAGGAGGGAAATAAGTTGTACTTCTCATGGCACAGTACTGTGCAGTAGTGCAGGTGAGGCTAACATGTTTCCATTGCAGAATCCCTAATATGTCTCTCATCATTCTAATGTGAATATTTATCCCGATTCCCCAAATAAAATACCTCTTTAGCTGAAATGGGAATATAGTCCCAATGTTTTAAAACTGTGCCATGTTCTGTCTAGAAAGGGCCTATCCACACCCTTTCCTCAGGGCTAGTAACATGTAATGTATTCTTACATAATATAATGGCTTCTATGTCAGAACAGGTTTCTCAGAAAACAGGAATTAGAATAATCTGTACTGCTGCATTTTTTGTGGGTTGTGGAAAATATTATACTAATGCCGGTAAAATAAGAATGAGGTAATTGATTATGCCATGACATTGCCTAAGAAAACACTGAAGGATATAAATATTATCCTATATGTTGTCTCGGTATGGCTTTTAATTATAGTGGGTACTTCTATTCCTTGATTGCTAGAGATCAAAAATCTGTAACCTTCACAGTAAATACCAGACCACTTCACCTCTGATTGACCACAAGAAAACCATTCTAGGGGTAATCTTGCTTTGTATTTCCAAAGTACAAAAATGTTCTTGCCACCTCATTTTCCTGTTCTGAGGAATTACTTAAAGGAAATACATGAAGTTACCTGGACTTTCCAAAGTATACCATAAATACAGTACTCCTTACTAACATCCACATTGAAAGCTAGAAAATTTGCTTGGTGGTAGGTTGCAGCATGTTTGAACTTTTTTATATCATCCAGATATACCCTTGTGTTTATTAAACATAGAAGAATGTTCCCCCAAAATTCAGATTTTAATCCCCAGCTATTTAAAATTATTCCATTATTTTACTTCTCAGGCCAGACATGAAAATTACAGCAGTAACAATTTAAAACTTTAAAGCTTTGCATAATCAATTTAAAAGTCAGCCATTTTACATAAAATATACTATAATAATCAGTTTCTTGCTTGTGTTGAGCAACCAAAATAGAATCAAAAGGAAGTTTTATGTTTACCAGGATATTGGTGTTTCCATAGTTAAGGGTGGATCACTTTAAATGTATATCTAAAGCAATTTCATTTAGAAATCTAGTTGTGAATGACATTGAAAAGTACAACCAACAGCTATTACTTGAAATTAGTCCTATTGTGCTCAGTGCTGCTTACTCATGGGAAAGTGGGGTTAGGAAAGCAACAGTTATTCCCATTTGATAGATGTCAGTGGGAGTGAGATGGCATTGAAACAACATGCCCTTCATCAAGGTATATACATCTGGATAAAACAAAAGACAAACTGCTACATAGGACACCAGAAAGGAGATAAGGTCCTTTCCCTTTAACATCAGTTTTAATGAGAAATTATTTTATAGGCAAAAGCATTTAGTAATATAAACCTCTCCCTGTTTGTTACCCATATGCATTGTTATTGGCACTGGTGCCTCGGGAAACTCTGTTAAAAGTGGTTGGCTTGTAGATGAATGGGTGAGGCCTCTGAATAAATTGCATTTCCTTGACTCAGTCATGAAAGAACTTGCAGCTGTCCTCAGATTGCTTATGCATCTGCTCCTCTCCTATCATCTTTGTTCCACCCCCATTACTTAGTTGCCATATATAAAGGCACACTTCCCAAGTACAGCTATTTGTATGTACTTTTGGCTAGTTTTCTGGAGCTGTTGTAACCACTGGTTATCTTGTCTGCTTCTTGACCTTTATGGGTGTAGTTTGCACAGATGGGCTCTCCAAGCAGCCAAATGATGCCATCTCTATAATTGGCTTTGTGTATTCTGCTCACCAAACCATGTCAGAAACAAGGAGAACAGACATGGAGATGTTTTAAATAACAGTTCACTTTTCCTTTTGCTAGATATGACAATTTTGAATCATACTGTAGAGAAACTCTGACTTTTCCCTTTGGTTACACTTACAAAGCAGCAGCTTAGGCTTTTCCCCCTCCCCATGGCTGGAGGAGCATAATTGGATTCTCAGTACAGAGCAAATCACTACAAATATGTGCAGTGGAAGGATGAAAGATTGAAACAGTGGGTGGCCTTGTTTAATACAAGTCCACATTTGGTCATGTAGATATTCAGTGAACTTGCCTACCAGAGCCATGTTAAAGACACACACACTGGAATTTATCTTGGGAAAACAGGCTTGCATTTTTAGCACTGTAAAAGAAAACCAAGTAAATGGTGATGAGTATTTATAAGTCTACTTAACTATGCATCATAAGACCTATATCAGCTATTAATAAGGTGACTCTTTTAAACTGCTGATTGTGCTGATATCGACTCTATAATGATTGTTTCAAAGGGGGACAACATTATACACCATTAATTTCAGCTTGTTTAAATGTATTCTTAAGCAGTGTTTGTAAATTTGCTGGTTAACGAGGAGACTGGGAATTTTTCCTGCTCTACTAGTCATGCATTTTTAATGAATGGTGGGCACATTGTCCCAGATGAACAGCATATTAAATCAATCTTTAGTTCTATCTAAATGGCAGCAGGATGCCCAATACTAATCATTCTTGGAGAGGAAGGACAGCCAATTTTGCAGAACAGAATGGCTTAGGGTACAATAGCAGCATGGATATAGGAATACTTGTGTTTTCTTCTATGTGTACTATTTCATTACAGATTCAGGGTTGGAAGTACTGGAAAACTCAGTGTTGACAAGGAAGCTTTTTGAAAGGTTAACTTAGGATGTACAAGAAAGTAGAGTAATAAAGCAGGTGGAGACTGAGAATCCATCTTCTAAAAAGGGACAGTTTTTGAAATGTTGGTTACAGGCTTAAGGCATTTATTTCAAAATAACATTTGAAATAATGATGGAAAAATCCAGATTAAAGTAATTTTACAGTTTGTGTACTATTGCTGGAGTAGTAGCTAGGCATAGAAAAGGCATGACTGTTTATAGTATAAGTTCTTAAATTCACTTTTGAGGGGAACTGTGAAATTTCACATTGTTTAAAAAGCGCATCCATACTGTAGGTGCATCTGTCTTAAATAGTATCTTTTCCCGTGATGTTGCCAGTTAACGGACTTATGAAGGGAAGATCTCTTACCTATTCAGAATAGCACCATAACTGTCACTTTCTTTCATAAGAAAGTAGAGGAAAACCCACATACTATGATGCATATATTTTTTTCAATTCTGCCACATGCAAATCTGAGTGGATGAAACAGTTCTCTACAATTTTCTGAATAGTTTGCCCTACTTGGTGGTCTAATTAACTCGCTGAAATGTTATGTTACTAACAATTCAGAATAAAGTAGGCAACCATCTAAATGCCCACAGATTTGCATCAAGTTATCAAAAAAGTTTGCATTATTTGTAGATGGGTTAGATTGCCTTATTTGTGCCAATTTCATTTCTTAATTTTTCTATAATGTATACTAAATAATTCAGTGGCTATTATCAGGACAAATAGCCTAAGAGAACTTCTGTTCTTTTGCAAGCCAGATCTTAAGTAAACCCTGTGCTACAGCAATGAAGGCACAGTGGGCTTTGATTTGTGGAATCTTGCTATGATGATTGCTGCAAAGTAGGAGTTACTGTATCTGTGTTGTCAAAAGTATCTTGGCATGCCCTGCAGTTTCCTGTCATAAATGCAATTGTAATTGAAATCATAAGCCTTCAGATACTCTATAGGCATAAAGATGGTGAAATAAGTTCCTTGTGACATAGTGACTTTTAGATAGCACTGAGAAAGTGATAGCTTGCGTTGAGACTATTTCTTCTGAATGTGAGCTTAAAATGGGAAACTTTAATCCTATTTTGCCTAATATAGTGTTCACACGTTCTGAACAAATGTGTCTGGAAGAATTGCAGCAAGAAAACAATGCAAAAAACCTTGATTATGCTATCTACACATTTTTGTACTGCAGAGTTATATCTTCAGGATAGGGTAGGGATGGGCTATGAATTACTTGTTTAGATATTTTATTTGTAAAGTAAACAAATACATTTTAGGTTTTTCTTTGAACTTATTGGTCTGTGTGTGAGAACATTTGAACTTCTCCATATATCTGTTTTCATCCCTGAAAAAACAGAGTAATATTAGTATTGAGCGGATCTTGAGCACTTTGTGATTTTCCAGTCACTCTGCTTAAAAAGGAAGAGCACTGCTGCAGTTCTCATGCCGTCCAACTAACTTTACCCAGTCCATGTGCCTGGAATGTATGAAGAATGCTTTTACATAAAACAATGTATTAGGGAATTTAAGATGCTAGACACTCCATTAATTTCTGGCAACATAGTACATGGGCCAACATAGGGTGTTTTTCCACTGTCACTAAAAGTACCCATTAAGTACCCATTAATGGGTATGTAATGGCATTTTTGTACCCATTAATGGGTACTTAATGGGTACTTCTAGTGACAGTGGAAAAACACCCATAATCTGGAGGGCACAGATTCTAAACTCCACTTGGAAAATGAGAACTTTTATCTTATTTCCTAATTATATGCATATTCAAAACTGAAATATAACACATTACAGAACTTGAGTTTTGCGAATAATTAAGCAGCCAGCTGAAGTCAAAAGATGAGTCTGTTTAGAAGCAGCATAGTTTCCTGTGGAAGCTAATATCAAATGATTGATGGCATTCATACATGTCACAGCATATCATTCTCTGGTTCATGCTTTTCATTAATATACAAAATACCTGCATTTCAGTTTTTCAGAAGATTTAGTTTTATAATGTTATACAGGTCTATTACAATTAACATTTTAAGAAGTTTTTATTATCTTTAGCATTAAATACCCAGTACTTTGGGAGTTTTCAGTCCTTAATGCTAGGGGAATTGTCCCCTTCTGCCAGATGGTAGACTTAACACGACAGTCCTAACCATGCCTCCAAGAATTAAGCTTCATTGTGTTCAGAGGTACTTACTCCCAGGAAAGTAGGGTTATCCATTTACCTGAATGTAAGCCATACTGAAACAGATGGTATTTATTATGCTAACATAGGATTGTGTTACAGAAGACTTACTTTCCTTCTACCAGAAAACAGAGCAGAAATGGATCCTTTATTATAGCAGCCTTTGCCTTGCCTAGAAAAATGGCTCTGACACATGTTTAGAAGAACCAATAAAATATTGTTCTTCATTAGCAGAAGTATTATTTCCAAAACTAGTTATAGGCATTATGTATTATTAGATTTGCTAATATTTTTCACTATATTCAACTAGCAATCAAATGCAGCCAACCAGTTTCCCAAGAGTATTTTGTGGTAGCTTTTGCTTACTTCCCAATCAGTGTACAATAGAAATAAGTCTAGTATCTCTCAATTCTATTAACTATGAATGAGCTTTTACTTGCTACTTTAGTAGATGTCTTGGTAGTAAGTGCCATTCACTATAGTTACATACATTTTCTCCATTCTGCACAAAAAATGTGCCTAAGCACTAAAATGTTTTGTAAAACAGAACATTGCACAACTGCTGAACCTGCTGCAGGTCTTTTCATTTTCTTTGAATGAGAAAAAGTGTAGAGTTCCTTTGGTGTATATTACAGAACTAAGCTGGAGCTGACCTGATGTTCTTCTACCATGTTGTAACTAAAATCATCACATGTACACCACCTCTTTTTACACCTCTCTGAATATAATGGTTTCATTATCTTTCACAAAAGATAAAGCCAGAACCAAACAATTTCCCTAAGCACTTCTTAGATTATTTACAGTGTGCTTTTAAAACACACTATCTGACATTTTAAAATAGATTTGCCCTCTATGTACTCCTGTGAAGATTTCCCAGAACAACTGAGGTACAATCTGTCAGCTAAATGGGCACAGGGGAGGGGAGCTGGCTTTGGATTACGTTTGAATGAATGCATTACTCAAAAGCATAGAGGTTTCCAGGAAAGGTTCTTTTCTGGTTATTGTTACCTTTTTTCTGTAGTGAACTGAATGAATGTAATTGTTGTTCTCCAGCTACATTATATCTATTTTCTGTTGAGATTGCTTTCTTTCCATCCTTGAAGTTATAAATATACTTTGCTTACTAGTGCTCAATGCTACAAAATTGCACATGATGATTTTTGCTAAAACTGTGGCTTTGTTACTTTATATGTTTGAAAAACTGAAGCTCTATACACACTCAATAAAATATACTGCATTTTTCTGTTGGACAGTGTAAAATCAAAAGTGGCCCTTTGTGGTCAGCCAAAGCCTGTATTCAGCTGCATTTTCTCAAGCCTTATTTTTGTACAGTAAGAAGCTTATATAGCTTATTTAAATTATGATTTTTCTCTGGATAATCTTGTACAAATATAAATGGCAAGGCATTGATCTAGCAGACATACATTAATCTGCGGTCATATTCTCCAAGACATTCTTTAATACTTTGCAAAATAATTTTCAGTATTAATTCCTTCACCAATAACATTTAACATGGTATTAGAGATCTTGACCAGGAACTCTCATGAGTCACCTGAATGTAAACATAAAACATTCCTTATAAAAAATAAAGTCTGGCTGTAGATACATTTTTAACACTGATGTCAGGTAGATACAGAAATTCGAAAGGAGTCAGAACATGATGCGTCTAAAAAAGTAATACTCAGAATACAAGGATGGCTGTCTCACCAAAAGTACTATTAACTAAGGAGGGCAGGTGTAAACTTACATCAGCCATTTGGTTGTGTATTAATTGAAGGACAAAGCCTTTGCTCTTCTATCATAGGTTACATGATATAGACCTATTTTTCCCACTCCACAGTTTCTAATGTAGCAGAAAAAATTGAACATTAGTTGCACAAAAAAGGTGGGCAAAGAGATTTAGTCTAGCAATATGGTGAGGAATGTAGCACTTTGCATCCCTACTTGATAAACAGAGACAGTGGAAGCACAGCAGACCTCATGCCAAAAAAGAGTACCCTCCTCCATGGTAGAGATGGAATAAAATGTCAGGAAATGCCTCCAGGATTTTTATTTAGATCTTTATACTGTCCAGTACACTCAGGGCAAAATATAGGGGAAATCCAACAATACAAAACAAAAATAGAAGATGGCAGATATGCTTTCTTTTACTTTCATCTTTGTCAGGTGAAACTAAAATAAAGCTGTAACCCCAGCAACATAATTGAGGAAGCAAATAAAATTTGATCTTTAAGTTAAAACAGGCCATATACAATTCATATAGGAATGAACCACCACCATCAAATTCCAGATCACACCTTTCACCAGAAAGAGCAGCAAAAATTGTGGCTCCCACACCTTTTTTTTCAATGCCCCAATGCACAATTATAAAAAATGTGTGAGTGTTGTCACTGTTTGTGTTCTTAATCAAACCTTGATCACATAGCTACTAACAAATTCTGTCTTAGATATGACTCTAGTGTGTTTAGGGCTAGGAATCTGTTTATTAACAAATAGCTACTTGCTAGGGTTCACATGACTTCCACTTGAAGGACAAAGACATTTAGGGTGTTTTTTCACTTAGCACTAAAGGACCCATTAAGGGTCCTTAATGGGTACTCTAGTGATAGTGGAAAAAACCCTAGCACTAGAATACCCATTAAGGTCCTTAATGGGTCCTTAAAGGGTACTCTAATGCTAAGTGGAAAAACACCCATTTGCTCTACTACCTTACGTTAGGTGATCTAGACCTCTTTTTTCCACACTCAAAGTTTCCAGTTTCTGGTATAGCAGAAAAAAAGAACCTAATAGTTGCACATAAAGGCGTGCAAAGAGTCCAACGTCGTGATGAGGAAGGTGGCACTTACGACTGCTTTACCGTACCCATTGTTCCTTGGCGGGAATCCTGGGCAAATCTCCGAGTAAAGAATCGCTCCTATGGCCTAGGAGCAATTCGGAGTGAAACGGGGCTAGAGAGACCGACTGCGAATAAAAAGGCGACCGTCTCCCTTCCAGAGGAGCTTAAACAACGACGGTCGACTATAATGTGCTCGAAAGGAGCGAAAACTGTTCACACAGCTGGAACTTTGAAATCCGGGGTGGCCCTTACGCCGCAGCCCTCTCTCAGGGATACCTACCTGCCTACCGACCTACCTGCGGCCCGGCCCGGCCCTGTCCGGAAGCCGCCGCCCTACCAGAGAGGCTCCCGTGCCATGTCGCCGCCGCCAGGAGCCTTTTGCAACAGGCCGCAAAGCAGCGAGGCAGAGGCGAGGCCTGTGAGCGGCGCGCGCTCTCCCTGTCTAGGCTCACGGGGTTTCCCGCCTTGACAGCGCAGGGCTTGTGTGTGGCTCCCCTCGCGGCGCCCAGAGGCTCCTCCCGCTCCATCCGCGCCTTCCCCTTCGCGAGGGAGAGGGGCTGACCGGGAGGGCGCGACGGAGGCGCCGGGCCTGTGTGTGTGTGTGTGTGTGTGTGCGCGCGGCTGTGTGGGAATCCCCGAGGCGGTGGCAGAGGCTGGGAAACGCTAACGCGTGTGTGGAGGGAAAGGAGGTGGAGGCGGAAAGGGCAGGCGGAGTCACTTTGTAAGCATGCCGCGGTGGCTGCCGGCGGCGCCTCCCCCGCCCCTTGTTCCTTGGGCTGCTGAGGCAGCACCGGCGGTGGTGGGGACTCCATTGGGCGCCGCCTGGGAGGGCTAACAAAAGTCTCCCGCCGGGCCGGGGGCGGCGGCGGCGGCAGCTTAGCTTTGTGCTCCCCGCTCCGTGCTGCCGCTGCTTCATTCCCTTGGCTGGCTGGCAAAAGGAGCGTGCAGGCCGGCGGCCGGCATCTGCCCCCACCCCCACCCCCATGGAAGTTCTCGGCTGGATACCGCCTCGGGCTTTAATCCCACAAGGGTAAGAAGAACAGGACGCGTGTTTATATGGAGCGGGTGCGGCGGGGGGTGGGGAGGAAGAGAAAGTAATTTCCATGTCGACGTTTATAGCGCTGTAAACCATCTTATTCCGGAGCCGGGGAGGGAGCCCCCTCCAGCCCCCGCCTCTTGTGCGCTGATTGTAATTGACACTGACTTGTCAATAATTCTGCTGTGGGACTGGCAGGACATGTACGGTGCTGGGCGCCTGTAGAGTTCTAGGGATTAATGACTTCAAGGTTATCCAGTAGCAAAGGTGTGTAGTTTATAGGCGTCGCTTAAATGTGCCTTTAAAGCAGTGGTTCTCAACCTTGCTAATGCCGTGACCCTTTAATACAGTTCCTCATGTTGTGGAGACCCCCAACCTAACCCTAACTCCCCAACCATACAATTATTTTCATTGCTACTTCGTAAGGATCCCTGTGAAAGAGTAGATCGACCCCTAAAGGGGTCGCGACCCACATGTTGAGAACCACTGCTTTTAAAGGTAGCCAGAAACACCTTAAGATGTGGAGTGAATGGAAGGAAAGGGTTTCTTTGAGCCTGGAAGTTTGTGTGTGTCCAAATTTCCTTCCCTTGATTTAAATAATCCTAAAAATCCATCACTGATCAGTCTGATTTGTGTGTGTCAAGTGTGAAATTGGAAAAAAGTGTGTAATTCCTTCTTTAAGAAGGGTTGTTTGTTCCGCTCTAGATGTTACCTGTTAAAGCTTACAGCTGCACTGCTATTTTAAAATTGCATTTAATATTCTGTTAAGTCTGACAGTGATGGTTAAAACCAGTAGAGTTACTTTTCCTGTCTCATTATATTTTCCCCACCTTTTGATGCTTAGGAGAGGGTGGTGTTTGGCTTATTAATGATGTGTCTGTGTTGCAATACAGTTGTCGGTGAGATCTGCTACTTAGAAATGAAAAGTGCTTGACAAAAGTACAGGTAAAAAAAAAACAGCAGAAGCGATTGTTTTGTGTTCTGGCTCAGAGGTGTATGGCTCATTGTTTTAGGAAGACCACGTTGTCCCCCCAAAAGGAAGCCATAAAGACAATGAATGAGATTTAAAATTAGTCTTGGTACTGGTTTTGGAAATCAGGTTATTCCTTTCCCATAATTGCATCTGTAAAGCGCTGAGTACATGGACAGCGCTGTAGAAATAAACTAATAATAATAATAGTAATAATAATTGATAAAAGAAAAAGTGCAACACCCACATTTTTGGCTTTTGATTAGGAGATAATGCTTCACTCCATCCTTTCTTCTTGGCTGCTTCTAGTCCATCTATCTGTTATTAAGGGAACTGCTAGACTTTGATATCGTTCAGTCATTAAGTCATGTCCAACTTTAGTGACCCAAGAACAATAGCATACCAGGCCCAGCTATTGTCATCCAAAGTTTGTCCAAAGTCATGTTTATTGCTTCCATGGTACTATCTATCCATCTTATTCTCTGCCAGCCCTTTTGCCTTCAGTTTTTCCCACTGAGACATGTCTTTTCATTATGTGGCAAAAGTATTTGAGTTTCAGCTTCAGTATTCAACCTTCTAATAAACAAGATTGATTTTCTTTAGTATGGGCTGTTTTGATCTCCTTTAGGTCTAAGGGAGTCTCAAAGGTTTTCTCATGCACCACAATTCCTTATAGTCCAGCTCTCACAGTCATACATTTCTACTAGGAAAACCATAGCTTTGACAATAGACTTCTGTCAGCATGCTGTTCAGATTTGCCATAGCTTACCTTCCAAGGATTAATCATCTTTTAATTTCATGCTTGCAATGATTTTTGAGCTGTTACTGCTTCCATATCTTCCCCTTCAGTTTCCCAAGAAGTGATGAGTTGTTGAGCTTCAAGTCTGTTTTTGCATTTTCCTCTTTCATCCTCATCCAGTAGCACCTTAATTCTTCTTCATTTTCTGCCATCAGAGGGCCATCATCTGCATATTCGATGTTGTTAATATTTCTCCCTGCAATCTTAATCCTGGCTTTTGATTCATCCAGCCTGGCATTTCCCATGATGCTAAACTTAGTACTAGCTTTTGTGTGTTCTAAGGTACATATAACATATTACTAGTACAAAATATTCAATCCTCCTTTCATGCTTTGTAGACATGTTTGTTCTTTTTTATTAGTTGCCTGAGAATTTGTTAAAACAAAGAGTGGTATAACCATATGTCAAATAAAACAGTCACTTAACCATGCCAACCTTTTGCAGCACTGAAGTCATCTGAAGGGAAATGTGATTTACATCTCTCTGTCTAGCATTCCAGTGGGAAAACAAATCACACCATTTCTTGGTCACCAGAATAGAGCCTAATGAAGAGAGAGGGATGATAGCTGTTCTCAGTTGCTCTGCATGTGTGGATTTGAATGTATACAAAACTGCCACAGGCACATGAGATGAAACTGACCAAGGATGAACATTTTTCATGGACTGATTTGATTGGCCTTGATAAAAGCTGTGAGGCTTGGTGGGGAACCTCTCTCTGCGTCCTAGTATTGTTTCTGCTGCCAAAATTTGTAAGGCCCCATAGCCAGATAAATTCACATGGGGCACCATATCAGACTTCAGATGAGTTTAACTATTTTAGTCGAAGTTCCCAGTGGTGGCCTCACATTTCTAGGGAGCCGGGTTGTATGATTCCCTTCAGCTTGGCTTCCCTCTGACATGTAAGGTGCATGGAGCAGGGATAGAACAGCATTTCGGGGAGCTTCTTGCTGTTGCCTGCTCCTTCTCTTCTCTCCCTATTGTCACAAGTACAGGTGGGTGAGAGGATAAACTTCTGTAAAGAAAACACTACAATCAAGACTACTTGGTGTTTTGAGTAATACTGCATATTTTCATAATCCAGTACAGTATATAGGATGGTTTAAACTACAGTCTAGCTATAGGCCATTTCAGAAACATAACATAATCTTCTAGTCCTCTGTTCCCATGTTTATATTTGTTCCAGACGTTCCTAATAACTCGGTTAAATAGCCTGCAGTATCTTTGATGCTTCTGAGTTGTGCTCCATCTAGGCTTGGTTTTCATGATGTCATGCTAGAAATTTGGCATGAAGTAAGCAGAAGGAAGTGGATTTAGTGGTAAACAAGTATGTGGGATTATGGCTGCAGTCACACCCCATGTATAAGCACTTCCGAGTTCTAAGGGATCACACCCAAAAATGCCCTTCCAATTTTTCTTTAAGCTGCTTGTCCAATCCAATCGATCCAGTACTGTATTCGGATCATCCCAGTACTGAGATCGTTTCTGCTTCTCAGACCGGTTATATTTTCAGGTTGTGATTATGCAACAGAAATATTGGGTCAGTACTTGTACTTTCCTGGGTGGGGCAGAGGAAAGATTGTCCTTCCCTTCTTCAGCCCATGCCTAATTATAAGGGCATCCTTTTCCTCTCTCTCTCACACTTCCACATATGTACTCAAGGAGCAAGGGCAAGGAATTTACAGAAAGTGACCAGTGATTACAACAAAGTCAGAAATACTATAATATCAAGTTAATTGGGCATGCATTGACAATAAAAAGCAGCTTTTTATTGTGATTCAAGGCCAAAATAAAAACAAAAAGATTGGGTTGGAGAACAGAGGGTAGAAAAAGAGACCTATGTCTCGTGCTGCTTTGTAACCAAGGTCATTTCTGCAAAGTTGTAGGCAGGGGTTGCAAAGCCTGTCTGAAAGCCACCTGTGACAGTACCCTTAACCTTCTGGACCGCCATTTGTGCCAGGAGCCCAAATGCCTCTTGCCCTGCAACCTCTTCTGTTCTCCACCATGGTCATCAAATCCAAAATCTTTGTATAGCTGAAGCACTGGGCCGAGGGGGGAGCAGAGGTGTCACGCGAGGGAGAGAACTGTCAGAGTCCCCGTCTTCCTAGAAGCCAGGAAGGAGGGGAATGGAAGAGACCATGGGGCAGGAGATGCATGAGCCCCTGTATATGTGACAGAGGCAGAGAGAAATCATAATAGATAATTGGAGGAAAAATGAGGCAGGGTTAAAAAAAGGAAACAAGAGCCAGGGGTTGGGGCAGAGGGAACTGGACATACCCTCCCCTGAGAAGCCAAAATGTGATTGGCAGAATTGCACCCAATCACAAAGGAAAGGGGGATGGAAAGGGTGGAAAGGAAAAAAGTACTCTCTCATCAGGAGAGCAAGGAAGTTACAGAGTGTGGACAAGGAAAGGCAGACTGAGTGAGCACTTAAGGTTTAATCCAGCTTCGATCCACTTTCATAGTTAGAGAACACACCAGTAAAGTGACAAGCTGTTTTCTTTCACTGTTAAATAAAATTACTGATCACTTTGCTGATGTGTTCTCTCACTCTGAAGGTGGACTGAAGCTGGATTAAACCTTAGGTATGACTACAGTCCTAAGTGTGATCAAGCCAATAATGAGCCGAGTGTGGCAAGGATCTAAGTGTGCTGAGGTTTAGTTAATAGTGAACTAGAGTTACAACTGACCCTAAGAAATCAGAGCAGATTACAATGAAACCAGTCCCACCCAGTAACTGCATTATTAAAACATAGTAATATTACTCCCCACAAGATAAGGGATATGAGTACAGGATCCAACTCACCATTCTCTAAGGATGCCAGTGGTTACAACTAGTTATGGAGTGATGCCTGTATTTCTCATATCTCGCATGATGATAAACTATTTTAAACTTCATCCTGAGCATTTGCTGGACAAAATTGTTGCCAACCTTTAAAGAATTTTGTAATGATTCATGATAATTTCCTTTTGATGTAATGTTGGTTTGTTATTTTGTATATAAGAACCTTTATGGTGAAAATGCTGTGTGAGTTGGTGTCTTGATACTAATTACCACAAGCATTGTGAGATTTTATCATATAAAGACAGAATTAGGGCAGTCTGCTGTGACGGTTGAATTCTAGTCAGTCGTTGACTTTAAAGTGAATTCAGACAGCTTTCTTCTGCATTTTCTGGGTCTACTTGCTCCTTGATTAAGTGACTATGTATACCCTATTAAATATGCTATATTTAGTATCTGTTCCTTCAGTTCTTTCATCCTTCTCATCACTGGATAGCACAAAGAAATCTGGAGCTCATAAAATGATGATTAACAGTAATGCTTTGTTCTCTACTTCACTTTGACTTTTGTCACTTTTATAAACTACTTTGAACTGTTTCCTACTGCACTGCAATACTTAGCTCCAAGGATCAAGTGGTAAGTTAAATATACCTTGTAAACAGACAGTCCTGTTTACAAAAAAGTTCATTCAAACTTTTCTTCATAAGTTTCCAGTTAGGATCATTGCTGTTGAAATTATTCTGATCAAGATACTTGTGTACTGTTTTCTATAGAAAGCTGTAGGGCACCGACAGGCTTTACAATTCATGGTAACGATGTTGACCAGATGCACTACCAGGGTCTGAATGGGCCATGCTGTTCCAGATCACAACTGCATACATGAATGTATACATCAGGACCACGTGTGGGTTGGGCTGCATCCAGACATCGGTTCCTTACTCTGCTATATTTAGATATTCTGGAATAAAGCCAGGATATTTTGGGACAGCCATACTTTATTCAGATTATCCAAATATAGCAGAATAAATAACCAATGCATTACCATTGCAATGCTTTGCTGGGTTGAGATTCCAAATGCCTCCATCAGGGCCTGCATGGATCTATCCCTCCCTTCTTTCCTCCTTCCTGCTCCTATCAGGAATCTCAAACAGAGATTAGCTCTCTCCTTAGCTGGACCTACAGCTTATCCTTCTGGGTTAGAACTGAATTGATATAACATGTCTTACTGTGTGTGCTGATATTTTGCCTCAACTTGGCAAAAAAAAAAGAGAGAGAGAGAGAATACTGAAGAAGTTAATGACCTGTTTTATTTTAAATGTTTTTTTTTTTTTTGCTGTTGTTCAGGAGTGATCCTAAGTTGTCAGGGCACCAAAAGTTATTCATTAATTTAATCTTGAATGGCTTTTTAACTGAAGTTCAAAACCTGTGTCATTTGTTTTATATGACTTGTAGATATTGTCTTTGTTTTCCATTAAGAAATCATTTTTGGATTTTTAGAAAAGTGTTAAGTTGAATTATTATAATCTACATCAAAATTTTAAACTTTGGCTTCTGCATGGAAGGGTTTTTTGTTCTCCTTGCCAAAGGTCCCCCACCCCAACCTGCTGGGCTTTAGACAGATTAGTGTACTCTAGGCGCTACAGTATTGTACATATAAACAGCTTTGCACAAGCTAGAAGGGTGTTTTACAATGATTTTTATTATGGGTGACTATTTTTATTTAGTGCACTTGGCCAAGTCTAAATATAACAAATTGCAAAAACCCATTAGGTTGAGCTCATTAAGCTGTCTGTGCTCTCTCTAGTTTTCTTTCCTATCTTTGTCATTAGAAGGTCTTTGAGGGTCCACAAAACCTGTTCTTCTGCTTGACCAATGCATTTACCAAAAAAAAACAATTTAATGTCACAAACCTGTGATATTACTGAGTAAACAGGCAGGGAAGGCTGGTTCTGCAGCCAAGCCTCGGCTAATTTTGTCATATCTGACATAGAATTTTGGAAGTAGTTCAGAGGATGTAACTAAGTGAAATATTTAGCTGAGTTTTGCAGTTTTTTTACTAGAAACATGCCATGCAACACTTGCAGTGCAACTTTGCCGAGTACAGTTGCTGATTTCCTCAAACTTTGTCACTTGTTGAAAGGCATAAAACATTTCTGACTTGTATCCTTTGCATACACTTGTTGTATAAGTAACCTGGTCTTCATTTGCTATGTTTATTCACATCACCAACTGAACATTCTGCCAACACCTGTCTAATAGGGTGCTAACATGACTCGATTTGCTCCTTTGTCATAAGGTATGAGCCAGTCTGATTGTAAAATTGCTTCATCAGTTCTACAGTCTTTGGGAATTAGAAAAGTGAGCTACAAGACTGGATTTATTTCTTTTTGCATATTTACACTGTTTGCTTTTGTTCTTTATATTCTGAAACATTTCCGAATACTTTATGAGTACTAGATTGTTTAGCCTATGCTTGTTTGTTCTGCCACATAGCTCAGCAGATGCCCTTTAGCTTTTGTATATGAGGGAGTACCTTGGCAGATGTATCTCTGATCTCATTGGAGGTTCTTTCTGTTCTTCTAGTTGTGTAGGAAAGCATCAGAAGGAGAATGCCTCCTTTGTACATTTTGCCTAGGAGCCAAGGTATCATTGTACTTGCAACATTCTGTTTCATGCATAACAAGCCTTGAATGTTCCTACTAAAAATCTGAGAAATTATTAGTCAATCTATAGCTACAAAGCAATTTTTTTATTAACTACATGGTGTTCTTTTCAGAAAGCAGGCACTTGAATTTGGCAAATCCTGGTTGGGTCATGCATATATGTAGGAGCCTGTGGCTGTTTAACTGATACTGATAACATCACTTTACCTTCCTGTTATTCCAGTATACAATGAAAAACTGCATTCAGCTATGTCATGTGTCCAAATATTCAACAAATGTATAACATAGCTTTATTTATTATAGTAAAAGGAAGAAAGAGACATCTAAAGTCCTTTCTTGGAAGTTAAATCAAGAGACTTGGAATCATCCAAACATTCTATATAAATATTAGAAACAAAGTTAAAACAGACATGGGACCATTTCCCCTGCATTAAAATACTGGCAAAAGTTTAAATTCTTTTTCACTTGTAAAATGTATCTTGTTCTAATCAAGAGACCGGAGAAGCTTGCATGCAAGGAAAGGTTACAACGTGGGGCTTTTTAATCTAGAAAAGAGGAGTGAGATGAGATATAATAGAGATGTATAGATTTATACATGGTGTGGATAAAGTGGAGAGGAAGAATTTTTCCTTCTTTCCCCAAAATACTAGAACCAAAAGTCACCCAGTGGAACTAAATTCTGGACCAAAGGAAGTATTTTTAATAGAATATTTTAAACTTTAGAATTTGCTCGCACAAGGTGGAACCAGTTTATGGAAATGAGAGCTATTCACGCCTTTTAGCCCTGATGGCAAAGGAAGTACTTTGCCTCTGAAGGTCAGCTGCTGGCAAATTGTAAACAGATCAAGTTGTGTGCTTGTGTTCCACTGGTGGGTTTCCCTGTGCAGGCTGCTGGACTAGGATTTCTGGCAGTATTAACCCTGTGTCCTGTGAGGTTCATGGATTGTGGCACCAACATTTTGGAATGCGTTTTTTGTCCACAATGTTTAGTTCTTATTTATAACTATTTTAACTGTTTTTATATAAACTAGTTTAGAATTCTAATATGGGAAGTAGTATATAAATATTTTAAATTGTATTTGATAAGCTGGATGCTACACTACGGTAGATTTGTTTTTGTTTGATGGAATACATACATACAAACATCTGTTGGATTTTGCACCTACTGAAAGTTCTCCAGTGTCAACCTGAACCTCTCTGCATTTTTCCACAAAGGAGCAGACGTGTAAGTGGGTAGAGAAGAGGCAAGTTCCAGACAAAAGCAAATTGCCTCCCTATCAATAAAATGGAGACATTCGTTTGTATATTGTATAAAATAAATTAGGTTCCCAAAAAGTAGGAGAAAGGAGCTAGAAAAATGTGGTTTACATGAATCATGCCGTCTGCCTTCCCACATAAGTGAAGTTATGCTTGACTTGTCTTACATTCCTCGGGAAAGGTTTGCATTTTTAACTCATA
The DNA here is from genome assembly GCA_014337955.1 of Aspidoscelis marmoratus. NCBI lineage: Eukaryota > Metazoa > Chordata > Lepidosauria > Squamata > Teiidae > Aspidoscelis > Aspidoscelis marmoratus. Next base: position 13,482,431 of record MTQE01003428.1, on the reverse strand, counting down.
TGGGTTCTAATAGTGCTAACTATTAGCAATAGCAGACAGGTTTCCGTTGGAGATATCAGCGAGATGCAACTCCTCTAGCAAGAGTTTTAAAATATTTCTCTTGCATAGTGCTTCTGATACAGTCCCAGAATTTACCTAGTTATCATTATTCTAGTAAAATTAACTATCATAGTGCAATATCCTGTTATTCCATAATTGAAGCTTTGCCTGAAGTTTTGTACAAGTAGTAGTGTAAGAGTTCAATGTGAGCTGTTGGAACCTGGAAAAACTTCACGTTTAGGTCACACTGAAAGAAAATTAGCAGCTGTAATGCCACTGTGCTGCTGTGGAAATGCTTAAACCCAGAGTATGGTTCTAATATCTAGACATAGTTCCGGATGTGTTTCAAACTGGTTAATTGGTAAATTGAGGAATAAACAAATGATGTCTGAAGGCCAGCTAAATCATACTTAAAATATAATCCTCCTATTCTGGCGGGACAATATAAAGAGGAGCAATATACTTAACCATCAGCAGTCTGGCATACCTCCCCTGGGAGGCTGTTCCAAAGCCTAGGAACCACTACAGAAAAGACCATCACTCTTGACTTCAGTGTGAAGGCTTCCATGGCCTTTTTTTTCTTCATTTCTAATGAAAGAAATGTTTGGTTACTGCTTCTGGTCTAAGATTGGCATCGAGGTGAAATGCCTGGATAGAAACAATAACATGTAAGCATGGTACAGTACAATACTTGTCCGCTTAGATGTTCTGTTTAAGAAGAAGGTGGCTTACTTCCAAGTAATTAAATGTATCATTGTAACCTAAATTTGACTCTTTATGAAAGCTTTAATTAGTAAAGAAACTTATCAAAGTTTACATCATTCCATTCTTTCCCCTGTGGTTTATAATCTGTAATTGTAATCAACTGTGTCCTGCAGCCTGGGTCTTCATGGCAAGAGAGGGGCAAAGTTCTGACTGAAGGCCTCAGTCTGATCTGATCAGATCATGTTTTGATGTGTGAGCAATGAATAGGAAGCTTCCAATTGAATCCTTGCCCCTCTGTCATTGGTTTGTGCCTTGATTTGCAGAGTGCCACTGGCTGTAACTTCACAGTACTGTACTGTGTATTGTTTGATAGGAAAAGGACATTTTTAGCACTGAAGTCACAAATGGAATGCTTCAATGGTTAGAAACTTGGCTGTTTCCCTTATTTTTGAATGAGAGACTTTTGTGTGCGGGAAGCTTAACATGCATATAATTTGTAGGCAAGATTGGAGTGACAGGCAGGATGTCTTTAAAGGCCATCTGCAGGGATTTGAAAGCAGATAAAGGTTTTGTCTTTATCTTCTGCTTGAGAATGCCCAGAAGCAATTTGTGTGAGACAAGATACTGGTCTGTTCTTATGTCTTCTACTACCTAAGCTCATGCTTGTTGCTTCCATGGCATTATTCATCTCAGGTGTTTCACTTACCTGTCAACTATGTATGATGCTCAGGGTTCTTTCCATTTGAGCCCCAAAAGTATGTCCATTACTACTGCTGTTTTTTAAAAAGACATTTTTTTAAAAAAAAATCATGTTTTGTCTTTCCTTCGTTGGCTTAATCTGTAATGGAATTAAGGAGGATATGTTTATTTGTTTATTTATATTTATATCCCACCCTATACCCAAAGGTCTCAGGGCGGGTAACAACCTTTAAAATCCAACATATCAAAAAACTATATCAAAACAATAATAAACATTACAACATTTAAAAACAAACATGTTAAAAACAGTGCAATGTTGTCAGTATCTTTTGACTTGATAAGCCACCAACATTCCCACTCTGCACCAAGAATTCCACTGGATTGAAATCTGGCATGTTTGCTGTCTAATAATCTTGCAAATATTTTTGTTTAGATTTCTGAGCATCCCTGCTATTGATTCTCCCTCATCCTAAAAATATGATTTGACAAGTTTGTAGTTTCAGCTAAGCATTTTATTTGGTTTACTTTTTTTGGGTTGAGGGGGTTTGCTTCATTGTGAGTGAACTCTGAAATGATGAAAACTAGAACCACATAATTCTAACTTCTCTATCAAAGTTTGAAGTGTTTAAATAATCACCATGAATCAGAGAACTGTTTTTAACACCTGCTGGGTTATGAACTCACCCTATTTCCATAAAGAGCATCTGTGGTTCATTAAAACAGACATAATGATGTGCTGTAGTAAATTTGGTTATTGTGCCTTCTGTCATTTAATAGGTGTCAAACATACAAACAGTATAAAATATTTGATCATTTAAAGTATTTAAATAATTTGGTAATGAAAATATTTATATTAAAATGTGTTTAGTATTATACTTTCTATAATCATTTTGTTAGATTTATTTAAAACTCATATTTACTTTACAGTATTAATTTAGGTAGCTCTGTGTAAGTCCACTAGTTCCAGAAAAATGACATACTTTTGCTAGCAAGCTATCAGTCTCTTACTTTCATAAAATGTATTAATGTTTAATAACTCCTTTTTTTCAGCTGAAACAGAACACGCATTTTAAGGTCTGAAATCCTTGCCTTAGCTTGCATAGAGTACTGTATAAGAAATCTTCCTGGACAGAACAGTTCCAGTAGGCAGCTGTCTAATGAGAATGTGAGGAACTTGTTCCCTAAGAAACGAAGTTAGTGAGTCGCTGCTAAGCAACAGCCATCTGGAACCTGGTTTGTATTTCTTGGAATGTGCCAACATTTGGCTGGCCAAGAAATTAGCATACAGTTGTAACTGGGATTGAAAAGGCAGTTCAAGGGACTCCACCAGTTTTATAGAACTTTGAAACACTCAAAATTTGCATAGTTTGCTTTTCTGACCTGTTTGTTTTTCTAATCTGAAATCTTTATTCTGTCTTTAACACAAGCATCTTTTTTGCTTAAACACATTAGCAGCTTCTTTTGTTATCACTGGCCATGTCATATCATATCATATTCTCTTCCCATGGTACTTTCCCCTGTTTTCATTCTTGCTTTGTTCAAAAACCTACCAGAGATAATTAAACCTGTTTATTGGGGGAATTTATGCTTTTATAGATGCATATTCCAAACTTGTCTAGGAAGATTAATGTGATCTTAAGATGTTGTTGTTACAGTCATTCACGTCTAACTCCTTGTGACCCCATGGACTATAGCACACGAGGCCCTTCCGTCCTCCACTGCCTCCCAAAGTTTATCTAATCTCATGTTTATTGCTTCCATGACACTATCTGTCCATCTCATTCTCTGCCATCTCCTCCTTTCGCCTTCAATCTTTCCCAGCATCAGGATCTTTTCCAGTGTGTCCTGTCTTCTCATTATATGGGAAGTATTTGGGCTTTAGTAGCAGAGTTTAGTATTGACTGATTCAATCTCTTTGCAGTCCAAGGAACTCAAAAATCTTCTCCAGCACCAAAATTCAAAAGCATAGATTCTTCAGCACTCAGCCTTCCTTATATTGCTGTCAAAGGTGAACCATATTACTACCAGGAAACCTGTAGCTTTAACTAAACAGACCTTTGCAGCAAGGTGATGCCTCTCCTTTTTAAAATGATGTCCAGATTTGCCATAAGCAGCTTAATTTCATGATTATAGTCACTGTCTATAGTGATCTTTGAGTCCAAGAAAATAAAAACTGATGCTACTCCCATTTTATTTTACGGGAAGTCGTGGGACCAGATGCCAAGATCTTGGGTTTTCTTCTTTCTTCCCTAAATGCGTGCCAAATGGGACATTAAAAGCAAAACAGGCTTCTTATTTTTAATGAAAATTAACAGTACTTGTAGGCTTTACATATTTCAACAGAAGGTTTTCATGCTGTGTACTGTGCAAGTCAGGTTGAAATGCCTGTGCATGGCAAGTAACAGCATATACTTTATTAAAATCTTTAAAAAAAAATAAACAAAGTCTAAGCTTCCTCAGAAAACAAACATTTAGGTACAGTACTTCTCATTAATTGGACAATGCCATAATATGATTATGAAAATGCTCAGGGATATACAGTGTATATCATAGTGCCAGGAATATCTCCTAGAATTTTAAATAGTTTTTTAAAAAGTGTCCATCCACCTACCACCTAAAATTATAAAACACCAGTCATACACATACCACACTATGGGAAGCAGTGATCTAGTGTTCTCAGAGTACATACATTACATTATCAGGAAGAATGGGAGGTGATGGGCAAAAGAAAAATAGCTTCATCTCTTTTTCCTTTTAAGAAAAAGATACCTCACAATTCTTGGTCACTAGAGTCTCATTATGTTGCTGGTGGTCTCCTTGGAGATAGCAGTGTATCTGCTAATAGGACTGAGGTTTTGTATAGTTTCCTGCAAGCTTCCTGTCCAGAGCCAGAGTGTGACTCTGGTAAGTTCCCAGTGACAGGGACTTTTAAAGCTCTGACTTAATGATAATAAGATCTGAGTTGCTTAATTTTCCATCTGTCCTTTGTTGAAGCAAGCCCTGACTCATGGATGTATACATTATCTGGTTTTGTTAGCTTGTCTGTACCATTTCTTTGTTTTAATTGAGGAACTGGTGTGTTTTGGAGTTCTTACAGGGTGATTTTACTAGGTTTAATAATGTCTGTTTAATGCAGACTCTTGGAACAGATGCCATAATATGAGGTAGTACAGGTAGTATAGGAAGAAAACTATTGGAGGAATCTGAGCATTAATAAGATACAATAGTCATTAGGATGTGGCTTTTCAGAAGCTATAACTCTTCATGACGATGGGCATTTTTATGCTGGACTATATTTTGGTGGAAAAAACCACCCTAATTTCACTTGAGTTTTTCTAGCCTGTATGAGAAGAAAGGGAGTATGATTTGAGTTCTAATACTGTATATGAAGGAACAAAGAATGACAACTATAAAAATAGTATGCAGTGAGGTTTTTTTCCTGAACCTAGCAATCAGCTATGTTTTTGACCCTGAACATTTTTTTTTTAATAAAGCTTTGTGTAGGTAATATTTGCCTCAGAAAAAGAAGAGGGGAATCCAACTAGAACTGTAGAATTTCCCAATAAGAAAATGACCTTTCAGTCCAATTTCCTACTTAAATGGATGCCCTAAGCTGACCGAAGCAGCAAAAACGTTTGTTAGCCTTCTCTTACTATCAGCTTTTCCCTGTTTAATGTCAGATTCTAAAGAACAGCTATGGCTAAGCACCTTTCAATGTACAGGTATAGAGTTTGCTTCTGGACTTGGGAGTACTGAACATCCTTAAGTACTGTGTCTAAGAACATGTATACAAACCAGTTCTGTTTGTCTTGAAACAGTTTCTTGTCTTAAACCTGGAAACAAGAAGTAGCAATATTTTGTGTCTCATTTAATCAAGGAATAAGGAGAAAAACTGGCTCACATCCATTTGGGTTTGGATTGTAGTTCTTGAGTGTAAGTTTTGAAAGGCATTAACTAGATGCTTATTTTGTATTCTTACTTCAGCAATAAATCATATTTACTAACATCTTCTTGGAGACAGAAAACATATCAAAAATGATTCTGTATGCCTTTACAGTATTTTGCAGCTTAGGCAAATATTGGTTAATGGGGGCAGGTGCATACTGTTAGCCGTTTACCCATTTAAAGCTATTTGGATTGTTTTACATTCAACGTTTTCAGGATGTTTGGCTCACATGATTCATATCGTGACTTGCACAATGCTTTCAGCAGGGTTGTGTACCTAGGATGTAGCTGAAGGCTGAATACATGCTCCACATCCAGCAAAACAATTGGTAGTCTATCCTTCCAAAACACTCCATAGTACTGGAATGATTTCTGTTTCCTCTTTCAGTCTGAAAGCTTAAAGCAAGGAGAAATGCTTTGCTCCAGAAATTTGTATTGATATGAACACATTAGGATATATCTGGTGTATAGGAGAACAAATCTGTTTGATGTGTTAGATAAGCATCTTTCCATTCTGTCTGTTAGCGTGCAAGTGCACACACATATTCCAGTTGGCCTTGGATAGAATAAAAATTATTTTGGCTTTCCCATAAAATTTCATTGGAACAGTTTATATAATTCTAGGTCAGAATTTCTAATGCTGATTTGTTAGTGATTTCTGCATTTTTTGAACACAGGAAATCTATTTCCTTTGTTTCATATTTAAGGAGACTATTCTACAAGTAAAATCTATAGTATGGCTGCTTGCTGCATGGGTGCATAGTTCAGTTTCTTGTTATGCATATTCCTCTGATGTTGCCACAGTATGTATCTCATTCAGCAACATGCATGCTCAAGTCTTGTTGCTGCCAGCATGTAGATAAATAGTTTTATACCGTTGCTGGTGAACCTGAATTTTAGTCATTATAATGTTAGTGAAATAGATCTCTCTGCTAATGTTGGCATCATTGTGAGGTTGTTATTTTTTGTTCTGCTCAAATGAAAGGAGCGTTGTTCTGATATCTATGTTGTTCTGTTCTGTTTTTCATCATTACTTGTTAGTGCTTGGTCCTTTGAATACAAGGTGTGGCTTGTTTTATTTGACCATGGACTTGAAACTCTATAAATATATTGGGTTCTTTGCATAGTGCTGTGTGGCAGTAGTTTCATTTCATTTATTCTTATAGGTAACTGCGTTGTTTCTTAGTAAGTCTTATGGAAGCATAGAATCATAGCCTTGATCACCATGTTAGGGTTATCCCCATCTGTGTTTTTTTAATGCATAAGAAGAGTGGAGTCTTATGAGGCCCGTTTTCCTGGTGTTATGAACTCTTTCATAACCTCAGTCTTGGCTGGTGATATCTAAGCTTTGTTAAGGTTGGGATGATAGTACATTATAACTCTGGAATCTTCTACAAATAAAATGTTTTACCCCTAACACTACATGCCTTTAAATGGGCTTGCGAGCTAATAAAGCTAAAGTTGATGTCTCCTTTAAATAAAAAAATATAGAATTTGGTTCTGTTAGTCTGCAGAACACCATTTGATTATCATAGTAAGCGATATATTTCTGATTATTTTTCTGTTAGACCGTTTGGCTTTTCAGCTGATTTTATTGGAAGGTGCCTTGAAAAAATGAAAGTCCTCCGCCCCCCAGAAAATCTGTGCCTTGGCCTGCCAGAACGCTAGCCATTGCCAACAGATTTTATTTCTCAAGTTTTGAGGTATAGAAGTGATTATATTAGTGTTTAGTACTCCACTGCAGTACTGTGGCTCCTGTTGGGAAGCTACTATAAGCACAGAATCTGATAGTCTTATTTATTATGTTACTCTCCTGCTTTCTCTGCAAGGCATAATGCTCCACAAACTTATAGATGTACTATATTGCTTGAAACAAATTGTCTTTGACTGTTTAATGTACTGTACAGTATTATAATACATAATTCCCATGCAGCATAGAAACTTGAACTGAAACGTATCTTAACAGCTTCTAACATGATTGTGTTACACTATGCTGCCAGTACACAAGTAGATTGGGAGTAGTGATTGTGATAATGCAGGCAACTGTTTTATTATAGGGCTTTATTAAGTGCTACTGACACATAATTGTATGTAATCTCAGTTTCCCCAGAATAAAGTGGAAAAATACAACTAGTTGCTACAACAGATGCACCCTCTATTTTAACACTGTATCATTTCAGGCAGCAGCAGGCTGGGGTTATACTGGGAGGGAGGACAGGTTTTATCTAACTGGATGAATGCTGTTGTTGTTGCTGCTATTTACTACTACTACCACTACTGCTACTACTTATAGGAGTTTTGAGTATGCACATTTGCATGTATATGGAACATGAGAAGGATGCAAATATATTTCCCCCTTTGCTACAGGGCAGTTGAATAGAATTACCAATCATTTTGCAACAAAGTCTCAAACTGTTTACAACATTCAGTGTCTGCATAGGCTGAATCTACTTTTTTGACTAGTGGACCTAGACCACTGAGGAGCCCAGGTATAGTGATGCTCCTGGACGGACTTGCTTTCTGATCTGAGAAATGTCTGTAGCGTCCTTTAGTAAAAGTTTCCTGGTTAGGATATTTGTTTGTTTGTTTATCGCCCTATCCATGTAGGTCTCAGGGCAGGTTACAGGTTTTAAATAACAGATTAAACAATGGATACACAAAAAGGATATACAATGACTGGTCAATAAGGACACCAGAAAACTAAATATTGAAAATACAGTTCCTATGGTTGTATATCAATTGCACTGCAGCAGGCGGTGATACCTACCCGACCCTGAGTGATTAGTCCTTGAATGAGATATTATTAAACAGTCTTAGAACTGTAGCTAAACCTTAGTCTAGATGAATAAAGAATGTCACTGAGTGATTGGTTAGTGTTCAAGGAATAGGTCTAAATTTTAGTCTACTCTGGCAGTTAGATTTTGTTGTTATCAGGAATGGAATTCAGTCCAGCATTTGCCTGTTTTGGGATAAGGGTGGAAAACATAAGTTAATAATCAGACTTCATACTAATAGCCTGGCTGTGCAGCACACTCATATTTTGAATAAAGAGGTGATCCAAAATTTCTTACAAGATGATGTTACAACTATCTTGTTTTTTCTTTTTCTTAATCTTGTGGAGGCAGAACACTTTATGTAATCAGATCATTTATTGTGGATTCTGAAATCATAATGGAGTCATAGGATTTCCTCAATCTACTGAATTACATCTTTTTTATTTAATACACATTTATCCTACCCTTCCACCAGGAAGTGAAGACTGTGGTTACAGAGCCTTCTTCCTCTTCTCCTCTAATCTGTCAGGGCCTGTAGGATAGGTTATGCCAAAATGGAAATGGATTTCCTTGCCCTACACTCTAAAAGCTAAATCACATTGACTTCCTTCAGATATATCTTTGTTCATCTGTTTCATATGAGTTATAAAAATAAACCTCATGCATTCCTGTAGCCTCTGCCCTCAAACAGCTGAAATACAATTCAACATAATTCAATACAATTCTTCCTCATTCCCCAGCAGAAGAGGCATGACATCACAGCAAAGCCTAGTAGAAATATTAATATTTATAAATGAGTATTCTGGACATTACACAGTTTAGGGAGTCTCAAATATTTATATAATGGTTTGTTTTTAAAAAATGGCAACACAGATCTTCCAGAAACAATAAATCAAGGTACAATAATCGAATTAAGGGGTAGTTGTTTATAAACTTGATACTAGCCTTAGCAGTGGGATAGGGGAATGTAGGTCAGTATCTTATGTAGGCTAATGCAATTATTGTAGTAGTTCATAGAGGAACATTGAAATCTATGAGGGGTGCAGAGAGCAAGTACCCTCCTCTCTGTAGATTTTCAGTTCAAAAACTGGGATAACACTAATTAACTTTCAGGTAAAAGCAGAAAATTTGTGCCACGTAAGGTATATGGGTATATAAGGCATATCTATAATTTGCTAAGGTATCTTTAGGAAAGATACATTTAAAAAAGATTATTTTACAAAAAAAGGGTCTTATATGATAAAAAAAGATGAAAACTATTCTTTGTAATAGCAACTATGTAGAATCCTTTGACTTTTCTGTTTGTGAGATGGAAAGCCTGCATGGGTAAGAAGCAGAACACATTTTCTTTACTGAAGAAATTCTTCCAATTGAATCTCATCATCAGAAATGGGAGGAAGCAATTTTCCTGCATTTCTCCCTGCATCCTTTCACATTCTCCTATGATATCTGCTCTGGGACGTTTTAGGGATCTCTCTGCCTATATCCTATCACCTGCTCTTAACAGGCTTCAGAAGCGCACTTTCCATCAGTGAATCCCTGTTCAAGGGATGCCACATGTTCCTTTTTGTCTATCATTTATTTAAAGACATTTAAATGTTTGATAATATGCTCCATTAAACCTTTAAGTCATCAATTTACAGGGCAGTTCTAAGTGACCATGATCTCTTTTCTTGAGAGTAGAGCACAGGAGGAGTTCTTTTGCAAACAAAGGGCCCAGGCTGCGTGGAATAACGCCACTGAGATATGAGAGAAACTCTAGTTGTCTCCTGCTGCCCTATGAGGGCTTAATTAACTGACACAGACACAAGCGTAGGTCACAGCAGAAAAGAGCACTGGAAGCAATTCATCCTTATTAAGCTATCGCCTTGTGTCAGTGCTTTCTAGGGCTGTGCTGCCCTAGAGATTTTTGCTGTTGCTAGGGCTGCTGAAGAACACAACAGGCATGCCTCAGAGAGACTGTGTGGCCCTTGTGTTCCCAAACCTGCTCTAATTCACTTCTAACAGGAAATGTTCATGAGAGGGGGGAAAGGCAGACTGGTATGTGAACATTGCCACCTCTAAGCCTTCTCTAAGCTGCCTCAGAGGCTTTTTTGCCATGTCTGATCACAGACATAGACTACCACAGTGGGGGCATAGTGTACACCTGATTCTACTGGTGATGGGCACAGGTGTATGCTAAACTGCAGTTTCCCTAAATTGATTCATTCTCTCTCTCTGTTGGGCCATGTGTGTGTGAACTTTAAATATGTGATCCTATTTTTAAAAAAGAAACTAATTTCTGGGCTTTTTGTTTTCTACATAGGGTGTCACTATCGGATATTAACGAACATTAATAATCCATTGCTGTATTGACATGTATGCTTCTCCACTTAAGTATGTGTAATATTAGTTTACTCTCAAGCGTAAGAAATTATTTCTTCAGCATTAAGATATAAGTTTCATTAGGTGCATTTCTTCCATCCATTTAATGTTTTCTTCCATTAAATCTTCCTTAAAAATCCTTGCATAACAAGAAGTTTATACCCCAAAAAGAAAAGCAGAAGAGTGGGTAAGGATTTCCAGATAAACCATTTTATTTTGATGCGTTTTGGTTAACAGAATCTGTATAAATCTATACAAATTCACACGGTCCTACAGGACTGAGCTTGTACCAGAGAAGTGCATACAAATGTCATATGCAAATACCAGAAGCCTTCAAGCCAAAATACTGTATATTCTGGCATATAAGACTACTTTTTAACCCAGGAAAATCTTCTCAAAAGTTGGGGGTTGTCTTATACGCCGGGGGTCGTCTTCTTATACAGCGAGTATATCCCAAACTCTATATTTTACCTAGAAAGTTGGGGGTCGTCTTATACACCCAGTCGTCTTATGTGCCGGGATATATGGTAGGTGAGATGGAAAACTTATTAATGGACAATAAAATTGAAATTATTGGCATAACTGAAACATGGTGGTCTGGTGAAAACCAATGCACAGGGAAAACAAAGAGCAAAATAGAGATGGTGTAGCTTTGTATATTAAAGAAGAGAATCATATGAATTGGAATATATAGATGAATTTTACTCATCCGCAGAAGCAGTGGGCATAAGAATACTGGACCAAAAAGGAAGTCTAATATTAGGGACATGTCCTAACATACCTAACCAAATTCCCAAAGGAGTCTACCATTTGGGAAATTATGTTAAGTGAGTATCCAGCTCATGAGAGAATTTCTTGATTTGCTAAATGATTGTTCTTAGAGCAGATGGTTGGTTGAACCAACCAGGGGAAGAGGAACCTTTGACTTGATCCCAAGTAATACTCAGTCACTGTGGCCGAACCAATTAGGAACAACCATAATGTGATAACCTTCCTTTTAAATGCAGGAATAAGATGTTGATAAAATCGTAACAGAGACTTTAAACTTTCATAATGCACACTTCCCTAAAATGAGGAAACTTGTAAAAAAGAAATTGAAAGGAAAAGCTAGAAGAGTCCATTCACTCCAAACTGCATGGGAACAATTTAAAAATACAGTGATGAAGGTTCAGCTAGAATGCATATCTAAAAGAAGAAAAGGAATTTTGAAGTCCAAGAGCAAACTGGTGTAGCTTACAAGTACAGTATAGGAAGTCATTAAAAACAAGAACATCCATTTAGAAAATGGAAGGCTTCTCCTAAAGAGAAGCATGTCTAAATAAACTAAATGCTAACAAATTTCTGGGACCAGATGACGTAAGTTAAGAAATTCAAATGTGAGATTGCTGATCATTTAACAAAAATATATAAACTTTCCCTATGATTAGGATCTTTGACTGAAAGCTAAAGGTAGCAAATGTATCACAGGTTTTCCCAAAGGTTTTCAGGGGTGATCCAGGAAATTACAGACCAGTTAGCTTAATGTAATTTCCATGTAAGGTGAGGACCAAGCATGGCTGAAGGAAAATCAGCTCACCTCCTGAAGAGGTAAATCATGCTGGAATTATTTGAGAGTGTTGATAAACATGCTCACAGAGGTGATCCACTTGACATTGTCTATGTGGGACTTTCAGAAGGCTTTTGACAAAGTCCTTTTTCAAAGGCTCCTGAATAAACTCCTCAGTCATGGAATAAGTGGATAGGTCTTGTTCTGTATTGGTCAATGGATTTGATTAGAGATTTTACTAAGAAAGAAATCGAGTGTATAAATCCAGTGGTATCAGCTACTTTTCAGACCTGGGAGAAATTGTCATACAGTTTTGAATTCTAATTGTTATTCAGGAACTGAAGAGTCACAAATGATCTGACTCCAGTCCAAATCTGCTATACTACCTGACAGAAATGGCATAGGATATCGCTGCCCTTGTGATAGCCATTCATTAGTCTCAAACAGCTTTCCAAATGGAATATGTTGGAACTGTGGATTGGGACTGGAACTGAGTGATGAGTTATGCAATTCAGGAGACCGAAAGTAATGAACTAAAAGTTTGGATCACATCTCTCTCTCTGAAACAAAAGAGAGAAATATATGGATGATGCTAAGAAAAGGGAAGGGAGGATGCACTGTTTTCAGTTTGGATTTACTGAAATTGGAGGTAATGTATTCTGTTGAAAATAAAATAATTTACAAAATAAAAATAATATCTTAGAATACTTAGAAAAATAAAATACTTCAAAATAGAAAAAATGGCTTGAGAATAATACTTTTAAAACATATTATAGATTTTTCTGACTTGGATACATGGACAGTGAAAGTTGGTAGGCTTCAGGAATTACCTAGGGTTTTTCCAATTCACTGGATGCAAGTATTAGAAATTTTCTTAAGGATCCTGTAGTATTTAATAAGAAATTCAGGGTGCCCAACCCACCTGTATTAGGACAGCCTATTGGTACAATTAGAAAAAGTCATTATCAGTCATTCACTCAATCCAAGGGATATAACATCTGAAATTTATTATTATTTATTATCTTATCAGAATAAAACAATTTAGAATCATATCACTGGTATAAGTTGGACATGCAATGACTTGTTTGTTATGGAGTCACTGCCATTTGGACATTAAACTATTTTTAACATTTTAATGCAAAAATTCAAACAATCCTGGCAGTTAGCCAGCTAGCCATTGAATGTTAGCCAAGACTGGAGACAACAAAGAGTTGTCTGGAAGCAATTGATAGTTTCAAGTAGACTGTGCCAACCTCTGAAATGTTGTTTACTGAAAATAGCTGTTAACACAAAAAAGGAGAGAAATATAGATAGCAAATGTGTTGAAAGTAAGCAGCCTGCTTATATAAGTTTCAAAAGAAAAAAAACTTTTCAAAGGAAAAAAGTATAATATTATTCTGAGCTAAACTTTGAAGAGTCATTTACTAGGAATTCTGATGTGCTAATTTTAGATTCTTTCCTATTTTACATTAAACATTCTTATTGTCATCTCTCTCGGTAGCAAATGCATATGAACTATATTCTTGAAAACCAATGACTCACCAAAAGAATATTTGCTTAGTATTTAAAATCTGACTGGTTCAATACAAACATCTACAGGTCAATGAATATTTGGCTAAAAGGACTTCTGTCTAAATGTTATGGATTCACTTCCAGTTAAAGACAATAGGTGAACTTTCTGATTATGTAAGGTGTACCATGTATGTTGTCATGGTCTAAAGTCTAGACCCAAGAGGGCTGTCCTAATATAGACCATAGTAGTTCTATTGGAAGTAAAATAGTAATCAACACATTGTGTAATTAATATGCACGGAAGAAGGAGAAGACAGACTGCATCTGTGAGCGTGGATTGCACATTCAATATGGACATTAGAAGCAAGCTAGCGACAGCAATAGAAGGCATCATCTTCATAATAAATAGTGTTTAAAAAACACATTACTCTGTTTTCCCAAGAGATCCAAGCATAATTACCTAAAATCAATGATGTGATTAAATGAACTACCTAAACCAAAACAATTACTTTGTGTTAATTTCTTGTACTATGCATTACACTTCAGTCTCTTCTCATGTACCAAAATGGAGTTACACCATTGGTCCCCAAGCATTTGGGGGCCTGTGGATAAACAAATTCAGATTAAATATTGTTGTCAGTTGTTACAAAATGCTGCTATCACACTTGGGGAATGAATATAAGAAGGTAAGGGGACAGCTACCAGTCTGGATAGGTTTAAGAAAGAGTTAAATTCTTGAATCACAGGTGTATTAGTGTCTACTACAGTTGATGCCTAGGTTAGAGAGGCAGAATGGCTTTAAAGGCCATTTGCAAGTAGCTGAGCAGATTATCTGCTTGAGAATACCTAGTAGCAACTAATGGGCCACTTGTCTGAGGCAGGATGCTGGATTAGATGGGCATTTTGCAATCATTTGGAGAGGGGACGCCATGTAAAGCTCCTAAGAATCTGTACTTTGAATCCATGGCCAATATTATAAAAACATTTGTCTAGCATATGTCAGCTGACATTTTCTGTTTTGGTGAGTTTGTTGTAATTAACCATTCAAAACATTTATACATAATGCTTCTGATTAATAAATTCTTGAAGAGGTTAACAAGAAACTATTACATAACATTATTTGGTTAATCTGAACTCTAGCAATGGCAGACCATAGTGTTAGCATTATATTCAAATACAGCTAATCAGTTGACAGCTGTGAAACTAAAAACATGCCAAGTAATTTATTTAATGCTTTTATTATTAGATCTCCAAACATGAAGAACCTGTGGCCTTTCAGGTACTGAACTAAAACTCTCATCTTGACTGACTTGCTTCCAATGCTGGATGGCCAATGAGTTAAAAGTTCACATGTGACCTGAAAAGCCACAAGTTCCCTTGATACTAGTGCATATTAAATATTAAAGAACCTTGGTAACAAGCTCATTCTAGATTACAAAAACCTATGCCAGTAGCTGTCTTTTCTTTTCTTTTTCTTTTCTTTCTTTTCTTTTTCTTTTGGTCTGTTCTGATGCTATAAAATGGTTTATTCCATTTGCTGGAACAGACCATTGCCTCTTTGATATATGAAATTAACTTCAGTTCTACATCCAGGACGATTATATATTTGAATTGGCTTGGAGTTTTCTTCCCAAGAAGGATTTGTTCATCAGAAAACAAGATGGTTGATTTTTCATAATATCCCTTTGTGGCATTCCTCTTTTTCTAGGTAAAAGTGAAACTAACCAACTTGTGAAAGACACTGAATTTTTTCATCTGATCAGTTCAAGTATGAAGAGGTGGCTTTATCAGGACCTAAATATAAAGTAGAATTGCAGCTTTCAGCTCATTCCCTATCAGTCTATTCAGTGCAACTTCCTTTATAGCTATAACGAAAAATCTTCCTCACTTTTTTCCTACTATCTCCCAGTCTGTGTTACAATGCTTAATTTTGAATTAGGATAGTGCTGCCTATTAATGTGTTTTGATTTGGGCTGCTCTGTGCATAATGCTGGCTATATTGGTGTATTTTGCATCTGTTCTGCTTACCTTCTCTGAATATTGTTTCTAATTTGCATCTATTCACTGGACCTTTTGCTACTTTCTCTTCCATTTTCTGCTTCCATTCTCTCCCCTTGTTCCTTCTCCCCTCCACTGTCGCAGGTTCAGCATGCCTAGTTGGCTATAAAAAGACACCACCACCAGTCCCACCTCGGACAACCTCAAAGCCGTTTATCTCTGTAACCGTGCAAAGCAGCACCGAATCAGCACAGGACAACTACCTGGACAACCAGGATCACAAGAGTGAGGTGAACAGCCAGTCGGGACTGAGCAATTCTTCAGATAGCCTAGAGAGTACCAGACCACCAAGCGTGACAAGAGGGAGCATTGTGACACCATCTAGAGAGCCTCCTGAGTTACCCCAGAAAAATGCAACTTTGAAAAGTGACAAGGGGACATTGACTAACGAAGAGCCAAAGGTGGAGAATATCCCCAAAAGGAAGCTGTCATCAATAGGAATACAAGTATGGAATTAATTGTTCTCATTAGCACTTGCAGGTGTTCTTAATGTAGCTACTTTTATATGTGCATATGTGTTTAATTGTGCTGGCATCTGTGCCCACTTTGTACCTCTAGAAAAGTTAGACTATCAAAAAATTTAATCAAAAAAATTAGGGAAAAACCCAATAGCACGTGTGTTGGGATCTTCAGACAATTATTTTATTGAGCCATATTGACCTGCCTATCTTTCAGCAGAATAGTCCATTGTCGATGATGCCAGAGGAAGCATAGTTTGATATGTTGGATTTTAAAGGTTGTTACCTGCCCTAAGACCTTCAGGTATAGGGCGGGATAGAAATACAAATAATAAACAAACAGAAAGTGCTAATCTGTCATCCTTGACAGGGTTGCCAACCTTTTTTAAGCACATTTGATTTTGTGGCTATGTATTAAGTTGCTTGTTTCTAAGGATCTGCTTTCATTTGAGTTTTTTGTGAGGGCAAAGCAGAAGAGTTATTCTGGCATGTCCTTCAGAAGGCTCACTTACATCTGCCTGAACTGTATCTTGGTCCACTGAGCAGTGAGAAGTGATTGAGGCAAGCAAAATGTGGACTTCCTCACTGCCACACCAATACATTTCCTTCACCCCATTTTCACTACAACTGTAGTATTTTAATTGAAGTATATTATCTGCTTCTTTTGCCTAGCAAGAAGGAGAAGACAGTACACATAAAGATTCTTTGCTTTTCCGTGATGGTCCTATATAATTCAGATCCAGCACAATAAAAATATATTTCACTTTTCATTATCTTGATGAAATTAGAGGTCAGCATTTAAAGATAAACAGTTCTACAGGGTTGGAGGTTGTTCCCATTTTACCTTTCCTCAAAGTCATCATTGTATGTGGAGTACCATGTTGGCATCTCCTGACTTAGACCATGAGTGGACCTGTAGTGTGAAAGGCACAGGCAAACAGGAGGGTGATGACTTATATGCATAGCTATACCAGAGTTAGAGCTCTTTGTCTCTTTATCGGTCTATTCTCATAAGTAGGCCAAGGTAGCATCATAGCAGAATTCAAGAAGCTGCTTTATTTTAGATATAGTCTAGATATGTTTATTTTTTAATTTAAAAAAAGTACAGTACTTCATATAATGTGAGAAATGGGCAGCTTGGAAGAAAATTCCTCACTCATAACAACACATAAATTTGAAGTTGGCAAACAACACATGTGAAAGGAAGCCCTTGCTTGCAGAGCAGAGATGCTGAAGTGCGGGCAAATATTGTTTAATTTTTCTGTCTTTTTCTCATTCTTTAAAGGAAGCTACCAAAACTAGTATTCAGGGGAAATAATACTTTCATTTTGATTATTTCAAAGCACATTAATAAAACCCGTGTTATGAAATATGGCCATCTAAACAGCACGTTCTGTGTGGAGAAGAAAAAGCTAGTAAGCTTGTGTGCTGCTTCAGGTCAGCCAAATCTTAACCTCCTCGATTCAGTTCAGTTCACTAGGTTCCAAAGCACCAAGCAGCTTAGTGTGAATAAACTGCACCAGAGCTTTTTTTACACTAGGGAGGAAGACGCAATTAGGGACCCTCTAGGAACCTGAGTGATACACAATTGGCATGCCCTGTCCCTGCACAATACCCCTTTAGGGTCCCATCAGGACCCCATCCTGAAGGCCCTGTCCCCACAAGTGCTGGCAAAATCCAGATTTACTATAGACTTGTTTAATGGTGTCCACAATCTGGTCTTCAGCTGTGAAGACCAGATTGAGTGACGCGCATCCTCACAAGTGACTGGGCCAATGGGATCCAGGAGCCAGCACAGCAGTTGCCATTTGCAGCAGGGTGGTTCTGCCTTCGTAGTTACTGCATAAGCAGCTACGAAGCTGTGCCTCTTGGCCCCACCCTCTTGTCAGTAGGAGTATGCTTGGATTGATAGTGGTGCTGGCCAATTGCGCTGTGCCACCAGTGGCCCTTCCGATTTTGGCTAAATGGAGCATCGTGATGCGTGCTACGGCATCCCCACAGCACCCCTGTTTGGCACCCATTTCCACTGGGTGCTAGAGGGCCCGTGCAGACACATGGGGTCCTCCCCAAATGCGGATCTTTCCAGACCCGATTTCAGGGAGGACCCCATCTCAAAGGTCCGGATCTTCTAGAAGGTAAGTACAAAAACAGCCATAGTTTTCCACTTAATCCTTGCATGCAAGCAGCTACACCAACCATTATTATAGGTTTGATTATTCCCTTATAATGTGGATGTTGCAGGAGCATTTACACAAATCTTCAGAAGGGTGGAGGAGGAAGAAGAGTTGGCTTTTCTACCCCACTTTTATCACCCATTTAGGGGGACTCAAAGTAGCTGACAAAGTCTTCTATTCAGAATACCCTGTGATGTGGGTGGGGCTGTGAGAGCTCAGAAGAGAGCTATGACTAGCCCAAGGTCATCCAGCTGGCTTCATAGGGGAGGGTGGAATCAAACTCCGTATTCCCAGATAAGAGTCCGGCTCCCTAACCACTAGACCAAGTACAAATACAACAGTTTCTTTTTCACACCATCTACCTCCACTAATTTAAACCATTCCTTTTTTCATATTTAATTATAGAGCGCTGTGTGTCTTGTAGCATGTGCACAGTTATCCTATCCTTCTCATTCTGATCCTCTTAAGTAGGAGTACTATATCATGCCATTGATGATATATGGACACCAGCACAAATGGCCCTGCAGGACATAGTGGTCATTCTAATGGCATACTAACCTGCTACAGCCCAGGAGTCTTCCTAACCAAGCAAAGAGATGGAAGAATAAAAAGCTGAGAGTCTTTGTCTTAGTTGGTATTCATAAAGTATCCTGATAAATGTCCTGGGTAACTTCAACTTCCATACTAGGGTGACTTTTTCCAACTTCATGGCTACCGCAGCAATCCTGAGACCGTCCCAGCATATAATAGAATCCACACAAACTTCAGATTTCTTTTTTTTCCCCTCTCAACAGGAAAAATGGTGGGATATTTGCCATCTTTGGCCTTGCCATGGTCCTTTGCTCTTTGGGCTTTTGCTCTTGCCCTGTTGAGCCTTAGTTTTTCAGTAATCTCATCCCTTTGTAAGGGTGGTTAGCCTGTTCAGTTGGTCTTTCCCTGGAGGCTGATGGTCTGCAGGAGAGTTTCCAGATAGGATGGGTGGCATTTCTGGAATAGGAAGATAGCTTGTGCTGTTGACAGAATCACTCCCAGGTGGCCTCTCCCATTGTGCATAACTTGGGCATCTCTTTTATATACCCAAGAGGTAGGAGAGTGAAACAAAAAAGCTGACAGCTAAAACTTGAGTAAAAGAAAACTTGACCAAATGTTAGTTACAACCCATTATCAGGCCTGCTCAGTGGCAATGAAGAAAAACAAAGGTACACTTCTTGTCCTTATCTTTTGCAGTAGCCCAGAAGGGCTATTTCAAGTAGTCCAGGGCCTTGAACTATATTCCAGGGAATCCCTGATAGCATACTGTGGTGTTTTTGCTATACACTTTAAAGGCAAAGTGCCATCCTAGACGAACAATTCATGCAGTGAAATCAAGAGGAGTGTCCACGGCATTGTTTAGTTCAATTTTATTGGGTATGTTTCAGTTAATGGAACATACAGATGTGGACAAGCTGTTTGGACAAGAACCTTAGACCACTTTTATCCTTGATCTTGCCCATCCTGGCTGATTTTTAGATCTTGTGGGGAAAGGCTTTCTGTTTCAGTCCAGTAGCCTTTAAATACCTCGTTGAGACTGGGCAGCATTTCTTTAAAAGGTTGTGATTTGAGAACTTCTAAAGTAATGAAACATGGACCAACAAGATATGTCTGTGGCCAATATATCCTTCCTGAGCAAATTATTTGAAAGAGTGGTGACTAATCAACTCTATATACTCTTGAATGAGATGGATTATCTAGCTCCATCTCATTCAGGCTTTATGCTGGGGCTTGGAACATTATTTGGCACTTTATGGGATATGAGGGAGACAGGGGAAGTAGTGCCCTTTATTCTTGTAAGTCTTTCACCAGCTTTCATTAACCATGGTATCCTTCTGAAAAGACTTTGAAGATGGGGCATTGGAGTTACTACCTGGCAATGACACTATTCCTACTTGAATTACCATCTCCAGGAAGTTGTGCTGAGGAAACACTGCTCAATTCCACAGCAATTATGCTTCAGGGGTCTCAGACTAACATCTCCATGAAACTGCTAGGGAGAGTCAGTGAGAGATTTAACTTGTGGTGTCATCACTATAGACATGACACCCAGCTTTATCCTCACTTTTTCATGAGATCCTCAGTGGATAGATGTATGTTATCTAAAATATTCATTTAAAGTAAACTATAAACAAAACATTTATTTAAATAAAAATCTGAATAATCTATAGCAAGGGATGGTGTGTAGATGGCATTCTGTTTGTGCCATCTTGCTAATGGCAAAGCAGACCTTAGGTCTGTACAGCACTCTATGAAAAAGCAGGTAACCATTCCTGCCCAGAGTTCTGTTTTTGACAGTCGTGCCCCACTGTTTCCAAAGTTCTCCATAGGATCCATTTATCTAACAACAAGCAAATAGTATTGTAAAGGAACAAATAGATTTAAAACTTCACACAGCAGTGAGTAACTTAGGCTGCCTCCAGACTAGCTAGTTTAATCCACAGTTAAAACAAAAAGCACATTAAACTCATTGCACAGGGAAGACTGGTCATCCATACTCTGCGTCAGCTCCGTAGTTTCCTCTCTCAGAGCTGTGAGAGTTTAGGTGGTGCATGCCATCATGTGGATTGAGGCAGCCAATGAGATTTTGAGCTGCACTTCCTGATTAGCCGGCATCTTGTCAATGCTTCTTGTCATTCCGTCTGCACTGGATTGCAACTTCGATATATCTACATACTGTGCATCAAGAGTTCTTCCTTCCACAGTAAGTTAAATGCCCAATACGGCTGTATAATGACACAGCTACTAAAGATTGATCGTTCAGTGTGATGGGACAATAAAACGTGTCTGGACACAGCCTTACACTGCAGTGGGTAACTTTAGTTTAACAATACCTACACCAAATGGAATGTGAATGGCAGCAGTCTTAAAATGATATTTTAATGAGACAATGTGACTTTGGTTACTTTGAACAGCACCCTTGTTTTGCTTTCTCTTCTCCTTCACTTGAACTTGTGGCCATTTTCAATAAACATTGGTCACTAAGTGTCACACTGGTCCCATTTCAGGCTCTTCATTGCTTATAAAAAAGGCTGCTGCCTTTTGATGTATGGCGTCTGCATGATCACCGTGTTTGCGTTTTTGTGTGCATGCACGCCTCTTTCCTTCTAATGTGAATTCTAGCAGCAAGTTCTTGTGTTTTTGTTTTTTGTTTGTATCTTTTTGTTAATAAGGTTGACTGCCTTCCGCCAGTGGCAAAAGAGGATCCCCCCCCATCAGCCACCAAATTCCAGTCCATCGGGGTACAGGTAGAGGACGAGTGGCGGTAAGTGGAAGATGCAGGCTTTTCCTTCATTAACCTCGCCCAGCTGCAGCAGTTTCCCACCCAGTTCATAGCTTAGCTCCCTGTTTTTGTTTCTGTTTCCGTTCTCCCTACCTTGAGTCACTGCTAAGCAGTGGCGGGTGGCAGCACCTCTTCGATAGCATGTTGGCTTAGTGATCATTGGAAACCGGAAATGAAAAATAGAACCGGAAGTGTGCTATTAGATGCGTGCCAGTCTTTGTTTGGATGGCCTATTGCAGTAAGCAGGCAACCTTATAATTTCGTCTGTCTGCATGTGTGGTGCGTGTATCTATGTGCAGAGGGGGATGGGCAAGGAAATGCAGTTCAGCTCCAGATGCCATATACAAATACTGTTGCCTCTGTGTGTCACTGTGAGGCATCCAGCCTTCCCAAAGGACCGTCACTTCTGATCATGTGCTGTGCCTCTTCTCTTTGTAGCAACAGCCGCTCCCACAACATGTCCACCAAGCAGGATACAGATTCTGACTCGCAAGAACCAAATAATTCTACCTGTTTATCATCTGAGAGAAGCCTTGCTGATTGTCCCCCATGCAACAACTCTAACAATCTTGATGCCAGTACGAGGCAAACAGCCATGCCCTCCCAGATCAAGAGAAACCTCTCCTATGGAGATAGCAATGATCCAGCCCTAGAGCCTTCCTCTCTTCCTCCTCCTGACCCTTGGCTTGAAACATCCACCAACACTCCATCAGAACCATCACAGCCAGGAGCTTGTCGAAGGGACGGGTACTGGTTTCAGAAACTGCTGCAAGCAGAGACTGAACGGTTAGAAGGATGGTGTCGTCAGATGGACCAAGAGACTAAAGAAAATAATCTCTCCGAAGAAGGTTAGTATTGGTAAATGACTTTGAGTGGAAAGATCATTTAACCGTAAAATATTTCCCCAGAAACAATATGAGTAAGTGCAGGGCTTGACTTGAAAACAGACTATTTGAAAGAACATGTCATCTGTGTTCTTGGTAGGCCATATAGTTTGGGCAACAAATCAACTGTCTTCAGATGTAAAAACACCTTGATACCCCAAGGGTCATTAAAAATAATCTTGTTTTCTTAGGACCCAGCTACATTTAAGTCTTAATCTGCTTTCAATCCCTTTCAGAATGAGAGGACACATCTTTCCACATTATTGAAACCAAAGTGGATTTTTTTTATTTATGTGTAGCACCCAGCTGTGGAATAATCTTTCTAGGCACATGGTGAAGACATGCTTCTTTAGCTTAGTCTTTGAAGATGTTTGCCCCTCCCTTTTAAGGCATGATTATCTGTTATTTTTAATGAAATATATTTTTGCTGTAGCCCACCACAAAACATTTAAGGTGTAGGATATAAATATATATAAGAGTGAGTGAGTGAGTGAATTCTTTTGGGTATATGGATTGACTGAGGACATACACTACATTCTCATAAATTACTGGTTTATGCCAAAATAATTTTGAATGTTTTGTAGCTGTGTACTTATTTTAACACTAATATTGTAATTCAGTTACTCTTGGTGTACTTAACAGGAAATTTTTGGTTATAGATCTTTGCTTAGAATGAGTTTTGCTCAAAATGCTTGACTCTGCTGTAATGGCATTGTATTCTCAAATACTGTGGCAAAGTCCTTGTGGAGAATATCAAATGTGCCTTTTCTGTCTCCCCACTAGACTTCACTAGCACTCTATTACAAACAAAAAATCTTGTGAATTTGTGGCTGTCTGCCATCCCCAGTGATGACTGCTGTATGTGGTATTGCTTTTGGCAGAAGAACAAGGGCTAACAAAACATGCACTGACAAAGGAAACATGAGTCACTTTTAATAGCTTGTCACTAATGACTCTGAAAGGAAAATACTTTTGTTAGTGGATGAAAAATAATGAAGGGAAAAAGATAAGTCTAGGAAATAGAAAGGAATGCAATTTCATCTCATTTCAGGCTTCAAGTCCAGCTTTTAAGTGGTTTTTTTTTTTTGGTTTTGTATATTATTTTTAATACGCTTTTTTTCAGTCTTAGGTAAAGTCCTCAGTGCAGTGGGAAGTGCACAATTACTAATGTCACAGAAGTTCCAGCAGTTCCGTGGCCTCTGTGACCAAAACTTGGTAAGTTTAGAAGCTCTCTTTAAGAACTTGATGTGTTATTTTATAGATCACTCCAGTTTGTGTTTTTTGAGTACAGGTTTGCTTAATATTTTACAGGGATTTGGTTGGTTTGTGTGCTACAGATATACAAAGATATAATTATCTGTTGGTGGTTTCTGAGACATGTTTGATGTGAAGAGGGGGATTGTAGTTGTGTTTGTCATGCTACAGATTGAGTCATTGGACTTTCTTTTTTACAAAATTATGCAATATCCAGTTTGTTGAAAATTTTTGCTGCTTTTGCTAGCTGTTGATTAATGGATGTGAACAGCAATGTTATCAAATGAGGTCATAGTGAAATGATGAATTGAAGTAGTGTTTGCAGTCTTCTGTCAGGTAATGAAGCAATTAGGCATAGCAGTTAATGTCTTTTGAGGCATCCATAGAACCAGGGAAGAATTGTCTGCTGGTTCTCATTTCCCATTTCTCCAGGTCTATCATTTGTCCTTTTTTAGCCAGGTTGTTGACAGCTTTATTGAATTGTCTAGTTGTTGCTTACCAGTTGTTGTTTGTATGCTTCTCTCTCATTTAAAAGTTTATTAACCTTTTGGTTGTATTCCGATTCGATGAGAGCTGTGTGCCCTATGCTTGTACGAGGTAATAGTGTCATTTTTCAGAATTTTTGATGTTGATATGGTTTCTTTCTTCTTGTGTTTCCTCAGTAGCATGATATTTATCATTTATCTGTTTGAACATCTATAAATCATTCTGTTGTGAGGAAAGATGGTTCTAGTACTAAAAAAATCTAGGTCATTAGCATCACCTGTATTGTAATCAAGTTCTTGTGAGGGGTGTTGTGCTCTGTAGTTGTTAGTATATGCTTGGAGAGGTTGTATCACTCAACCATCTACTAGTGCATTTTCCTCTTTCATAGTCAGGGGTAACTTGACTAATTTCCACTTTTAACATAAGTTTTGAGTTTTGTGCTTCCGTGTTTTGGTTCTGATTCTTTAAAAGCCATCAGGTCAAGAAAAAGGAGTTGTGCCTTCTGGCCAAGTAGAATGACACAGAAATCTAAAAGGACAGAATAGATCTGCACACACAGAAAATTGCTCATATTTCTATGGATGAGTAAACACCTGAACCCAGAGACGCTCCTAGATCCTCTGCTGACACAATAGCCATTAAATTATGCTGCCTTCCAAAACCCAATGGCTGCAGAGTAACCAGGTAGACTAGAGCCTTCTCTGTGATGTCACTTTCTCTGCCTCCATTGGGAAGTGCCTGTTGCCCTACCAGCTTCACAGTCCACCAGCAGCCACTGATTAATAGTGGGCATCTTGAAGAAAATCAAGGTTGATCTATATTATCAGTTCACAGTGCTGTTTTTAGTAGATATATAGAATACTTGATATTTTATATATATATATGTGTGTGTGTGTGTGTGTGTGTGTGTGTGTATAATATCTATGTGTGTATGTATATATGTATATATGTGTGTGTGTGTGTGTGTGTGTGTGTGATTTGTTCTTAATCATTTAATATCTGAGCTCCCCTGAAATTTATTTATTTGCTTGCTTGTGTTTGGAAAATTCCAAACTATTATGAAAGCAAGTTGCTGCTCTATCAGCAAATACTATCCATATTAATTTCTTAATAAGCAGAAGGGTCAGAGAGAAAAGATTTCCTTTAATTTGTATGCTGCAGCATAGGAAGCCTACTCTCCAGAAACCCCATCAAGACAAACTTCAAACTTCTCACATTCCAGCCTGACCTTTATACCTAACCCGGCGGAAGTTACAATATTCCTAGTAACGCCTTCCAAGTAAGGAGGAGAAGTACATATCAGATTTCTCTGACATGCGCAGTAAAGGCAAAATAAGAACAGTTCAGTATAATTCAAGTTGGCCAACACAGGCCTGTTACTCCTTTGAAGGATCCTTATCAGTCTTTTATGTTTTTGCAAACACACTGACCTCATTCGTTCCTTACACTTGCTTCCATTTTTATCCTGCACTGTATCAGAAGGTCTCAGGGCAGATTATAGCAATAAAAAATAAAAAATACACTAAAAACAAAGGGCAGGATACAAGTACTAAAAGTAAATGTCTGTGCAAATTCATATAGATTTTTAAGGAAAAGAGAAAGGTGGTACAAGTTTCAAGGAGCAACAAAATATAGATTCAAAAGATATAATAAAATAATAGGCATATCCGTTCTTGGAAATGTTCCTTTACATTAGGAATAAGAACAGTAGTTTTTCCACCTACCTTTTGGGATTCATTGTTCCTCAGTCATAACTCTGCAGTAATCCTGAATTTCTCCATTGTTCTCCTTGGGTGGCTCTCACATTCACAGGGAATAAGGGAGGAATCTAAAAGCTTGCAATGTTGGGTAAACATAGAATGAGTCTCACAATGATGCTGGGAGAACTTGAGGGCCAGAAATGTTTGAACTTTCATAGGGATGGCAGAGGATCTCTGTAGGAAATAGAGGATGTATGTCATGACACTTAAAAACTATCCCAACTCTAAAACTAATGGTTTTGTATGTGCCACAACATCATCTTCTCTTTTGCACCATAGTTAACATGCTTTTATACTATAGCAAAAGACTTCTGGACTTCAATCAATTAGGTATGAAACAGGGAAGGTGGCTTAATATGGAATATATTCCCCATCATCATATGAACCGTACCCCTGCTGGATTGGGCCACAGCCCATCTAGTCCAGCATCCTTTCTCACGCATTGGCCCAGTTGCTTCTGGGCATCTTCAAACAGAAGGAAAAAAAACAAAACCCTCACCTGCTCTGGTTCCCTGCAGATGGCTTGTCTCTCCAACCTGGAGATGGTACAAAGATCTCCCTTCTAATAAGCTATCAATACAGCTGACCTCCAAGAACTTGTCTGATCCTTAAAGTTATTCAGGCTGGTTGCTGACACCACTTCTTTTGGTAGTAAATTCCATAGATCTCTGGGTGAAGAAATGCTTCCCCTTGTCGGTCCTAACTCCCTTGCCCATTAGCTTCATAGAGTATCCTCTGGTTCTGTATATTGGTTTTATATATTTCAGTCAGGTCACCTCTTAAATGCCATCTTTCAGAGTTGAAAAGGCCTAGATGTTGCATCAGTTCACCAAAGCTTGGCACCAAGGCAAGCCCTACAAAATTGAAACTAGCATAAAACTACTTCATACTTCACAGGAGAAGCATTTATTGTTAGTGCTATTTCTGAGTGGTAGATTTGGCACTGCCCAAGCTTACTTGGCTGCTGAACCAGCACTCATTGGCTCGGTAAACCAGGAATTGGTATTAATTATAACATTTTTAAGAAAATCTGCAGATTTTGGTATGTGTGTGATTTAAAATAACCTGAGAACAAATGCTATTAAGATTGGTTTTTGAGAGTATCTTATTTTGTTTCTTTAACTAGTTTGGGTCCTGCAGAATGATTGTTCTAAGGCAAAAGTTGATAACTTAGTTAAACTCAGGTATAAATTCTTTTAATCCAGATTTCTGCTATGCCAATTGCATGCAGAGTATGCATATAAATGTTCATGATAGAGTCAACCTGTTTGTTGGGAAATAACTGTTATTTGAGATTCAAATGTTGATGTTAAATTGTCTTGGCTATGTCCAGTAGAAAATGCAAGTTTTGATTTATCATTTACATTCTCTTTTCATTAGAACCCAAATTCCAATCCTAGACCCACAGCACAGGACTTAGCTGGTTTTTGGGATCTCTTACAATTGTCCATTGAAGACATCAGCATGAAATTTGATGAGTTGTACCACCTAAAGGCTAATGGCTGGCAGTTAACTGAGACACCGGAGAAGAAGGTGAGGGGAGAATATACTAGAAAACAACACTCTGTTGTACAAATCAGGGCAACCTATTTGCTTCTTTGTTTAATGGAATGTTACCTAATTATGGTTCTGAAGAGAGTACTTGATAGTGTTTGCTTCTAATTATGTGTTCTTGATTAGTTTTGCCTTTTTTTTAATTTAAAAGATTCATATATGGAAGTGTTCCCAGTACAGTTTACAGAAGTAAGAGCTGTCTACCCACCTCTGTTATGCCACCCATAGTACACCGGTAGACAAGACTAAGGTATTGTTTGGGGTGCCCTAGCCTGGCCTGTGCTCCATCCTATGTGGATGGAGTGTGCCTCGCTAACATGCAGAAGGGAGGCATCCTATACGTATTGCCTGTATGGAAAGGGCCCTATATTGCAAAACATCAAACCAACATGGGGCTTGAATAGTTTTGTGTTTAGATAAGAAAATTATACCAAATTAGGTTTTTTTAAAAAAAAGAAAAGAAAAAACCTATTGCATAAACAACTCTGCTTCTGTGAACAGGTATTTGAATCTGTTCGCACAGAGGAACTATTAAGGAACGGGTGGGTGTCGCAAAAACCTGTTCCTTACTGGCATGGATGCTGCTGTTTCTTTCACCTACATCAGTGAAGCAATGTCACATTTGTCATGACACACAAACATGTTGTGGTTTTTGCAGCACTCATCTGTTCCTTAATAGCTCGACTATGCCAAGGATTGCTCCAGATTGCTAGGTGCTGCGTCTAGCAGTCCCAGGCCTCTGAACAGATTCAGACACTTGTTCACACAAGCCTGTTAAAAGTGTGTACCAGAACACCCATGTGTTCTAGCACCTCAGTCTTACAAAACGGGCTAAACATAAATGGGACACTTGTGGGTAATAAATATTGGCATTCTCTTATCATTATTATTAAAGTTTATTTCTTGAGTGCTATAAATGTACAGACTACAAAACTGAAGAACAGTACAGTAACAGGAAACAAAGAAAAGTTGAAATTACTAGAACAGTAAGATTGAAATAATACACAATATAATCATAAACACATTAGAATAAACCAGGTGAAGAAGTTCAGTCTTCGGGGCCAAAGGCCATAGAGAATTAAAAATGTTTTTAGTTGAGATTTAAAGGCTTGCAAGGAGGTTAAGGAGTGAAGATGGATGGGAAGACGGTTCCATAAATAAGGAGCAATAAGAGAGAAAGAACAGAGACGAGACCAGGCAATGGGGACCAGGGGTAAAGAGAGACAACAGGAATGAGAGGATCGTAGTGCCCGGGGGGGAGTATGGATAAAAATTAGGAAGGAAAGGTAGGCGGGAGCACATTCTCTTCCTTTCAACAGTATTTTGTGGGGTCCAACCGAATTTTGACAACTGAAAAGGTGTGATTTTTTTGCATTTTAATGTAGAAAGCTATTAGCATCTGCTTAATTTTTTTTTCTTAACATACTTGTTTTACTGTTGAAATGCTTCAGCGTAACTTAAATGCACTTCTAAAAATTAAATCCTGTTTTTGAAGCAGAATTCTGAGCGTAAGCAAATGTTTAGAGTCTGAAACGTTGCACATTGTTAACATTTTGTTATTCTTGTTTCATCAAAGGAAGAGAAGAAGCCGCCCCCTCCTGTGCCAAAGAAGCCAGCCAAACCTAAATCCCGGCTGAACCGGGACAAGGCCTCTGACTCGGTGGATAAGCAGCGCCAGGAAGCCCGCAAGCGCCTCATGGCTGCCAAACGTGCGGCTTCGGTCCGGCAGAACTCTGCTACGGAGAGCGCGGACAGTATTGAAATCTATGTTCCTGAGGCACAGACCCGTCTTTGAGCAAGGGAATGAGGAAGAAAACACACTTTTTTCACACCATTAAAAGAAAAACAAAGGACAAAGGTTCACTAAATTTAGTGTGATTTATTTGGTCTAGAGACAGAGCCAGTCCTATAAAGGGCTCTTAATTTGGCTTTTTCTCTCCTGCCCCCTCCTTCTCCAGCTTTAAGTAATGAAGATTTTGAAAGAAAACCCCTTCCTGGTTCCGTGGTTTGATTTTAATCCCCCACCTCATTTCACACTGGCTGTGGTGTGGTGCAACCGACTTTTGGAGACACAGCCCTTCAGACTCGGAACTACCACTTTTTACTTGTTCTGTCTAAGAAGAATTATTAGCTCGTTTACATGAAATGGACAAAAACTGAAACAAAGCCTTGGGCACTTGCCATGCTGTGCTTTTTTTCTCCTCACTGTATTCTTTCTGTCCTTCCCCCACTATGCACACATTCCCCTTCTCCCTCTTTGCTCTCGTGTTCCTTGGTTTTTCTCCTCTTCTGGAACTCCTAACCCCACTTTGCATGGCATTGTTTACTGTGTTAGAAGTAAATTCTTCCACAGATCTCCAGAAGAAAACACCTGTTCAATGTGTACTATTGTTGCACTCTGCTAGTGAGCAGCTTTTCTTTTGTTATATATTAATTTGTCCTTATTAGGCGAGTTTGGGAGTGGGGGGGGGACTAGGGAGGGTCGGCAAAGCAGGAGGGCTTTGAGTTTATATATTTCTTAGTTCAGTTAATGTATAAGGAGGGCAAGATCTGTGGTATGTAAACAGAGTGAGATGTTAACACAGCCTGGAAGTGAACAAGTGCAATAAGATAGTGTTCTGACCTGCACCCATCAAGGAATGGTGCTGCAGAAGTTAGGTTGCCCAAACAGGGTGCTTTGCTAGGAATACACCATGATGGATTCATACGTTGAACTCTTCTGTTGTTGTTTTCCTTTTCCTTTTGTCCCCACCCCCTTGAAATGTTTGTGTGGGGGTTTTGTGTGTGCAAGGGTCAGTGTAAGAAAGAAGCTGCTACACAAGGGGGGAGGACTTATCAATTGGTACATCATATTAGTGCATTTTACAATGGAAGGCAATGGGTTTTGTACAGAAACTAAGGGGGAGGTAATTGATGGAGGGCTGGCAGTTTGCCTGCCTGTATGTATGTGTATATATGCACATATACACTTAGTAAGATTTGTATATTTAACTCGTACACATATACAAACCCGATCACACATGCACATTCAGATGGTGACTTTTAACAAGCACCTAAGTGAAAGTGGGTGTATGTATAGCATATATTTTTACATGTACGATAGCTAGATGTGTGTAAAAGTGTGTGCAAAAATATATACCCTGCGTATTATTGGATTCTTCTGTCTTATCACACCCCCTTGTTTCCCATGTTCTTTGGGGATGCAGTCATTAAATTCCACTTGGGCAGATACGCCCTCCTCTTCCATTTTGGCCTAACTTTGTAGAGTGAGGAATTAAACAACCTCTTCCAAGTTTCTTCTCTGATCACTACTTTGATTCTTCCCCCAGTTGTGCATTTGTCTCAGAACTATACCACTACCATTGCAGAGGATGATAGAAGCTGTTTAGTGGATAATTTGTAGTGATCAAAATTCTCAAGGAATAATCATGTCAGTGACCACTCTGTAAAATATGCCTGGAGACTGTTATAGATTTCTCCCTCTCCCTAGTTAAACGTGCAACTTAGTAACTTGTAAAACCTTGGCCATAAAGAATGTGGCTGCAAACCAAGCTTGATTCTATTCGCTCCCCATCCATGTCTTAATTACAGTGGTAGATTGTGCTTGATTGGCCTTTGAAACATATGATTGAGCTTCACAGTTCTTCATATTAAAATCTTAAATGCGTGAAATATTACTTGTTTTACTCATGTTTCCAAAGGCAGCAATCCCAGTAATTAGATGGGTAATTACTTGATGGGACTAGATAGTTGGCGGATGTCTTTTAACCCACATGAAGTCTATGAGATTAAATGTTAAGTTTATGTTTAACCAGTGAAATTGATTTATGGATTTCAGTACAGGACCTTTCACTTCCATTGGGTTGCTTTGCACAGTACATAGCAGCAAATTAACATATGCCTCCAAACATATACACAGAATAGAGCAAGGTCAATTCTTGCTCTGTAGCACATGCACTTAAATGGTATCTATGTATATCTGTCTCTCTATATATGACATTGATCCTTTTATATCTAAGTCTATACACAAGCTTTTCAATGTGTACACGTTAAACGATGTATGAAATGGCTCCAGTTCATTGTAAGAATAGAATGGAAGATTGTGTCATGAACCTAGCCTGTTTTCTCCTTTTCAGTGGGAGTTAAGCTTTAATAACCATTACTAGGAAATACTAGTGGGATTTCATCATGGTGGAAAGTCGCAATCAAAGTAAAAATCAATTGGCTGATAGAATAACATTTCAGTTTTCAAGCCTGGAGCTTCGGCCCTCCTAAAACTGTACATGAAAGTAACTGCTTCCTTATCCGCAGTTCAGCACTGAATGTTCTTCACGTGACTTCAGTTTGCATGAAAAGGCATCTGAGCTGAAGCATTGCATTCCAATTCCATTGGCTGGAATACAGTTAAGGCTGCATATAGCATTTCCTTTGATCTGTCACCCAGCTCCAGCAAAGATTGCTCATGGGGTCTAAGGAATTCCTTTGAGATACACATTTTACATAGGTCAGTAAGGCAGGTAATAGTGGTCTACCTCCCCTTGAAGATTCAAAAGATTATACTCCTCTATCATAGAAACCTTGGTATCCAGGAATGAAACAATTGCCTTCCATTTATCCACATCTGTGCGCTCTTTAAAAGGCACAGACTAGGTGGCGCTCACAGGCACAAAAAAGCTTTCTTTAAAAAAAAATCCAAAGGGCTGTAAATCTTTTACATTTCCTTTGTGCCTCTGTGGGGCTGAAAGTTGGGGAACAGATAAAATGATTTTCCCGCTTTATATGGAGTCAACGGGGCACAGTACTTGAATCAGGAAGGTCTTGCTTTAATCAGTTGACTACAAAATGTACCTATCTCAGTAAACCTTATATTAGCCAGGTCTAAATCTAGCCCGTCCACTTCCAAGGGAGCAAAAAAAAAGTTGTTTCTTTAAATCCCATTAACAAAACAAGAAAAATGGTGTAACTTAATGACTTCATCCCTTGTAGCAATAGTTCTGGGGGAACCCTCCGGTGTCTTGTGTTTTATTTTTCTTTTCTGTTTAAATTACACTTAATTCTCCTGGTTTCTTGTTTTCCAAGAGACAATCTTAAAAAACGTCACCACTGAAGTGGCTCTGAAAAAGTTGCTTCTGTAGTTCTGTTTATTACGTGGACCTAAAACAAATGTACATAGTAGTTTGATAACCTTGGATTTCTTTTTTCCAGTCATGAAGGTTGAAAAAGATGCTCTTCCCACAGTGATTTAGCTTCCTTCCCTTTGTTTAATGGCAGAAAAAAGAAGCAACAGCTGTTCAGGCCCACAGTTGTTAACTTTGTGACAATGTTTTTTAAAGAAACTGAAGTGAAAGCCATGCATCTAGACCCATGGCCCAGTGTTTTGTAATGTAAACCTTGCTGCCATTGTAAACTATGGTAAAACACAAAAAGGGAGGCCACTTTGGTGCCCTTATGCCTCTGTCTCTTGCAGTTTGTAACCCTGCTCTATGAACTCTGTTCTAGAGCAAGCAGCCGGATACAGTTAATAAAGCAGGTGGGCTGGGGGAATCATGTTTCTAAAACATCCAAGAGTTCTAGTTAGATTAGGGAATGTTTTTTGTCACCCTTGAGGGCATGACCAAATCAATCATTAATAAAAAACAACAAAACAAAACTTGGTCAGCGCATTTTATAAATTCATGTTCATTGACTTGTACAACACATTGACCTTCCAATGAAATGGGTATCACTGTTCCTTGTGATTTTGCTACAGATCTACTTGAGTGCTAGTGATGTTGAAGGCTGAATATTAAAATAAAAAGGAATGAGTATCACAATAGGGTAGTACTTGCCCTTAAATCTGCAGAGTAGTATATGTTTGTTCCTCTTCCAGGATGCTTGTAAAGAGCATTTGCCCAGCAGAGATGGTGATAGGAATTTCTTCTACAGTAGAGTGACTAATCTCCCAGCATTTCTTCCTGTTTACCTTGCTGGTGGAATTGGCTCTGCAAAATGATAACTATGTTGATTGGTAAACTGTTCCTGGTT
The DNA here is from genome assembly GCA_014337955.1 of Aspidoscelis marmoratus. Classification (NCBI taxonomy): domain Eukaryota; kingdom Metazoa; phylum Chordata; class Lepidosauria; order Squamata; family Teiidae; genus Aspidoscelis; species Aspidoscelis marmoratus. Next base: position 13,448,882 of record MTQE01003428.1, on the reverse strand, counting down.
AGTGGTACAGCACTAAACTAAAAACCGCATGGTAAACCACTTAGTGGGGGACACTCCCCTTACGGCACCTTTTTCTCTCTTATGCTTTGAATAATTTAACATGCATTTTAAGCATGGGTAACCTGTCTCCCCATCCCCAATCTCTTCCTCTATAATATTCCAACTTTGTTTGATTTAACTAATTTAAGCATAAAGATAAAAGACCTCTCCTTGAAGCAGTGCTCTAATATGCTATTGTGGTTATGGAGCAGGTTTGAACCACAGTTTTTACAATTCCAGAAAAGAGTTAAATGTAGAGAAAAGAGTTAACAAATGTTTATTAAATGTACACAAACTCTTTTGAAGACAACTTCCAGCAATGACTTTAGAAGTTTGTACTGGTTCAGGGCTAGCCTGTGCAGAACCAAGTGCTTGACCTTAGTTCAAAGTGCCTCAAAATACTAGACATTTAGAGAGGACCATTGTGTACTTGCATTGGAAATAGAGATGGGATACTTTGTATCACAGTTTTTTTGTTTGTTTTCTGGAGGTCAAAATACTACATCTCTAGAGTTCTGTTCCTGGGAAACATTCCTTAATGACTATTATCTTTATGAGAACCATAGACCAATATACATTGGGGTGTTAGGGGAACTATGACTGAATGCTTCATTGACTTACATTGTAGTTGATCAGACCTGTTCAAAATTGCATTGACCTGAACAGGGAAGGCTCCCAATGTAAGTCCATAGAAGAATCTGTATTAAAGCCCCAACACAATTGCCATGCCTGAAATCTGTACCACACAGATGTGAAACAAGATGCCTGCATCAATACTAACCTACAACCCAATCTTTTTTCATAGTCTACAATGAAAAACAGATGTCAAGCAAGATGACATCTCCATAGCTACACACAGGAGTTTTTCATAAACTGTAGTGCTGAACACATGGATGCCAACCTCCTCCACACCCATGCACAGGATTTTCACAGACTGCTGTCCTGAAAGATGGACGCCACCTCCCCACTACATCGGAGCTAAAAGCATTTGAAACTCACCAAACAGCCAAATCAACTCATAGAACACATACATCAACAGTAAACTCCATGGGTTTTTTTCCACTAGCAGGAAGACCCCATTTACAGTGCAGACCCCATTAGAGCCATATTTGTTTCCACCAGTTCTAGGGAAATCTGGATTTAATGGGTCCTTCAGGACCTATAATCCGGATTTCCTGTAGACCCTAATAAAGGGGTCTACAGGCATCAAATCCAGATTATACGGAGCGTGTTTCCACTGCAATCGGGCAATGGGGTCTGGGGGGCTCCAGGGGGTGCACCCATGAGGGGGTGCCCTGAAACCCAAAGCTCTGAAGCCTGTGCACAATCTCCAAAGCTGGCTCCGAAGAATAGCACAGGTTCTGAAGAGGGCCCCACGTGAGAGCAATGCCAATCCAATGGACCTTTGTCAAAGGTTCCAGAGAATCTTTGAAGAATCTATGGAGCATCTATGGAGATTCCACCACGATCAGGCAATGGGGTCTGGGGGGGCACATCCATGGGGGGGTGCCCCGAAACCCGAAGCCAGCTCCAAAAAATAGCACAGACTTTGAAGAGGACCCCATGCGAGAGCAATGCCGTTCCTATGGACCTTGGTCAAAGGCTTGGGAGTATCTTTGGAGTATATTGCAAAGCTCCGGAGATTCTCCTGAGCTGCTCTGGAGAATCTTTGAAGAATCTCTGGAGCATCTATGGAGATTGCACCCCATGTCCCCCCAAAAACCTGAGGTGACAGGCAGACCCCATGTGGGTAGATTCGGATTCGCCATATGGGTGCTCGGGCATTTCCACTGCAGGCAAGCTAGAAACCATTGCTATTCGGTGCTGCACCACCTGTGGGGACGCATCGGGTATCGCCCTTAATCCAGATCTACTAGATCTGGATTAGTTGAAGGACCCATTCTGTAAATCCATATCATCTTAGATCTGGATTAAGGGTGGTACAGTAAGTAGAACCCCCCCCCCATCTCTTGGTGATGGGGTGAAAAGGAGTATCTCACTTTTGCTCTTAAGGAGATGCGTCCCCAACTAGTGTTGGGGCTGGTTCAATTCCCATAGTAATCCTCATCTTGAGGAGTAGCTGTAATTTAGTGGTAGAGCAAACTGGGGTCTTTTTGCACAAGACCATTTCGAACACACGGAGAACAAGCATTCAATTTGCTGGGGCAGTGGTTCCATCCCAGCCCATCTCCGAGTGTTCTCCGCGCATTCGAGATGTAGAGCAGTTAGAACTGCTTTATATCCGTTTTTGCGCATTCCAAGTGTCCCTGGCTGTCCAGGGAGGGAAGAGTTTGCACACGCTTCCCTCCCTGACAGCCGTGGGCACGCCCCCCCTACCACGATTGGCCGAAAATCAGCCAAACAGGTGGCGGGGGTGCGCAAATTACCTTGCCAGCTCTAGGGTTGCCCTCTGCTGCGGTCCATGCAGGCGCACAGACTCTGGTAGATGGGACTCACTGAGCCCAGTCTACTGAGAACACGCACGCCTGCACGATGGCAACCCCAGGCCGGCAAAGTAAGTGAATACCGCGGGGGGGGGGAGGTGGCTCACTCCTGGCTCACTGCAGGAGTCGGGGAGACACCCAGATCGGCTTCCCCTCACCCCTTTCTGGGGTGGAGGGAGGCCAATCTGCGGCTGTTTATGGGTCGGGGGATGTGGGACCCTTTGGTAGACCGGACCCACGCGGGTCCGGTTTACTGGGGTCCCACACCCCTTGGCCCATTGCAGCAGATTGTGAGCCTCTGCGGGGTCGAGCCACCTCAATCGAGGTGGCTAAGCCCTGCCAAGACACCCCCACCCTGGGGATATATACACACACACATGGAGCCCCTACCTTCTCACTGTCCTGGGTCTCAATGACCCAGGGCCGCCAGGAACATGCACCATGTGCACACGGCACGGCTTCTGATTCAGCAGGCTTCCCACGTGGAAACTATTTGGTATTACTTGGGTCAAGTGGATGGGTGAAGTTCAAGCTATTATCACAGGTGCAGAGTCCAAGGGAAAAGTTCCTCACAGGTTGCCTCCAGACAGGTGTTTAAATTTGCAGTTTAATGAAAAATAGCTGCTTACTTACTGCACAGGGGAGACCGATTGTCCCCACTAAAAAGTCAACTCCATAGTTTCTTCTTTGAGGCAACGAATTCTAGGTAGCATGCGCCATCACGTGGGTTGAAGCAGCCAATGGTATTGGAGCTGCACTTCCTTGTTTAGTGGCATCTCGTCCATCCTTGTCATGCCGCCTGCATTTATACAATAATGTGATGTAACTACACACTGCACAGTGAATTTTTATTCCCACTAAGGTAAATGCAAAGTAATAATTGTATATGGTGGTGCGACAAGGAAAGATTGATAGTTGTGTCTGTCAGGACAGTCAGGACTGTGCATTCCCTTCATGGTATATAACATGTCTGGACGTTGATCATCATCAGAAGAGCAGATTAGAGGCATGCTGATCATATGCAGGTTTGCATTTGTGCTGTAAGTAATTTCTGAAGATGGACATTACATGTTCCTATTAATGGATGGGATTGGCATAGAATGACAGGAGTTGTAGTTCAGGAATATCTAAAGGGCTGTAGTTGAGCACTCTTGCCAGATAAAATTTCTTTAAGGTTTAGAAGAGGCAATATTTTTCTCCTCCCACGTGTCCTAGTGATGACACAGATTCAGACAATTCTTCAAAATTAAGTGGGAGTAGAAGGAACAACCTATGAGTGACTTAGCTCAGGCAGGCTAGTTATAAGGATAATTAAGGTGATTATGCACTGACCAGCATACTGGACCATCAAGTATGCTAGGAGCCTCGCTTCTGCACATTAGTACTCCCTTAGACTGTACTAGTGTGAAGAGATTCTTAGTACACTGGATGGTCCAGGATATTGGCCACTGTGAAATCACCCTTAGCTTTGAGAGCAAGATTTCCATCATCAAAGAGCATAAAAACTAATTCTAGAATTTCATACATTTTTGAAAATGGGAACTCAAGATGGTGATTTTCTTCTGACACAGGCCAAGGCATAAGTAGAGATATTTCAGAATATCCACACTTTACTCTGAAATATTCAAGTATAGTGGAGTAACCATCATCTGGAAGAAGCCTTTGTCAATTTGAAAATATCAAAGTGAAATCCGTGTTTACATATAGAAAATCAATATCAAAACCAGATTCCTCAAGACTCTGGTTTGTATAGTACAAATGCAGTTCTAGAGATCACACAAAAATCATATAGTGTATTTTAAAAAAAACTTTATTGATTAAAAAAATTCAAAAAGCAGTTATTTACAGTAGTTTTTTGCTCCATAAACATCAGGCAAAAAGAATATCCTTTTACATTCCCCATCCCATCTAAAACAAGGTCTCCGCATCATAAGGACAAACAATACAGCAGTGTGGCCCCACACCAGCAAGAGGAGTGCATTATGGGAACTGGAATAGTTTTCCTGCTGCTATACAGAAGCTTCCCCAAAAAGGTTATAAAGGAAGCTGCTCTTAACTTATCCAGTGGGGTGACAATCTTCAGTACACTGGTCCCAATTTAAACCACGTAAAGTGGGCTTAAATGGGAGCTAATATCCCAAATTTCAGTGGGCCTTAAAAACAACACAGTTCAGCTGGTTTTGGGCCACTGCTACATTTTGAAAGCATTTTACTTAATTCAACGGCACAGTGAAGGACAGGATTCTTAGCTTTGAATAACAAAAAATCAAGCACTACTCCTGTACACCAGAAAACCCAAGATATGTGCTTCAGAGGATGGAATCTGGCATGGAGATGGAAGGAGCCCTTTGTTCTCAGCCCAAAAGTCAATAAGAATGAGAACGAAAAGCACATTCAAGTCTGATTGAACACTTTATCAAATTCACTATTGGAATCTTTACAATACAAAGACATGGCAACCTTTCAAGGCAAAAGGGCAGGGAAACAAAAAGTTGTGGATATTTTATTCTGTTGACCACAGACTGCTCAAGGAAGGAGAGCCTCAACAGAGGAAACAAAGAATGATTTGTCAATTGCCATTTTCACCACTCTTAGCCCTTAGTCTGTATTTGGAAGGTAGAGAACAAGGCACCTCCAGCATTCTACTAACCAAGTCTTGTGCTTTTATTTCCAGTTCTCCAAAGCACTCGCTGCTTGCTGTCCTCTTCGCGCCTCCCATAAATCAACACCAGGTCTGTATACCTAGTTTAATAAAAGTGAAAAGTTGCATCCTGCTGGGCTTTATCTTAACTATTCATGCAACATAATAATTAGGCTAACACCCTCTAAAATTAGTGTTTCTCAAGATAGATATAAAGGTGTATAATATAGATCACTATTTAACTTACATTTACAGTGAAACAGCACTATTCAAAATCAAGTGGATGTTCGCATCACTATGTTTTGTGAGCTCCAAAGCTCAGGCCAAGAGGCGGTTTAAGCAAAAACTGCAAGTCCTAAATGTTCTATATGCAACCCTCTCAGCTTTTCTCCACTTAAAGCCAAGGCCATACCCTAGTGATGGTGACCCAACAGCCCTGCAGATGATGTTGGAATCAGGGTTTTTTTCCCTTGTTATCACTGGGCAGCACGGGAATGATAACTGCAATCCAAGAGAATGGGTAGGGGTCGCAACATCCTCATTCCTAGCACACGTCATCTCTGTCTTGTTGGGCATTGCAATTACACTGGGATGCATTAAATCATGAAAGGAGGTGATTTCAGGGTCAGCGTAGCCTGCAGGAGAACTTGAGTTATTCACTGTGGAAGACCCCATTCACCTTCAACATCCCTTCCTGGCCACATGAGGGCACCCTTGCTCCGTCAGCAAAGAAAACAAAAACCGAACAAACTACATTCAGCATGACGACCGCAAGGATTAAAAAATAATAAAGGTTGGGATGCTTTTTGTTTGTATAGGTAGTTTCTTCAGCGCATCCTTAAAGACACCTTTGATTTCCAGAGACATGCAGTGTTACACAGTCAACACCATTCAAACAAAGAGGTTGTTCCAAAGCACCTTCACAGTCAAGAAACTCAATTAGTTTCCTAAGACACCCACCTCTGAAATGCTCTTTTAAGTGTCACTTTGCAAAAAACAAAAAACAAGAGTCCTTTTCCCATTCTTACATCACATTTGCACTCCTCTAAACAACACCCAGGAGTAAATACAGGGAAGAGTTATTCCAAGGAATAGGTAAGAATTTATCAATTGCTTAAAAAAGGTGAACTCCTGCCAGCAGCACCCTAAGACAATAACAGCACCATAGATTTGTTTGTTTTGCTTACTGGCACCCACAGTGATATGGAGGGGGTTCATTATGCCTTCCCTCACCCCCACTAGAGAAGAAAATGCCAAATGCTAACACTTCCAGTTAATTGGTTCTTTGCCTGAACTCTCACATGAGGCAACTCAAGGACCAGCCATGTATTCGCGCCCCAGTGAGAGGAGTATTTTGAGAATGAAAAAGTCTAGGGTTTGGGCTTTCTTCGGGGGGGGGGGGGAGGAAGGAAAGAACAAAAAAAACCAAGAAACTACAAAACATTCTCCTTAAAAAGGAGCACATTAACAGGTTGTGAGAGAGAATGAAGTCACCTTCTCTTTTTTTCTTAGGTAATTCCCCCCCCCCCAAGAAAACGAAGATCCTTTGATTTTATTTAACAATCCTGTTCCATTAGATATTGGACCACCTTTTATGTCAGCAGGCTTTTTAAAAATACAGAGGTGGCGGCAAAGACACAATCTCTGTAGAAGACCTCGGGAGCGATTCGTCCCCGTAATAAATGCATCCAGCCGGACTCCTCACAGCCCTTCGCAAAGTAGTTTGTGCGTGATTGTGGCACCCCTAGACAAGTGCAGGACTTGCCGTGAGGCAAAGAGAGTAGTCAACACTGGCCGTCTCTGAAGCGTAAGCTAATAAAAAAGATGACACAAGTCTTGCCCTCATTGGAAGGAAGGCGTTTCTTTTCTCATACCCAAAGGCTCAAAAATACTTGCTTCTGAGATGACAGATCGCCCGCCTGCCCATCCCAAAAATTGAAAGCTTCAACCACTAGGCTCCTGGCTAAGAGAAGCCATATCACAGTGTTAACATTGACAGAAAAATGTACACACACACACACACCTCAGGGCAAGGGCCAAGAGAAAACACAGCGGAGGAAAAAGGAGGCAAGCCTCCAGGAGGTCATGGGGGCCACACAGCTACTTGGCTTTCCTGGGGATTGCTGGAGCGGGTGCCTCCCTTGGCAGTGACGGGGGCAGCTGCCCACTCAGCCGCTGTGAGTCAAGCTCAGCTGCCCTTTGCAAGGCCACTTCCACCAGTAACTGGAAACTGCTGAAGTCCTCCCCAAAGAGCTCAGGAGGTGTCGGTGGTGGCGTGTTGAAGAGTCCACTCGTGGGGCTGGCGGCGTCTCCCCTAGTTAGAAGGGCCAGAGTGCTGCCTGTGGTGTTCAGCTGCGGCTGCGGCGGCTGCTTCGGGTTAGGCTCCAACTCGACACGCTGGAATGCAGCTCGGTTTTCCTGCTCACCTGTCCTCACAGTCAAGCTGTTGGGCAGAGGTCGCGCCGTGTGGCAGATCACAGGAGGGCACACAGACATGGAAAGCATCTTGGAAGTGGCGGAGGTGGCAGGAGGCACCATCAGAAGTCCCGAGCCAGTGGCCATTCCACGCGTCAGTGCTACATCGGTGGCTTTGGCTCCTCGGCGAGAAATGGTGAACTGGTTAGGGTCCTTGCCATCTTTTAGCAGCATGTCAGGGAGGAGCCTCCGCCGGGCATTGATGAACCAGTTACAGATCTGGGGAGGGGGGAGGGAGAGAGAACAAGAAGAAAAGCAGGTTTTACTAGTGGCTACTAGTGGCATCTTTACAAATCCTTGTGGTGTGTAGAAGCCATGACTGTAGACTTTGACCCTAAAGAACAAAGTTCAGATATCCATACAGTGGTCTTTGAGCCTCCCCACTTATAACATGGTGGGCAAAATTACATACTGGAAACTTAAAGAGAATCTGAAAAAACAGAAGAAGAAGTGAGGTAGAAGGAAAAAACCTGCAGTCCTGCTTAGCTATTTGTGTGTCTCTATACCACTCTTTATTCTGAAGATTCTGCTTAAGAAGGAACATAACTGCAAAACAGTAAAAGGCAGAACTACCAACTTTGCTATAATTCTTTCCTGCATTCCACCATCTTGTCTGACGAACATGATTGTCGAGATGAGCCAGGCATGAATATTTCAGCTTCTTGTTTTCTGGGCCTACCTGGTTTGCATAAACCTTCCACTGCATTTGTTAAGCACAAAAACTTATGATTCCCATCATTTAATTTTAGGGACTAAAATAAACCTACCTGTGGAAAGTTTAAATTCATGGGAACAAGACTCAGATTTAGAGAGTTTGCAAAAGAAATACACAATAATCTCTTTAGAAGTGAAACACTGAATGGAAAGCACAACTTGTAACATCACACTCAGAAGATGAAACATTACTGTGCCTCCCAGTTTTGTTTTGAAGAAAAGGACAGTGTTTCATACTCCTCTTCTGCACCCCTCACAACTACAGCACCTGTTTTCTACTTTGAAATTCCAGAAGAATACAGCTATTCACTTGTCACCTGAATTTTATTTCACCATGTTGCAAGCTGAGATCTGCCCAAGTAGCAACACGGTAGAAGGCAGAAGATTTTGTCTGAAATTCTTCACATACCTTTTCTCGTGCCAGATCTGTTCAGGAGTAGACAGAAACTATGTAGGATGTTTCTTTTATATAAAGCAGGAATGGTCAAACTAGGACCTTCTAGATATTGTTGACTTCCAGCTTCCAACATTCTTTGCCACTGCCCAGACTGGCAGAAGTTCATGGGAGTTGTAGTTCACCATCGGGAGGGTTACACTTTGACTGCTTTTATACCAAACCATCCTGAAAGCCAACCTAGTTAAAGGCTGAAATTGGACAACCCAGTTCTGCTTTGTTAAATAGGCAAATGCATGTACATTTACTTTCCAAGTTCCCCTGTAGTTTTTCAGCCCTAATAATTTCTATAACTGTACAGAGGCTTATTCATTTTTCCAGCTGCCTACTAGAAATCTAACTCCTCCCTTGTCCAGAGCATTTTCATTTATGTGCAGAATTCAGCGGAGCAAACCAAAAATCTTGGTGAAAGTAGGGAGTTATTTAGGTCAGCTAAAGCAAGGGCAACTGAATTTTGCTTGGTGACCTTAACATATCATCTGTCTATTTTAAAGTCATCTAGGCTGGTTGCTGACATCACCTCTTCTGCTAGCAAATTTCACAGACCAATGATTCTCCAGTTGAAAAAAATACTTGTCTATCCTCAATCTCCTGTCCCTCAGCTTCATAGAGTATCCCTTGGTTTTAGTGTTGTGTGAAAAGAGATTTTCTATCGCACAGCACTAGAACCAGGGAGCACTCTACAAAAAAAGTTAAGACCAACAAGGGGAAGCAGTTTTCTCTGTCTACCTTTCCCACGCCATGCATGATTTTATATAACTTCAGTCAAGTCGCTTCTTAAATGCAGTCTTTAAAGGCTGAAGAGCCCTAGATGCTGCAGCAGCCTGATTTCATAAGGGAAGTGTTACAGACTCTTAATAATTCCGGCTGCCCTTTTCTGCAATTTTTCTACTTCCACCATGTCCTTTCTGAGGTGTGGTGACCAGAATTGTATACAATATTCCAAATGTGGCCTCACCATAGATTCATAAAGAGGCAAAGTGACACTTGTTGACTTGTTTTCTATTCCCTTCCTAATTACCCCTAGCTTTGACTTGGATTTTTAACACTGCTGCTGCACACTGGGCTGACACCTTCAATCAGCTGTCTCTAAGATCAATTTCCTGATGTGTCACCAGAAAACTCAATCCCCGTTAGTTTACAAACACAATTGGGATTCTTTGGCCCAACATGCATCACTTTGCATTTTTTAAAGTCTCTTTCGGTTTTTATAATCCTGTACAACCAACTAGATGTGCACGAACTTGAAAATTGTCGTTTTGATTGAATGGAATATTCATATGGTGTTTGAATCACGTTGAACAGGCTTGACCCAGTTTGAGTTCAAACCTTGAACAGGTTTGGACCTGTTTGTTTTTTAAAAACACATTTTAAATGTCCTTTTTAAAAGGCAATTGCTGGCAAGGACAAACTGGTTGGTTTGAGTTTGAACTGGTCCCCTCAAACAAGTGGAATGGATGACTGAAGAAAATGTTTGAAGAAGTTCACTTACTTGAAAATTAAGGCCAAAGTCTTCCAGATTACAAGACTGTACATACTGAGAACAACAACCCAGTATATGATGGAAATTGACTCTCAGGTCAAATATTTGGAAGCTAAAATGTCAAATAATAGCAAGAAAATGCAAGGGGAGCTCACCTATACAGACGATGGTGTCCCCAAGACCCTTACACCTGAGATGACCAGGTTCACAGTAAGCACATACAAAGCTTTAGTAACTGTCAACTGACTTCAATCCAGAGGATTAACATGAATATTACCTAAGCAAACATCCCTTGAGGTCATGGTAGTTTTAGGCTTACCAATGCCCTCTACCTACACTAATTCACAGAATTTTGTGAGCTCTTCAGAAGGAATGAAGGACACAAATTTTGTCCATAGAGGAGGATGGACCCTTATTTACTGTCAAAGTTGACTCAATGTTGAACCTGTTCCTGTGGGACTGTGTGGGTTTTGGCAGCTAATTAAAACATACCTCTTCACCCAGGCTTTTGATGCTTAGCTTCCTCTGAGTATTGCCCTGAAGGGAAGGGAAGTTATGTTTGAATATATATAAAATATGCCTAGAATGTATTGTGATCCACCCTGGGACCTTCAGGTGAAGGGTGAAACTAAAATTCTAAAATAAATAAATAACTTGAGTCCGCTTTAGCACTAAATGGACAATGACACTCACCCATACTGAGTTTTGCACAAGGGTATCAAAGGAGAACTTTCTACATAACAGTGCAAAAACTATGCACAGTTGTAGTGCACCTGTGAGACTGTACTTGTGAGGTAGGAGTTTGGTTCGCCACCACAGTTATTCACAAGCTGGGGGAAACTGAATGTTAGGAATTGTGGAGACCCAGTCTTTCAACGGCACCACTGAGATGAAATCCGGTCAACCACTAAAAGACACTCACTACACACTTGCATGGGTTGTGGAAGGCAGCCCCAGCTGTACAAGTCAATGGCACTGCAGGGCCCCTGAAAGTTTCCAGTAATGTCACATTTTCCAAAATCATGCTGCAAAAAAAATGCTACAGTCAAAACTTTAGTTTGTGCACTTTCTAACAGCTTGGTTCCAACTGCAATGTGACAGCCACATTTTACTTGCTTTGACCTTCTCTCCCCTACCCCCACCCCCCACCCCAATTCATTTGCTATTGTGCCATTTCCAGCCAAAACCTCCGTTGACTTGCCCCAGATTGTCCAACCCACCTGACAGTTATACCGACTTTAAGAGGGAATACAACCTCCATTGATTTGCACCCGGTAATCCAGCCTGCCTGATGGTTACTTTAACCTGAATGGAGTATCAACTTCTCAACGCACGTAAATGGAATGGGTTATTGGCATGTTGTTAGTGTGTCTGCATGTGTTAAGCCTGTCTGCTAATACTTGCTGTGCCTGCTGTATGCTGGCATTAGTAACTAAGTACTGTATATTCTGG
>MTQE01003428.1:13396657-13437170 GCA_014337955.1 Aspidoscelis marmoratus | reverse complement strand
TCTTATATGCCCAGTCGTCTTTACACACCAGAATATACGATAATAAGTCCTTGAAAGAAGAATAACTTTTGGTGTGTATGTCTGTTCCTTTTTGTGCACCGATTTATTTTTTATTGTGCAAACCACACTACTTTTCTGGCACCAGAATACTTTTCCATCATGCACATTTTTTTACGCACATAATTCTGAAAAATATGAGCCTTTTTTTATGAAGCAGTGTGTAGTGCCAGGTTCTGTTATCATTCCATCCTACACACACCCCATCTTCTCACAGCTCCACAGTGTCTGTTGTGGGAAGAAGAATGGAAAGCTTTGTCAACTGCTTTGAGTCCCCTTAAATGGGGTGGAAGAACAGGGTAGAAGAGCCAACTCTTCTTCTTCCATCTTCATCTTCTTTAGAAGCCATTGTATGTTCTGAACTTTCTTCTTACCACTATTGCTAGTGAGTTTTTCCATGTATCTGGGGTAGTTGGGTGCTGCCTGAAAACCTTTGTCTGTGGTGCAGGTGAGCTGCAGGCATCTTGACTGGCATCTATATGCTGCACTTTCTCGCATAGCAGATACAGATGCTTCCATTACCCCTATGGTCGACTCTCTCTGAAGCACTGTGGTCCTTTGAATCCAGGTTCCTTTCCTTCAATGACTTGGATTGAGAGGCCAATTCCTTATTCCAACTAATTTATCAGGCAGGTTGGTCAATGCAAAGTTAAGTAAGCTCTTGACCACAGTTGAACAAATTCCTGGTTTGACATTGAAGCAACCAATCAATTGATATGCCATTTCTCTAGGATGAACCCTACGTAAATCAAGGTACAATTATATATACAAAATCATATTACACAAAGGATGACAGCAATGAAAGGAAAAGTGATAGTGTTTCCATTTGGCAGCTTGCAGAAATTGTGGATCTGCTGGCAATGAATCCAGCAGCAGTCAGAATTTAACCAAAAGCTCTGCTAGTTACAAGAGCACTGGAATCATGGCTGTTTGTGCAATTTCTTTCACCACAGCTAATAAGGTTTTTTAAGGTTTTTTTTTTAATTCTTCCTTCCTGAGAGCCAAACCAAAATGTAAGTGTGTTTCAAAGAAAATAATTATGGAAATATAAATCAAGTAGACTGACATATCTTTTGCAAATCAACAGTTCTGCAAAATGCTTCCCCTGGGGGCATATGTTAACACAAATGCAGAAATGTTCAGCAACATTCTCTCTCAAACTCTTCTCCCCCTGTCCAAAATCTAAATCTTCAGATTGCATACTAATGAAAGGTGACCAATTTTTTGAAAAAAGGCACATGTTGATAGCAACTCTAGGCTGCCTTTTTAAAGCCTTTTTTTAATGAAGCAGTGTGTAAACCAGAAGCAGTGGCTCATGTTTAAGACACGGAATGGCCCTGATTTGGCCAGTTTCTCCCTCAGCCTGAGACCTGCCCATGTACATTCCATAAAGATCTCTATTGGGCCCTAGCAAGCATACAGAACAAGGAAAGGCCCTCAATCTATATGAAAATCCACCAGTCTACTCAAAGGACCGTAAGAGAAGCCCTGCTCAATCAGGCCACAGCCCATCTAATCCAGCATCCTGTCCCACACAGTGGCCCACCATTTGCTTAAGCAGAAGGCAAAGGCAAAACCTTCACCTGCTCTCAAATCCATGCAAATGCCCTTTATAGAAACCTTGCCTGTCTCTCCAACCTGGAAGAAGTCCCAGGCGTCCATACCAGCATAAGAAAACATTTTTTTTCTGATCCTCCCCAAAGGTCTCCGAAATACCTGAAGAGCTCTAGAACATCTTGCTCTTTTCTGAACATCAATCTGCACAGAGCTTCAAAACACTGGCATGATCTGCCCTCTGACGTTTGGGTAGGGGGACTGCTGTCTCTCCCCATCTTACAAGGGTCAGCCTTAGACTGAATCCAACTCTAGAACTATGACCACTAAAAGTGTTTAAAGACTGTTATGGGGTGAATGCGTGACAAAAATATTTGCAGGTTGCATCTACTACACATTATATATCAACAGGAATTCATGAGTCATTGTACCACACGGTTCAGAAACCCTACTGCATAAAGCAAGGAAACCACCAAGAGTCCCAGGAAACATTTGCATGCAGAATTTACAGCCACTTTTGTGTTCAGTTCACTTTTGTGCCCGACACAAAAAGTCAATTCTGTGTTGCTTTCAGAAATACAAAAAGTGACCTTGAATATCTAGAAAGTCTCCAGTAAGCCAAGTCTTTCTCTGCTTAGCTGCATCTTGTTATCAGAATATTTGTGCTCACAGCAAGCCAAGCAGAACAGACCAAGCATTCTTGTGCAGTCAGATCCCAGCAAAGAGAACCAAGCTTAGCCAGTATAGGGAAATAGGAACTATCAAAGGAAGCTCAGAATCGAACAAGGAATGCTAACAGCTATTCAGTGAGTCGGGCACCCAAGTGACCCTGGTAACATGGGAAGAGTTGCCTATAAAATGGGGGGAGGAGGAGAAGCCACAAGACTTTGATCACAAACCATTCTAAAGAGGACTCTGTGCTTTACACAGAATTTATGCATTAGCTCTCCACAGCTTGGGCCATTCCATCACAACAACAGTCCTTGGATTATCTTCCTATTCTTTCCCCAAAGCCACCATACTCTCAGGTCAACACAAACACACATCAGGAATCACATTGCCAAGATCCATATCACCAACCCAAGCATGTCTGCCTGAAGCAAAGCCAAACAGGGCTAGAGGCAGTGCAGTGTAATAGCTGGAGTGCTGCACCAGGACTGGGGAATCCTCAAACATTCCACATTTTCAGGAAAATTTACTGGATAACGCTGGACCGGTTGTATTTGTCAGCAAAACCTCCCTCACAGAAGTTCTTGTGAGGATAAAACAGAGGGGAGGAGAATTTTTCTACTGCATCCTACACCCAAAAGTCTCAGGGTTAGGGTTAGGTTATAAAATCAATATAAAAATAGATAAAATAAGGGGATCCTAAGGTTCCTTGCCTTGAATTTTTTAGAAGAAATGTGGGGTGTAGATGCAACAGGTGACACAATGTGGAACACAAAGCCATATTATCTTTGTTCTTTTTCAATGAGGGGCTAGCCTAGCCCTAACCAAGGTGCTTGGTTTTTTCCCTATAAAGCTCTGGCCTTTGGCTAAACAAGGAAATGGCTTTCTTCCCCTCATTCAGGTATTGTTGTGGTTTAAACGTTCATTTTATTTGTTTACAGGTTTTTAATGTTGTAACCCGCCCTGAGACCTTTGGGTATAGGGCTGATTGGCTGGATAAAGGCAGGCTCTTGGCCTACATGTTTAAAAGACCTCTTCACCCATTCAGATCTTCTTCTAGACTGTTGGCTGTGAACTCCACCTGTTTGAGAGGTGCTGAGACAAAAATTGGTCAGTAGGCCATCTCTGCAGCAGCCCTATGTTTATTTAATGAACTTCCATTTAATTTCAGGCAGACACTCCCATATGCTCTTACAAAACAAATTAAAACTTTCCTGTTCATCCTGGGAAAATCAGGGGAATAACCACCATTTAATTTTTTAAAAGCATGTAGTAAGTTTGTTGTTGTTTTTACTGTATTTTTAAACTATGTAGGTCTCCTTGAGCACCATGAGGTGATACGGAAGAATAAAGAATTTTTTTACATGGCATACTGTGGATCTGAACAGCAACAGAATTTAATGGCTCTAGGAGACCAAGTGAGGAAAGAGCAGGGACCCTAGATAAGCCTGTCAGACAAAACACAGGCCAAGTTAAGGTTAAATCAATATGAAAACCCCACCCAGGGGGAGTTTTACAAATATCTCCTTTCTTTTAAATCTTTCCTCTGTGCCCCTCTTACCTAGATGGATTTTAGTTTACTTCCTTGTAATCCTTTATTCTCAATGAAAGGCAAAGCCACATAACTGCATTTTCTCTCATCCCTTTCCATTCTCCCTCTTGTTCTCATTTTCAGTGCCAAGGAGGCTATATTTATTCTCTTTTCAACTGTGACTCACTCAATTTCTATCTCAAATATTAAATGCAACGTATGGACATTAGAAAAATACAGCTTAATATATTTTAGATCTACCACAACCAAAGGATATCCAAGATCAGGCTATAGCCCATCTAGAATCACAGAATTGGGAGGGACCTCTAGGGTCACTGAGTCCAACCTCTTGCTTTATGCCGAATTTCCTAAACCATCTCAGACAGATGTAGGTCCAGCCTCTACTTAAGACCTGCAGTGAAGGAGAACCCACTAGTCCAGCATCCTGTCTCACACTAAGGCCCACCAACTGCTTCTGGGCATCTTCAAGCAGAAGACAAAGACAAAACCCTCAACTACTCTGATTCCCTGCAAGCAGCCTTTAAAGACACCCTATTTTGCCTCTCCAACCAGGAGGCAGTACCTAGGCACCCACTGTAGTAACCACTGATAATCTATTATCCATGTATCTGTCTAATACATCTATTTGTCATGGCCTCCACTCTTCCCCCTCCCAGCCTGTCTCATGGAGCCAGCTCCAGAGGATGCCAATGATAAGTAGAGCCAGGCATCAGATGAGGACGTACAGACAACCATGGAAACTGATAAGAAAAATCACATGCATCTGATGCAGTGAAAAAGCAACAACATGTAGAACCTACAAAATCAGAAACTGATATTGTCGTTAAGGCATCTGCTAAGATCCCCAAATTAGCAAAGGACCTAAGAAGTTGACCAATTCTGTAATTTTAGTTGGCCACTATCTTTCAATTTGCTTGTCACAAAAGTGACAATGTTAATTTACACAGCAATCGTACTTATTAATGGAGCAGGGAAGAGTCCTCTGGTGGGTTCTCCTATCACATCCAGAACTAAGCAGACCAATCAGTATGGGAAGTAGGATGAGGGGAAAGGAACCAAATAGTGCAAGTAACCAAACGGAAATCCGTGGATCAAACCATCACCATCATACCATTTCCCCAAATTATTCAATACTATTAAGAAAAACTGTTTGATAAGAACCTATTTCCAGAGGAACCCTCCCCACACACACATTTGACAATCTGGTCAAAAATATCTTGTAGAGTCAGATTCACAGCGCCAAACACAAGTTAATCCCATCACTTAACTATGTAACATTATGCAATGCAAATGAGTTAAGCAACACAGAACAGGGGGATTTCCAGAGTCAGAAGGCAGGGCTCTCTTTTCTTTTCAAACCAAAGTAAACTTTCCAGACAGTTGGAAATCTGGGTTGGCTGAACAAACGACAATTCCAATTCCAGTAGTTAGGAGAAGCTGGTCAAATGAATGTTTCATTCATTCAGGCACATGAACAGCAGAGATTCAAAGGTAGGACAACTATTCCATGCCCTGTTGCCAATAAGGAAAGGATGCAACAGGGATATATCTGGAATTGGGGCTAGAGAAGATTTTGATGTGCCAGATCTGTAACTAAATAAAGCAGAGTTTATCTAATTTCTGTAGGGTTCTTAAAGTTCCAAAACAGATGTTCTTACTTCCTTGTAGTTAGTTCAATCAGAACTAGATGGGAATGGGAGACACTGTGTTAAAGTGACTTGCAGGGCCAATCTCATAAAATAGTGTTGAATGACTGTACATCAGAGGCTTTGGAGCTAAGCTAGAGCACTGTTGTATCCTGGGTGCTAATTAACATTCATAGGAAGCCACTGGGAGAAGTCAACAAGACTTCTGAAGCATCACCAGTATGCAGATGAGATCTAGCTCTGTTTCTCCATTACATCTGAGTCAGGAAAGAAGGTGAATGTCCTGAGCCAGTGCCTGGATGCAGTGATGGGCTGGAATGAGAACCAATAATCTAAGGTTGAATCCTGATGGTGGGTTGGTTGTTCTCATGTTTGGCTACTTGGATATCTGTCTGATCAAGAGGAGGAGGCTTAACAGTTTTGCATCCAAATTCTAAAAAAATAATATAGTGAGGTTAAACAATGTTCAAAAGAGAATGCCCAGGATAAACTTAAGGTTAAAGGCACTCTCTTATGAAAAAAGATTTCCAATATTGGGGCCTTTTAATTTAGAAAAAAAGAACTATGGGGTCATCTAATGAAACTAAGGGTGATTCCACACTGCAAGTTAAAAATGCCGAGCTTACTGCAGAGTTTGCAGTCAAGTCGCTCTGCAGGAAAAACAGATCGTCTCCACAATCTTTGATACTCTGATGAAGCAGGGAGGCTTCTGTTCTCACACAGTCCACCCAAACACCCAGGAAAATATGGAGGAAAGGGAAACTCTGCAGTAAATGTCCACATAGGTAGAGCATTGGGTTTTTTTGTTTTTACTCTGGAGCATCACACTTTAATGTGGAGGTACTGTGGAGCGTTGTAAAATCTGTCCATCAAGTTGAAAGCTGCTCCAGAGTACCTGCAAAGTTTTCATTGTTTCTGGACACAGCCTGCCTCCTTAAGGAGTCAGGTCAGTTAAAAGGAAATATTTCTTCATACCACACATGAGACCTGACCTACAGAATTCACTGCCATAAAATGAAGTTCTGGGCACCAGTTGGGATGGTTTCAAAAAAGGCTTCAATAAACTCAAGGGAAGTAGGCCTCAATGGCAGTGTCATAAGCTCTGAGTCACTATGCCTTTAAAGGCCAGCTGCTGGTAAAGAGTGAGCTATCTGCACCTGTTCTGCTAAGAGGACGTCTACAAATGCAATGAGCTGGCCACTGATTCAAATGGGCACTTCTTACAATCTTATGCCCTTAAAAATTTACTTTCTTCTCCAAGCTTGCAGAAGGGAAGCCTAGAGCAGGAAATCCACATCACAGATTTTTTTAATAGCTATCATTGGCAGACACCCCTCTAACCCTTATTCTATTGATTACTTCATCCTTTGCTTTTTCCAATTATCTATTTTAAAAAGTAAATAAATAAAATGGGAGCATCATTAAGATGTAAAGCCTTCACTAATAGTACGTACATAGGCAGCACTTTTGAAGTTTTATCTTTTAAACGCAAAAGCCTAATGTTTTATTCAATCACCTCTAGAATCTTTCTGCAAAAAACTGTCCAATTACTGAAATGTGGTAAGTATTGACAAAAGGACATTTTAACTTTTACCTAAGAGGAGTTAGGTACTATGGCCCTTCACCTGTTAAAAAACAGTAAAGCCACCCTACTCCACTTTGACTTAGAGCGCCACACCAGAGACCCATAAGTATTTTTAATAATCAAGCCATTAAAAGCAGAGCTAGGAGCCTTCCACAAACCTGGAACTATCCAGGCCTACCTTCCTCCATTTTGCTAAGTACTTTCAGAAAATGCATCACAGTGCTGTATGCAGTATTACTGTCACTTTCCCTGTACAAGCTGCAATATAAATGCCTATATTTGACTCTTTAGACAGGTGGGGGTTGGAATTGTGGAACCTTCCTGTAGCAAACAAAAATGGATTCTGAACCAGTAAAAAGTTGTTTCAATGTACCACCCAATAAAGCAAATGTTGGTATCGTAGCCTAGATGAAGCCAACAACCTCAGATCTGGCCCATTCTTTAAGATCACAAAATGATCTTAAATGATTTCTTGTAGCCCTGTCACCCTCAAAGGTGTGAGGGGCTACAGCATGCCCCCCAGCACTGAAACAGCTTCCTGGTTAAGGTACACCAGGCACCAACAGGTTAAAAGATACCTCTTCACCTAGGTCTTTGATGCATAGTTCCTCTGAATGGATTCCTGCAGAGGGAGGGAGCTTGGATGGGGTATATTCTGAATATTTTGAATTTAGTGTTTGCTTTAACATGTGGCCCGCCCTAGGAACGCTAGGTGAAGGGCAGTATAAAAATGGTATAAATAAATAAAAGATTTGAGAGAAAAAAAAGCCTCTCTCCTTTAATTTAGCCATGGGGGGAAAAAGCTAAAGCTCAGGGAAATTGTAATGACAGCTCAACCCAATTCTAATGTCTAATCTATTTTGAAGTGCAAACAGCTAAGAATCTGAACTTTCTCCAGATAAGCTAAGATTCATTTTTCCAAGCAGAAACACTGTTGCCAGATATGAATCAGTTCAGTAAAACCCAATCTGGCAGATCTGCTCATTTCCTAATGCCCCCCCCCAATCTTCTATCAGATGCTACTGCTTCTGAAACTCTGCTGTCTGCTTATCACTAAAGCAAAGCACCAGAAATATTTGGTATTTAGTTTTTTTAAAAAAAAAAAATTGGCCAGATTTTTTTATGCCAATGTGCCTTGGGAAGCCTTGAAAGGAACTTGATATACAGGAAAGCATGCAAACCGTTGCTAGAACTGCAAGGTCCCAAACACAAAAAGTAAGCAGAACACACAGGGAGAGAGAAAGATCTCAGCTGTACTTCACCTTCTACAAATAGAAAAGCTAAATTCCCCTCAGGTGTTCCATAACTGCTGATGAGCATTTTCCCCTCTTAAATCCTACCAATAAGGGAGGAAAAGGAACACCTTTAGGGTGGTTTTTTCTTGCTGATAATGGAAATTATTCCCAAAACTAAGTCATCCACTTAAGTTAGCCCCATTTTCTGCCATCCTAGATACTCGTGAAATACCCTGAAGCAGATTCAATCAGGGAGAGGTGAAATCCAGCCGCTCAAAAGAAAACAAGTTTAAATTCAAGCATTTAAAGTGGCTTCAAACTGGTTGAGGGTATCACCCTTAACTTCTGTTCCACTGAAACAGGAAATTTGGCAATTCCATCCAGAGCCAGTGCAAATTGAAGAGCTCTAAATCATTTTTGACTCCGTGTACAACAACTATCAATGCTCAGCTCATCAGCCCAATTGCTTTCTACCACACTAAAATCAGCTGTTCAGTTGTGTCTGATTCTGTGCGACCCCATGGACCACAGCACCCCCAGGCCTCTGCCCTCCACTGCCTCCCAAAGTCCATTGCTTCCATGACACTACTGATCTCACCCTATGCCTTCCGCCTTTCCCAGAATCAGGATCTTCTCCTGTCCTGTCTTTCCATTATGTGGCCAAAGTACCTGACCTTCAGCTTCAGTATTTATCCTTCCAATGAATCGTCAGGGTTGGCTCAAATCAGTAGTAACAAAACCTTAAGTGTACATGGTCTCCTGTTATGAAACATTTCAGGCCTCAAAATTCTACCGCAGGTGCTACCAGTTTGGTTTAGTGTTTAGGGAGCCAGACTCTTACCTGGGAATACCATGCTTGATTCCACCCTCCCCCATGAAGCCAGCTGGGTGACCTTAGGCTAGTCACAGCTCTTTTGTGAACTCTCACAGCCCACCTACCTCACAGGTTTTTTTGTTGTGGAGAGAAGAATAGAAAGCTTTGTCAGCTGCTTTGTGTCCCCTTAAATGGGTGAAAAAAGCAAGATAGAAAAGCCAACTCTTCTTCTTCTACCTGACAATATTTGAGGGCTTATGAAACTGCTGAGTTGCCTCCATTTATTTATTTATTGTTCCTGTATCCCACCCTATAGGAGAGGTCTCATGGTAAGTTATAATAAAAGCAATAGGAAAAAAACACAATGAAAAATGAAGTCATTAACATCAGCACCTGAGAAGGGAGGGGAAGCAATACAAGCATGCAGCCTTCCTCCCTTATGACACAGGCAAAAGTGTTTTGAGTCCCCCTTGAGTTGGAACTGCCCAATATGAAATGCCCTCACAACTGTGATCAAATCACTGAATTGTAAAAGTCACAAACCCTTTTTAATTGCTATGACTCCAGATGGTACACAGCCACTACAAAACCAAAAGAATCTTTGTGTTATACTCTGTCAACTGGAATAGCCTAGCAAAAAAGCCGACCACAAAAGACTGTGTCCGTGGCATACCTATAATATCTTAAATAGGTGTCAAACATTTTCAGGTCCTCCATTAACACCACTAGTAACAAGGAATTGCCAATAACACTTTATGGCTGCTTATGCACAGTGTCACTGAATAATTTATCCAACTAATCTGGTGTTACGTAACACAACTGGATTTTGTCCTGAGGACTCCTCCATTTGGGTTCAGTGATCTCCTGCCATTAAGCTGACTAAAGAACAGTCGAACAGAAGGGAGCAAACATTTATTATTCAATGATCTCATGGGCTAAAATAACAGAAGGGAAGACAATAGCTGAATGATCAGGAAAAAAACATTGGCAGGTAAGGAGGACTGGTTGTTGTTCTCATAAAGAGGCTTTTCAGTTGCAGATCTAAACTTTTTTCTTGCAAAGCCGGATAGGAACGTCACCTCCCATATAACACCATGATTTCATTGCTGAGGACTATTGCATTATACAAAAGACACCAGACCCCGCCTTTATTTCCCCAAATACTGACTGGCCAAGACACTTCTATAGGATCATGCAATGTAAGGAAGGGTACATTTACTTATCACATTATGGCAAAGCTGCATATGAAAGGGATGAGCATAAGAGAAATAAGGAATTTTTTTCTTGTTGTCATACACAAGGTTAGAATTAATTTTCACATGTGACATGACACAGGACTGTAATATAGTGTGCATTTTATAATATACAGAATTAATTCACATCAGTGACATTATGTTGACTCGAACGACGCTAATCCTATGTTCACCTATACGTGACACCCTACATAATCTGAACAGATTCCAGCCTCGGGGACAATAAAAACTGTACTTCTGGTTACACAACTTGCAACAGAAAAGCAATGGCTACAAATACTTCTTTATGACATATTCATTATTTGGTACACACTGTAAAGCTAGATGATTCTTCTCGAACACATCCTAAATTAATAGATGTCTAATGACAATTAAAAATTGCTCTGCCTGAAGGCAACCTCTGAAAATGGTTGCATGCTGAGCAAAAAAAATGTTCAAGGTATCTTCTTTAAAAGAAGTCTGAGACCTTTTGTTGCTTTAAAAAAAACCCAAAACATTTATGACAACTACAAAACTCAATTTAAGGAATTCATTTTACAACAGACAAATATGTCTCTTCTACCTGTGAACCACAAAAGCCTCAGGGTTAAACTTCCCAAAGACAATAAAAAGAACCAGTTAGAATTCATCTCCCAGTTGATAACAAGTAGTTGCCAGAAATTCACACAGTTTATCAACAGATGTATAAATCTGATGTGATCATATATCACTTCCCTTCATGGTTTGATATTGTAATATTTTTTCATTGTAAAAATTAGAAAATGAGTAAATCAAAATTAAAACTGTTCAATTTAAAGTGAAATAAAACATATAGTACACATTATGCCTTTAAAAAAAAGATGGCCAAAACAATAGTGGCCAGCATTAGGCCTTTCATAAGTTGTTGCTTACACACACACCAGGTCCCTGCATCAATGGACTTCCTGACAAGAGCAGATGGGAACCTGCAGTCCAAAAGAATGTTATTCCTGAACTTACACAGCATAAAAATAAGGACTTGTCAGCAGACTAAGCACTAAACAGATGTACACAAATTTTTTTGCATTCAAATTCAATTCAATTCAAATGTCAAAACATTTGATTTGATTCGAATGTTTAGAATCCAAATGCAACAAAATCTGATTCAAATCGAATATATTCGCTCAAATGGTAGATTCAAATCTGAACATAGGAATGTCAACAAGATTCATATTTGAAGATAAGGATGTCGACAACATTCGTATGCGTCATACCTATCTGTACGCATTTCGTACACGAGATGCATACAGCTATGTGTGTGTACATTCACATGGGTGCATTCGAATGTTTTGAATCATTCAAATGCAAGTTTAAATTTGATCAAATTTGATCAAATTTCCAATGTTTAAAACATTTGTGCACATCCCTAGTACTAAAACAAAAGGGAAGCATACAACCAAATACACTTTTCATTTTCCAAGAATATAATAATGAAGGAATAAACAGACAGCTCTTAAGATCTCGCAACGTGCATGTGGACAAAATACTATCATGGCTTCAGAAATGAGAAGCAACACCTAAGCTGGGTCTCCACTTACACATGAGGACACCTGCAGGAAGGGTCTCCATGATGCACCTAGTGGTAAAAGTTTGAAATCATGCTCTCCATGCAACCGGCTTTGACACTGCTTCAACAGTCACTGCATCACTGGATATGGATATGAGCAAGTGTCCACCGTTATAAGGAGAAGGCACTTCCATGGGAGCCACAGCCCTATGGACCTCCTACCACAGCTAGGGAGAAACTGCTTAAGTCATATTCACTCCTATCAGTCAGAACACAGAAGTCTTCAATACCAGAGCAAAGGATGTTTGGCAATCATTCCACCAGCAGTTCTGAAAATAAATTTGGCTTCAATTTTCAGTTAGTTTAGGTTAATTTTTTTGCCACCCTCCACCAAAATCCCAGGGCAGTGAATGAGTATCAATAAACACATTAAAGTTCAAAAAATCCCTTGACGTATATTTATAGTAAAAACATAAAACTGCATGTACCTGCACCAAAAACTAAAATGAAAAGGATATGAATTGCAAATAACAAAATCTAAAAGTCAGTAGGTATAATCTACCAAGCAGGTATTACTAGGAAAGATGTATTTTCAATAAGCACTGAAAGCTTTGAGTGTTTCTTGGGGGCCACCACAAAGAAGGCTTTCCTCCTAGCCATTAATCCTTGAACCTTATCCATCAACAGAACCACCAAGAAGACTTCCTCGACAGAGTGCAATTCACAGACATCCCTGTATGGGAGGAAGCTTTCCTTTAAATATCTCAGACCCAAGAAAGGAAGGGTTTCTGCTTGAAGTCTAGTTGCACTAACTCCATCTTCTGAACTTAAGTTCCAAACTGTTCTTTCCAGGGAATGCAACCCAGGGCTAATTCGCACTTTGGTTCATAGTAAAGCATAGAAATGCTCCGTACCTGCTTGAAGTTGACAAACTGTCAACTAGCTGTGGAACACAAAATCATGCTCTACAAGCTTACCTGAAAACTTACCTGAAGCATCCAGTGGTGACCATCTGCACCTCTGCTGGCCGGGGAGGACAACAGAGCTGCTGTGCAAGTGTGCTGCCAACTGACCATGCAGAGCGCCAGCACCGTTATAGGAACAGTACTGACATACGTGCAGTCGCAGAGGGCACTGCACTCAAGGTGGTGATGCCCAGAAGTGGACCAATCCCTGGATCAATCACAGATGACTGATTGATCATGTGGGGCATTGGCTGTTAGTGACTAGCGCTGGCAAGTGCAAGCACTAGTCAACATTAGGTGATCGTGTTCCTTTCCCACCCAGAAGACAGGAAGGGAAGTGTGAAAATGACCCCTGTTCCAAGAGAGGTTGTCTCACTTCCTTAACACAAGAGCCTGGCACACATGATAACTCCATCTTAGCTGGAGCCCACCAGTGCCTCCAGACATTGGTTCAGGTTGTGAATTGTCTAATCTCACTTCTAGAATTCAGACAAAGCCATGTGGCATCAGCATACTGATGGCACAGCACTCCAATTCTCCTGATGACCTTCTCAGATTTCATACACACACACACACACACACACACACACAAGTGAAAAACAGGCATCAACAGAAGACAAACTGGTTAGCATCGCTTAAAACTGGCCAAACCATGACCCCTTCAAATCAGCCTACAACACTTATCATTTCTTGTCATAAGCCAGGCAAGCTGGAGCCCATGAAAACACACTTTGGCCACCTATGACTTAAAGACTGAACTCAAGCCATCCAATTTCCTTGGCAACAATATGGAAGTGGTTTTGCCACTGCCTTTCTTCTAGCACATTTTTCCAACTTACCAATCAAGCTTATAAACCTGCAAATTTTGTGTGGCCACCCATCCACATATTAAACCAAGTCTGAACCTACTTAGCTTTCCAAGATCAGTGAGATGTTGCAATATGCACAAGGGTTCAGAACTTTCCCACTTTCTCCCTTTAAAAAATAAAAGAAAAAAGACATCTAACCGTGAAGAAAGATCCTAGAGATTTGATATATTCTGGTTCATTTTAGCTGGATGGTAGATTTGCTGCACAAAATTTTATTAACTTTTACAAACAGAAGTTATTACCTCCCAGATCTGTATGAAAAAATTAGCCAGAGGTAAGCATAAAACACTCCCCAAAAGCTTAACAGCTTTCAGCAGAGAGCAGTAATCGTGGTAAGTCTTCCTGACAGAAAAAACAAAGTTGTGGCAGCTTAAAACCTACTAAATGCATGTTGACATTCCTGGTTGGGGACATGCAGCCCCCTACAAATCCACTGAGTATCTAGAAAAGACTGCTTGTGTAAAAATGGTGAGTTTCAAAGCAAAGTTATCTGAAGTATGGACAGTAGTTAATTATGGAACCAGGCCTGATAGTTCACAATCTCCTGGCTGTCCATAAAAAATTATGCCATCATCGATTTGCCTTTAAAATGTGGCATAATCATTTCTTTGTTTTTGATAGGGGTGTAGAAGACTAGCACCACGCAAAGCGTGGGCAACAAGCCACACCTGCCAATAATCCCCTTTCTACATAACTATTCAAGGCATGAAATTTTCACACCTGGCCAGACTCTGTATGCTGCTCATGTAACCAGACGAAAAGAACCACACTCCTTACCTGAAGAACAGAGAGGCTAGTCTGTCCAGAAAGGCTCAGTTTCTCTTGCTCTGAAGGATAAGCATTGAACCTGTGCTCATATAGCCACTCCCGGAGAATTTTCACAGATTCCTTCGGAAGATTGCCTCTTCGTTTTCTCTTGCCAGGCTGTGACAGATCCTGAGATATGCTCCCATCGTCCTCTCCAAAATCGCTATCTGACATGGCGGAACTGCTAACAGATCTGTCTTGATTCAAACCTAATGGTTTAGAAACAATACAAAACACATGTGTTACGCGGGGTATTATGTATGCATGGAACAGTGGCATTAAGGTCCATCACGATCATCCATCAGTGTAAAGTACCCCACTAATTCAATCACGTTCTCTTCCTTTCACTAATGCATAGTGATAAATGCAATACAAAGCCCATTGTACACAAGGGGAACTGAGGCCAAAGGCATTCCCCTTCCCAAGGGGGACCAGCAGACAATAATTGGTTCTAATGCAAAGCCAAATTCTACAGATGATCAAATTCAATGAAACATTCAACTTAACACCATAAAGCTACAAGGAGATGATACTCTGCTACTTTCTAGTAAACTCAAATTTGCACTCTTTGAAAATTATTTTATGAGATCGTGGTTTGGGGGGGAGGGGCAGTTTCAAGGAAGTCTAGAATCTGCCCTATCATAAAAACCAGATCTTTTCAAGTTTTCCTTCCCAAATGGAGACACTGTCCTTAAATACACATCTCTTACCTTAAGATGGGAATTTTAAAAGGACAGAGTTATCAAACATTCGCAACACCCACGCTTCAAAAATCCTCTAGAGAAAAGCCAAAGAACTCAAGCCATACTTTGTTTCAGGGCTGCAGAAGCTTCAAAATTATTGTGTCATTTTGTAGGTCTACACAGATTTGGGGTTTATTCCTAGGAGGTATTTGCAAACAGCCCTGGGTGCAGCCACGCTTTTCTCCTTCTCTTCAAAAAATTAGAGAAAGGCAGAGGCTGCAACGACAGGGGCGGGGGGGGGGGCACACTTATCCATAACACCTATGAGCCATAGAGTCTGCCGGCAGCAGCGGTAGACCTTCGGTTTGCTTTGGGGCTCGTCTGGACTCACGGGAGGTAACCAGAGATCGGCGCCTCCGCTCCGCATCCACCTCCAAACAACCGAAGCGCGCCCCCGTACACAAACGCCAAAGCAAAATTCAAGGGCATTGAAATGCAAGGCTGCCTCCTTTCCCGCCCCCGCCGCGAACCGGGGAAAACGGCGAGGCTTTGTGCCTAATTTTTTAAAAAGCAAATGGACCCGATCCTATCCCCACAGGCCACGCGGGAGGGCCACAGGGCTCGGGGGAGCCCCCGGCCGGCCGGCTACGCGAGGGAGGTAGGGAGGCGCAGATCCCGCCCCCCTCCGGACCAGTTTCGAGTCTGCAACTGATCAGGGATGGAGCAGGCGGAGGTGCCTTCCTCCCCCCCTCCCTTGAGCTTCCCTACACCACACCAGCTGCACATGGGAACTGCCGCACCACAGTCCAGCCCAAAGCAAAGCAAAGCAAAACAAGATGGGAGGGGGGAGGCGGAATTCAAAATCAAAACAATACAGGCAATTCGGACCGAAAGCGCTTCGGCCCGAGACCGGCGCACGCTTGCTTCCACGAACAAAAAGATAACCCTCCAATGCAAGGCGCAGGAAGTTCAGAGCAGCAACAAGCGGTCTCCGCCGCCTCCATTCCTGCACAAAGGAGAGCAGCGAAGCCGAAGGGAGCAGGAAGAAGGACCGTGCACGGAGGGTGGTGGTGGTGGCGGCGAATTGGGGGGGGGGGGGAGACGAGACGAAGTTTCATTTTTCTTCCGTTTCAGTTTGAGGGAAAGAGACAAATCACGTGCCAGAACTTTGCTACTTAGTAAGTCTAATTAAAAAAAAACACTTGAAAAATTACAAGTCGACGCGGATTTCTGGACCCAGCATCGGCTCAATAATAAACTAACTCTGGCTTGGAGGAAAGTTTCAAAAGGAAGGAAGGAAAGTGGATAGGAGGGAAAACTTCAGTTCAAGCCCCCCCCCCCCGCCATCCCTTTCTTTAAATCCCTTCACTTCTGACTTCACACAAACCGAGCCAGGACTCCATGTTTTCTGCCTTTACATAGCTGCTCTTACCCCCAAACCGCCTCCTCCGAAGTCCTTTCATGCAGTGATCAAATAGCAAAGCTTAGCAGCGGATCCTCCGCACGGGAAAGCGAGGTTCCCAACACCCCAAAACTTGAAAGCGGTTGGCGGGCGACGCAGCGAACTTTCTGCTGCGCCTGAGTGACAGATGCCGCCGAGACAGAGTTCCCTTTGTTCCAAAAGAAACAGGAACTTGCGCCCCCCCCACCGCACGCGTTACTCCGGCTTTGCTCCAAACACATCCGTCCCCGTCGTCTCCCCCCCCCCTCAGCTGTCAGTTTACAAGCTGTGGCAAACCAGCGAGAGAAATCGTTTTTAAAGCCCTACAAAGCAAAGAGGGCGCTGAGGAAAATACACCGAAGCGCACCCCGTGAGCTTTTGGAGACCAGGAGGGAGAGACAGACAGACGGGGGAGGAGTTAGCCAAAGATAAAATTGGGAAAGTTGCCATTTTGGGATCAAGAGAAGCATGTGGAAAGCGGAGTGGGAAGATGGGGGGCGCAAAAGTGTGGGGGGGGGCTTAAACTACACGGCGGCGGCGGCGGCGGCGATAAAGTTTGCGAGCTGAGGGGAAGGTCCCTCCACTCAGAAAAGAAGGGGAGAAATGGGGGCCGGCGGCTTCGCCTTCCCTTCTCCGCGGCGGCGGCCAAACGTGCCCGAACAAAAGAGGCTCCTTCGCGGCGCTCCCTCTGCTGCTCTCTCCCCGCGCCCGGCTGAGGGCTCGGCGGCCACGTCCGGCCTCCTCCTCGCCTGCCTTCGGGCGGCTTTCGCCGAGTCTCCCCCGCCACGGACACTTTGGGAAACAAACATGAAAAACGCAGCTGAGGCGCCTTGGAAAGTTTTCTCCGCGGCGTCTCTCCTCCTCCTCCTCCCTCCTGCCCCCCCCCCAGAAAACAACACCCGGTCTCCACGAGGCGGAAAAGAGGAGGAGAGAAAAGCAAAGAAAGCCCCCCCCCTCCGCTGTCTCGCTCGCGAACCCTTTATGCGCTCGCCGCTCTGGGAAAAGCGGAGGAGGGACGCGCGCTGCAAAACTTCCAGGAGCAGCCGCAGAAGCCCCGGTTACACCACGAGCGCCTTGCTTCCAGCGCTCGCTCCTGCTCCTGCTGCTCCTCCTGCAGCTGCACCGGCGTTGCAAGGGGGGGCGAGAGAAAGTTTCCCCCGACGACACAGGGGCGAGAAAGGGAGCGGAGAGGCCACCTGGCCGCCGCGCGGCGACTGCCCAGCCCAAGACTTACTTTTCCTCGTCGGTTTCATCTTCCTCCTCGCGCGCGCTGCGTGTCTTGACTTCCACCCGCCCGCCCCCTTTCGCCTCCTGGCTCGGCTCCCGTCCCGTCGGCGGCACCGTGTGCGTTTCACTCCTCCAGGTCTTCTTGGCAGTGGGAAAGCGGCGGGAGCGTCGGGAGCCGAGGAGGGCGCTGGAGCCTCTGCGGGCGGCGGCGCAGGGCCGAGCCTGACCGGACCCCTCTCTTTGTGTGGGGATGGGCGCGCGAGGCCTCGCAAGAGGAGGGGTCTCGACGCGGCGGTGGGGGCCACTCCCGGCGCCTTTAATACCTAACCTGCCGCCCGCTCCGCTGACAGCTCGCGCTGGAAACTACCTCGCCCGCCCGCTGGCTCGCCCGGGGGGTGACGTCAGGTTCCCACTAAACTCCATGCGCGCCGCGCCGTGCACCCAGCAGCACCCAGCCAGCCAGTCCCACCGGCAGACGAGAGAACAGGAGGCCGGGTGATGGTGGTGGGAGGAATGAAGGCTCGAGGCTCGACCTGCCTGACCGCCTTCTCTCCCCCCCCCCCTTCAGCTCTACCACAACCACCTCTGAGTCTTCTTGGAAAGGACTGGACGGACTTGCCCGGCTGCCCCCCCCGCCCCCGCTAACTCTTGGAAAGCTTGGGGGAGGGGAGAGCCGGTCGGACCCCAGGCGAAAGGTGGGTGGTGCCAGGCGGAGCCGAAACGACGCCGCAACTCCCGGCGAAGAAAACAAAAAAGCCAAAAACTCTCCGCGCAGGCTTCCCGGCTTCCCTGCGCAGTTCATTCAGAGAAAAGTGTTGTTGAAAAAATCAAGTCAAAAGGGCTCTCCTAGCCCGCCGCCTGTTCTCACAGTCGAGATTTCTCTCGCGCGTAAACACACGAACACACAGTGAGGAGTTTTTTCCCCCTCCGGCGAAGGGAAGAAAAGATGCTCCTGAGAACCAGACTTCGGTTGCCTGCTTGGCGTTTGTTAGTTTTTAATCTCCGAAGCGTTTACTGACACGCCTCTCCATGCTTAAAGCACTTGGGCTGTGTTCACACGTAAGTTTCAGTTCACCTTCGGTCCACTTTCTTTCAGAATGGAAGAACACATCAGTAAAGTGAGCGGACATTTTCTTTCTGTATTATCTGACTCAAAGGTGGCTCTTCTGAGTTTGATAAGGAAGAAAGAAAGAAATCGGCTTGTGGCGTTGTTGATGCGCTCCGAAGGTGGCCTGAAGCTGGATTAAAACAGGTGCGAACACAGCCTTGGAAAGACTTAGTAATCTTATATGCACTTGAGAAAAAAATTATTGAACTCACTAGGCTTGACTGCTGAAGAGATATGTGCAGATATGTGCTGAAGTTCATCTTCATGCTTGTCCAGTTTGCACCCTTACTGACCCAGCAACTAAGCAATACTGGTGCACTTTCAATCAGTGATGCACAAAGTTAAATGCTTTAAATTGTTTTTTAAAAGGGAAATTATCTTTTTTCCGCAATCCCAGTGTTCAAAACGGACATGGCCTCCAGGGTATGAGAGATGGAAGGTGTCCTAGGAATTCTGTCCTGTTGCAGAGGTAGGGGACTTCAGTTCTAAGTTCTGTTGAAACTAATCAGGCTTGGGGATGTACAGAATTCTGTGCCAGGTTATGGAGCATACATCTGAATTAAACAGTTCTTGGCACAACCCTCTATAATATACAGTAGTCAAAACTGTATTGTCTTGGGGCAAGACAACAGCAACAAGAATGGATGGAAAGGGGAGATGAGCTGGGAATTTTTAAAAAGTCAAGCATTTTATGTATTTCTCTTTCATTTGTTTATTTCCTGCCTTTGCTCAAAAGCACAGGCATTATTTCCCCCCTCCCCACTGTATCTGCCCAACAATTCTGTGAGGGAGGTCAGAAGGAAAGCCCCTGGTTACCAAGTACCTAAATGTGGATTTAACTCCAAGAGTTGGTCTCAGTCTGACACTTCCTTTAACCTAGACATGCATCCCTGAAGTGGAGCTTGTAAGAGCTGTAAAACTATTTGTCCTGGAAATAAACAATGGCCACTAGTGTTTAAAGCCTTTGGGCTTAACAGGACATTACAAGCAAATGTATGTAATTACGTTATCAGTCATAATTGAGCAAAATTGGGAAGGAGTGATTAAGGTCCTTTCTGCACTAGGCCTCATTCTGGATTATATCCTGGAATATTCTGAGATATCATGCAGAATAATAGGGCAGAAAGGACCTTGGAAGAGAGAGGTGTGAGAATGCTGAACCTTTTTCTTGACCATTATGCATGCCAAATGTCTCATGCTAACCTTGCAAACAGGAAACAGCTGAGGGCAATTTGAAGCAGAGAAATGTTCACATGACCCACAGCTTCTCTGCATCAAACCTCCAACTGAGGTCCCATTATGGCGCTACTATGGTGGGGGTGCCTCACTTATCATATGCAACTCCACCATCATCCTGCTTTCCCCCCTAAAACCTGTGAAAAATTGCAGGGGAATCCCTTGCTAGAGGGTTAGTCCCTGGGTGCTTTTCCACTGTCACTAGAAGTACCCATTAATGGGTACTTAATGGGTAATTCTAGTGACAGTGGAGAAACACCCCTCTACTGCCTAGAGGTGGCCTGAAGCTTTTCCTTTTAAAAAACAAAAGGAGATCAGGGTTTTAGCATGCATATTTTTAATACAACTGGTCTTTGTTCTTAATTTGTTCTTAATTTATTGCATTTTTATTCTGACTTTTGTCTAAAGCTTTTGAGTGGTCTGATTGTTAGATCAGTTAGATTGACCCTTGCTCAGTTTTTAGCAGTGTTTCCACACTCTGCTGTTTTTAACCTCCATTTTAACTTTTATTACAAACTTTATTAAGATTTAGGAAGTAAGCAGTATACAAATGCTTAAATATATAAATGAAAAATAGATTGCAAGATTAAATTGACAGATTAAGATGGGTTATAGGGAGGACCTGCACACCTATTTAAATGCAGCCACCCCTTCAAATACTGTACAATGATACAATACTTGATGATGAATCACTTTTGGTAAGTTACATGTTGCAGCTCCTGGAGTGCTTTGAGTAACTGGAATTTAGGGCTGGTTCATTTGTTTGCCCTGGACAGGGAAATCCTATATATGATGCACATTTTGGATGCAATACACTATACTGTACATTCAGTAAAGAGTTCTGTGTGATTAAAAGGCTTGCACTTTGCAGAGTCTCATATGAAGTTTACTTATAGGCTCTTTCTGTACTTACCTGCTTTAATCCTTGATCAGAAAGTCCAGAATAGCCCAGGCCCACGGATCCAGATCATATGGAGGCACAAACGGGATCAGCACCATCTGCACTTATAGTACTGATCGAGGCTGCATGGCATGGGCGATCCAGATGCTTGCATGAAGTTCAAAGCTGCATGGCCACACCTCCAAGGGCTAGAAGCAAAATTTGCCAGGCCTAGATGGGGCTGAGGGAAGCACCTAGGTGGGGCTGACACATCAGGCTACTCAATCATGCCATCAAGAAGCCCAACACAGAGATTTCACCTCCCTTCCCTAGGCTGTAAGAATTCCAGGTGGGGCAGCCAGTAGAAAGAATTGCTCTCTAGATTGTGTGGTATAAGAAATGAAATTAACAAGTTTCAGTTCCTAGAAGCTTGAGAGTTTTGGAAAATCTGCTCTTTGACCATGGTGAAAATGCATTACTGATAGCCAAAAGGTTAGATCCAGCCAGGGACTTCTTGAAAGCAATTACCCAAAATTAAATACACATATATGTCTATAAAAGATTACAATCATATGCTTATACAATCTGTTGGGGATTTATTTAATTAACAGATAAAAAGCTTTACTTGGCTTACTTAGCAAGCCATGCTCCAGTTTTAATCTGATGTTCCACCATAACATTTCTCAAGCTATCAAACAAATGATTCAGCTTGCATTTTAAAAACAAGCTGAGAAATCTGAAGTTTGGTCACAGAACACAGTCAACACAAATTTAGCAGACACACTGAGCAAAAACACTTGAGGTTCAGAGCATTATGAATGGACTATGGAGTACCATGAGTCGCTCAGCCTAGTCTCCCTCACAGGGTTGTTCTGATGATTGAAGGAAGAAGAAGAATGTCCACTGTTTGCATTTTTATTCCATGCTCCAAGAGGTCCAAGGCAGGTTGCAGCAATAAAAACAAACTATAAAATGAACACACTAAAAACGATAGCATTGGCTGAAAGAGAGAAGAGGAAAGCTGTTTCCTGAACCAAAGGACAGGATCAAAATCTTGAACTCTTCAGACGAACGGGAAGTAGGAATGCAGTCAGACACAGCGGGGAAAAAAAGCATCGCTGAGGCAGTTTAGAGACAGCTTTGAGGTTAGATTGTTCACACACCAGAATGCACTCTGCCCTCTGCTAAACAATCTGTGCTAGAAAAGATGGGTTAAAGAAGGCTTGGAACACAAGTTCCACACAGTCCCTCTGAGGCACCTTTCAGGGCCCCTTTGTTAGGAATGAACACAGTCATGATGTCTGCTGAGCCCCATCCTATTCCACAGTCTGTTGGGTTTGACTACCACCTCTACTGTCTCTCACCAGCCCCAGCCTGGCTGAATGTGAAGGAATGCAGTGCAGTAAAGGATGATGGGATATGCCTACCTGCACACACTAGTGGCAGACAGCCAAAGGTGCAGCAAGAGGGCTGACACCTGCCTTTGATGTCCATAGCAGGTGGCAAATAACTCTTTGTTCAGCTGATTTTTTTTTTACACACTGCTTGTGCCGTCAAACCCAGCGCATCCAGCGTGTTTTGAATGTCAACTAGTTCTCAAGAGGAAGGTATGAGCAATCTTGAGAAAACTCCAGTATTTGCAGAAGTACATAATATAGAGTATACAGGGAAATCCTGGTAAAGAGAAGGTGAGAACATAGAATGCTGATGGATCGGAAAACAGAAATTCAGAGAGAAAATGTAATGGAGGGTGCTGACGGAAGACATGGCAGCTCGAATATTGAAGGAAAGCTGCTCTCCATGCTGCAATATTTAGTTGCAGGATCTTCTTGTATATGTTGACTTAACAACCTGTGCTGATACCAAAAGCAATATACTTCAAGGCCAACTGTTTAGGGCACATTTTAAAAATTCATTGCTAACCAGTGATTGAGTTTTATTAAATCTCTTCTCAATGAGGATAGTTTTTCCTAGAGCTAAGAAGTTATGTGTTATTGAAATTATTTTTCTTACTTGAAAAAGAAACAGCAGCAGCAATAATCCAGACAGCATTTACTTAATCCACATTACTTGGATAATCAAGAGAAAGGAAATCCAGACACATTTTATTCTGGATTATCCATGCTTTATTCTAGATTATCCAGATAATGTGGATTTAGGTAAGAGCTGTCTAGATGAAGCTGTAGTCAGTGATCAAGATAATAGGACTGTGAAACGTGGAGATTTGTTTTCCTTAATGTTTTCAAAGTACAGTATGTGCGGTTGATTAAGCATAAGTGACCTTTCAGGTTCATAAGAGAAATTTCACCTGATGTCACTACATCTTTTATGATGAAGAAATAAATGTATGCAGAATTAAATGCCTCCTTAGGGACAAATCTTCTTTCCCAACTGTTCAAAAAATAGGCAACATATACCCTACATTAAAAAAGCAATTCTATAAGATTAGAATTTATTATACCACAGCTCAGTGCAACCTCTCATAAAGCATTTTCAAGCTGTGTTTTTTTTTTAGTACTGTGCATATGAAGAACTGTGACCATACTTCTAGAAAATGTCCCTTTTTTCATTACAGAATCATTAAGAGCCTCTGAGAGTACATTTCAAGGAAGGAAGGGAAGACAGCTCTCTCTCCCTCCTCAATAGGTCACAGTTATAAGGATGCTATGAAGGTGCCTCCTATGATGTTCCTTTCACACCTTTCTTAACAGGCATCACTTGAGGCAAGCCTTAATGGGCATCCACTGGCTCAAGGTAAGAGTTCCCAGAGGGCCAGTTTGCACTTACTTGACTGATATGGTATAACAATACCATTTCACTCAGGTGAAGACCAAGCCCTGTGGGAGCCATTTGCACATCAAGTGCTGATGAAGTCTGGAACCAGGCCACCAGCACTTGCAGTGAGGAACAGGTCATGCCACAGGCAGGCCAGATTGCCATGATAGCTGTGGTAACATCTGGCATGTGCCCAGATGTTGCCATGGCAATTGGGATGCAGCACATGACTGCGCAGCTGCAGCCACACTGCTATACCTACTCACAGTTTCACACCCGGCAGAAGGTGCAAACACTACTGCCCAGGTATCCCGTAGCTGCTCCTGGTCGACAGCATTTATTTGTTTATTTGAATTTTTATCCCACCCTACACCCAAAGGTCTCAGGGCAAGTTACAACATTAAACAACAGTGAACATAGAAAATGAACATATTAAAACCATAACGGTGCCTGAATGTAGGGAGGAAAAGCCATTTCCTCATTTAGTCAAAGGAGAGAGCAAAGAGGTGAGTCCAAAGGTTCCCAAGGCAGTTTCTGTGCCATAAGCAGGCCTGAAACCAGATTGATTTGGGTCTAGATAATCAGCTTCTTCCAAGTATACCTTGGAAGTTGAACAGCCACTGCCCTCTCCAATACTTTGCCCTAAAAAGGTATGTTGGCCACTGGGAGAAAGTTGTTTAAATCTTCTGGATCCAGGGAGGGCCTTTTGAGGAGATGTACCTTTTAGCTGCCCACATATAGTTAGGACCTGGGAGGGGTTGGTGAGCTCTGAGATGATAGCTTGGTCATCATTGTAAACGCAAACTAGGCCGGAGAGGCTTCCTGTAAGCAAGTTCTGTGTTTTCTTTCCCTCTGCTCTTTCTATACTGTAATTGCTGCCGCCTTCTGCTGCTTCTGTTCCCTCCACCCAGCACTTTTCCTAGTGTGAGATCCCTCCTGGGTTAACAGTCCTTTCAGGTAATTGCCCTCCTTCATCACTTCTTCTCCAGCTGCACCCCATCTCCAGACCTGTTGCCCTCTTGTGAATTCCTCAAACCCACAGGTCCTTATTTGCTTTAAATGTTACCATTGCGCACTTTCACACCATGTGAGATGTTCTGGAAACAACCTTTACATTATGAGAGGTTACATAGTTTTGCTTGAAGAGGAAGAACAACACATTTTAGCTAAACTGTCAATGTTACATGGCAAAAGAACAGAGAGAGAGGAACAGAGAGAGAGGAGTGTGTTTTGCATACATTAGACCAATCAGCTCAAAACCTGCCTATAACATGTAGCATAAATCAGAAAGCCATTCTGTTCTATGGGTAATTCTGCTGGATCAGCAACCATACTAGAAGCCTCCCTTCTCCGCACTCTACAGTCTAAGGGAGGCGCTGACCACTCTGATGTCCCTTGGACATCTTTGGGACTGCAATGCAGTGCAATGTTCTGCCTTTCCCATAGTTCCTTATGCCCAAAACATTCAAAACAGTTCATTTTTTCTTCTGTCAAAACAACCAATTTACCTGGTGTTTTGATAAAATGTTTCAGCCATTTGTGTTGTGTTCTGCACTTTGGACCAAACCCAAAAATATATTTTGCACACATCCCTCGTGGATAGCCTTTGGCTAATTAACTGGTTTCTCACTCTATTACTGTAGCTTTCAACTGTGGTCCCCCAGATGTTCCTGAACAAGAGCATTCACCTCCCAACATCCCAAGAAGTCTGCAAGGTATATTAGAACTAGGCTTCTGAACAACTCCCAGAATTCCATGCTGGGAGCTGTTAGAACCACCACTCTAATATACCTTGCAGACTTCTTGGGAGGACATAAAGGGGAGAGGAACAAGAAGCAGACAGCCTGAAGAGTTGAGCTACAGGGCTGTGAATGCAGGGCAGTAGTATGTCTCTGTATTCATTATATACATAAAGTAAAACCTTGGAGAGGAACATGCTAACTCTGGCTCTCTTGATTTCTCCACTTAACTCTCCAATTTATGAAAAATGTATCTCTCTAATGGAAAAAAAAAGTCTCAGGTTAAGACTTTCTCCAGCTTTGGGCTCTCCGTCAGCCCCACTTAGCTTAGACAGTGGTCAGGCTTGATAATAAGCATTGTGATCCAAAATCGTTTGGAGAGAACTGGCTAGAAAGCTGGCATGGTAGTTCCAAATTCTAATTTTCCAGAATGCCAAAATATATGAGGAGTTTCCCACAAACACAATGGTTTCCTTGATTTGGTCTGGATAATACGCTTCCTTGAGTTGAAAGACCGTGAAAACATCTTTTTGACCGCAGCTTCCCATGAATCTTTGCCACAGTGGTCATAAAGACAGTACAAAGCTAGTACACTAAACACCAAGACTTCTTGAAACAGTGCTACAGCATTTATAGAGCAGTTTTGAGACACAACCGTTCCCCAGCTGCTTAAGCTTAAGTTCAAAGCAGAACTATGGAACACAGAATAACAATCTTAAAAACTGTGACAGGTAAGATTCTCCTTGATATCTGCACAGTTTTTAGGATTAGTCCAAAACATTGTAACCTAGGAAATTTTAAACAGAGGGTCTGTACTAGTACACAGCTGGGCCTCCGTATCCCACTGGTCTGGCTCCTCTACACAAGAGAGAGTGAAATCCAGATTAAGGGAGGCCTTAATTTAGATTTCTAATGGTCCTGTTTAATTGAGTCCACTGGTTCAGAATCCAGAAGACATGCAGAAAGCACACTTCCATGTTCCAAGACTACTGGCAGGTGTTTTTCAGCAGTGTGCAATAAACCTGCTGCCAAAAAGCACCCCTCACAGGCCCTGAGGGGAGGAACCTTCATTTCTAGTTGCCTTCTGGGGTTTAGGGGTATGGGCAATCTGGATCCACACCATCAGTGCAGATCCAAACCATGTCACCCCATGATCTGGATCTATGAGCAGGGCTAATCCGGACCCACTGATTGGATCTCCCGCAGATAAGTGCAGAATGGAACTATAATGTGTTGAGTTTCTAGGCAGTTTAAACCAAATTCAACCTTTCTTTCAAAGAGCTCAAAATGGTGAAAATTATTCTTCTCACCCCCTCCCCTTTTTTCCATTTTATCTTCTTAACATCCCTGTGAGGTAGATCAGGTTGGGAGAAAGTGTCTGGTCAACAAAAGAGGGATTTGAACCCTGAATACTCAGGTCTAAGGCTGCATTCACACCTAAGATTTAATCCAGCTTCAGTCCACGTTTAGAGTGAGAGAACACATCAGCAAAATGACAAATTGATGTCTTTCAGCATTATCTAACTCAGGAAATCTATCTTCGGGTTAGATAATGTGGAAAGAAAACAATTATTCACTTTGCTGATGTGTTCTCTCACTCTGAAAGTGGACTGAAGTTGGATTAAAATTTAAGTGTGAACGCAGCTTTAGTTCAGTATTTCAGCCAGTAGCTTCTGCAAGTAGGATCTTTTGCAACTGCAGAAAAAGCAGTCATTTGTTAACTTGCAGTCATTAAGTTTTAAAAGCCATGGATTGTCATGGGAAGATAGATTCTTAAATCCTTCTT
Organism: Aspidoscelis marmoratus; assembly: GCA_014337955.1. Classification (NCBI taxonomy): domain Eukaryota; kingdom Metazoa; phylum Chordata; class Lepidosauria; order Squamata; family Teiidae; genus Aspidoscelis; species Aspidoscelis marmoratus. The sequence goes on along the minus strand of MTQE01003428.1, from coordinate 13,409,764 downwards.
GGAGTGCAAGAAATGGGCTGATTATCTTCATTGTGAAGGCTAATGAATCTGAGGAAGCTCAGAATGGAGGGTATTGCACAATTAGGTGGAGGCGAGGAAAGGTTTGAAGGAAAGGAAACCTAGGAAAGGAGAAAGCATTCCCCTCCCCCATTCCCCCTCACCTCCTCCCATTTCTTTGAAAAGAAGAACAGGAGGACTGAATGGGGTGGATAATGCATCCTGGAGGTGAAGTAGGTCTCAGGCACTTCATCTTTTCATCAGCAAGAGACCTAAAGAGATTCAAGAGGTGCTGGCAGAAATAAAGATATTAATTAGAAACGCAGCCGCAATAGCAGCACTTCTGCTGCTAGCAACCTTTGGAGCTGCATTGCTCATGAGTATCTAGCCTGACCCACTGTGTTCATCACAGCTGCAGCCTCATATTTACGAGGAGCTTATTATTTAAACAGCCATATGAATTGCAGGCACAGAACGAAACTGAATGTCTCTGCCACTGTGTCTTCTCTCCGATGTTGCTTTTGTTTGAATTCTAAAAGCAGCTGTTCCGCCCAGTAAGGCAGAAGAGGGTGGAGAGGTTATGATTTATGAACATTCCAAAACTAAAATGTTTAAGCATCTTTGAGTCAAACTGGGGTGAGGGTGGAAGAGTGGAAGGGGGTGGTGGAAGAGGGTAACAGATATACTGAGTTGTTCAAACCATCTAAGTGAAATATAAGTCGAGGCTTGCGGTGGAATCAGGCCAAACATGGCTTATCTCAAAAAAAGTTAAAAGTTGCACATGGCTATTATTTGGATGGAAGACCACCAGGAAAGCCTAGGGCCACTGCCTAGTTAAAAAAACATCCTAGAAGAAAGCAACCACAAGCCACTTGTATAAACCACATGGAACCATAGTCTCTGAAAGTCAAATTGAACTCAAGGGCAGCCTTACTGTTAGGCCTGAAATACCAAAATGGCATTATAACCTTGCTTTATTACAGCCTGTTGTCTGGTCATGACCCTGTACATTTTTCTAGCAAATTTTAGGCATTAACTCATGTCTGCCTTTCTATACTTATTTTTTTTACTATGATTCCATTTATCTTTATTACCTTATTGGATGTATATAGCATATGGCTAGAGCACTTTTAGTCAGTCTGTTGCCATATGGCTGGCAGGAATTGCAGTCCACAGATCTGAAGGGCACTAGCAAAGATGCAGCTCCCATTGGGCAGGACCCCAGTAACTGAAGGGGGGAAAGCACCTGATGTGCTGGGCTTGGGGCCCATACCCACCTTAGCTATACCCTAGGCAGCAAGTTCAAAAGGTTGTTGTTCTTTGCCATCAGAGGCTTAGGTTCCCCATCCCTGCCTCCCTTACTGGCCCCTTCTTTATTAATGGGCCATTGTTCTTTGCCAGCAGACTTGACTCAGTATAAATCATTCTAAGATCGGAACCCATTCTGAGATGGGAAGGGCCATAGCTTAGTGTACATCATCTGTTTTGCACGTAGAAGATCCCAAATACAAGGTGAGAGATTCTTGTGCCTGAGACTTAAGAGAGCTGCTGCCAGCACAGAAGTTCCTGAACTACAGGTCTCGTGTTCTGTGCCAGCCCTAGATTCAAGAATATTTGGAGGGCTGTAGGTGAGGCTTCTGACTCAGGCTGCATTCACACATAGCAAAACACCAGCTCAAAAGTACCTTGGGATGGATTCACAATTACAGTACCTTACAGACCTACCCAGTCTGGAACATTCTTGGCAGCAGAAACTGCTCTAAAGTACCATCATAAGCCTTCTATGTTCAGAAGGACATCCCAGTATGCTGTACCATGCTGTACTTCCTAGCCTCCGTTCCCCCAGGGAGGCATTTTGGCGGCACAATTTAGTGTGCCACCAGAATGCATCCCCCTGTTAGACTGGAAGAGGGAGGCACTCACCCTTCTACCCACCGCTCTGGGCCAGTCTCACTTCTCCTGGAATACATGTAGACCTGAAAAAATGTTTTGGTCATCTGTATTGGGCCTCACTCCATCCTGTGCAGTTGGATTGTCCCAGAAAGGGGAAGAGATCTCTCTCTTGTATTCCAGTGTGCAGAAGAGAGGAGCATGAAGAGGATAGGATGCCACAATTGATCACAAAAATTTCCTTACAGAAGTAGCATGTAGCCCTCATATTCTCATCTCATTTTGAACTCAACTTTTCTGGCCTAGAATGTTCATGCAGACTGGTATGTGAACAATCCACCTGCCAAACATCTCTAAGCTGCCTCAGAGGAGCATCTTTTTAACCATATGTAAATACAGCCCCCAATGAATCTCAGATCTAAGATCAATACTACTGTGTAAGGAAGGTCTCTCCACTTTGCGATTATTCTAACTTGCCCTAGTTAAGCCTCAGTAACAAGTCCCATCTGTTGACTTTAAATCATTTCATACCTGAACTTTATAACATCACCTACTACAAAGCCCCCTTCTCAGGGCCCCCCTTGTGTACAGCAACCCCTTGAGATCTTTGCAGGCTGTTCCATAGTCATATAACTTTTTTTACTTTGCCAGAAAATACAAGAGAAAAAGAGAAAGAGAAAGAGCAGACAAAAAAGGTATGTGCCTGTACAAATTCCACAGAAACAGAATGTTGTGTCCTGTAATCTTCATGAGGAAACTGAGGAGAAAGATCTAGTTGTGGGCAACAGGGTGTGTTTGCAGAATTTTGCTCCGAAGCTGCTGTTCTTTCAGAGGAACTGCCCCTGGCTATATCATGGGCAGCGCCTCCCACACCTTGTTTACCTCAGGAATTGTTTGAGCTAATTGTAATATAACTGCCTAACAGCCCTCATTCAAATGCTAACAATTGGACTCCAATAACTCCAGAAACAACTTGGCAGAGAACCACGGTTCAAAAAACCTAATCAGCCTGTACTTTATGGAGGAATAAGCTGGCTGGCTGCTGTTGCAAACTGCTAGCTCTCTCCTTCTGGCAAATATCCTTAAGTTTTTCTCTGCCAAAATTCAACAAGTGCAACAGCTTCCCAGCCAGCCTCCATGATGGAAAAGATGGCCTCTGGGTTATAGGATAAGAGGAGGGCTGCAGGGACAAGTTCATGGTTGGTTCTGAACCAGGTTAAATGCTTTCCCTTCAAAGTGCTCAGAACATACTTTGAAAAACACAACACCCACTTACTGAAACAAAATAAGAAATTGACATCTAATCAAATGGGGGAAATGCAGCAACTTCAAGAGGTCTTAGGACTGCAGATGGTGGAGAAAACAGTATAGATTATAGGTGCATTCAGATACGTTAATACTGCACAGCGGAATGTGCAGTCACGACAGGTGTCACACTGGACGATCGTTGCAGAGTCGCATTATTCTGCTACTGCTCATTTACCTTAGTCCTGGTTTAAGGACGATCACTGTGCAGTTTTAAGAAAATTCTAGTCTTCCCACTGGTCCCGGCAGGATGGCGAAAACAGACAAACGAGAGCAGGAGGCAGCTCAACTCTGATTGGCTACCTCATCCCATGTGATGGCACACCCCAACTCAGCTCTCGCAGCTTCTGACCAAGAAGCTATGGAGGCTGCCTTTAGTCTGCATGGCACGTCGTCACTTCACATCAGGTAAGCTGCGATTTTTCCTATAACTGCGGCTTTATTCTGCAACTCTGGAAGGGGCCTGTGTGTTTTTTTGGCTGATCGGTTTTCTCGACACAGGTCCTACAAACCCTAAGTGTTTCTCCCGAACAAAGAAAAGACTTATTGGGTTACGTTAATAGACAAGGAAGCATAAGTTCTTTGATAGGAGGAAAGTAAACTGCAGCCTGAACAACTGGGTGCGGGGAGGGAAGGATATATATGTGATATAATAAGGAATGAAATATAGCATGTTTTGTATTATTGGAGGTGTTTTTGTATTATTTTATTTGATATTGCGTAATGGTAGGGGGAAAAAAGAGAGAACACCTAAAACATTTCTCCACAGAAATATACAGTATTCCCCACAGAGACATATTCCCAGTTGGGATTACAATCTTGTCTTTTGTTTTGTTTAAAATCCACTTAAAAGGAAACAGTGTGCCCTTTCTTCTACACATCTTTATCTATTGATGTATTTATTTGTGGCATTTGTGTATTTATTTCTTCCAAAGAGCTCGTGTGGCAATGCACTTTGAGCCTGTTTGCACTTGGTACAACTGCAGCAGCAGCAACCTAAGAGAATTAGGTGAGAGTGACACTCCATTCAGCCAATCAGACAATCTTCAGGAACCTAAGAGAGGGAACTCTTTAGTTGGATTTCCCTGCGCTTTGTCTGATTTCTTATGTTTTGAATGACCATGTTCTCCTTATGTAAAAAGAGCTAAAATTAGTGCTAAATAAAGTAAAAAAAGCCTTAGACTTTGCTGTGGTGTTAAATACAAAATGTAAGCAGTAAAAAATGTTAGAAGGCACTGTTCAGTTAGTTTTTCAAGAAAACTGTCCTCCTTTCAGTGACATTTTCTGCCCATTATCTTACTTCTTGCTTTACCAGCTGTCTCACCAGGGTCTTTTGGTTCTATTTTCTCTGTTCTTTTTTATTAGGCTTCATTTTTCTGTTCTGGTCTCACGTTTCATTGACATAAAAACTTTCTTGTGACATTCTTAATACTAAGAATCTTACTAAAATTTTGCGTATGCTCATTCATTGTCTACTCAAAAGTAGCAGCATATAAACCCTTTCTGCACTAGGTCTAATGCCAGAATATATCCTGCAATAGGGGGCTGCCGTTCACATGTTGTACTCTGCACTAGCATGTGGAGTGAGGCCCCTATTTCAGGATATAATCCAAAATAAGGCTCAGTGCAGAAGGGGCTGAAGATCATGTAAGGCTAACATGTGCCTCGCCAGGTATTCCTCAATTACAACTATAATGTCTTTAGAAGAAGAAGAGTTGGCTTTTCTACCCTGCTTTTCTCATCCATTTAAGGGGACTCAAAGCAGCTGACAAAGCTTTCTATTCTCCCCACAACAGAACACTCTGTGAGGTAGATGGGGTTGTGAGAGCTCAGAAGAGAGCTGTGACTAGCCCAAGGTCACCCAGCTGGCTTCATGGGGAAGGGCGGAATCAAACCTGGTATTCCCCGCTAAGAATCTGCCTCCCTAACCACTAGACCTCTAGTTTACATCTTAAGGATATCAGAGAGAACTGGATTCTTAAGACTGAGACTGTGTTTACATAAGTAAAAAAGAAAAAGAACAAGCACTTCTGAGGTAATTTAGAGATTGTTTGCAGATGGAACTATTCATGGTCCCTAACATTCTAGACTAGAAAAGGTGGGTTAGAGATGACATGCTCCATGCTAAGGTGCTTTCGATTAACTTTTTTACTTGCAAACACAGCCTAAGATTCAGAAATTGCAGCAGATCTTAAATAAGTTCACCCAAAGACTAAGAGCTCAATATAAGTGTCATAGTAGAAAATAGGGAGATCTAGATGTCCCCAATCAGAACACATGAATCAGTGAATATTAATAACTAGCATAGATAAAACTAGATTAAGGGTCTTAGCTTTGTTCACATCTTTTTGAGAATACTGAATATATACAATCCCATTATTTTGGACAGGGAACTTTTAGGTAAACAGTAAAATAACACTTTTACTGTCTTCTATATAGTCATCTTTGTTCCACTCATTATGTTCTGATATAAATTTAAATACTATGCGGGACCAAAAGCTGGTTATATTATTTTAGCTATCTTTTTGAAGATGCGCATCCATGCTCAGATTAACAGCTGGGCTACTAATATCCTGGTGGATCTAGATCCACCAAGTTTTACATTTCACAGTACTTTCTTAGGATGAGCAGCACACAGCTGGATCTTTGTCTGAATTTGAAAGCCTTTATAAGAAGAATAAACTTTTACAATGGAGCAGACCATCTGATTGATGTATTATTGCACAAGAGTTAAGGTGATTTTTCTGTTTAAAAATGTCTGGGAAACAGATCTGGCATACACTTGCCAAATAAAATATGGGTCCTTTCTGCCCTTACTGTTGATCCAGATTAAGGAGCCTCTTAATCTTGATCAATGGCCTACTCATCCACATGTTAATGCAGATCAGGGAGACCATGCCTCCACTGGTCCAGCTGTATCTGCACTGGACAAAGCCAGATCCAGATTACCAAAGGCCCTTAATCTGGATCTCTCATGGACCCATTCAATCAGGTCCACTGGTAGTTCTGAAACTATCAGGGGGTGTTTTTCAACACTGATCTTGCCCATACCTCCATGCAGTCCAGATCAGTGGGCTTGGACACATTGACCTGGATTTAGGGCAGGTAAGTGCAGAAAAGGCTAATGGTTTAAGTATATAATAAACAAAGCTCTTTTGTATCTACCAGAATTTGTAGACACTCACAACACTCATAATTTCATTTAAATGGATTTCTACCTTAAATAGATTCAGTCTTATTGACCTGAATATTAGGTCATGTTGCAGACAAGCATCTGGAAAGAATAGTACTTTTTTCCCTAAGTGGTGGCAGTGCACACTTGCTACCAAATTTTAGCATCCAGTCCGTCCTTGGCCATACTTTGATTTTAAAATTGATATTTATTGTTCATGTCATGTTTTTATTTGTACTTTTAATTCTGCATAACTATTTATGTATTGCTTTTTGAGTCTTTGGACTGAAATCAGTTTGATTGATTGAATAAAATAGAACACATCACTAAAACAAATATTACAGTATCACTATAATTAGGGTTACTGTAAACATATATAAGAAGCAATGAGAATGCAAAACACAAGCCTTTAATAATGTGACTGTTAATAGCTGCCAGAGTGATGATTGTGGCATTGCTGGGGTTCTTCAACCTTCCTCTGTTTTCTGCAGACATCTTGCCAAAAGACTAAATAATATCATCAATGAAACCTCTGTGGAAGCTTGGAGATGCCAAGCTTCCTCAGCTTACATGCAACATTGTAACTGTAAGGTACAAATATGCTCCACTATAAGGAAACTGATGGTTGCTCAGTCATGGAAAACCAGTCAAAGATTATTGTTAACAAGGTGGTGGCATTGATGGACAAACGGACAAATTTAGAAGATAAAGTTTGCGTCTAACATTTGTAGACAGTATAGAGTATATGCAGGAAATCTAAGTGTCTCCAACTACATATGGTGACTTATACTAATTTACTAACCACAATAAGTCTCATTTATTTTGAGGCTGTATCCCAGGTTTCAAAAATTATCTCCATTGTTTTATATAATACGTTGATGGAGTTAATCGTATGTGTCTTTAAAAATCTTGTTAAAATCAGATTACCTCCACCTGTGCCTATTCATTGCCCATTTAAAAGTAGCAGTTTGTAATTCTGGAAGACACGATTCCTAGATGAAGTGGGGTTAGCATGTAGCCCTCCAGATATTGCTCAACTACAGATCATCTACAACTATAATGTCAGCTATCATAGTCAATAGCAAGGAATGATGGCACTTGTGGTTTAGCAACATCTGGAGTGCCACACTTTAGCCAATACTGTTCCAAACAAATCAAATTCTGCTATAATTAAATTGCAACTAATCCTACATCACATAACATCTTGACTTTTCAATGCTACACATATCATTATGTGTTAAGTATTTCTTTCTAAATATTTATATCCTTCTCTTTAATGGAAGATCTCGGGGCAGGTTACAATTTTCAATAAAAATAACTGATACAAAATAGAAATGAATAAGACAATAAATGTAATTACAACGGCCCAGCTTTCTCAATAAGTAAAATTACTAGAATGTTTTAAAATCTGGGATAGATAGTGCAGTGTATACTTTCTGTAGTCCCATTAGGGAGAAGAATCCAAGCAGTTGGTATTGAACCTCCTTCTGATGCCATCTGCTTTGATTGTGAATTTCTTCCAGGGGAGTCTGATTAATGGGAAACTCTGCCTCACATCTCAAGTAAGCACATCTGCAGAAGGAAAAACATTTCCTGATTTGGTCACACATGATAATTGGGTTCGGTCTTGATAGTTTGGAGCCAGATGGGTCAAAAATAAATGGTGACCTACCACTGAATCTCTGGCTAATCCGAAGCTGATGAGCAAGGATTTTGGACTCTTGGTTGTGAGCCAGTTTGGTCTAGTGTTATATGGGAATGCCAGGTTTGATTCTGCATGCCTCCACAAAGCCAGCTGGGTGACCCCTGGCTAGTCACAGCTCTCTTCTGAGCTCTCATGGCCCCACCTACCTTACAGGGTGTCAGTTGTGGGGAGAAAAATAGAAAGTTTTGTCAGCCACTTAAATGGGTGAGAAAAACAGGGTAGAAAAGCCAACTCTTCTTCTTCTTAAGGGCAGCAGAAACAAGGATACTCTCCTTTCCTGCTGCTGTCTGTCAAAATTACTGTTATCCTGTGCTTTGTCTTAGGCAGCAAAATACCCCAGAGGTGTTTGTTCCCATCCTCTAGTTACATCACACCTCTGAAATTTGGAGACCTTAGCATAACCGGGTGTGAATTTCTGAATGGAAGAACAGTAAGCAACATTTGGTTCTGGTATTCAAAATGACTGAGTCCAGAACATTCTAGTATGATGCTTATGAGCTTTGCACCAGAACATGTCATATGTACTTCTAAGTAAGTCCAGTATTTTGCCAGTAGCCTAGGAAGCAAAGTGTGTGTGGGGGGGGGGGGAGGGCTTTCTGCAATGTTTGGAAGTCTTCTGAGCCTAGGCCTTATTTATTATTATATGGTACTACATATTTGCTTTTGGTCTCAGTCTGCATGGCACGAGTGTAATAAAAAGTGGGGCAGAACAGAACAGCTCAGCTGATGGACGGCCTGTGCCACTGCCATACACGGAGCAGCGTAAGCAGTGATATTGATCAAGTATCCCCTCCAATTTGTATTTGCTCATTTGCTTTTTAGTCTGACAGGTTAACTGTAGACAATCATTTCCTGAAAGCTCCATGTTTGTTTTTTGGCCTCTTGAGGCTAGGGGGATATGGGGTGAGAGAGATAGCAGAGCAGACAGTTAATAAGTGACTCTGAGGTGAAGATGGAAGGGCATGTGGTAAAACAGAAAATGATGGGCTGAGGAAAACTTCAACCCACCCAAGCAGTTATTTGGAAAGGCTAGATGTCTGTTAAATATTGTAATTCTAAAAAACGTGAAAGGAAATGTAAAGGCATGGATAATTTAGCAAAGTGTATCTAAAGCCATTCAGGTAGGATACCCCTAAAGGCCATTTGCAGCAAATTGAGGAGTGGTGAAGGTTTTGCCTTTGTCCTCTTTGAGATACCCAGAAAAAAATAGTGAGCCACTGTGTGAAACAGGATGCTAGACTAGATAGGCTGTGGCCTGATTTAGCAGGGCTTCTCTTATATTAACACAATTTTCCTTTTATATGAGGACTAGGTCCAAAATATTATTTCCCTTGTTATAACACAGTTTTATTACACTATGGTTTTGCTTTTACACCACAGGTTCAACGTGACTTCAGTGAAATGTGGTTGTGATCTGGCACTTCCTCATATCCACATCCAGTGATATGGGCACCCCAAAAGGTGGCAAAGTACTTCTTTCTCTGGAGAGCACAATTTTGCATCTTCTCCCTCAGGTGCTTCAGGTGGGCACTGTGCTCTCCAGTGGGTACACTGTGCCACCAAAATGGAGATGCAGGTGCTTGTGGAGGTAAGCAGAGATACAGTCATAAGGCTTTTCACACATTCACTTCCCTAGGAAAGTGTCCCAGGGAAGTGAAGATGGGGGGATGATGGATCCAGTGTCCATACTTTGGGATGCCGGAACCATTCCAAACTTACCTGGCACTCTCCCAAGTGCCGGGTGAGTGCAGATTGCCCCTCGACCCAGAGGTGGATGCATCACTCCGGCAATGGTGCCAACGAGCATGCACAGTGCCATTGCAGCAGCTACTGGGCAATGGGGCACACAACTGCACCTGTGCTGCCCTGCACCATGCTCTGTTCACCTAGAAGAGGTGTGAATGGAGCATGCCAGGCTTCACCAGCCTGCTCCACAGCTACTCAGGATGTGGAGCAGTCTGGTGCATGCACGAGCACTTTTAGGATGGAAGCATCTCCACGAAGTGTGAATGCCATGTCCTGGAGCAATGCTGGAATTCCCTTTTCTCGAAATGCGAAAAGGCCCATAAATCTGAGTCATTCCTCCATAGCTCCACTTACATACTGCTAGTTCTCTATGAGACAATTACTTGCATAACACAGTTTTGCAATATACAGTATGTAGAAACCAAACTATAGTATTATTCAAAGGATAACTACATGCTTCTCCTTGCTCAAGCCAAAAATTCCATCTGGACAGCTATTTACAGAATCCAGCAGGATGCTCACAGGAAGATAGGCCTACAGACAGCGAGCCTTTGCTCACTCATAATTCCCAGCAATTAATATTCAGCGGCATGTCTCCTCCAATACTGGAAGCAATAAGTAGCTATGATGAGGAGCCATGGGTAGCCCTATTCCTGAAGAGTTTGTTTACTATCCTTTGAAAACTATCCTTTTGTTGTGCAGTCCGCATGTTGTGGTAGGTCAGCGTTACTGTAGCTAAATAAATGCTTTCTTCTCTCTGTCCTGAATTCTAAAAATCATCTTCAGCGAGAGAGAGAAATATATGTCCTTAACCACTTTCTTTATCCCAAGGATAATTTTTTGTAGCTTTTCCCCCTGTGATATTCTGGGTTTGTCACAGTAATTTGGAGAAGTTAATCCTCTACTGAATGGTATTTTTTATTTGTAAAATTGTCATACCACAAATGGTGGAAGGAAACCCCCAAAGTTACCCATAAATAGAGAACATCGTTAGAAGGCATCATGGTAAACAGTATTTTAATTTAGTGCTCATTAATAGGGATGAAGAATGATAGAATTTGTTGAATTACAGAACTGAGTTGTTTTGTCTTCCACTTGTTTTTAATTCCTGCATCCAAGCCATATATGCTATTGGCCTGGTGTTGCAGAGATCTTTCCCTGAAGAGTATCCTAACAGTCTAGTATTGTCCTGCAGAATCATATTCCTTTAAAGTATATACCAAAAAAGTGCAGTTGTAGTCAATGGGGGCACAAAGTTACCCCACCCAATACATGAGGGTTAAACTATTCAAATTTTCGAAATAGGGATATTTGTGAAAATCTGTACAGTAACAGCTTTTGTCATTCTTTGTGGTAAAAAGGTAAGTGGGCATGCTTTAACAGTACTACAAGGGTTCAGAGTATGTTGGAGATACTAATAATGTAATGTCTAATGCAGCAATCAAAATAAGGGAGCAATTAGTGATCCAAAGAACAATGTTTTGACTACATCAGTTACCAGCTGAATCTTTAATTGGGTATTTAACATGATAGGTTGTAAATTGTGGCTTTTAACTATTCTGCTGCACTTAACTATTCTGGTCTACTCAACTGCAATAAATTTAATTTGAATTTAGCTATAATGGAAATCCAGTGCAAGAGACTAGTGGAATATAAAGGCTGTTTCATCATATTGGCAGATCAAGGGCTCCTCAGGGTCACAGCACTTGCTCCAACCTTGGAAGTGGGACATACTGCATCCTCCTGCCCCAGCCTTCCACCATTTCTAACTTCAAAGCTGGGAATTTAAAGTTCCCCCACTTGGATGAGTCTGCATAGAATGACAAGGACCAGACAAAAAAAAATGTTCCTGGAAGTACCCTGCAAAGCATTTTTCATGGTTTGCAAAAAGGTCACCTGAAAGCCAAGTGTCCGTCCTTGGAAGCAATTATGGTACCCAAGGACAGGCTGGTCTGCAGGTGATATACCTCTCAGGTTATTTATTCATTTGTAGGCATTTTTATACCACCCTGTATCCAAAGGTGTCAGGGTGGGGTACAACACTGAAAACCAAATATAAAAATAAGCATACTAAAACAAAAAATGTCTGAAAGTGGGGAGGAAAAATTGTTTCCTTATTTAGCCAAAGGCCAGGGCAAAGAGGTATGGTAAGCACCTTATTCACCACACTTTGTGAAGATAAATTAAAGAATGGTAAATCTAGTGACACTCTCCAGCACTGTGAAGAAAAAGTAAAGCCACTTTAGCCTGTAATTATAATGGTTTGGGTAGCATAACACAACTGACCTAACCAGCTTCCCTCACACCCATTTCATGACTGAAAAAATGCAGAGTCTCAGAATCATTTTGTCAATACTCCATGTCGTACATACATGACATCAAAGCATTCTCAGAGCACCAAGCAGCAACCATGAAATTGTCAGTCAAGGCCTTTTTACCTTTTCAGAAACAAGCAAGCTAACAGAAGATAGTTTCTTTAGAACCACAAAAGTTGTGAGTTTTGTTGACTCTCAGGTAGGTTGGAGTTTCGAATAAGTGGAGGTGGGAATATTTAAAGTAAAAGTTGGTTAAGAAGACAAACAGTATCTACTGAATTCAGTTCAGGAGAGGGTGGAAGCTTTCATGGAGACTATAGACTGGCAAAGCAACAACAACAAAAGGTGAATTCAAGTGGATAGAGATGACCTGGCCACAGTTATCCACGCTCTGGTAACCTCTAGACTGGACTATTGCAATGCACTCTACATGGGACTACCCTTGAAGACGGTTCGGAAGTTGCAGCTAGTGCAAAACACAGCCGCCAGAGTGCTGACTGGAACAGCTAGCCGGACACATATCACACTGGTTCTTAAAGAATTGCATTGGCTGCCAATTCGCTACCGGGCCCAATTCAAGGTGTTAACTCTGACTTATAAGGCCCTAAATGACTTGGGCCCCAAATATCTAAAGGAACGCCTTCTCTCATACCGACCTGCCCGTGCCTTGAGATCCGAAGTCAAGGCCCTCCTGGTTGTCCCACCACCTTCGGTAGTGAGGTTGGTGGGCACCCGGGAGAGAGCATTTTCGGTGGCGGCCCCCAGACTGTGAAATGGTCTCCCCCTTGAGGTGTGCCATGCCCCTTCCTTGTTATCATTTAGGAAGGCTGTAAAAACATACCTTTTTGCCTTGGCCTTTGGCTGAGGAGATACATTCTCCCCCCTGTTATAGTTTTTATGAATACACTATGGAGTGCACGGCTTATTTCAGAATTTTTAACCAAGTACCTTGTTTTAATTTGTATTGTGTTTTTAAT
>MTQE01003428.1:13377954-13396382 GCA_014337955.1 Aspidoscelis marmoratus | reverse complement strand
ATAAATAAATAAATAAATAAATAAATAAATAAATAAATAAATAATGGGAGCTATAAACAGAATTCTTTGTTCCTAAAAGATTAGTGTATAGTGGGGGCAAAACTCATATAGAAGCAGGAAGAATCATTCAAATCATGAAACTTACTTAAGGATCGGGAGCAAGGAATGTTCTCTCAGACATACCACAGAATTGTTGCCAGAATAAATTGGGAGCAGAGAGAGAGAAGGATATATCACTTTGAACTAAGGGGAGAAAGCATGTATTCTGCATGTATATCCTACAATTCTGCTTTCAAAGATAGTTAATATACGGTAATCCTTCTCTCTCTTTTTCCATCTAAGGTATATTAGGTAAGGCCACTTCTATGATCAAGTGATTTTAACACTGACTTTCAAAGTCCTAGGGTGATTCCATGTTGGCCAGTACACTGCAGCAGCAAAAATACTGAGCCTCCCTTCTGCGCACTGATGTGGTCTGAGGGAGATGCTGGGTGGATCTCTCTTAGACCATACTTGTGCAGAAATGAGGCTCCTAGTACACCAGCCAGTTTGGAACAGTCTGTAATCCTGACACCCTCAACTGCAGCTCTCCGGACATTCCACAACCTCAGAATGTTGGTAGTTGTAATTCAAGAACATCTGGATGCGGCCACAACTGATCACTCGTGTGCTAGTGTAACACTCTGACTGTTTTACTAGCTACTAGCTTTCCAGGTCTAAAGTATTGTTTTTTCCTACTCCTGCTGAAGTAAAAAAGAAAAAGAAAAAGAAACTAAAGGAATCCAGTATGTTTTCTTGAGAAACCAAAGCAGCTTGGACTAGATCAGTTGTTAACAACTGACTTTGCCTCTGGCTGCAAAACCTGTTTGAACAGAGACGACAGTGAGATAAAATGCATGTAGACCCAACTTTAAGGAAACTACTTTCAACGCACATATCTATCCCCGCCCTCCAGGGAACGTCTGTTAGGTTACTGGAAACATCAGTCTTTGCAGAAGATGTTTAAAGATATATTACAACATAAACATATTACAACGTAAACCAGTATACATTTATTTTAAAATGTAAAAAATGGATTTAATGGGAATAAACTGTAAAAATATAATAGCCCTGAGCAAAGTGACTACCTAACTGTGCCGCTATTTAATTTAAGAGCATATATAAAAATCACAACAGTTTTATCTTTGGTTAGCACACAGCCAGTTTAATTCAACCAGTTTAAACCTTCATTCTTCAGGTTTCTTAGTATGATCTTCTGAGTTGTTTTAACAGCTTTTGTTAACTTTGTTACTTGGATTTGCATCTGGACTCAATTAATTTAGTTTCCTTCATCAAATCAAGGAAGTTGGCTATTCAGATTGAAGAAACACTGGCTTAAAAAAAAAATCAATCAATATACCCTTAGGGCTCAGTGATGGTAACAGCACAGGGACTGGGTTAATCTGATGTGTTCCAGGAAGTTAAATGGGGATTTAGGCTTGGGAAATGTTAGTGGCTTTGTAAACTGCTTTGGGAGTGGCTGTAGTAGCTCAAATGGTAATGCAAGCTGCCCTGAAAGCGGAGAGTTACCACTGCCAGTTGGATCCCCAGAAGTTGACAGTAGCAAACCACTTCTGTACCACTGCCAAGAAAACTGCACAGAGGTGTCCATGGAGGTGTCAGTGCTGTCAACCAGGAGTCAATGACAGCTCAGTGGTACCCAACAACAAAATGCTGTGTGACTCCTGGGTGAAGAGTAATATATAAATGAAAGGCATCTTTGCACTCAAATTTTACATTGAGAGATAATTTCCCCAAATTAGTTTACAAAAATTTATTCATTATTTACATTTCTATCCCACCCCATACCTGAATGTCTCTGGGTGGGTAACAACGGTTAAAACAGTAGATAAAAACAATATACTTTAAAAGCACTTTAAAAATTCAACAAACCTAAACCATGTGGTTGGCACTATTCTGGAATGTTATCCAGAAAAAGGCCCAATGCAGAAAAGGCCTAAGAAGATCCACACAGGCCAGTTCATGGGGAAATGAGGCCTCAAGAAATAAACTTAATTTTTAGAGTGCAATTCCACTGAATGCTTTTGGTACAGATAAAATAAGTGAATCGGTTGACCCTGAACAAAATACTGTATATCATAGTGGAAATCAAAAAGAAGAGTTGGCTTTTCTACCCTGCTTTGCTCACACATTTAAGGGGACTCAAAGCAGCTGACAAAGCTTTTCTATTCTTTCCCCCTCAGCAGACACCCTAGAAGGTAGGTGGGGTTGTGAGAGCTCAGAAGAAGGCTGTGACTAGCCCAAGGCCACCCAGCTGGCTTCATGGAGGAGAGCAGAATCAAACCTGGTATTCCCAGATAAGATTCCGGCTCCTTGACCACTACACCAAACTGACTTCTTATTGGTAAGGAAGTAATTGCCATGCTAATATTATTTTCTTTGTCCATTTCTTTTTCTTACCTATATCTTTTTAAAAAGATAAATATGATTTTGTATTTATTATGACCCACAAGCCCAGGTTGTGAGTTGTAATAAACTTAATTGACTGATATACTTTGTAACAAGAATACAAATAAATTACAAACTGCAAAGGTATATAAAAATAAACTTTAAATGGACAAGAATATAAATGTATCTATAAACTTATTTCAATAAAAAAGCACATGGACATGGTGGAATATGGAGATATGAGACCAAATAGTTTAGAAAGTATTGCTTTATATACAGTAATTTCTTGGCCTCCTCAGGATAAGCAATTCTCACGATTAAAAAGTGGAAACGTTTTGCAGATTTTGTAACTCACCTCAGTCTGAAGCCTGTTAATTAGGATTTCTTCCTTTATTAGTCAGCTGTTAATGTCAACACTGGGGATTATGGTGGGATGTTAAAATCCAGATGTCTTGCTGTGCAATTTGAATCTCTTACTCAGGTGTAACCAAACAAGATCTTTTCTCAGTGACTCTTGTAAAGAAGATTCTTCTCTCTAGCAGGAAACTGTGGCTGCCTTTTTATAGCTAGCCTAGCAGACAAATTATGCTGGACTAAAATCTTGAATTTATGAACAGGCTTTGTTCTCATCCATGAAGCACAATTAGGTCTCTTTCAGCCCCTGTTCAAGAAGCTACTCCTTCAGGCATAGGAAATGAAGATCTTCTCCTCATTCCCACCCCAGTGACTCATCAGCAATTCCAGGCAAGGCAAGGCCTTTGTTCTTTAGGGCTTCTTGAAGAGTAAATCAACTAGCGTATTTGCTCAAAGGCAGGGATGGGGAATTTGTGGCCCTCTAAATCATTGACTTTGGATTCCCTGTTTCCAAGTGCTTGCATCCAACAATACTCAGAAGGTTACAGGTTCCCCATTACTGCCCTTATTTTTATTGTTCTTTTCTATTTATATCCTGCTTTCTTCAAGGCAAAATAAATTATTATCCTCAGTTCCACTTTATCTTCACAGCAATGCTGTGAGGTAGGTGTGGCTGAGTGCTGATGGTTGGCCAGGATCACCAAGTGTGCTTACATGTCCCAAAGGGGTTCAAATTGAGGAACTTCCAGTTCCAAGTGCTGGATTCCCATTAGTGTATAGGCTTCCCGAACCCAGTCCCTTCCAGATGTTCTTGACTACAGCATTGCAGTCAGTGCAATCCAAAACATAACCAGGCTGGAGATGTGCTAACAGAGGCTCTAAGACTTTTGCAGCTGCATAAAGTCAGAATGTTTGGGGGAGAGGCAATTACTTTTCCATATGGGTGTTAGATAATTTTCTCCTTCCGTAAATTCAGTTGACCTTTGAAAGCTGTATTTTGTGTTTATTCCTGTTGTCTTTCTCTCATATTGGCCCTTTCTGCACTTACCATCTGGCCTGGATCAAGGGGCCTCTGGTCCCTATCCTGAGCCACCCCCTATGCATGTTAATGTGGATCACGGAGGCCTTGCGTGCCATTAGTTGGGCTCCGTCTAGGATTAAGAGGCTGGTCCTTAATCTGGATCTGTTATCTACAGTCAGACTGAGGGCCTTGTTCCAGACCACCTAGGTGTGCAGAGAGAACATCTCCATGATTTGGATCTGCTGGGGGCTGCCACTCAGTTTGTGCTTACCCCCCCTCCCCATGGTTTGGAGCAAAGGTTTCTAGCTGTTGCGGGGAGGGCTGCTGTTCAAGATGCTGAAAACTGCTACCCCCAGGCTCTGAGGCTAGAAACTGTCATCCCTAGCCTTCAGAGGCATGGGGAGGTGGCAACTGCAAAGCTCGTATGAGCCAGTTTGGTCTTGTGGTTTTGGACTCTTATCCGGTAGTCTCCCAGTTTGATTCCACACTCCTACATGAAGCTAGCTGGGTGCCCTTGGGCTAGTCACAGTTCTCTGAGCTTTCACAGCCCCACCTACCTCATAGAGTGTCTGTTGTGGGGAGAAGAACAGAAGGTTTGTCAGCTACTTTGAGTCCCCTTAGGGGTGAGAAAAGCAGGATATAAAAACCAATTATTATTCTTCACAGCTACAGTGAAGCATGAAACAGATCAAATCCAGCCCATACCTCTGCAATATCTGGATCAGTGGTCCACTTATTCCAGATCCACTGAGCAGCATCTAACCCAGGTTCTAGCCTTTCATTTTGTTTGATGATTAACTATGACGAATATCTGGAAACAGAAAAAGGCAGAAGAGGTCTAGCACTTTTTCACAGCAGAATACATCTCCTGTACCACACTGTTTAGATTGTCATACTAAGACCTGGAAGATCCCATGTTGTCATGGTCCTCACTTTATATCAGTCTTTGTCTCTTGCCTTAAATTACCTTGCATGGTTGTTATGATGGGTGAAACCAGATGACAAGATACCAGGGTTCTTGCTACTTTAATAGCTTATAGAGGGAATTTCAGCACATGTAGCTCATTATTTATTTTTATATTTTTACATACTATGAAGTTAACTGCTATTAAGATTCAGTTCTACTAATAAAGATATTTTTAGCTGACCACCTTGTGGACCATTTCTGAAGAAAGAAGTTCAGAATTAGACCACCATTTTTCTCCAGTTTGATCTTGGGGTTGGAGTATCTCAACAGTCACCAGTTTGATTCCACACTCACCTTGAAGCCAACTGGGTGACCTTGGGCTAGTCGCAAGTTTCTTTCTGAGTTCTCACAGCCCCACCTTCTTCACAGGACGTCTGTTGTGGGGAGAAGAATAGGAAGCTTTGTCAGCTGCTTTGCATCCCCTTAAATGGGTGGGAAAAGTGGGATATAAAAGTCAACTCCTCTTCTTCCTCTTGCCTCAGTAAGTAACTGAAGAACCGGTGGATTTGAACAAACTATCATACACCATTAATACCAACTATTTTAAAATCTACATTCAATAGAATCAGTTTAGCAGAGAGATTTTGGTGTTTTCAGACTATATACACAGGTTCCTTTTGCAAGTATGTTTTCAAGCTTTGCTTTTGTGCTTTGAAAGCCAATAAAAATCTCCTCTGAGCCAGACTTTTAGCCTCGCATCTTGCTTCCCGTGAACCTATAAGACCGTGAGGACAAGAGTACGTGCAGCATACAGTGGCACTAACCGGGGCTGGTCTTGGGGCCAAATTTACCCTTTGTGTACTTGCAAGGAGCTTCAAGTATGGATGTGAGTAAATGAGTATTTGGTATACATTAAATGGGTATATACTAACCTGACAAACGAGGGATCAGTTTAAGAAACAATCAAACTGGAACAGGTTCAAAGGGATCAAAATAATCAAGGGACTAGAAATCAAGATCTTTGGGGACAGATTAGCTACTGTATGCTAACTCTGAGAATAAAGTAGTAAGGAGGGACATCACAGCCATCTTCAGTTACTGAAAGGATAAGAGAAAAATGTAACCCGTGCAATATGAATATACAGTCCTTCCTTATTTATGGGCTTAGAACTGGCAAGATTTGTGTATTAATGAGTGAGATCTTAATACCCTTCCTTATGACTGAAAAAAGGTAATATTCATACACATTTGGGAGGTTAACACAGTTGCATTACAGAGTTGGAAGCAGTAAAGAGATGCAAAGCAGCTGTTCCATAATTTATAAGTTTTGCTCTGCAAAGGTTTTCCAGAACCAGAGCACCACATTAAATGAGGAACTAGTATGGTATACTTTAGCAATGATTAATTTTGACTGATAATTTATTAAAAAAACATTTTTGCCTGCAAAGTCTCTTTTAATGCCTAGATGCCCAAACTGCTTTCTGTGAAGGGGCAACTACTGCTCTCTTAAAGAAGACAAATGCCAGAGGCTTAAATGAAAATCAATATGCTCTTCCACTGTAGCTTTTTTATTTATCTAACTGACTTGATTATGTTTGGGGAGTGTTGGTAGCTCAGTGATAAAGCAAGTGCTTGGAAAGTGAAAGGTTGCAGTTTTCAATCCACAACATCTCCCCAGAAGAAAGGAATGGTGGTTCTGCCAAGAAGACTGCATAGATTATCCATGAGCTCACAAGAAGTCAACATTGATGGCTTTGATTTCATTATTGGCAACAGCAGGCTGGTTTCTCATGAGACTAAAAATGAGGGAATTAGTACTGGCATATTTTGCCTAAAAGGCTTTGGTCACACCTGGTGTTTAATCAGTCTCCAGGCCATCCTTTGTTCTGAAGGATCACAGCCAAAAATGTATTTCCATTTATCTGGATTGTCTTCCCTCTGATTGGGACTATCTTGTAGTCGGATTAGCCCGGTACCAGAACTGTCTCTGCTCATTAGTTCATTTATGTTTCCAAGGTGTGATTAGGTAAGGGGACTATTGGGGGAAGCAACCAGATTTTCTTGGGTGAGGAAAGAGATCTCCTTGACCAGTTTCTGCATTCTGGGCATTCTAGAGGGGTGGAACCATTATCCCCCACTTCTTCCTTGCTCACCCCCTCTTTTTACTTTTGGCAATAGCTTTAAAAACCTGGCCAATTGGAAGAAAAAAGGCAGAGCAATGGCAGAAGGGCAGATCTTCAGAAGTGCACACTTCTACCTTTAAAAGATAAAAGGAAAGATCAGGCTAAAAAGGGCAAACCTGGATGCCTGTTGCACTGCAACTTTAGTCACTGGGTAATCGGTATATGATTTATTCTGTCATCAGGCAATCCCCCCACCAGCACACACACACACACACCCTGTCTGCCTGCCAAAACAGTTCCAGGATGTCCTTCAACTCCACCCCTAACCCTAATGGAGGAAAGAAAGAAAAAGAGACCAGAGTGAGGAGGGTGGGGGACTGGCCTTCCCCCTACTGAGAAGCCAACATGTGATTGACACAGAATGTAACCAATCACAAGAGAAGGAGTGGATCAGGGGAAAGGATGCTGTCACTGGACTGAAGCCTGATCCTAAAAAGTGTGGACGAACAAACATAAACTGATGGAACAGTAAATCAGAAAGCAAAAGAACAAGCAATAAAACAAAAAGTTCCTTGCCTTTAGAGGGCCGAGCGTTTGGAGACAGTCCCCACTGCACCCTTGAAATCCCCCCACCCATATCCTGGAATGAGGGGAAGGTGCCTTCTGCACATGGCTCACTTTTCTGTGCTCACCCCAGTAGTGTGGCACTGAGGACTATCAGTGAAGTGTGATAGGATGTTATTTTGTGAGGCAGTTTGGTCTAGTGGTTAGGGAGACGTACCTGATGCCGCCCTCCCCCATGAAGCCAGCTGGGTGACCTTGGGCTAGTCACAGCTCTCTTCTGAGCTCTCGCAGCCCCATCCACCTCACACTGTGTTTTGTGGTGGTGAAACGAACAGAAGGTTTGTCAGCCACTTTGAGTCTCCTTAAACAGGTGAGAAAAGCAGGATAGAAACGCCAATTCTTCTTATTCTTCTTATCCTGCTCTAGCCTCCCATCCATGCAAACAGAATGTGCTTGCTGGGCTTGGGGCCTCCCTTATCCCATAGAAGCATGTGGAAGGAAGGCCATGGACCCTTTCCCTGAATGGCACAATGTCCCATCTGGAAAGGACCATAGATAGAGATATCTATGTGTTTACACATGCAAAGCAACACAAAGCAAAAAGAGTCAAATTCAGACCAGGAATATATTTGCATTGTCCTCTTTATATGCAATCTCATTTTCAACTCTTATGTTACAAAATCTGTAGACAGACTGCCAACAAACAACCATATTTTATTCACTAGGAAACTAGCAAGGACACTTGTAGAAAGTCTCCCACAACATTCCAAAAGTTTGAAAAGAAAGAATAATAAGTTCTTCCAAAAATGAGTGGGGTTTTTTCCTCCTGTAGTTGTTGGGTAGGCAGGGACTTTTTATTTTTGTGTTTTTCCTGCTCAACATTTTAAAGCAGCCAGTAAGACAGAATAAAAGAGGCTAGTTTTAGAAACAAATTTGGATGGTTAGGAGAGACTATCAAGCTTAAAGTTCCGGTGATATTAATTTTAGCTAAGTTGGCAGCCCAAGTTAATACACTGACAGATTATACGAATCTGGGACGACCGGGAGGAAAAAGGGAATGTCAAGTGAATATTTGAACCATGGAGGTACAGTGGGAGAGTCTGAGTGTATATTAAATGGGTTCTACCAGTCTTCAGGTGAGAAGATACTGCTTGTGCACAAAATGCCACAACTGGAAAATGGATTATATCACTTCAGACAAGGCATATCACCAACCCCAAGCCCAGTGAGGCTTGGATAGCATCAGCAGAAGGCCTGTGAGCACTGAGGTCCAGCATACTCAAAATCTGATTTAGTATCTGGAAGTCCTGTATTCAGAATATACATCATTGTTTTGCCCTCTATATATTTTCTCTCTATAAAATGGGAACAATGGTGTTTTATCTAACAAAGTGATGGTGGCAAAACCAAAGACGGCCGGCCAATTTTCACATTTAAAAGTGCTACATTAAGTAATAATAAAAGAATGCTAACACCAGAGCCATTTGTTTAGTTGTGAACGTGTATGGCAGTTTCATTATATTCAGTTCAATCTGGGTAAGTATTGATACATCATGCTGGATGGTCTTTTTATCTGAAAAAACAAATCCTTTGAAAGGTAACAAACACCTTGCTCCATTAAAACTGCCAAATCAAGGAGCAGCTTAATAAAGGATCAGTACTGGTCTCTGTATGTGTGTATTTGTGTGTGTGTGTGTGAGTGCATGCAATCAGCTTATTCTTCATTTAGATTAAGGGCTACTTCTGATGAAATATTTCAGAGCATAATGCCTTTTCAAGGTAGCCTAATCTGACACTTGACCCTGGCAGCATCAGCAAAAAAGAAGAGAAGGGGCTGAATGTAGACAGGAGCAACTGGAAGCTGGAATCCCTTAGTTTTCATCATCTTTGTCTTTAGCGCCATGTTTCAGGATGCGGGTGAATTCCACATAGTTAAAATTGCCTTTCTTATCAATGGGGGCTTCCCGATACATCTCATCAACCTCCTCATCTGTGAACCGGTCGCCCATGGTGGTGAGCAGTTCACGCAGGTGGTCCTCATGAATGAAACCTGTGTTGGAAGGAGGGGAAATAAAGAACAAGAAAGTGTTGGCCAGCTTAAAGTCATTTCTAAGGCTGCCCTTTTATGAGAGAAGAACCATCAAAGATGTTACATTTGAGTGTCGCAGTTAACCCATTTCCCTCACAAAGGACCTCCAAATCTTCAGACTATCTTTTTCATAACAGTCTGTGAATGTCATGAACAATTTAGGGCACAACCTTAGCGCGGAAGTTTCATCTGCTTCTGAATTTTTCAGAGACAGAGACACACATAGAGAAGATCACAGATCCCCAAGTGGTTATAATATTCCTAGTGTTTGAGATAACATCCTTCACCTACTTGTTTAAGCAAGAAGTAAGAAACTTGTAACTATAGAAGGTCGAGTTATGGCAGCTTAAACCCACCACAACTTGGGGGCTAGAGAGGAATAGGTTTCTGATGCACAGAATAAGGATGGATCAAGATTACACTTTATTTGGATATTCTGGAGTAAAGCACAGAAATTGCAGAATATCCATGCTTTATTCCAGACAATCCAAATACAGCAGAATAAATAACCAGTGTCTGGATGCAGCCTTTGTTTAAGTTAATCAATACTTACCTCTCCCAGTGTTGTTATTGTTCATTTGTTGTTGACTTTTTGTTTTTGCTATGTTAAAATTAGATTGCTACATTACTGCATTGTAAATTTAATTATATATAATATAAACCTGAACTATTCAAATCTTTAAAAAAGAATATGGTTTTGGATAGCCATTTTCATACTAAAAAAAATCTCAAAGTGGTTTACAATTTAATTCAAAACAAATTTAGAAGCAACTTAAACAATATATAAAAACAGTATTAAGGCTGAGTGAACTGTCATTTGCTCTGGGAATGCCCAGACAAACAGGTAACATCAGCAGACTAGGTAGAGATCCAGGACACAATGACAGCCTGGTTCACTCTCAAGTAGGCAAGATGACTTAAAGGCATTGCGCTCTGGGGACACAACTAGGAGCATCGAGCAGAAGGTGAAGGGCAAAAGCTAAGCCCCTGAGCAAGAAATGAGCAGAAGAGAAAGCCAAGAGCTTCAGTCTACCACTGTGGCATTCCTAGTTCCCAGAAATTTGACTACTTCTGTCAATGCAGCACTACATATTCCCCAACCAAAGACCCTTTCCGCACTAGCAGCCTGCCCATCATAGTCTGCCTTAGCATGTGGATGGCAGGTCCCCGTTCTGGGATATAACCCAGAATGCAACCCAGTACAGACAAGGCCAAAGTCAAAAACTTTGCTTGCAGGAGGAGAGATGATCTGCAGTGACCCTACCTGTGGCTTCTTCATCAAAGCAGGCAAACGCATTGCGGATGACATCTTCTGGATCGGTACCATTCAACTTTTCACCAAACATGGTGAGGAACATGGTGAAATTGATAGGCCCAGGTGCTTCACTCATCATGCCCTCCAAGTATTCATCAGTAGGATTCTTCCCTGAAAGACAAGCACATGTTTCTCACTTCCTAGGCCTTGCTTTTCGTTTAAAGCTAGTTGAGACTCACAACCAATGCCCAGTGCAATGCCCTTCTTCATCTCAAAAGGCACTTAGCATCATTTAGCTGCAGCAGCAAAATTGCATCATGTTTTAACCACCCACTGCAACATATTTCTTGTGGCACAATTGTCCAGACTCATCAATGTTTCCAATGGTTCCAACCCAATGGCATATGTAAAAAAGATGGGTGCCTGGCATCTAGCTCATCATAAGTATTTTCCTTTATTTAAGCTATAACCCTCCAAATGTGGCAGAATTTACAACTTCATTAGCTCCAGCCAGTGTACAATCAGTGATCAAGCAATATGGCTTATTGTGATCTGATAACCCATTTGTTTCTACACTTATATCCCACCTCACTTTCAAAGAGCTCCCCTTTCCATTCTGTCCTCACCGCAACTTAGCAGCTTTGTGAGGTCAGCTAAACTGGGAGGTAATAAATGGCCCACCGAATGAGCATCATGGCTAAAAGGGGATTTGAACCCTGGCCTCCCAGGTCCTAGTCAAATTCTCTAGCTCTTCATGCAGCCTCACTCAGCATAAGTCCTGCTAAATCCAGAGACTGAAGGTGTGATCAAGCATGCATAAAGGGGTACCACCAGAGAGAATTGGAGTCAGGAAGCTTCATTAAACTCAGAGGAGAGAAACCTAGGCAATCCCAGCATGGTGAGAACCATTCAGGGCCAATGTGTGGTACCACATTGAGGCAAAGGAACAGTAACATAGGGAAATATGACATAGGATTATTCTTTTTACTATGCCTGTTTTCTGAGTCAGCTATAGGAGAGACATGTTTTCTAAAAGCTCTGCCTGATTGCACCCATTTTGTTCCATATTATCTAAGTCAAAGGTGAACTTGATGAGTAAGATACTGCTGACATGTTTTCTTCTTGATATATTACTCTTACTGTGGAAGTAGACTGAAGTTAGATTAAAACTTAGGTGTAGACAAGCAGGCATAAGGGGTTGAAGCCTCAATCAGAATGTGATCACAAAACATGGAGATGCTTGTTTGGCTAGATGGTTCCTTAGCGGTTGGGAGGAACAGAATGGATATAAATGGAAGTGTTTATCACATACTTGGTTCAAGGAAGATCTCTTGCCTTTATTTATTATTTATATTTCTATCCCACCCTATATCCATAGTATGAGAAATCTGTGCTTCCCGCAAGGAATCAGTGATAGAAACCTGCATAAAAACATCACACTGTAGTCCAGGTAAGCCAGAGCAGTTTATAAAAAATTCCCTGTGACCTTGCCTTCAGAAAAGCAAATAGCTCCTTTGCTTATAGGAGGAACAATTTCCTAGGTGCCTCTCTGTAAATCAGCTATGCATCCAGGTCCTGAGGAAACTGCTTAGAAAAATAACATGCCCAGGGAAGGGCTCTTTCCAGAAGAAGAAAGAAATACCCTAGAGGAAAAACAGTGCCAAATCATTATGCTATTTAAAGACAGGGAAGAAATCTCCTCCTACTCAAACGTGTGGTGAGCATGCCTTCAAGATTCCCATTTCTGGATGAACAACT
Source organism: Aspidoscelis marmoratus (assembly GCA_014337955.1). Classification (NCBI taxonomy): domain Eukaryota; kingdom Metazoa; phylum Chordata; class Lepidosauria; order Squamata; family Teiidae; genus Aspidoscelis; species Aspidoscelis marmoratus. The sequence continues at coordinate 13,383,863 of MTQE01003428.1, read as the reverse complement.
GTTGCATAATTTGCTCATTTATTTGTATGGCTATATATTAAACAGGGAAGGCAGTCTTTCATTTGGAAGCATATTACCATGTGCCCTCTGCTGGTCATCTACACAATTGCAACACTTTACATGTCTCAGTGTCCCCGTTTTCATCTTCCCTTTCTGTTTAGTGCACCCTGTTCTTCAAAATTACCTTTGGGTTTTTCATTTTATGAGATGAATTTCCCATCCCTACTGCACTGTTCTGTGGCAAAAAATAAAAATGGAAAGCAAAGTCAGGTGTGTATATATAATCTTCCTATCTATGTGCACAGCCTGCAATCTATAGACAAGTTGCTTCCCTTCAGATTTCATGCAGAATTAAGAAATGGAAAACTTGTCCATAAGATCCTAAATTTGCTTTTCTCTTTCTTCTACCACATTCCTATCCCTATCTGTCTGGAGTAATTTTATGCATTTCTGTCCAACTGACCCTCTTCCTAGAGACTGGAAGCTTGTTTGGCTTTGGCCTGCTGCTGGTTAAGGGTCATGGATCTTCTGAGAGTGTTTCTGCACTTACCTCTCTTAATCTGGATTTTAAAAATCCAGATCTTTGAATCCGGTCCTTGAAGATCCAGATCTTGGCGAGGACCCCATGTGTTCGCACTGGCTGCCTAGCACCTGATTGCAATGGGTGCTAAATAGGGTCGCAGTGCAAATGTTGAGGCGCCCATCAAGAGGACTGGCTGGGATTGAAGCCAAAGGGCTGCCGGCAGTGTGGCACGATTGGTCACCGCAGACATCAATCAAGCGCATTTCCGTCAACACTGGGTGTGGTGGAGTGGCACAGCTTTGTAGCTGCCTACTCAGCAGCTATGAAGCCTCGCATAGACTGCATAGCTAATTTGTGTACACCAGCTATGAAAGACATGCAGGCCTACATAGCTGTGAGTAGTAGGGTGGAGCCAGAACCATCCCACTGCAAATGGCGGCCACTAAGCCTGCCCCTGGACCACATTGCCCTGGTCGCAGTGCAAACGCGCGTACTCTGATCTGGTCTTCATGGATGAAGACCGATTTGAAGACACCATTAAATGGATCTACCATAAATCTGGATTTAAGGGCCCAAAGACCCCATTAAATCCAGATTTCACTTTTGCTAGTGCAAAAAAATGGGGCCCTAATTGGGTCCTGTGTGCAAACAGGGCATGGCAGATTGGTACCAATCAGGCTCCTAATGGGTTCTAAATGAGGTCTTCTTCATTGCTAGTGCAGAAACACCTATAAAGTCCATCAGTTTTCCACATTTACCTCCAGCTTGAACTGAAACAGAAAGGTTCCTTGCTCACCAGTTGAGATGGAATTATAATCAACATCACTGGCCATCTAATTACTCATATTTGTAAAACAAACTCCAAACCTGGGGGCACAAAGGGGACCAACATGGCTTGTATATACACTTTCTACAGACCTTCAGCTGACTGTGGATGAAAATATGACAGTAAACTAGCTGAGCTTCAAAAGAGATGGAGTAAGACATTCAGATGCCTCTTGTAATGCAGAGGCTACAGTAGTATTTACAAAATAAGACTCTTCCAGATGTTGCTGCCTGCAACTTCCATCCTGCCTAGAATGCATGGACAGTCTTCAGGACTGATTCTGTGGATGATGGGAGTTGTAACTGAACAACATCTGGGGGAACCCTAGCTGGGAAACACTTGGGATAGAGTGCTGGGTTAGGATGGGGGATACAACATTCAAATCCCTACTTCACCACTCCCATTCAGTAATTTCAGGTGATAGTTGTGGGATAGGGACCAGTGGGTGGGTGGGTGCTCCATGATTTGCATTAACATGCAGATATAGAGAACTTCCAAGCTACACAGGCCTTTAATCTGGATTAAGGGCCCCTGCAGAAATGGCCATGATTATACACAACATCTCCAGTGAGATAGAAATACCACACTGTGTAACTGTGTTTATCCCAAATTAAGTAAGTAAAGAACTGCAGATGAAGGCTTGTTCTCAAACTCACACTATAAGAAGAGAGTTTTTGGAGGGGGAATGTTTTGTTAGATTAAAAACACCAACCCCCCCCCTTGACCTCAATTGTTTGGACTAGCCTCTCCTCCCCAGAAGTCCCCCTCCCCAGCATTTCCCTCCTCCTCCCTTCTTCCCTCGCACACCTTGGCTCAAGTGAGACAAGAGAATGCAGACCTGGAATTTCTTTCAGGAAACCTGCAGTTTTGGCAGGCTTGCCCTTGCCCAAATACCTTTCTCTACACAGAGACCTTTTATACCCTTTCTCATCTTGTGCTCCTGGCTGCCTCTTGAGACAATTATCCAGGCCTGGGAAGAGCTTGAGAAAGTTCCCTTTCTGGGCTAAAATTCCCAGGATTGCCAGATACACTAGCCCCAAATCTCTGAGCATAAGTGTCAGATATGGTAGCCCAAAATTAATCCCCCCCAAACAAAAATATCCTGCAGAAGAATTCAGTTTTTGTGTGTGTTCACAGAAGGTTTACCCCACCGCTGGCTTCGCCATAAAGTTTAGTAATGTCTCCTGCCCCACTTTTCCCTTTTCAGTCCTAGCCAGAGATAAGGCACAAACAGCTCCATTTTTAAAATCCAGATTCTTGAAGGAAGACATCTAGGACAGATGCTCAAAGCACTTTCTCAGTATTATTTGTACCTACGGTATATCCTGCCTTTTACACAGCTAAATACATGAACACAGACCTACCCAAAAGGGCAAACATTTCCATTCTGGGGAGAGCAGAAAGATAACAGTTTCAAATGATCACTTGATGCAAAACACCTCCCCAGAAATTTTAAAACTCAAGGTTCTTGCTCACTGTCTTAGTTTTTCATTTGCAGGGCCTTTTATTGTAGGGAACATTCAGAAGTATGATTTCCCCTTCTGTATACTCAGTCCATTAACAGTCCATGTTCTGCATGCACCATGATTCATTTAAGGCTATGTGCTGAACTGACAGCCTAGGTGAGGCAGAAGACAAGGATTTCCTCATTTACAGCTCTCATTTCTCACCACCATAGAAGAAGAGTTGGCTTTTACACCCGGCTTTTTTCATCCTTTTAAGGAAACTCAAGATGGTTGACGAAGTTTTCTGTTCTTCCCACAACAGAACACCCTGTGAGGTAGGTGGGGCTGTGACAACTCAAAAGAAAGCTGTGACTAGCCCAAGGTCATCCAGCTGGCTTAATGGAAGACTGTTGACTTAAACCAGGAGACTTCCAGATAAGAGCCGAACACTCTAGCCACAAGACCAAAGTGACTCACAGAGTCTCCAATGTACCATGGAAAATAATTATCATAAGAAACTGCAAAGGTGAATTTCCCACACCTTTTCAATGGGACTCACTTGTAAGTTGCAGATTCAACCCCTTTCTCCATATGAGCTGCCAGATAGGGATATGCCAAACTGCAGTTCGTAAGAAGTTCATTTCTGCCCCTGTGCAATGATCTCATGCACATTTGTGATGACGCGCAATGCAAGAGAAGTGCAGTGAGGTCCCACCAACAAAGAGGGTGATCATAGTGGCAGCCATGCTTCCTGCATAAGCAAATCCCCTGCACCTTTTGAATGGAACTCACTTACTGTGGCTTGCTAGAGGTGCAAAGAGGAACATAGGGTTGTTTGCTGACACACCTGACAGTCCTGGGTCTCTCTGAGCAGTTCATAAAATTAAACTTCTTGCAAATGGCTATTTGGCACATCCCTACTGCCGGCCCCTGTACCTGCCTTCTCTTGAGGAGGAGGCAGGTGAAGAATTCAGAGTTGTTGCCTTTCATTATCATATTGGAGGTTATGTACATTGTACCAGTGCACACTAGAGATGTGCACAAATGTTTTTTTGACATTCTATTTGAACTGAATCGAATACCCGAAAATCCAATTCAATCTGAATCTTTTAAATTCAAATTTAACAAGATTCAATTCGAATTTACCAAATTTGAATCTATTCATCTGAATTTTTTATTTGAATCTGCACATACTGTCAACAACATTCGTATGTGCACATATGCATATTCCCCACATCCGTACACATCTATAGACATCTGTACATGTCCATATGCATTCCGTAGTTATCCTGTATGCAACCTGTTTTTGTCCCATGCAGATCCGTGCAAATGCATATGGATGGGGGAAAGATGTGGATCTTCAAGCACACATCATGTATGAACCTATACGCATACGAATGTCCGGATAATTCGAACGAATAAATCCAAAATCTGAAATTTGATTTGAATGTTTACATTCAAATTTCGGGACATTCTATTGGAGTTCGAATGTCAAAATTTGGCACATTCGATCGGATTTTGAATGCTTACGAATATTTGTTCACATCCCTAGTGCACACAAATGCACCCCACTGAACTCAGTGTTGCTTGACTATGCTTTGTTACCCAGAGAGGCCAGCATGTCATGCAGGTCTTCTTTGTCAATGAATCCATCTCTGTTTTGGTCGATCATATTGAAGGCCTCCTTAAATTCCTGGATCTGTGATTGGTCAAACATAGCAAAGACATTGGAGGTGGCACGCTGGGGACGCTTCTTGGTGGTCTTGGCCTTGGCTCGCTTGCTGGACATCTTGTTGACTTTTGGAGAGGCCTAGGAAACAAAATCAAACAGGAATTTGCTTGTCCTAAGAGACGTTTGCATGAATGAAGCTTGCTACGGTTGGCAACCTGGCCTCCTGCTCACAGGTTCCCTGCCTGGATTCTCATGTAACGAATCTCCTAAGTTGTGCTAAGACTCAGTTTTCCAAATGTGCTGTTCATGCTGCAAATTTCTCCAGACATGCTTGGAAACAAACTTCATTGACAATGGCTGCCTCCTCAGACTAGCAGAATAAATCCGCAGTTAAATCTAAAAACACAGTATACTCACTGCACAGCAAAGACCAGGCATCGCGACTGGAAGGCAGCTCCATAGTTTCCCCTATCAGAGCTTTGAGGGTTAGGTCAACATGCGCAGTCACGCAGGTTGAGGCAGCCAATCAAAGTCTGCTGGAAGGCATCTCGCTAAATTGTCTCTTTGTCCTGCCTGCATTGCCTTGGAGCTTCGAATGATCAGAATACTGCACAGCAAGTGTTGCTGATCACGCATTAAGGTAAGTGCACAGTATATATCATATAATGTGGCATCACGACAATCAATCAATCATTGTGTGTGATGGCTCAATCAGGACTGTGCATTCCAATGCACAGTATAAATATGTCCTGGATGCAGCCAATGAGTGGATTTATTTTCTAATAAACATGTATAAAAACTGGGCTGTGATTTCTACGAAGGTTCCTCAGACTTTGGATGGAAAATAATTAAACTGATTACATTCCAAACAAACTTTTGCAATTAACAAATACTGCACAGGAGAAAAGATGGCAAACCTTTATTTCTGGTTTGCTTGGCAGACATTATATTTCATGTTTCCCTAGAAGGGAAAGAAAATGCAATAGCCATATAGTTCTGATCTGCCTTCGTAATTCCTGTCTTGCTCCACCCCAACTCAAGACTCTAAGCTTAAATTGTATGTTAGAGTTTGGTAACTATTGTTTTTTATTTAAAATGTTGGTGCTGTTCATTAAAAATTCAAGGGTACTATATAACCATAAAAACAATTTAAAGTTATAAAGCATGGGGGGGGGATCCCTACCCAGCTATTAATAATTAACTGAATCTTCAACACTCAACTGCTATACAAAGCAAAACAGGAATCTCTTTCAAAGGATATATGGGATTGCTCCAAACCTACTTTTTTTGAAACCATACATTTTGACAACCAACGCCACGTCTTGTAGCAGCAAACTGCAAAATTTAACTATGGATTTTACAAATGAATAAACAATTTACGTCCTGATTTGTGCAGGATTAACCTTCTTTGGGTGTCTTCCGGTTCAAGCATTATGAGAAAAA
>MTQE01003428.1:13355778-13376038 GCA_014337955.1 Aspidoscelis marmoratus | reverse complement strand
CCGGTTCAAGCATTATGAGAAAAATAGAAAAATTTCTCCCTATTTACTTTAGACTGAAAAGCTCCAGATGTCCCAACCCTTCCTCATACAGAAGCTGTTCTAGCCTCTCAATCATTTTAGGCTTCTTCCAGATGGTGCCTAAACATCCTGCTATTTAGGCATATTATGGAAGAAAACACTTCTAGAATAATAGCCTAGACATTTGTGCAAGCAAACGGGCTTGCCTGCTCTCAGCGCTTACTCCCACGATGTCACAATGCATATATATGGGTTTTAAATACCCAGAAGTGTGCAATCACCACCTTGCATGCATGTGCAGCTGCCATTTTAGGTCCAATTTGGCCCTGTACATGCACAATGGCCATTGCCAAAATGGCAGATCCCAGAAGCAAGTGCCTAGGCCAGGGAAGTTATTTTGCTGTATTCAGAATACTCAGGCTGGGCATTGTTTTTCCTGCTATGGTGACATCTCAGGGCTATGTTGGGATTACCACAGACACATGTGGCAATCTCAGTATAGCCCTGAGATAATCCTGGATTTTACACCCCATCCAGAGGCAGCCTTAGTCTCCTCTGAGTCTTCTCCAGTTCTGCGGTATCCTTTTTGAGGTGCAGCAACCAAAACTGCACACAGTTAAGGGCATGAGGATATTAGTATCTCTGTGTTCAATACCATTTTTGATGATCCCTAACATACTGTTGGCCTTTTCTTATGAATGATGAAGACTGCGTTGACTATTTAATTGAACCATCTAACCTAATTCCAAGATCTTTTTCCTAATCAGTCCCGGTCAGCACTGATCCCATTAGAGTGTATGAGGAGGTAGGATTTTTAGCTCTAATGTGCATCACTTCGCATTGAATGGCATCTGCCATTTTGATGACCCATCCCCCACCCCCACCCCACTGTGCAGAGGTCCCTTTGGAGCGCTTTGCTGTTCCTTTTTATTTTTAACCCTTCTGAACAATTTACCACTCTGAACAATAATACTGCATCCTGGTCCAGTGGGGGAACAGGCAGGGTCATGACATACTTGGGACACTTGAAAGCAGCTGAAAGCATGCCCCCCCCCCGAGAGTCCAGTCTGAATATGAATGTTAACTGGACCCTTTTGTACACCAGTGGCAGTTTTTTTTTTAATTTTTATTGTTTTAACACAACTTGAAAACTTCATCTTCCCACTGGTATATGTCTATATATTAATAATAAATCTTTCAGCTGTTTATTACAGATGACTTCATTCTTCAAAATCTTTCCTTAATATCTCTTCTTGATTTGCTGCCATCAGATATTTTTCTTCCTTTTAGCTGACTGCTTGATAGTCAATCAAATCCGACAGTTATTGTGCCAATTTCGTGTAGATAATCGATAAAGGGTCTCCAGTCTTTTACATGCTCATCTATTCTATTTTTCGTAAAGTTCATTAATTTGTCCATCTCCGCTAGTTCAGCCAATTTAATTAACCATTCCTCCACCGAGGTAATTTCAAAGTCCTTCCATTTTTGAGCGTACAATATTCTTGATGCTATTACCATATAAAGAATCAAATAATTCATTTTACCTAAACTTTCATCTACAATAACTAACAAAAACAGTGGTGGCAGTTGTATTTGTAAGGGCGCGTGATTGCTGGCTGCGTGCTGCACGCGCTTTCCTTTGGCGCAGCGATGCACAACCGATCCAGGAGTCGGCACATGTTTTTGTGGCCTGCAGTCGCCCAGCCAGCACCTGCAAATGTCTACCCTTAAAGCTATACTGCTGCTCACATTAGTAACTCTGTTTCCTGCTCTTCTCTTTTGTCACCCCCTACCTTGGAGAGAAGTGTCATTCTGAAATTAAAACAGGTACAACAACAACATACAGCTACAAGGAAACTGAAAATTTCTCCTGCAAAATGAAGAAGAAACTCTGAAGAAGAGTTGGCTTTTCTACCCCGCTTTTCTCACCCATTTAAGGGGACTCAAAGAAGCTGACAAAGCTTTCTATTCTCCTCAAAGCAGAATACCCTGTGAGGAAGGTGGGGCTTTGAGAGCTCAGAAGAGAGCTGTGACTAGCCCAAGGTCACCCAGCTGGCCTTTGGAGGAAGGCAGAATCAAACCAGGTATTCCCACTACATCAAACTGGCCTAGCAACCTAGAATGCAAGGGAATGTGAAGGCAGAGGAAGCGAGAATAAAGGCAAACTGGCATTGTTCATTTACTTTGGTTGCCATTTTGCATGCCCACACAATCCAGGCACAAGATTCCCCTACCAGCATCTATCTCTTAAAGGCAAAGTAGACAATGCTTTCGGAAAATTATAGCTGTTTCCACCACAAGCACCTTTGCTTCGAGTGAACAACCCTCAGTTAAGAAGCTCTTTTGATGTTATTTGCACAGAGAGACACTGACAAATAAGACCCGAGCTGCAGGCAGGACTACTCAGCAATAGGCAGGAAATTAGTTATCTGCTACTAGCAGATTCCTAGCATTCCATTCCTCCTCACTCTTGCCCCTTTCGTCCAGCTCAGCCAGCAAAAGGCTGGCATGTGTATCTGCTCTTTCCTTACCTACAGCTTGTTAAAAGGGATAGAGTTTGCCTCCCAGCTCAGCAAAAGACTGGACAGATTGACCCCTCAGAATTCTCAAGGTCTTGGATTACTTTATGCCAGGAATTCTCTTGCTGGCATCTCCAGGAAGTAACATACAGCACCAACCCAAGGTTCTCCACATTGCAGTGTGTGGCCTGCGTGTAGCCAGAAGCTCTTCATTCTGCTGAAATGTGAGGCAAATTCGCACTTCCCTTCCTGTCTCAGGGACGGGAAAGGTGAAATTGCCCACAGGTGTACTAGTGTTCGCACTGACAAGTGCTAGTCATCCCTCCCCCCACATGTCTGGACACTTACCTGACATGCGCATGGGGTTTAGGTGCCACCATCTTGGAGCCCCGATGTCAGTGCTGGCATATGTGCACCAGCACCAGCACCATCGCTAAGGCAATCCTGACATACCGTGCTCGTGCTTGCACGCTACATGACTCATCAGTGCACTTGCACGGCATGCCAAATCACCTTCCTGCACTTGGAAGAGGTGCAAATATAGCGTCCAGAGCCTTACCAGAGTGGAGTACTTAATCATGCTCCACACATAGTCACCTCACACATCATGCTCGAGCATGGAAGGAGCCATTTCTGATTCAGAAACTGTTCCTTTTAGCACAGATGCTCCATCTTGGAGTGCACATGGACAGTTTAATCATCAGACCGTCTTGGAGAAGGACTGACAAAAGACCCAAGTCTCAAGCCCTGGACTGGGCCTAGCACTTGACTTAGCAGTACCAGGATCTGCGCAAAACATTTTGCAGCCCAAGGCCTATAACTTAAGTGACTGGTTGTTGACTCTTATTCCAGTGCAGGTACAAGACATCCTCCATTGCACCCGAGTGCAGCCAAGAAGTTTGGGAGTCAGGCTAAACCGTGTAGCATGCAGCTCTACCTATGCTCCCTCTTTTACCATCTGCTGCTTCAGGCTGCTACATCACTTTGCTTAACGTTAGGGCTGGATCTGCTCAATCTAAGGCACTTCCTCCTCCTCATCCATACAGGAGAACAACAATGCAGAGATGCCAGAGAGTGAACAACCTGGGGTCATTTGTATACAAACCATGTGCTATATCATGGAGACACTTGATTCTATGTAAGTAGCATAGCTAAGGAAGAGACCTGGCACCTCCTGCAGATCTATCTCCTCCTCTGTAGGAATTCAAGAATATCAGGAAAGCTCCACTGGCTCAGACCTGGCTACAGTCCGCTCCAGCAGTGGCCACCCAGCTACAGAAGGAGACCACTAGCAGGACATGAGCACACAACTTGCTCTGCCTGCAATCTCCCAGCAGCCACTTTGAAGACAAAGAATCTCCTGCTGCCACCAGGACTAATACCCATGCTATAATTCAACATCAGCACAGATTCAAAGACTGTGCAAAGTCCAAACTTGATCTGAAATGCATGGTATGAAAGAGGTGCTTCCTATGCAGTGAGTCAAGGATACATCTTTGGGGTTGCATCTGGTTGGTATCATCATCATCATCATCATCATCATCATCATCATCATGGTTGGTTCTCTGGTTCTTAAATATCTTTTTAACAATGAACTCCAATGACTACAGTACTTGTACTGTGTACATAGGTGAATTAAGACAGGAGATGTGTGAACAGCAAGGATACAGCAGGATAGACCAGAATTATTATTATTCCTGAATATGAAACAAGTTCATGAAAGTTGCAGAAAAGCATACTGGCAAAGTTAGCACCTTGTGCGCTCAAACTAGGGTTTGAAATGACATGAGTAAGAATTTGAATTGTTAAAGCAAAAGACAGATTGAAGCTGAATTATTTGTAAATGACCAAATCCGTTTCCAGAAGGAGTATTTTTATGAGGTACAGTGTGGTACCTGTACATCAAAATGGACCTTGAAACTACTGTGTAGGAGAGAATACTAAGATCCCACCCAGACAGTGAGAATACAGCATCACTATGGTGTCGCTATGGTGCAGTTGCCTCACATATCTGAAGCATCCCTACCATAGCCCTGCTTTTACCCACCCTAAAAAGTGCTAAATACTAGTGCTGGTCACAGGTTTTCCAACAAAAGCACTTTTCACTTACGTTTTTACTTACTGGGGATATGCACAAATATTCGAAACATTCAAAACTCAATCGAATTCGTTCAGATTTGGACATTTGGATTCGAACCAAATATATATAAATTCAAATTTAAACATTTGAACAAATTTTGAATTTTCGGATCTGTTCGTTCAAATTCTTCAGACATTCGTATGTGTATGGATACGTACACGATGCTTACTTGCACATATGCATCTTTCCTGCATCCATACACACTTGTACAGATCCATATGGGACAAAAACGGAGTGCACACAGGATAAATACGGGATGTGTATGGATCCATAATGATGCATACGGGATGCATAATGATGCGTGCGGGCACATATGAATGTTGTCGACATTCAAAGTGCAAATTTAAACAAATAAATATGAATTTGCTTAATTCGAATTGAATGCAGGTAAATTTGAATTTTAAAGATTCTAATCAAATCAAATTTTCGGATATTCAGTTCCCAAAAATTGCATTTGTGCACACCCGTAGTGTTTACCATGCATATACGGAGGCTGAATCAGAGGTCCATGCACACATATCTGGGTATTCAGCCTTGGTTGAATATATGGAGGTGTATGTCAGTAGAATGCCCAGTGAGAGCTCCAACTGCAACACTGTCTGACTTTCAGGGGATAACAGTGTCAATCAATATCCTGCATTATCCCTTGCTAGCATTGCCATCTGGAGGTGGCCTAAGCTGATAGATCAATAGGTCACATATTATATGGAAATCTTCTATTACCACATTTCTCCACACTATTTTCTCCACCTGTTCTGATTTTATTTTATCCATTCATTCATTTGTATTTTTATTCCACCCTAAACCCAAGGATCTCAGGGCAGGCTGCAGGAGGAAAAACAAATTTAATGTAAACCCACAAAAACAATAACAGAATGTGAAAGTGGGGAGGGGAAGCTATTTCCACATCCAAAGACCAGGGTAAATAGGTGTGTTTTACATGGCTGAGTATAACAAAGGTGAGGGTCTTCTTGGTGGCTGCACCCAAGTTATATAACACCTTTCCCAATAAGGTTACACTTCATTTTCTTTCAGCATTTACTTAAAGCCCCTTTTAAAAAGCTCCACCAAATGCTTTTATCACCTAGGGTTTAATTGTCACACTTGTTGATAGTTTTTACAGTAAAATAGCATAAGTTTATAAATTTAAACCTTTTGAAGATGGGGATGTAAATGTTTTCTAAATAAATAATTTTAATAGAGGGATTAAGAGTGCATTTGTGACCTCTGCTCTCTTCTGCCACACAAGAAACAAAGACGGCTGAATTTGCTCCTGCTCTTTCATGTGCCAGGCAAAGGTAATTGCTTCTGGATCTAGTTTCGCCTTCTGAAAGCCCTTGTGCTGCACAACTATTAAAGGCACCTGGGACCTGTCCCATTTTCCACCTGGCTGTCTTACTAAATACACTTAATAGAACCAAGCCTGTATTTCAACCCAGAGTAATACTTCCACTTTCTGTCCCTCTGAGGCTTATTCATTGGTGCTACATTGGCTTAAAGCATGAACCTATCTTCTAGTTGTCTTATGAACAACAGTTCTTCCTGATTTTAACTCTTTATGGTTAACAAAATTTGGAAATGTTTATGTGTCATTTCATGTTTGTTTGAATTGAAATTCAGGATATTCACCACCCTCTGGATAAAAGGGTTTTTTTAATGCCCACTGCTGAATTTTTCATTTTCCTTAGGAAGAACCTTGCTATGCAACTGAACACCAAATGAAGGAGAGCTTGGAACTGACATATTTGAAGAAGTACCTTTTTTTCCTACTTGTTGACATCTATCTTCAGGTCTAAAAAGGACAGCCCCCCCCCCCAAGAATTTCACCAACAAGTGCAGTCCACCGCATGACAGTAGGAAGCAGAGCCTTTTTTGTAATGGCACCCACAGAAATAAAACAGTTTGAGGGATCAGGTTCAGACAGATGCATCTATTTTTCAAAGCCAAGGGGACTGCTTGAGCCCCAAAGTTTTATGCGCTTAAAGCCATTTATATATCTATATATAATTGTTTTGTTTTTTAAAAAAGCTTTCATGATATAAATAATAATAATATGTATAATTAAAAAAAGGGATAAATATTTCACTACCGTGTTCTTTTCCAAATCCCAGGGATTTCTGTAAGAATTCCTGAATGTAGCTGGTAACAGTAACTTTGGCAGTTATGATGCAAGATAGCTGCTCTTTAGCAGAAAGAAAGAAAGAAAGAAAGAAAGAAAGAAAGAAAGAAAGAAAGAAAGACCTGTAGCATAGCTGGACAAAAACTACAGAGCTCAAAGGCTGGCTTATTAGTGCAGCCAAAAGAGAAGCTCTCTTCTACTAACCCAGGAAGACATGGGGAGAGATGATTAGTTCAAGGCTGGGATACACCTCCCATTACAAAGAGGATAAAAGCCTCTTTGTCCTCTGCCTGGAAAGGGACTTTACTCAGCATTACATTTGTCACCAGCTGCCCGGCTGCCTTCTTTCCATTAGCCTTATCACAGAGAAAGTTGCGGTGAACTAAAGCCAAGACGCAGTTAATGATGCTAACGTTCCATCCCTTATATACTGTGTTTTGGAGATTTGCATCCTTGCAAACCCTCTTGCTTGTTGAGGTTTTCCATAAGCAAAGAGAAGCAGCGACAGTGATTGTTCAAAGGACAGCTGGAGCCATGCCCAGGCAAGAAAACACAGCCAAAGGCCTCTCTTCTCCAGCATGCTGTTCTGAGGATGGTCAACTGATGCCCATGGAAATGTGCAAGCAGGACATAAGCACAATGACAGTCTCTCTGCTCATTAGACACAGTAAATGGTCTTCAAAGGCATGCTACCCCTGGAGGGAGCACACAGCCAACCTGAGCACCAGTGAAGGATTTACTTCTGGAGCAAAGGTATCACAAACACGTCTTACAACAGACCTACAGAAAAGGGGAGCTGGAAAGGGTGACTGCAATCTGTGCCATACCCCCTAATCACATGTAAGCCCACATTTAATGTGCACCTGTTTTCACATAGCCTCTCTTATGTTCACTCAGAAGTGCTTAGAACCATAGAGGAGATGGTGAGAAGGGTCAGGTGTAATACAGTGAACTGCAATTATTGCTACTTTGCTCTTTGCCTATGGACTTCAGAGCCTTCAGGAGAGCAGAAGGCAGCCAAACTGCTTTGCCCGGGAGCAGTAAATGTGAGGCCGCATGGGGTCTGCCATATGATAAATTCTGACTTCCTTCTGACAAGGATGTGTGGCTCCAGTGTTTGAAGCCATTTTGCATACATCTAACCAAATCTAACACTGCTACATGGAAGATTTCAGACCAAAGCATTCCTCACAGATAGTTGTCTAGCCTGTACTTCATTGTTGCATTTCCATAAGTGTGATCAGACCAATCTTTTTTGTTCATCTCTTTGAGAAAAAGCATCCTTCCACAGATGCACCCAAAAATGCCATTCAAATAATTAACTGACTGAGCACCCAAAAGCCTACCTCATTCTTCCACACTGGAACCTTCATTCACTTCCAAGTCTGCCAATGCCTTCCCTGACAATGGCTGTTATTTGCTGATTTGCTCTCGTATGCCTGGCCTTCCATGGCCCTGATTGGTTGCTTGCTGGCAGCATCTGTTCCTAGGCTGTGATTGGCTACATTTCTTACCTCTGTGCTTATGTAATCCACCCAATCCAACAAAAAGAAAGATGCCTTTGATATTCTGAAACCCCAAATGGAGTGCTCATTTCCAGACTTTGGGAGGGAGCAAGTCAGCTGCGGTGAGAATCTGTCTGTCATTATGACCTCACTAAGCATTGGTGATTGCACCCTATCCATGTTTACATTTCTCGGTTGCCTTTCCTCCAAGAAACTCAGGATGGCATAAACTTCATGGCCAAGTGGAGACTTAAGTCTTGGTCTCCAATGCCCTAGTAAAACACTGTTACCTGACTACAGTGCACCTTCTTTTGCATTGCAACACCTGAATTCATAGGTATTTGCTGCTCAACTACTTGCAAATGAAGCCTTCTTACTGCAGCAGGATCGGTTTCCCTTTCAGCTTATTGAACCAGCTTAATATTAACTCCATTTGTATTCTACCCTTCCCTCCGGCAAGATGGGGAGAAGAGTGAATGCACTGAATTTGTGCTTTCCACAATACTCCTGTGAGCTTCTTAGCTTAATCCTGATCTTCTCATCCCAAGTCTAATATGCATTAGGCATATTAAACCTCAACATAACATGCAGTTGCATTCAACACAGTTTCACATTAAACGTATTTATACAGTATACCTTCCCTATTCCTCTCCAGCCCTGGAGTTAATGTATTGGAAGAAATGATGTGGCTGGACAGCCTAGGCTTGTCTGCCCCAAACTTCCTTACATAAACCAAACAAAGCAAGGACATTCTAAACAGTTTAAGACTGTTTACCCATATGGTTATGTCTGCAGCAGTCCTGCCAGATCTGGGAGTAGGGGAAACAGATCTGATTATCTTCAAGAATCTTTCTGGACTGTCTCCATCCCTTTATTTTTAAAACAGAAGGCACAGGTAGGGAAAGTTACATTCCTTTTCCAAAAAAGGTAGAGAGAGCCTTGGTTCTGGCACTCTTTGTGATGCAGCATTTACTATCTCAGCTATCAGATGTTGCACTAAGATGCATGGCTAGGTAGCAGCCCAAATTCCCACACAGCAACTGCATTCTAAACACTGGGATGCTAAGCACCTACTTGCTGAGATTTTCAAAGGAATTTCTGTGTTCCCCTGTGTGTATTAAAGGGATGCAAGTTCACCCACCATGGCTCAGCAGTATGACAGAGAATTTGCCCTCCTTAAGGGGGTCTTCGGTTGTTTAGGAGCCTAGGCACTTTACTGACAAGTATATTTGGTAGTTCCTGGACCTTAAAAATGATCAGCCTTAATGAGAATGACTAATCATACAAAATCATGGGACTGTCAGTTTAGCAACACCAGGAGGACCAGAAAGCCTTCAAGCCTAGACTATGAAAAAGTGTCCATTTTTCCTCATGACACAGGGAAGGGACAAGCAAAGGAGAATTGTAGCACTTTAATCTCCTTCTGAATTCCAAATAATACAGAAATAAAACAAGCGATTGGTGGAGTGAGTGAACTAAATTCAGCTATATATTTTAAATTTTTTTGGGTAAAAGTAGATGGAAATATACCTTTTTGGACTAACAAGAGCAGCTGTTGTTTATGTGGGTTATGGCAATATTCCCTATTCTTACGAGGAACAGCCCAATATAAAACAGTTTAATACACCCTAGCAAATGTATAGAAAATCCATGGTATTCTGAGAATTTTGACATCTATCACCCCAGCTATTATTTATTTATTTATTTATTTATTTACATTTATATCCCACCCCATACCAGAAGGTCTCTGGGCGGGTTACAACGTTAAAACAACAGATTAAAACAGAATGCACATTAAAAGCTTTAGGTATTTATCTAGAACCAACTGGCTCAAAATATTCCTTTTGAACTGTATTTCCAAAAGGACAAGAATCATTTGGCAGCCCCAGTATGCTGTGGATACAGGTATCTCAGACCCTTTCTGCACTTACTGTTGATCTGAGGCCTATTTGCACGAGGGGTTCTGGAACACATGGAGGACACGCAGGGACGAAGCATTTGCTCCTGTGGGCTGGTGGTTCTAAACAGAACCGCCTCAGCCTGTCCCAGAGCACCCTCCATGCGTTCCATACTCTGAAACCATCCCGACACGTTCGGTGCATCCAGACGCGTTCCCAGCCGTACCGAAGGGAAAGCGTTCACACACTCTCCCTCAGTGACAGCTGGGCTCCTCCCCCAGGCTGCTCCCATTGGCTCCTTTTCAGATCAGGAGCTGCCAGCCTGTAGTCCTGCCGCAGTTGTTGTTGGTTTACAATACTCATTAACATCAAAGGGATTGTGGGTATTGTAATTAAACTAGTAAAAACATGGAAGAGGGAGAATGGTTCCTGCATTTCAAATAGCTCTAAAGGACAGGAAATTTCAGCAGCTGTTACTTCTCATGCAAACCACACCTGCTTGATTTCCTTCTTCTGTGCAACAGTTATACACGGAGAAGCCCTGTCTTCCTTTCCATCTGTTCCTCCTGTTAGTTTTAACTGGTACAGATACTTGTTTTGCCTATGTGGATTCCCTGTTCCTGTGCTGGAACAGGGAGAATTTAGAAAGACTGTTGCAAGCTAACTTTTGCGATGGTTTCACTGTATTACAAATCACAGGACTGGGATGTGAGGAATCCAACCTATTGTTTTTGCAGCCATAAAGGGAATAAACCCACTGGAAGAGAACTATTGTGAACAATCCCTGTGCCATGGGGTGTGGGGGACAGTTGTTAGTTCAGTGATAGAGGAACTGTCTGGAAAACAGAAGGTCATAAGTTTGATCCCCAGGAGGCACAGAGAGAGAGAGAGAACAAAATGGCAAACCCCTTTTGTATTTGCCGGGAAAACTACACGGACATTTTAGTCACCAGCTCAGCGATACCCAACAACAGTACCAGAAGTCTTTGAGTTTTTCTTTTAACCGTAAGAGCAAGTCAGGAGCAATAACTGTCAGGAATGCAGCAGTTCAGAAGAGATGGTCTGGCAAAAATCAAGACGGCATTCCATTGCCCAGCTGCCATCATTCCCTGCTCCTTCTTTGGCTTTTTTCAAATCAGTTCTGCTTTGGTGCTATTTTTGCATTTCTTTCCCTTTTTGCCTCCAAGAGATAAATGGCTGCATGCATATTTTTCCTGCTTTTCATTTTCCCTTCTTAAGAACTCTGTGAGATAAGGTAGGCCACGAGGCAATAGCTAGCTGTGTGGGGATTTGTATCCAGGCCTCCAGATTTTACTTCCTTATTGGGCTGTATTTGGATATTCTGGAATAAAGCATGGATATCCATGCTTTATTATAGAATGACCAAATACTGTATAGTGGAATAAATGACATCTGAATGCAGCCTATGACTCTAGCTGCTATGCTACGCTGGTTTTCAACTCATCTTGATTACTGGAAAATGCTGGTTTAGATAAGAGGGGCTCAGACTTGTTCTCTGCTGCCCAGTGTGGAAAACTGCCTCCTGACCTGTCTTGTTCATCCTCTGTGGGTTTTTTTACTTCCCATTCCAGAAATTGATGCAGAACTTCAGCATTAAAGATGCCCTCAAGCATATGCAAAAGGTCAGGTGGTTTGCTCTTTCAAGTGCTGCAGCACAGACTTTTGGACGGATTTAAAAGGTAAGAAAATAAAAGCAGCACCAGACTTGCCTATCCCAGTGTTCCTTAAAAGTTTTGAACTGCAACTCCCAATTGCTTGAACACTGACAACACTTGGAAGTCCTAATAATATAGTCCAAATTATATGCAAGGAAAGGCTCGATCACTTAACAAATCTAAGACTGGCTTGCGGAAATCTTTCTGTCTTCTCTCTATTATGTGATTATAGTATTTATTACTCTAATGGAGCTGGCAGACTTTTCCCTCTAAGTGCTTGAATTTTGCTCCTTTTTCTTTTTTTGCTTTCTGCAACTGTTGAAGCAAGGACAGAATTCCTGGCATACATGACCAACCAGTTCCTTTTTAAGCTCTGGACTGTCCTTCTAGGGTTTGTTTCATTATACTACTTTACACTGCTTTTTGGAGAGAGAAGAAATATACTGTAGAAGCTTCCACAGCCCATTTTTATCAAATGCATTTTCAATTTCCTATAACACATACTATTTTGAGGTATTGAGCGATTTGGCACTGTCAAAGAGGGAGGTGCATTTCATGACATGGAGTGCTCAGTCAACAATGTAAGTACAATGTGAGATCTGCAAAATGTGAACCATGGAGTGATCTTTAAATCTGGTTCAGCTAAAAAGATCATGGAATAGTGACAGACCACATGTTTCTGTGGCAATCCCTCCATAGCCCCCCTTCCCCCCAATTCCAAAAAAGTGCTAAAAGCTATGGCTGGAAAACCAGTGGTTGTGTGTTTTCCAGGAATAGTGTGTTTTCCTGTCTTGGGGATGGAGCTGCTATGATCACTCCATTCACCAAGCATGCATGGAGGCTGAACCATGGCTGCGCATGCATGGTGGTGGCGATGTTCACTTCCAGATATTTGGTGCCAGCCACATACCTGGATGTGCGTATCACTAAAATGCCCAGTCAATACCCGGCATATCACTTTTTTAGCAGGTTAATTCTCACTGTTGTCTGAAGGTGGCCTTTCTCTCCTTCAGAGTGTCCATAGACTCTAGTACGGACTGCTGCTGATTGTAGCCTTAATACAGTATTTATTGAGATCTTTTCTATACCACTCAATGCTTGTACTGAAGGGGCAAAAATTAACTGAACTGGCCAAAGAGAACTTTGCAACTTCCAAAGAATCTTTGGAAAAGGCTTAAGAACTTCTCTAATAATTAGTTACTAGATAATCCTACATTCCGTTCTCTTTTATCTCCTAAATTCTATTCCACCCTGTACCCAAAGGTTTCAGGGGCAGACCACAGAAGATCACTATAACAGTAGTTGCTAAAAATCAGTACCTTGGAATGATAGTTATTCACATGAGCAAGGTAATGCATCTCTACTGCCTGCTGGGTTTCACTCCAATTAATATAACTCCCAAAATTACAGACCTGTAGTATCTACCAGGGAGTATATAGATAATCATAGGACCTCTACACAAGTCCATTTGATTACAAAGAGGTGCTGGTGATGAGGCAAACATTACAGTATTTTACCCCCAATTTATTCTCACATAATCCTTGCAATGTGGTTTGGCTAGAAGGCTGCAATGAGCCCCATACTACCCAGTATACTTTCATAGCCAAATAGGGATTTGAACCTTAATAGGGACTCCTTAATCGGATGCTCTGAAGTCACTATGCTAGGGGCAATTCACACAGGTTGATATCCTGGACCAGCAAGCGTACTTATATTTTAAAGACAGCGTATATATATTTTAAAGAGTACTGATGACAGAGTGGTCAAAATCGATAGCAGATAAGTAGCAGAGGTAATGTCCATTAACTGGCTTCATTGGCCCTATATATTTTGACCCCTGATACCACCTTCTTTTCCTGTCTTGCCTTCTGCCTACCATCCAACGAGCAGCAGCTAACACCACTTGCCAGATGTCTATATCACTTCTCAGTCTGATCAATGTTATTGTCAGGGAATTTATTCACTTTTTCCCAATCCAGTTTTTCCTTTCGCCCCCCTACATATCAGCATTAACTTTTTTGTGCTAGACCAAAAAATGTAGAAATCATGTATGGCATCATACATCACATTAGTGACATTCCTCCTTTCTTTTCATAGGAACATAAGAAATACCCTGCTCAGATCTTCAGTGGCACGCTGCCTCCTTCCCATAACAGAAGTGCCCTGAATCTGAAAGCAGAAGAGACTGCCAGAAGAAGGCTGCTTCATTTGCCCCAGGGGCAAAATAAGACCAGAAATCCACTGTGGGACCCAGTTACTGTTAGAACTCAGCCCTGAATCTGTTCTGCAGTATTCTTTCAAACTCTGAAGTTAATGGGATGATAGATTTATTGGGAGTTGTAGGTATTGATTACTGATAATTGTTTGATGTAAGGTGGTGTATGAATTTGCATTTGTAGAATTACATAGAGTTGCAAGACAGTGTTGTAATGAAGGATGATTTACATTATGGAAAATATACATTATTTACATTTTTTGCTTATAAGGGAATAGAATTTTGAAGTCAAAGTAGGGAAAAGGCTGGTATTTCTGAACCTGTCAAGAACAGGTTGTATCCTCTCCCACCTGTAAGCAAGGTGAGGAAACATCTTCTCCATCCATCCTCCAAACAAAGCGTCAGCTTGTGATTGCTAAGGAAACCTTCTAAGAACATCCACCAACCTTCTTTAAAGGCAATTTTTTCCTCCTCTGCACATCAGTATGATGTGAATTATACCATAAGCCAAATAGCAGCAATGGCAATGAAACCTGTTGTGGCTGGTGGACAGAGAACAAGGTAGCTAAAGGGAAGGGTAGAGACACTATTGAGGCTACAGTTCTGTGCAAATCCACATGAAAATTGACCTTATTGAACATAGTGCATTATGCTCACAAGTCAACCTTGACCTGAAGCATGCATATTAGAGAATAGGAGGGCAGGCTCACATTCTAAGCAACTTGGTGTAGTGGGATGTTGCCCACTTTGCTTTATGGGCTAGCCAACCCTGCCAAATGAAAGCTCTGTTTGCCAAAGACAGTTTAGAGGCTAAATTCCACTCAGCTTGATCTTAACCCTATCTAGCCTCTAGTACTTGCTGACATTCCCCCTCCACATTTTCATTTGTGGTTTAACATGGTTAGGTGTAGATTCTGAACCAAATCACTTCCTGAGAGCAATGCAGACCACAGAGAGGGTATAGATATCCAAATTTATACACAGCTGCAATAATGGAAAAGATCTGTCCCATTGCTCAAGGTAAGATGGTGCCTACATAAGTCTGCTGCTGAAATGCAAAATATGGATGGGCGCCCTTCAAGTCCCTCTTCTCCTTCTATGGTTTTTTTTCTCTGAACCTGACTTGGACAAGGCTGTCAAGTAAAGGACACTGTCTTTTTGTACAGTGGACACACAACCACCTTTTATGGTTATCTACCTGATCACAATTAGACCTCAGAGAGTTGAACACTTGCTTTTTCCAAGGCAGCAGTTCCCAGATCAGGGTGCTAGGGATGCAGAAAAGATGTATGACCGAGTCATTTTGACCTGTCCATAACAGATCACCACAACAGACTTGCAAAACTAAGGCTTTCAATTGTGTAACTTTCCTGTCTCCATCCCTCTGCAATTCCAGTCTGTGGGCTGCTGTATATGAGGGTAGGATTGGTGCTACAAAGTCCCATTCTTTGGATGAACCAGAGAAGAGGTAGAGAGAGGACAATCTGTTTCGACACTTAGGTTTGCCCCCCTTATTCCATGGTGTCAACAGTAAGAGCAGTCTGGCAGGACCAAAGGAATCCTTCAAGAAGAGAAGGTAGAACCAGCTTTGTGGATGGATGTTGCTCTCATGCTAATTCTCTTCAACTGACCAGAAATCCAGCTCTGTCATTTAGAACACAGTACTTCTTTAGCCCAAACAAGCCATCTTGCTGAGGGTGAGGCATGAGGGTAGGATGGACTTGGCTTTTGCAGCCTTAAGGAGAAGTTTCAAAAGATGCTGCGAACATGATGAGTTTGCTGGGTACCACGGAGTCTTAGTCGACTCCTGGCTGACAGCATGGGGCACTTCTACGCAATTTTCTTGGCAGAAATGCAGACGTGCTTTGCCGTTGCCTACTGCTGAAGAGAGGCTGGGAATCAAACTGAAAACCCTTTGCTTTCCAGGCGGTTTGTTCTACCACTGAGCTGCAGCCTTCCTTGATGAGTTACATCTCTTGGAACGTCTCTTCTTCAGAGCAATTGGGGATACAGGAGCCCTTTCCCCCTTATCTTCTGGCCATGCTAGGTCGGGCAGTGTAACGCAAGAAACGGGCACTGCACGAACCTTTCAAAAATGACGACAAGGACCTCACTCCCAGCAGAAGACAATCTCTTTGGCTACTTTTTGATAAACCGGCTGTACATAATTAGTCCAAGGCCATGGTCACACCTTCACTTGAAACCTTCTTCAGTACATCTGGAAAGTCCAAATGGAGGTTGGAAAGCCTGCAAATAAAGTGGCTAGAAATGAATAAAGGGGTGACCATTGTAATGAGAAGATGGATCCAAGAAGCTTTAAAGTGAAGGCGTGACCTGGGCCCAAGGAGAGCAAATAAATTTGTTCCTGCCAGTTAGAAACGGAGTTTTGGACTCAGCCAGACCTGGACCAGGAAGACTCTGGTTCGAGTCCACTTTCTGCCCTGATGCCGGGAGGGCGATCTCACCCCACCCTGCTGTCTCTCAAACTCTCTGCCTGGACTCATTGTGCGGCTAAAATGGAGAGCGTGTGGGCACATGCCCCAGGGGTCTTTCCAAGAGAAAGTCCGCTATTTCCACAATGCATAAACCACAGAAGCCTCGTTTAGTCTTGGCTGAACTGCTGATCCGAATTCATCACTGCTGGCTCCTCGACTTGAACAAAGGTGGATAAAATGGGGTGCTGGGCAGCAGATCCTTTGCTGAGGCTTTGCCCAGCACCCCATTTTATCCAGGGCCAGTGTGTGCGCCCCCCGCCCCAGCGCCGCCTCGAAGGAACTCGAAGGAAGACGCCTCCTTACCTGTGCCAGACACGGTGCAAAGTCCTCGGAGACCTTTCAGCGAGCGTTCCCGAGCCCCTGCAAAGAGACGCCGTTCACCGGCCGTTGTTTTAATGTTTGGAAGGCGGCGGCGGCGGCGGCGGCGCTCGGACGGGAGAGGCGGCGGCCAATGGAGGGTGGAGGGAAGTGCAGCGGTTCCCTCCCACCCCAAAGGATTTGGCCATACAAGGCGAAAGAATGCCGAGCCTCACGGGTGGCGGCAGCGCAGCTGGGTGGGATGGGGATGCTGCTGCTGCTGCTGCTGCTGCTGTTGCGCTTGGGGCTGTCAGAGCAGAGCGCAGAAGGGGAGGGAAGGGGAAGGGGGACCATGCCGCCGCCTGCTGCCCTTATATAGACGAAATCCCTCCAAGCCTGCCGGCGAAGGAGAGCGACAGACGCGCTTCCCAAGGGACGCCGCTTCCTTTTTAAGGGCGAAACAGCCACGCCAGAGACGCGCCTTGTGGGCTGGTTGGACGGCAGGAGCCCAAGCGGCCTAAAAAGTTGCAAAAGTTGTCCGGGGGGGGGGCGCTTTGCTACTGGCTTAAGTGGACTTCTCTCCCCCCACCCCCCACCATCCCAGAGTACAAGGGTGCGTGTTTTGCTTGTGGAGAGACACGTGACAACGAAATAACGTGAGCTTCGGAGCGCGTTACCCCTCGTGGCCCGAGCAAAGGAAGTGAGCGAAGCCCCCACGTCCAGAGACCCCTTCTGGCCTAGAGTGGTACGGCGGGGGGGGGAGGGCGCCGGCCTTCCCTCTCATTCCCTCCCCTCGCTTGTTGTTCCTTCAGTGCAGAAGGAAGTTGGGCAAAGGCCCGTTGCTGAGCGGTGTGGAGCAACAGCCTGAAGTGAAACCTGGGCAAAGGTGGCACTTTGGTCCCGCATTTATTTCTGAGACCTTTATTGGAACCTGTCATTATTACTCTACCTACCTACTTACCTACCTCCTTCCTTCCTTCCTTCCTTCCTTCCTTCCTTCCTTTGAAGCAGAGGCACTACGGTTCAAGGGATTCTGTTCCAGCACTGATCCTAGTGTAAATCCATGGAGCTACAGGCAGGGTGGTCCACTTTATGCACCTTCAGACCATATCCGGGAGCTGTGATCTTCTTGCAGGGTTCTCTGTACTTGAATGAGTTGGAGAATGGGCTGCTCTGGAAATATTAAACTTAATGGATCTCTAGTTCCTCTCTGTGGAAGTGGGCAAGAGAACCAGTGGCATGCGATGTTTAGCCTGGGGCTGGCCAAATCCGTGGCGTCCGAGAAATGTGAACTGAAACTCCCATCATTCTTTCCCACTGGCTAGAGCGGGAACTGGCAGTTCTTAGACCGCACGGTCTGAAGGACCATCATTTGGCAATCTCTGTACTAAGTGTTGTACTAGGACCTGAAGACCAGTGTTCAGACCCCCACGGGTCCACAGAAGTCAGTGGATGACCGCTGCCCTTTCGGCACTTGGTCTTATTACGGAATGTATCTTGGGATAGGGGTCTGTTGTCCCCATGTTAATACAGACTTTGGCAAGCCTTGCTTGGAGTCTGCCATAGCCTGCACAAACATGCAGACTTCCACTCTTTCTTCCTTCACCCCCTCCCCCCAAAAGCCAAGATCATAACTAAACATCACATCAAATCATTTAGAGTACCAATTTGTTAATTCTAGGGTGTTTTCCCACTGTCACTAAAAGTACCCATTAAGTACCCATTAATGGGTACGTAATGGCATTTTTGTACCCATTAATGGGTACTTAATGGGTACTTCTAGTGACAGCGGAAAAATACCCCTAGTGAATTCTTTAAGAATTTGGATGCATTCAGTCTAAGTACATAAGTCAGGAGGGTGTATATGCTTGGATAAGGAGGGTAGATGCATCCTGTAGCCCTCCTGCCAAGGGTATGGAAATTATTAAATCTGTACCATGAACTAAACTTTCTCTGAAATACCACTTATTGGAAAATGCAACCTTCCAGGAACCTGGGCTTTGAGAGGTAGATCAAATGCAAATTCAAAAGGGAGTAAATAATTGTGCTCTACAGCAGAGTTGATGAATTTGTGCATTGTCTGATGAGGCTGAATTCCAGCTTTAACAAGCCACAAGATTTAAAATGATTAAACAGCACTATTAAAAATTGGGTGAGGATCAGGAAACAGATATTATTCATGCTGGGAATGGCTAGGTGCCTAAAATATACTAATAGTAAGCATGTCATGAACATCTTAGGGTAGAACATTCCATAGTGTGGACACTACTATAGATCAGGTCATGCTGTGAAACATTGCAAAATGACAATCTTACCAGTCTATATTTGGGAAGACAATTAGCAAACACCCAGGGTCCTAGTTATTTAGGGCCTTTTATGCCAAGTATAAGACCTTCAATCTAGTCTGGTAGTTGATTGGCAACCAGGACAACTGCTTAACCAGAGGAGTTACGTATTCATGAACAGGCACTTTCAGGCTACATATCTGCTCCTTGGGAGATTGTGGGTGCGTCTACATGCACGTTTGGTCCGGGACCAAAATCGGGTTCAGCAAGGGCTGTCCCCATGCATTTTAGATTTGGTCCAATTTCCGCAGACCAAATCGCCCAAACCCGTGCCAAGGCAGGACCAAATTTGGTACCCAGAAAAACAGGTCTGAGCACAGTTTGGGTTATTTGGTCTGCAGAAATCGGGCCAAATCTAAAATGCATGGGGACAGCCCCTGAGTTTTAAAGCCAAGCCTCTTTCCTGTCAGCTGAGATCATGAACACGGGGGGCAGAGGCTTGAGTGTTCTCCCTTTTCCGGGGGGGCAATAAGCCAAGCCTCTTTTCTGTCAGCCAAGATCATGAACAGGGGATGCAGATGCTTGAGTCTTCTCCCTTTTCCAGGGGGGCAATAAGGCTGCCCCCCTGGAAAAGGGAGAAATCTCAAGCCTCTGCACATCCTTACTCTCTTTCCCTTGGAAAGGGAGCAAGCTTTACTCCCCTTTCGAGGCAAGCAAGCAGCTCACCTGGGAAAGGGAGTAAAATAATGATCCTGGCGCAGTTTGCACGGGGACAGCTGAATCCACCCCCAGCCCACTCCCAGTCACCGTTACCAGGAATGGCATGGCGATGCCCGAGATTCGATCTCCGTCCTGCACCCGGCCCCATGCGAGCCCAATTTGCGACCAATTGGCACCAAACGTCTTGCATGGGGACATGGCCTGTGCACTAGTTAGAGCAGGAAAATTTCTCTGCTCCTGAATTCTGAATTTGTCAGAATTCAGCCTTAGTTTATTTACCTTTATCCAACTCAGCATGGTATATAGGCACTGGTTCAGGACATTCCCAGTCTCCCCTAATTCATATGTTAAGGGGAGAGACTTTTTTTTTTTT
>MTQE01003428.1:13336976-13350885 GCA_014337955.1 Aspidoscelis marmoratus | reverse complement strand
AAGGGCTGCGGTGGAAAAACACCCTCTGCTAACATCCTGGAATAAGGCCCAGTGTGCAAAGGCCTTCTCTTTCTCTTTCATTGACCCCAAAGGTAGATTTTCTGCATTAGATAATGCTGAAAGGAAACAGCTTGACACTTGGATGGTGTGCGGACTGAAGCTTGAAGAAAACTGAGGAGGCACGAAGCAGCAATAGAGATATGAGGAACAGACAGTCGCTTGACTTTGTCACACAGAGGTTAATTGGGGAATCCCAACCAGCATCTTAACTATGGATCCCCTCAAAGGGCAGAATTACAGGTTAGGGCATTTAGGTCCTGATGTCCCATTCTCGCTGCCTGGAAGGTTTCCTTGGTATTCAACCAGAATCTCCCTTCCTTTCATGGCAAAATGGCAACTTCATGACTTCATGGCTGTGATCATACCTAAGGTTTAATCCAGCTTCAGTCCACTTTCAGAGCGAGAGAACACATCAGCAAAGTGACCAGTAATTTTCTTTCCACATTCTCTATCCCAAAGGTGAATTTTCTGAGTTATATGCACTGAAAGAAAGCAGCTTGTCGATTTGCTGATGTCTTCTCTTGCTCTGAAGGGGCGTTTTCCCACTTAGCACTAGATGGGTCCTTAATGGGTCCAGAATGGGTACTCTAGTGCTAGTGGAAAAACACCCTAAACCTTAAGTGTCGCCACAGCCTATGATCCTGTTTTTATCGCGCTGTTTTGCACATCGCCTTGCAAAGTGGCCTGGGAATCTCTTATCTGGTGAAAAGCCATTTTAAATTTCTCCTCGCGCCACACTGGAACGCGGCACCCAGGCTCCCTGCCACGGTTACTTCCAGTCACCGCCACCAGTCTGCGCTACTTCCTGCCGAGCCGGAAAAATAACAGCAACGCCATTTCGGCATGGCGCTCGCTGCTCGCCGTAGAGCACGAGGCCGGCGAGACTAGGTACGGCGACGTGATTGGTTCGGCGAGGCGGCCGGCGATCACGCGTGCCCGCGCGCCTGCCTGCCTGCTGGCGGAGCTGGGAACGCGGGGCGGGGGGGCGCGCGGAAGATTGCGGGGAGGGGGACGATGAGCGGCGGCGGCGGCGGCGGGCGACGCAGGGAGGAGTCCGCGTCGCATCCGCACTCGCAGCAGCACCTGGTGGCCAACGGCGGGGGTGGCGTGTTGCGGAGCTCGCTGTGGAGCAAAGCGCTGCGGAGCGACTCTTCTTGGGAGGACAAGGTGAGGCCTAGGGCGGACTTCGACACCGCCGGGCCCTGACGGGACGGCGCCGGCTGCTGGGGAGGGGGGGGAGCGGAGTGAGGAGTAGCCCGGCTTGATTGGCTTGGAAAGAGGGGGGGGGGAGTCAGTCCACTTCCGAGGCGCTTAGAGTGTGGATGTCGATCGTCGTTATCGTCTTTTCCCAAATGTTTTTATATTGGACTCCTTCGTTATGTTGCTCTTGGGAATCCGAAAGCGCTCAGGAGAGACTTGAGACAGCACGGCCGAGTTGTAGTAAAAAAACTGACCAAGAATACACCAAGGCTGTGGTCATACCTAAGGTTTAATCCAGCTTCAGTCCACTTCCGGAGTGAGGGGATACACAAGCAAAGTGACAAGCTGTTTTCTTTCAGTGTTAAATAACTCAGAAAATTTACATTTGGAGTAGATAACGTGGAAGAAAATCACTGGTCACTTTGCTGATGTGGACTGAAGCTGGATTAAACCTCAGGTGTGACAGCAGCCCAAGGCATTGCAGGGAAATGGCAAAATGGCTTTGAAAATTGAAGTACATGGATCCAACGTAAGAAATAGGTTATCTGCTGAAATATGTGAGCTGCTAGTATTATACGTTTTTCAGTACCGCACCGGTTCCTCTAGGCCTTTGGCATTTAAATCTCAAAATTTTGCTGTGGGATTGTGGGGTGGATGTATTTTAAGGCTGTTTCTTCACTCATAATTAGAACTGCCTAAGAAGGGGCTGAGGGGCCTCTCTTCCATATGCTGGTGGAGTTCAAGGAAGGCTCTGCCCACAATGACCTCCTGATCCAAACTGTTTAAGTGCTGGTAGATGGTTTAAAAAGATCTACCAGTGTGCTAGCCAGTGGTAAACTGGACTATGGAGTTGTACAGGTGACATGCCTTGGTGGGTTGGTTTGTCATGGGGGACCTATTTCAGCAGCGTAACAAAGAAACGGCTACTTATTAACTTGAGTTATGTGCTTGTTTTGGATCTGAGAAAACTTTTATAAAACTTGAACTCAGTTTTCTGTACCATTTTCATTGCAAGTAGAAGTTCCCTTCTCACTGCCAGTAATTCCAGTGATGTGAAGAAGGTATTATCCTGTTTGTTTCCTTTCAGAAAACAAATGTGTACCTATAAACTTGAAAGAACATTTTCTTCCCATTTTATAATGTATAGAGACCAGAGGACCCTGTGCCCTGAATTCCTTCGGAAAGAAGGCCCTCATATTGAGAAGCCTTACCTCAAAGCAAATTTTGAAGCTGCGTTCCAGTACTGAGAATTCAGTCAACTGATTCCTTTGTAATCCCATATACAGATATTTTGTAAGAGAAAGGAGGAATATTTTATGAAGTAGTGGTGGTTAGATGCTGTAAAATACCTGTTGCTCCGCTACTGAAGTTTTATCTGGTTCAAATTCTTTCATCTAACTGTGTGGTAATACTGTTGCAATATGAATGTATATCCCACAGGAGGAACAATTTGTGTGGGTCAGATGATTATTTCCTAACTGGAGGATTAACTTTGAGTGAGGGTGTCATGTATTTGTTGGAATGTTGGATTAGGATTGCAAATTGGGTTTGCTCAACCAGCACCTAAAGCCCTCATGACATTTGACAGTTTGCACAAATTCTTGCAGAATTTTTCAAAAGTGTTTGTGAGTGAGACTGAATTTGGCTCAAAGTATCAAGTTACCTAGGCGAGAAATTTAGTGAGTACTAGAACCTAGAACATTGGCTCCACCTGGACTTAATAAGGAGTGGATTTTCTTGTACTAATGGCAGACTATTTGTTTCTAATACCAGACAGGCCATTTTAACTATTTAAATGTCTATATTATTTGCTGTGGCTCTGCTTATACACTTTACAATAATATTTAATTCACTGTTTCATTGTGAATGAGATTATTCTTCTGTTACAAGGAAATTTCATTGAAGAGTATGTCAGGGTAATGTTTTAAGTGTTTTAATGTTCTCATGTGGGTACTTTATTTCAATTTGTTTGAGGATTCTAAAAATACTGCCTGCCCCAAATGAAGGCCAATTTTGGCTGAAAACTTTTGAAAGAAGGATCAAAGTTTGGAATATATCTTGGAAGGTACCTTGAACCTTGGTGATTCTGCACTTTAGCTTCAGAGGGTGCTGCTGCTTTCTTTTGTATTCTTACTTTGGCCAGGTCATATTCTCTGTTAGCATTAGGGGCTGACTAAGATTGAGAGGTTTGAAAACATTATCTGAAATGCTTGTTTTGTCCTTTTGAATCAAATAGTGGCGTATCTTCAGAGACCAGATGGTTTACTTTATTAAAAGCATTATATAGGAAGCACTGGCTACAGGTCAGTATGAACTTTAATTTGTCCTGTCTCCACAGGATGAATTTCTAGATGTGATTTACTGGTTCCGGCAGATCATTGCTGTTTTTTTGGGAGTCATCTGGGGTATCGTTCCATTGAAGGGATTTGTGGGCATAGCAATGTAAGTTCATTCTTCTTTATTTATTTATTTAGCTTTTCTTTTGGTTAAGGGTTTTAAATATTTGAGTTCTTTGCCTGAATAGTACAGTCTTTTAAACAGAAGTTTTGAAACTCTGAATTGTCTTTGGAGTTCTAAGAAGAGAATAAAAAATTGAGGAGGAAACTAACTGCAGTTTGTAAATCATATGGTGGTGCAGCACATATTTAAACCATCTTGGAACATAAGATTGTGGAGGTGCAAGAAATGTTTAAATGTTTGCATCTGTGCTGCCCCGTGGCCCTGTTTGCAAATTCACATGTTAGCTTGTGGCATAAATGTATTTGCTACCTATTGAGAGGCTTTGTAGTTAATGTTTGGAAATGGTTCCTTTTTTAGACTGCCACTCGCATAGTAATGGCCTTTAGTCATAGTAATGGCAAAGCATCATGAGATCTTTTTTTAAAAAAAGTTACTGTTTTTTGTCCTGACTTTTTTTAAAGCACATTAGATTGTTCTGTTAGCTTTCTCATGTTACCTTCCTTGAATGCCCCAGGGTGAAATAATTCTGTTTATAATGAGAACAAACTAGCCTTGTAAAAAACATGGTTTTACATTTTGGGACTGCGGGAAGAAGAGAGGAGATTGGCAAATTTTGGTTTGGGGGGACTTACATACTAGGGGTGTACAGAGGGCTATTTTGAAACTGCCCTGCACTCTCATCAGGGAACAGGCTGATGCTGCACCTGCCAGGGCTTTATCCCTCCTCAGCAGGCTTTAGACATCAGTGAGCCCAGGTAAGCTCTTTTCCAACTTTCCAGAAACTCAGGAAATGAGCATCAGCCCAAACGCACACATGGGTTCCCGATAACAGTGAATTTTTAATGTTTTCACATGCCAAAATCAGAGAGTAGGTCAGTGATGGCGAACCTTTTGAGCTCGGTGTGTCAAAATTCGCAAGAAAACCTAGCTTAACTCAGGTGCTGTGTCACTTCTAGAAATATCCATAATTTTGTGAATTTTGTAGCTCTAGTAATATTTTATTAAAAGCAAAAACAAATAATTCTTTACATTAGTGACTTTTGTTGCTGAATTTCGTTTGCTAATATTCAATTGAAAGTTGGTATTTCGTACACTTCAAGAACAAGCAAGCACTACACGCCCAGGTGCCAGGGTGCCCTTGTGTGTCACCCAAAAGGGCTTGGTGTGTCACCTGTGACACGCGTGTCATAGGTTGGCCATCACCGGAGTAGGTCCTCAAATCCTGTTCTCTTCGTGCAGGAATCCAGTTTACAGAACCACTAGTATTTGAAATATGAATTAGATGTAAATCTTTGGCTGCTAGGCTGGCAAAAAGAGCCTCTTAGTTTCAGCAGGAAACTTGATGTTTGTGTAGACCGATACACTTTATTGGGTTCTCAGGAGCAAGAAGGATTCCTTACCATTGCTTGCTTGTGTCCCAGAGGCAGGCAGGGATGTGCAGCTGAAATTGCACGCCTCTCTTTTGCACTCAACAAGGAAAGGTGAAGGACATCATCTTGCCGGCAAGTGCAAAATAATGTGGGAAGGAGGCAAATCTGATTGCTGGTCACGGTCTCTCAAATAAATGTGAAAATATAGAAGTATATAAACATATATTGGTATAATAATAACAATTGGCTATTCCATCTTCCTGTGTAAGAATATATAGTCTTGAAATGACAGGCTCAATGATTTAGTCATTCATTCATTCAGTTTATTTGTATACTGCCTTTCTAATAAATTACTCAAGGCGGTTTACAGCAACCATGAAGAATACAATACAAAGTAATACATCATACATTAAACAGATAATATATCGTAAAATTATATATAACCAAAATAATACACTATGAAATTACATAAAACATTGGGAGAGGGGACAAAGAGGCAACAGTGCCGGGTCCTCCTTTCCCCTCTCCAAGCTGAGTGCTGATGGAGTTGTTAATGTGCTGACCCTTCAACCCCTCTCTGTGCCAGTTCGTCAACCATGGAACACATGCAAACTACATGAAGAATTAAATCAGGGCAGAGCAGCAACCAACTCATGCCAACACAGGCTGGCAGTGGTGTTACTCTTCTTCTGCTTGGCTTTATACCTAGCAGGCGAGGCTAGTTTACAGTCAGTCACATCTCTATGCTGGTATTGTAGATTGTGGGAATCTGTAAATTTACAAAATTAAGTGTGATAGGTAATGGAGCATGTCAGACATGGTTGCTACTGGAGAGTATACCTCCTTAGACTGGTCAGGATGTTATTCTCCACTGTCAAATGAGATAGATGGAAGAGCACACATTGACTGTCATTTTGGAATTAACTGAAGATTAAGAGTTGGAAGTAGCCGTTGAGAAAGGCAACCAGCTGAAGTGCATCTGCCATACTCCTTTATCAAGCTTATGGACTCCCTACAACAGTGATGGCCAACCTATGACACACGTGTCACAGGTGACACGCCAAGACCTTTTGGGTGACACACCTGGTCACCCTGGCACCTGGGCGTGTAGTTCTTGAAGTGTACGAAATACCATCTTTCATTTGAAGATTTAGCAAATGAAATTCAGCAACAAAAGTCACTAATGTAAAGAATTATTTCTTTTTGCTTTTAATAAAATACATACATCAAAAATATAACTTTTTTACTACAGCTACAAATATCACAAAATTATGGATATTTCTAGATGTGACACAGCACCAGAGTTAAGCTAGGTTTTCTTGCAAATTTTGACACACTAAACTCAAAAGGTTCGCCATCACTGCCCTACAGTGACTAGATCACTGAACCAACCCTTCTTGATGCAGAATTCTGCACTGTAGTAAATCGACAAATTGTAGCTCATTAAGAACTGCTGAAACTCCATAGTTAAACTGTTACGACAGATTGTGGTTTCCACAAAAGGAAAAATAAGAACTAGTGGGAGTCACTTAGGAAATGCTGAACTGTAATTCTTGCTTCGGAAGGCTGCCTACCAAACTATTTTACTATACTACATATTTATATTTTCTTATTTATTTATATCTATGTCTGACATTTTCAAGTTATAATATTTATATTTTGTGCTTATAAGTATATTGCAGTAGTTATTGTGGTATTAAAATTTCTTTGTGATTATATCTGCATATAGTTACATACACATTATTTCTAGTGGTTATTTGGCATGTTACTGAATCAGCGAGACCAGATTTGCCAGTTTCACAGTCTCTTAAGTGCCACATTGAAATGCATGGGATTTAACAAGAGCCCAGGGGTCCTGTTGAGCATTTTCTGGTAATTTTAATGAACTTGGGGGTAGGACAACACCCTCCTGAAGGATTGATACAGTTTTTCTCTTCATACTGTGCCAAGAAAATGGTTTTTTTTAATAGTTACTCTTTTCTCTGTCCCCAGATTCTGCCTGATTAATGCTGGAGTCCTATATCTGTATTTTAGTAGCTTCCAACAGATAGACGAAGAGGAATATGGCGGAACTTGGGAACTAACAAAGGAAGGGTTCATGACATCTTTTGCATTGTTTTTGGTAATACATACTACTTATGTAAGGATTATAACTAACCATGTATTGTGAAACAAGAGATACATTATAAAAAAATCCTCACAAATAATAGTATGTTTAATAACAAAATGAGGTGTACTATTTTTTAGGGATATGCACGGGTATTCAAAAATTCAAAAATCCAATTCAAATCCATTGAATATCAACATTCAAATTCGAATTGGATTTTTGAAAATCTGCATTTGAACATTCAGATGAATTTCAGATTTTCAAAAATCCGATACGGATTTTCAGATAATTTGAATGAATAGGTCAGCAGATACCGCATATGAATACCATACGTATTTGCGGTTATAGCGCGGGATGAAAACGGGATGCATATGGAACAAATAGGGGATGAAAACGGGATGCATATGGAACAAATACGGGATGAAAACGGGATGCACGCAGATTTGAAAATTGGATACAAATGTTCCCGACATTCATATCTACAGATTTGAATCGGATTTTAGAATGTACGGATCCAAATAATCTGGATTTTTGAAAATCTGGGTTTTAAAAATTCGAATCGAATTGATTATTCAAATTGACTGGAATTTGAATTCAAAAAGTGCATTTGTGCATGCCCCTACTATTTTTGTCTCAGAATATATTGGTTTTCACAAGCATTGTTTTCTGTTCTTTTCCTTCAAGCCAGAATAGTGCAAATCTATAAACCCACACAAATGCAGGTGATAAGAGGAATAAAATAAAAGTTTTCCTTGAATCTGATTTGTATAAAAAACATTTCATTCTAATTCCAGGCGTTTAAAATGGGTGGGAAAAGAGCTAAGCAAAGATGTTTTTCAAACACGTGAAGTATTGATCGCCAACATCTGATTTTTCCCATGTCCTAAGTTGTATGTAATGCATGTACAATGGGGAGAGAAGAGTTGCCCTCCTAACGTTTTCAGTCTTGCAAATGAGGTTGTTTTAAGACAGTTTTCTGTGATCAAGTGCAATTAAAGAGGTTAAGAGCAACTGGGCCCTGGGAATCTGAAGAGGGCCTTCTCCCATATAGACCTCTTCATGCACTGGGATCTTCTAGTTCCCTCCGTTGAAGAGGTATGAGGCATAGGGACATACAAGAAGGCCTTTTCTGTGGTGGCCCCTAGCCTCCCTCTTGAGATTCGCCAGGCACCTACGCTATATAGTTTTTGGCATCTGGTGAAAACGTATCTTTTCAACCAGGTTTTTGCCATTTAAATAGCTTCTGCATGGTGCTGTCCTGGGAGGGAGGGGGTGATATTTTTCACTATGTTTTATAATTTGATATGTTTTATTCTTGTTACAGCCTGCCCTGGGACCATTTGGTAAAGGGTGGGATATAAATTAACTAAGTAAGTTAAATTAAATTATAAACAAATAAATAAATAAGGTGTGAACAAGGCCCTGAGCCTTGTTGCCTAAAGTTGCAGCAGGTCCAGGTCCAGTTAGATGTGAAAGAGGTTTTCTTGTTGAGGAAAGATTTTGCTGTTCTATACTTGGTTGGAAGGTAGAAAGCCCACAAATAAAATGGATAGAAATGAAAAGGTGTGAGCAGTAAGACCTAAAGAGGGACTGAAGATGGTTTAGAGTGAAGATGTGACCTTGACATTGGGTTTGTCTTTGCTAGCTGGAAGGACCAGCTCAGAGGTCTGAGGTGAAAGTAGCTCCATAGCAGGCTACCTTTGAAGTATGTTACCTCCAGACAACAGCCCAATATATCACTAGAAAGCAACCATGCAGGGTATTTCTCCCCTGCTAGTATTGTTTTCTGTCTTGACAGTGCTGACTCCAGCATGGTCTTTGCAGGTCTTTGGCCACCTGTAGTTCTGGAAATTCAGCTGCCATTTAATTCCCGGATGAGCACATGACCACCTCCATGTGTGTGTTGGCTGTTTCAGCCTCCACATGTGCATGCTGGATGGAGCTCCAGTTGCTAAGTCTGTTGCCGAAAAGCGCTGTTCCTGGAAAACCTGCTGCAAGAACTGGGTTTTCTAGCAATAGTTTTTAGTGCCTTTTAAGGATGAAAAAGATTGGACTATAGTGGGGTTGCCTAAGATACATGAGGCAACCCTACCAGAGGAACACTGTAATGGTGCTATTTTTATCCCACCTTCATGCACCATTAGTACAAGGAAGAGTTACTAGTTGGTTTTCAGCAGCTTTGTTTATATCTTTATGTGGTGAAGGAGGACTTTCTAGGGGAAAAGCAGAGCCTTTTAAATGTCCTGTTTTCCTAGAGCAGTGATGGTGAACCTTTTGAGCTCAGTGTGTCAAAATTCGCAAGAAAACCTAGCTTAACTCGGGTGCTGTGTCACATCTAGAAATATCCATAATTTTGTGATATTTGTACCTCTAGTAAAAAAGTTATATTTTTTATATATGTATTAAAAGCAAAAACAAATATTTATTTACATTAGTGACTTTTGTTGCTGAATTTCATTTGCTAAATCTTCAATTGAAAGTTGGTATTTCCTACACTTCAAGAACAAGCAAGCACTACACGCCCAGGTGCCAGGGTGCGTAGGTGTGTCACCCAAAAGGGCTTGGAGTGTCACCTGTGACACATGTGTCATAGGTTGGCCATCACTGTCCTAGAGGTTTCTTAAGCCCAGGAGCCACGTTTGACCTGTGGTATCTAGCACTTGGGTTTTCTGGAAGAAGATAGGAGGGTAACTTGGGTGTCCCATTCTGCTTAGGCCTGGGTGGTGAGGCAGGGCTATAAAGAGGCTTCTGCAGATTGAGAACAGGTAATGGCAGCTACCTTGGGCAGAGGCAGCCCCTAAAATCGTTCAGCTTTCTTTAAAAAAAAATCAAAATAATTCTATATTCTGGGTTTTTTGAAATGTACAGCTATGAAATGCTTTATGGATATCAAATCAACTGATTTTGTTTTTTTCTGTTTGTAATTAACATTCAGGTTGTCTGGATAATCTTCTACACTGCCATCCATTATGATTGACAAAGTCAGCCAAATCAGTTGTTTTAATAGATTGAAGCAGCCTCTGATGGACTCGGCGAGATTAAAAAACAAACAGCTTTTGTAGTCGTGGTCGATGGAGATGGAACAAGCCTTTTGTGGCTTCTGAGAAGAGAAGTTGATTATGTCTTGACCGTTTAAAAAAAGTGTTGCTCTTTCAGAACATTTTTTAAAAAGCCATCACAATGTTTTACAAACAGTACACGACTGTTTAGTCTTTTAACACTCTGTGACTTTATCTAGGACAGTGACAAGAAGACTCTGTTCTAATGGGTGGCCCTATTAATTTGTGCCCATAACTTTGCTGACCCTGAATAAGGCTTGTTCAACTTATGACTTGTCTTCCATTCCCGTCATGTACCCTTCTAAAAAGATAACCATTGTGAGACAATTGGCAGGAAGATAACTCCACAGAGATGATAATAGAGCACAGAGTTTGATGGTTGTCCTTGGTTTATTTTAAGAAAATTAAAGATATGATCTGCTTTAATTGATTGTATTAAGTATTAATGTCTTCAACTGGTTTGTTAAGGGTTTCTTAAATTTTGGTTGCTTTGTAATTATATAACAGGAACCTTTGGATTGCCTAAAATGGCTGGGAAATGCTGGTCTTACCTAGCTTGATAGCTGAACTGTCAAAAACAGACACCATACTTTAGGAACACCTTAAAAGTTTGAATAGCCAGCTAAGTTCAGTTCTCAGAACCTACCTCAGAGTTCAGTGGTCTAAATGCACAAAATAAAGACAAATTCCAGAACTCAGTTTCTTTGGGAGTTTAGCAGATTCTTGAAGTTGGAACATCACTGTTAGTGTCATTAAGGCAGCTAAATCTCTTGCCCGTGGGAATAACACTTTCAGGGTGGGAACAGGTTGGCCTGCTGTGTCAGTCTTGATCTTTATGATTATTAACGGAAAGTATTAAAGATAATAATGGCATTGATGTCTGTACAGCGTCCGATTAAAGTGTCTACATAGGTGTCGTGAGGCCATAGTCTCTTCCTGGAATGGACCTGTTTATTCTTGTCTTAGTCAAAGATGATTGGGCACACAGAAAATTTTTGCACTAAGATTGCCTTATGGTGAGGGACTGATTTAGTCTTAGCAAGTGTGGATAAAGAGGGCTTCCCTCATAAGCCCTCATTTTCTTTGTTCTTTATTCACAAGGTAGCTTTTAATGTATTCTCCTTCAGCACTGCTGTTCTTGCCCCATCCTGTGACTGTTCCATTCTGACATTCTCCATCAGGAGAGGAAAACTCAGAAGTACTACAGAAAGCTATAGAAGGTCTACGGTGCCATTTTATAAAAAGTGTTCTTCTGACATGTTGCTTAATCTCTTGTTATCCTTCTTTTCAATCAGAAGCAGTCACCTTTTTATAAATTTTAATATTTGCTCCTCTAAAGTTACATTTCTCAATCTTTTGATTTTTGTTCACTTAGAACCTCAGTCATTCACCAATTAAAACCATTTTATACATGAACACTCTGTAATAAATGTCACGTGATTAAGAAGTTGCTATTGTGCTTTTTCCTTTGTACCAGTATTACCTCTTCAGGCCTGACTTTGTCTCTTAATACTCAGTGGGCCTGTTGCCATTAAAAAAGGAGGAGAAGAAAAGCATTAGAATGAGCTGTTAGTTAAGAGGGCTGATTGACACATTTACTAGCACAGTATAAGCTTTAGCATCATTTTTCCAGGCCCAAGGAAGTATCATCCTTGTATGTATAAAACTGCAGTTGCTTTGGAGTTACTGATTGGGGTTGAAGGGGACAAGTAATGTTGAGATTGCAGCTTTGTCTTCTCCCTCTTTTTACCTGAGGGCCTATTTAGAGTTGCCCTTCTGGAATAGCATCCGGTGGGAGTAGGGAGATAAAGGCCGAACAGAATAAAGAAACTACATTCCTGAACAACTATGCTGTTGGACCCCAAGCAGTTAAAATTTCACCATGCCTTAATTCTACAATGAGTTTAAACAAGTGCCATTGCCATACCACTGCAGGCCCTTTTTGCGCTAGGCGAAAGTGAAGACAGGGGGAAGCTCCAACCATCCCCCACACATATAGAGGTAGAGCACTGAAGGTGTTCTATATCTATGTGAGCTGTCAGGATGGGGAGCAACCGGAGTATGTGACTGGTGGAGGTGCAGTTGTGGATCATGTCACCTGGTCACCATGGCAATGTCACACATACCCATTGGTGCCATAGCCACAGCACTGGATTTGCACTTGCTACATTTGGAATAGGTAAGGCATTGCAAAATGGACACCCAATCTATTCCCCAACTTAACTGGCCATTGCACTGAATAAATTGGATCTGAGTTTTTGAACTAGGTAATTGGGACTTCCAAGCCAGAGAGTGGTTTGGAGACACTGAATTTGGGCAGATGCCATTTAACTTTTTATCTGGGATTGCAATAGAATGATAGCCTCCAGATTGTAAAGGATACTTAATAGCCAATTGTGTTTCATAGGATGTCACCATTTACTGACGACATCGCTCCATGGCTTCCAGAAGCAAGGCATTTGACTGTAATTTGTGTGACATCATTAACGTAAACAAGAATTCCATCCCAGTAATAAAAATATCCTTAAAACACACTATCTGTGGTTGTTCTGTACTATGGTTGTGTCAAAAAATGAAAGTAATCAGAAAAAAAGCTCCGGGTATCAGTATTTCCTATTACCCACTATATGCCTGATCTTAAAACAGCATGAGAGGATACATCACAAGGGTAATTCACGGCTGGACTGAAGTAGCTATTTTACTGTGCTTGACACTGAGGATGAAGCATCCAATAATTTTGGATAAATATTTTGCATTAAATTGGTTCCTCCTTTACCTGTGTTTTACCTGTACTGTGTAAAGGCTTGATGCTGTTTAGGTATATCCAAATTACCCAAGCATTTGTGTCATAGGCTTACAGCCAGGAAATACATAAAAGTTCAATTTGACGTTACAGAATATAAAGAGAACAAATAGCTATTTCTTCTCTTTCTTTGAGCATGAAGCTATTATATAGCAACTCCTTTGCAAATTAGAGAATTTCATTAGCATTCTAGGAACTTAGGCAGAAAATATTTGCTGAGATGAGTCTTAATCCCATATTCTGCCCCTACCACCAAGGGGGCAGAGAAATTTTGACCCTTTCACATGTTGCTGAAATGCAGTTCATGGCTATTTCCAGATTATATCCTATATTTAGAAGGCCCCTATTTTGAGATATAATTTGGAACAAGGCCCAGTATTTTCTCTGTGTGCCAATAATGTGAAGACAATATTTTCTCATCCATATGCTAAAATCTATGCACTATGAAGTAAGGGAGGCTTTGTGTGCACCACATAGAGCTTTCTGGAAGCTTCTGGAAGCACACCAAATCCAGTTTTTTTCTATGGCCATGTCACACCTTCACTTCAAACCTTCAGTCCATCTTCAGTCTGACTGCTCACGCTTTTTAGTTTCTATCCATTTTATTTCCATCCTCCATTTGGATTTTCCTGAATGGAAAATCCACAGATAAAATGGATAGAAATGAATATGTTTGAGCAGATCTGAAGATGGACTGAAGAAGAATTGGCTTTTATACCCCCACATTACTCACTCTTTTAAGTGGACTCAAAGCGGCTGACAAAGCTTTTCTGCCCACAACAGACACTCTGTGAGGTACTGTAGGTGGGGCTGTGAGAGCTCAGAAGAGCGCTGTGACTAGCCCAGGGTC
>MTQE01003428.1:13304738-13324157 GCA_014337955.1 Aspidoscelis marmoratus | reverse complement strand
TATATATATATATATATATGCCATATATATATATGGCAAGAATAG
The DNA here is from genome assembly GCA_014337955.1 of Aspidoscelis marmoratus. Lineage (NCBI taxonomy): Eukaryota > Metazoa > Chordata > Lepidosauria > Squamata > Teiidae > Aspidoscelis > Aspidoscelis marmoratus. The sequence goes on along the minus strand of MTQE01003428.1, from coordinate 13,324,112 downwards.
TAGTACATTTCTTTGGGGCAGGTCTTAACTTGAAGCCAACTTCAGTTTTAAGTTTTTTCTTCTCCTTTTTCTAAACACTGCATTGTACTTCTTAGGTTACTAATTTTCTTAGATTAACCTTATCAGTTCTGGCAAGGTACCCCCAGCTGAGTGAATGTTTAGATGCAATTTTTATATATAGTTCCAAAAAAATCTAATACAAATTTTAGGGCACCAGTTGTGTGTGGGGGAACCTTTGCAGAAATCAAACCAATGTTATATATGGTTTGGCTGCAGGAATTTTTAAAAGTGGGATACAAAACAGGTCTACTACACACAATTTTACATAATTTTTCACCTGCATCAGGGGTTAATCTTCTCTGCAAAAATTACTGGCTAACCAGTCTATCCTGTCCTGGGCCATTAGTATCAGCCCAGATGAATTTAGCACTATTAAGCACTATTTATATATTTATTTAAATATTTATATCCTGCCCCATGTCCCAAGATCTCTGGGTGGCTTACAGTAAAAACCCATATATAAACTAGCCAGACATGCATTCTTGAATCAAACCTTGGGTGAGATCAGACAGATCTTTTTTTGGTTGTGCCTTCTGCAGGATGCTCAAAAACACGTGTCAAACTGTTAAGTGACTGAGCCCAAAAGCTTATCTCATTTTTTTCCATACTTAGTCTCCTCCTTTGCCTTCAAGTCTGGCAACACCTTCCCTGATGCCAGGTAATACTAACTTATTGGCTACTCCTTGTCTCCTCAGTTTTCGTTGGCCCTGATTGATCGCTTGTCCATAACAGATCTATGCTTGAGGTTCTAACCAGTTACCAGACTCCATGCTGTCAAGTTGACACCACTTTGCCAAATGATCTTATGTCTGAAGTGGTGTCCTGATGTCAAAAGGCGAACGCAGTCAACAAATCAAAGTCTTACCTGATTCTCAGCAAGGGTTCCACAGCCAACACATCTCCCAGAAGCACATTGAGGAATTCTTCTGGATCTGCAAATCAAAGTAGTCACCTGTTAGAAAATATCTTGCAAAGGAATTGCTTACTTTCTGTAAGGAGCAGTAGACAGGAAACCGAGTCCTTGACACTTACCTTTCTCTTCTGTAATGAAACTGTCACATCGCAGTAACTTCCTCAAATTCATCACATTCTCAGCTCCCACAAAACCATACCTGCCAAGGATCAATGCTCTGATTATTCTTCTCTTTACAATGAATGATAATCAACAAGACAATCCAAATCAATCAAGAATACAGACTGGGAAAAAGTAAGTATAACTAGGATTATATTGATTGGGGAAAGAATAAGGGTCTTATTTGGACTGTATCCTGGAATAGAGACCTGCCATTCACATGCCGGTGTGGACTATGGCAGGCTCTGCACAAGCAGGTGTTCAGACAAGGTAAGTGCTCTAACTTTTTAGGTAAAATCAGAGTTGGGAGTTGATTTTCCCACAGTAATGTTAATGCAAGATATCATCCCAATATCCTGAGACTATGCTGGAATTACCAGAGATATGTGCGGCAAACCCAACCTAGCCCCAAGATTACCCCAGGTTTTACAACCTGTCTGTCCATAGCCTTTATCTCTCCAGATCTGAAATGGCTAAATGATGCTACAAGTAATGAATTAGTATTACGTATTCTTGGATGTGATAAAGCAAAGGTTATCCTTATTTTCCAGTTTTCAGACATGAGGCCTTGTAACCTCTACTAAGGGATGTGCATGAATGCATTTTTTGCATTCAAATTCAATTTGAATCAAATATTCAATTTGAATCAAAATGCAAAAATCTGGATTTTCAAAAATCTGATTCCAACCCAGATTATCCGGATACGTATTTTCAAAGATCTGATTCAAACTCAAATATACAAATGTCGGGAACATTCATATCCGATTTTCAAATCTGTTTGCATCCCATTTTTATTGCATTTGTGTTTTTTTGCATCCTGTATTATAAGTGCAAATAGACCCAATATTTGGATGCGATATACGATGACAAATTCAGTTGAATTATTAAAAAATCCATATTGGATTTTCAAAAATCCGTATTAGAAAACTTGATTTTTGAAAATCATATTCAAATTCAAATGTCGATTTTCATCAAATTCAAATCAAATTTTTGAATTTTCGAATATCCGTGCACATCCCTACTTCTACTATTTCACCAAGAACTGTAGCTGCTAGACTGATATATCAAAATCTGGTCTCTGTTTCTAAATCTTTTCCCTACTGTTGATTCCTTTAAAACAATGGTTCCTAAACTGCAGTTCTCACGATGTTCCTGAAAGATGACCCACAATCAGCATGGAGTTCTGTGAACAGGATGCTGGGAGTTATTCAGGAATGAGTGGAGGATCACAGTTTGAGAACAATTGCTGAAAAGCAATCTTTTCATAACCAAACTGCTCCCTGATGTGGTTGGCCACAGTTCCCACCATGCACAATCAGTATGGCCACCACTAAGAAATCATTTTCAGATGATGAGAGGCTGCCTCCAGACAACAAGAGGTAATACAAGATATAAAAAGATCCTGCAATTGTCTCTTGCTCCCCTCCAGCAGACATAAGAACGTAAGAGTAGCTCTGCTGAATCAGGCCACAGCCTGTCTCACACAGAGGCCCACCAATTGCTTCTGGGCATCCTCAAGCAGATAACTAGGGCAAAATCCTCATCTACACTTGACTATGCATCAGTTCTGGTAGCCACTTAGATATCTGTTCTCCATGAATTTCTCTAACCCTTGCTTAAAGCTATGCAGGCTGGTTGCTGTCACCACTTCCTCAGGTAGCAGGAGCAGGAATAGTTTGGGTTACCTTCCATGCCTGTATATTATCTCATATGGAACTACCTGGAAGCCAGCCAAGCACTTGCCCACTTTCTTTTCTTGCTTTCCCCATGCTTGACTGGCCTTCAGGTACCCCAAATGAGATAATAACAAAACAGGGTGGCAGCCAAGTAAATAAGCATTGCTATTAGGGGATTGCCTGATTTCTCATGGGTTATCAGTGAAGTAACTCTGGACTGTACTGGGAATCCTCCAGTTGTGCTTGATATTCACAATAAAGGCTGAATCCAGACATCAGTTACTTATTCTACTATATTTGGATATTCTAGAATAAAGCATAGATATTTCTTTCTTTTTTTATTTTCATTTCCATTATATACTGCTTTTCCAAAAGAAAATCTGCCTAAGGCAGTTTACCACAAACAGAAAACATACAGTGCAAAATAATAATCAAAACATTGTAATAAAAATACATTATAGAAATCGCACATCACGCAAAACATTGTAAAATAAGTCCCACATACACACACAGGCAGCTAAGGCCAAGTGAAGTCCAGAGCAGCTGACCAAAGAATCATCTCCTTCATGATGTCAGTGCCCAGCCAGGCTGGAGAGTCACCCAGAGGGCAGAGGGGTCTAGTCTGCCACCACTAGACCACCCGCAGGATGGGTGGCATAAGCATCTGTCTTTTATGGTCTCTGGTGGGGTCCAGAGCAGCTAACAGGAGGGACCCAGTCCTGGAAGGAAACAGCTCCAAATATCCATGCTTTATTCTGGAATACCCAAATATAGCATAATAAGTAAGTGATAACTGGATGCAGCTAAAATTCCAGAAAAATCTTGAGTTTTAGTCTGTGTCTGGAGGTACTCAGAGTTGCAATTCATCAACATCTGGAGGTTCAATGGTTAAGATAAATCCTTTAAAGCTTGGCCTTTAAAGTGTTACACATACTTGTTAAATGATGGTTAATAAGGATTAAATCGTTCCCCATCAATGATCAATCATAATCTGATCAGAAACCATAATTACGCAAGCCCACTGGCCAAAAACAGATGCTTTTAAATTCAATGGAACTCACTGTCGCAAGGGTTGCACAATCTGTTCTCTTAGGGTTTGTTGCGCTGTTATGTCATGCACTTCAGCAGAAAACAGGACATCATCCAAGGCAGAAGAGAAACTGAATAAACTGATAAAAAAGAAAAAGAAAAAGAAAAAACCTTACAGATTGAAAGGAGAAAGATACGCAATCATCATTAGGAAGAAAATAATATTGCATTTATATCCATCCACCAGAGCTGCTGCAGCAGGTATTACCAATAAGGAAAGTAAAGGAAGCTGCCCCAGGAAGCAGATTTTTGATGTCTTGAAAAGGCAGCAAACTACTTGCAACATAACTCATTTTTATTGCAATTTTACTGGAGTCTTAGCGCATCTTTACTTGTGGGGGTTTTCAGGATAGGTGCTCAAACAATAAAGCTGCCAATAAGCATAATGCACTTTGCTTGGAAAAGAGAGCAGCCATTGTTTCTTATACTTTATCAAAGGGAGATTTCACACTGGCCAGTACACTGGACCAGCAGGCATACCAGCAGCCTCCCTTCTACACACTGATACAGTCTAAGGGAGGTTCTTGATTAGTATGGAAGGGAGGCTCCGAGTATGCTTGCTGGTCTGGTATATCGGATCCTTTCCGTACTTACCTGCTTTGGGTCAGGATCAGTGGGTTCAGAGTAGCCAGGTCCGCTGATCCCGCTATAGGAAAGTGTGGATGAGCTCTCTGGCCACAGCCCCTAGCATCTAGACCTTTGGATCAGAGTTGTGTTTATCCGCTGGTAGACCCAATTAAAAGGGTCTAGCAGTGATTTCAGATTAAGGCCTAAAGCAGATGGAGTCGTAGCAGTGTGGGGCTGGGCCTCCTAGATCCATGTGAACCTGTAGATCTGAAGACTTAGAGGTGTTCTACATGGATCCTTAACTCAGATTAAGGGCCCATGCAGAATGGGCCAAAATGTCTTCAGTCACTGCGGGTGCTTGATTCTTCCCTCCAAGGCTGTAAACTTTTTCAGTTTGGTTCAATATAATTCCAGGAGTTAAAGGAAAGGGTTGCTGTAAAATCAAAGTGGTACAGTTCTGAAAAGCAGCATGGAGGAAGAGTTTGGGCACTGTTGCTGGATCTCAGAAGGGGTGACAAGAGAGACCACAGAAGTGGTTCCTATCAAGAGCTAACATTGAGCTAACCTGTACAATGTAGTGTCTAGGTAGCAGGAATTGCAATGGCCTTGGATGCCTTTCATTACACCTTCCATCTTCTGTAAGACTTCACGTTCCCATACTGCCTCAAAACCATCTTCTGCCAAGTGCTCTAGAGGAACAGTTTGAAATATGTTAAAGGTGAGCCTTGTGATTTGCCACAAAAGTTAAGTTTCTAAAGCAGAGGCATAGAAAATGTAGCCCTCCAGATATTCTTCAGTCTCACCTCCACCATCTTCAGACAATAAGATCAGATTAGTGAAAATGAACGTATTTACCCTGGACTTTTATCTGAGGAAACAACTTTCTACCCCTTCTTTCAGGTACTGCTATTATTTTTGGTAGCTTTGCTTTATACTGTAAACCACACAGATCTTTTGGGTACAGGTAGGATAAAAATGCAAATTAATAAAATAATCAGGGAAGATGGGAGATGTAACAGTCTGATGTGAGAAAAATGTAAGAAGTTTCCATTCAAATTTTTATTCCCAAACTTTACAAGGACTAAATCGCCCCCTTTTTTTCCTTTGGGAATGGTACAGGACTATTCAGGGAGGAGACTGTGCCTTTCGGGCTGTACCCCCCATGTCCTTCTGGCCAATGCCTGCCGCTATTGTGGGGACACCATCAAATGGGTGAGGTTTCATGCTCGGGAAGGTTTTCCCCCTGTGCTTGCCATCTCTGCCATGGTAGAGTTCCCCTTGTCTTTTCTGTATGGAGATCAAAAAAAGTGTTGGATCTTTGAACATAGATTTCCCCTTTTGTGAATAGCACCGTAATTATGAGAGAGACATTACATTGTAACAGCAGGCAGAATCTGACAATCAGCAGAGAGAATCTTTTTTTAGCCCCACTCAGTCCTGCGCAGCTCATTCAAAGCAAAGAGGGAAAGGAGAATCCCCCCTTCTCTCTTTGAACCGGTGCAGGAACCACGATCCTACCTTCTCCTCCTACCCCACTCCCCTCGCCCCTTCAGTGAATGCAAGGAGCGTCTGATTTGAAAGAGAGAAGGATCGATTGGCCCTGGATGTCTGTTCTGCACAAAGCTGCTGCCTTCCCAGTAACATTGTCTCCTTAGAGGAGCTGCCTTGCTGGCAGGATGCATAAATGGTTGTTTCCATTTGCTCCCTTCCCCATACCTATGGCTATTAATCAGGGGCAGGCTTACAGGGTTTGGATCCCCGCCCCATAAAGTCAGGGTATGATGTGAAAGGGGGGGGGGGAGATCCCCGCCTGTAAATGGGAACAGGAAAAAACAGAGCTCAATGCTGATTAAATTAATTTGGATTTAAAACCAGAATTTTTTCCTTGAATGGGGATGCAACCCAAGTCTTAGCTGATAAACCCGTATGGAGAGATTTGCAGTGATTAGAATGTCAGCCTTCGCCTAGATGTTGTTCAAGTGTTTGGCAGATTTGTGTTCTGACCAGGGAAAGAAGCAAATCAAAGACAAGTGGACTAGATATCTTCCCTTAAACCACACCAGGCTCCTAGTATGCTTGCTGGTTCAGTGCACTGAAGAGTGGAGAATCACACTAGGCTTCAACTCATATTCTGTTGCCTGGTATCCCAGCAGATATGGTACGGCTATATGCATGCATGTTACTGGACTAAAATGAGTGGCAGGTATGCTGCTCTGAGAGACCAAGGTCACTTATTACTCATTATAGGCCGGCAGGCATTCATGCACCATATCCAGACAAAAAGGTCTGAGCATACTGTGATATCAAAACCATGCTGGTCTCACAAAACTTCGGGGACTCAGCCTAATACAAGACCAATTTTAATCTCAAGAAAGGTTAGGGATATAGCCAGTTTGAGCATCCACTTCTTGGTCTTCAATGTCTACCTATAGGCAATGGCACAGCAGAACCACAGCATAACACACCTTCCTTTGCCCCACTCGAATCTGCTATCGGATTGGATTGCTTAGACATGAGATGCAACTAAGGGTGCAACTAAAGTGCACAAGGTTCTCAGCTGTTTGACAGTGTGGCACTGGCAAAAGCCACTACTGCTCTCTATAGGTACATCAGTGTTGGTTATTTCAAAACTGTAGATATCTGTAGTAAGTAGTACAAGTAGTACTACTTGTTCACAAGCAGTAAACAAGCCTGAAATATTGGGAGTGATGAAGGGGGTGAAGTTGTTGTTATGCCAGATTCCTTGCTAGCTCTTACCCGTCCCATAGGATCTTTCATCAAACTCTCTGTGCCAAAGAGAATTGGTTACGCTGGAGCTAACAGTGATGATTTTGCTTGCGTCAGTCTTCAGTCTAGAGTGGTTGTTACCAAAGGCAAAAACTCCTGGATCCTAATGGAGTTTGAAAAGCACATAGAAGAATGATTGGTGCTGAAAATGAAGTATTTCCTTAAACAATATTCAGTGCACTACAATCCAAATTGCTGCTGCAGTGACAATACCTATTTATTTCAGAGACAATTTCATTTGCTGAATTTAGAAGGGACACAAGTGATAGCAAACAAAGGTCATAGATAAAGGGGTGCAAAGGTGAAGGAATGTAGAGGTTGATATGTGGGTATAAATACAGTATTTTAAGAGTTGTTCCACAGTAACTGAAGATGTGGGTGTTAACAATAACAGAAAAGTATCCAGAATTCCAGTGTTGACCAGTGACACCAAGATACTGGGACAGACACTAGACTGAGGACACCAGACTGGACTTTGATTCATTAATGATCAAAACCAAATTGGCATGATGTGCTATGCCTTTCACATCTAAAACCATTCCACCTCTTCTAGTTTGTGGACCATCCCTGCAAAGTACCTGAAGCCAAATTCCATTAAGAGCTCACCAGCAACTCCACTTCAATGAGGACTGTCTTCAAGTCTCCACTTCCAGGCTTCCTGCGCTGTTTCCAGAAGCTTCTCACAATGCCAACAGTCACGGTTCTGTCATACCTCAGCCGCACCACATCATGGATTTGCAAGGAGCAAATGGAAGCGAAGAGCTCTTCATTGCAAACAAGGCTGTACCTTTTTAGTGGGCTTTCAATAGCGAGCAAAAGAGAAGCCTGGTGCTTAGTGAGGGACTTTATATGACTACTCATCAGGGCTACAACAGGCCTCATCTTTAAGTCCACAATACGACCTCTGTTGGTCTTGCCTTCAACAAAGAAACCGATAGACCCCAAGGGGATCTTTCTTCTGTTTGCACAAATCTCTTGAGTTACAATGAAAGCCTCTTTCTTCATAGGAAACTCCATGGCTAAGAATGCAAGTTATAAAGAAATTTTTTTAAAATCATAATGGAAAATTAATCCTGTCAAATTGTCTCACAGGAGTATTGTCAGATTTAGCAAATATTGTACATTTTATGTGACAAATTCCATTAGCATGAAGCATGTCTTTAATATTTCCTGATTTTAGAACACAAAGGCATTAATATGATACTGATAAAAATACATAAATAAAAGCTAACAAAATCAGAGTTACACACTAACATCAAAACACGACATCAGAAAAAATCTACATCTATTTCTCTCCTTATTTGAAATACTGAAACAGAGGTCATTTATTAGCTATACATTTAAATTTTGAGAAAAAGAATTTTACATTGAGGTCCTGAACATTAACATAGATGTTATAGGTAATGTTGACTAAAGGATATTTCATATCTAAATCAGCCTAAACGTCTAGGTGTGTACATGCCTGTGTGGTGAAGAGCTAAGTTTCTGAATTTCCTTTTTTTTTTTTTTTGCTGCATAGAAAACCCCTTTGTTCCATTAATAACCCTCAAAGAATTAATCAATGCAGAATAGCACATACCTGGCCTTAGAAGGATTTGATCTCAAGTAAGATATTCACTATTAAGAGCTTGGTTCACAGTATTTATATAAGCAGAACCCAGGGTGTGTCCTGTCTTCTGTGTACAGCCTCCAGGCTGTATTTTATAATACAGAGCAACTTTGACAGATCTGGCTTCTGGTCACACCTGTGAAAATTACTTAAGATCTGCTCTCCACTGCATTTAAACCAAGGCTAACCAAATAAGCACTTTCAGTTACCAAAGAACATAAGAGTATTATCTTCTTTTTATAGGAGTGAACAAGAATTGCCATTTTCTGTAAGTCTAACCATTACACAGCTGTGAAGATGTTCCATTTGGTGAACAGCAGCTGCTGAAAGCATAGTTCTAAAGAAGTCTTTTCAGTTGCATTAAAAATATCATTTATACTAGATATCTTCCACACCCTGGAAAACCTACTATGGATGCCTGCCCATATGACAGAAAGGACAGAAATGTAGAGGCTACAATCCCCAAGATAACTTAGCCACAATCAAGGACACTGGGACTTTTCCTAATTTTTATCTAATTGCAGAAATGAAGCACTCCAAATTCTGATCTTACAAGCTGCCTGAGCAGTAATTCAGCATGGCTTGCTGAATGAGCTAGAGGTCCTGTCTGCACTAACCTGTAGTCCAGAAACAAGGTCTTGCCATCCACATACTAGCGTGGACTATGACAGGTGCTGCTACACCCAATCACATTTGGTCTACACTGAATGAAGCCTGATCCAGCTGTTCACAACAGAAATGATATCCATATTCTGGACTAGGAAGGGTATACAGACAGGATATCCAGGAAACATTACCGGAAATGGCATGCTGCCTGAAAGGACTCTCTGGAGGCAATAGCCAGGCCTGGAGCAGAACAAGCTGTCTGAATGCAGATGACCCAGTCCAGCAGCCACCATCCCAATGTGGAGTGAGTTGTTTGTTTTGGGGCAAAGTGTGCCACTCTGAAATGGAACAAGTGGAGAGGGAGTGTGGAAAGGGACTCAGGTATTAAGTTGGTGGAGACCTGGATCCAAATCACTGTGGGACCTTGGGATGTTTGTGATGATATGGCTAGAGCAACTATAATCATGAGTCCCTTGGAGAAGAGGCAGGATGTAAATCTAAGGTAACAATGGTCTGTATTTTCATTGGTTTGATATCTGCATACACAAAGCAGCAATGTTAAGGATTGTTTTGTTTCACTGAACCACCAGACCCTTTAGTTTATTTCCTATTCTGGCATTCTGTGTTTAGTTTAAGGGAGTGGGTAGTGAAAAATAATAGTTAAAAAAATAGTTTCCCCCCCCCCTTATGCAATACATTGTATTTGCAAGACAAAGATATGACTGGGTCAGGAGCTCTAAGGCACCTCAACAGAGATGTGACGTCACTGAATTTGTACTTATGTAACTGAAAACAAATCCACCCATTACCTGTTCAGTTAATTATTGTTTACAGTAACCCCATTCACCATGGCAGGTATGTTCTGTTCTGCTCAGCGGCTTAGATGAGAACTCACAAGTGCGTCAGTAATTGGGTCATCCAGGCTGGTGCAACTGGGCACATGGGAAATCCTCCTCTGCAAGATGTAGTTGTGGCAAGAAGTTCCAGAAGTATAGTGCTTATTGGAAAGCTGGAGACAGGCAGGATGCCTGTAAAGGGTATTTGCAGGGAGTCTTCAACTTAAAGGTGACCAGAAGCAAACGGTGGGCCACTGTGTGAGAGAGGATGCTGGACTACATGGCTTGATCTAGCAGGGCTCATCTTGTGTTCTCTTATGTTCAAATATACAAGATGCCCACAGGTGGGAGGCATATTTTAAACCCTAACAGCTACAAATGCAGAGAGAAAGCCAACTCAAATCTTCACTTTTTGCATAGCTCACAAAGCTCCAAAACTCCACCCACTAAACATAACTTTAAAATAGGTTTCAAATAAATATCTTTTCTCCCCAGTTCCCTAGGAATTTGCGGTCCTTGACGTTCTGTGCAAAGGGGAAGTGGAAGCACTCACTATCAGGGTGGTAAGTCCACTGCTAGTAAGCCAGCTCTTTTCCTTCCTTCCCTCTTTGTGTCATACATACCGTGATATACAGTCCGCAACTGGAGACTTGGGAGAAAGAACTTTCAGGTACCTTGAAATACAGCATTCCAGGTACCTGCAGATTTTTAACAAGGCTTTGTGTAACAATTTGCTTTACATGATCAATAAAGTGTGACTTTCATTTTTACAGCACATTTTTACATTGCGTCTCTGCTCTGCATTACCTCTGTCTTATTAATAATCTGGACTTCCCCATGAGAGTATCATTGACTTATCAACAGTTTGGGCCTCCTCCCTACAGTGCCATCAGTTGATTGGTGTTCCAAGCTTTCCTTTGGTGACACTTACTGGCAGAACATGGTTTTGATTTGTGGAACTTAAAACCACAGCATTAGACAAGGGATGACTGTATTTTCAAACACACGCAGGTTACACCAGATAGCCCCATTGATGACCTGAACTCACAAGGGCCCCACATTTGTGGCACAGACTGGCACATGAGCCTCATGCTAGTGGCTCAGGATGAGATCTGTAGTAACATGAGAGCCATAAGCCACTGGCTGGAGTTCTGGTTGTCCATTGCAGCCTGCAGCCACAAAAGATCATAAAACTGCCACAAAAAACTACTGCCACAGTCTAGCCTCCAGCTGACCAATTGAGCCCGCCATCTTCTAAGCCCCACCATGCTACTGAAGATCCAGTTTTCTATTCTGCCATTCATTGTCTGAAGGGCCGGTCGGTAGATTGTCTTCTTCTATCCCCAACATTTTAATATCATTTTAAGCACCGGTCTTTGTACCATTTCCACCTTGTTTTTATATGAGTCTGTAATGGGCATGTTTTGTGGTTCAGGGCTCTTGATCCAAACTGTCTCCTTCCTTTTTGCTCCTCAGTTGCCCTAGAACCAAGATGAAGTTTTCTTGGCAACCATGATGACGTGGCTTGCTGGCCGCCGTCTACTTTTAAAAAAATAATTAAACCCTTGGTTTTCCATTCTGCCAGCCAAAAAGTTATTTGAACTACAACTCCCTTAGTCCATAGCCAACGTAGCATCGGCTGAGGATCACGGGAATTGTAGTCTTCTCCCCAAATTTCTCCCTTGCGCATCCCTGAATTGTGGACGGAGGGAAAGAGAAGTCGGCCGCTTGGTTCCCGGCGTGCCATGCTGACTCCCCGATTCTCCCTACCGGCCAAACCCATCCGCGCTCCCGATCCCCGGCTCCCCCTTTCCCCTCGCCCGCCCGCCTCCCCTGCCTCTCTGCTGCCGCCGCCAGTCACTTCCGGAGCAGGTGCCGAGGCGGCGGGAGCCCTTTCGCTGCTGCCTGGTCGTTCAGAGGGACGCGCCAGCAGGAGCGGCAGCGGCAGCGGCAGCGGCAGCCAGGATGGCGACGGCGACGGCTGACGGCGCAGCCTCTTCGGCGGCCGGCGGCGCAGCCGAGAAGGAGGCGAGCCAGCAGAGCAGCCTGGGCGCCTACTCGCCCGTGGACTACATGAGCATCACCAGCTTCCCCCGCTTGCCCGAGGAGGAGCCCGGCGGCGCACTAGGAGCCTCCGAGAGCTGCCTGCGCGCCAGGAAGGAGGAGGATGCCTTCCTGGCTGAGCAGGACACCGGTGAGAGCAGACGCGGAGGGGCAGCCGCATGCCTGCCTGGTCCTTGCATCGGAGCATCCATCCAGCCATGACTCTCCGGCCGCCACCACGCATCGGCCTTCCCTCCCCCTCTGTTCAGCAGCCCCCCCCCCCCAGCAAGAACCTTCCCCTCCCCTCCCGCCGCCATCCATCCCCTCCATCGCACACCGACCAAGCGCTCTTCCAGCAGGGCTTTGAGCCCCGGGTGCCCACCCCTCCTCCTGCGTCATGCCCGCCTCCCTCGCCCTTCCTCATCAGCCACCTGGCAGCAGCCCAGGGCCCTTTCTGTGGTGCACAGGCGTCCCTGCGTCGCTTCCCCCCCCTCTTCGCTGTTATGATGTAACCCCCACACTGGGGACCGCTTTGTGGGGGGACTTCTTGGGCTCCTTTCCTGACCCACCCACATCCCCCCCCCCGGTAGCCTTCTGAAGCTTCCGCAGTGCCTTCTTCCTTTACCCTCCTCTTTTCCTGCTTCTTTCAAAATTCATCCTCCTCATCCATTTCCCACTTCATCCTCCCAATCTCTTCTAGCTGCCTGGGATTTCTCTTCCCTCTTGAGGCCATAAAGTAAGTGCTTCTCCTGTCTTGACTCCCCAAAGGCCCTTCCCCAGTTTTCATGGTTTTCCTTGCCTCTCCAGCCTCTTTCAAAAGCTGCGGTGTTGATGATGAAAATCTTTATGGATCCAATTAAAGTTGTTGTTTTTTTCTTTCTCACTGAGGATGGGGTGAGGGAAGAGGTTTCTGAGTGAGCTGCGCCCAAAGTTTGATCTTCCATGCGCTAGCCAGGGCACTTAGGGATCTTCCTCCCTTCCAAACAAACGTTCCCCAAGCGCCTGAAAACTAGGTGGAAACGGCGGGATAGGCTGAGAAAGAGAGATGCACAAAAAGGATAAGAGAAAAATGGATGAATACAGCTGTAAACACAGTTAAAGGAACAAAGCACCTCTGTGACGGCTTAGAGAATGGTTTACAGCTCGTATCCCTCACATGCCAATTTGGAAAAGGTGGATGGAATGAGCACACGAATGCCCACATACTGCTAGTTCCGAGGCAGATCTGAGCTGCTTTTTTATTACATGTCACAACATCCTACAGATTTTTCTATTGCTGTCCCAGCATACTACTCATACTAAAGAACCAGCTGAATTTTTCAGAGAAAGCCACAGCCAAGCCATTTTCAGTTTCCTCTGCATATAACATGCACAGGGGCAACGTGTAGAACAAAGTTTCTAGCTGGTTTATTAGGACCTTTCTGCACTCAAAGACGGTGATGTGGATCACTGGGTGTGGACTAACCAGGCCTGCTGGCCCAGATCATAATATGCAGTGGACTGGAACAGCACTGTCTCCATGACAGCACTGGGCCAGACCAACCTCCTCATCAGCACTGAGGGCTTCTAGCCTCGGAGCCCCTGGGGAACCCATTTTGGCAGTGCACTTGGTTGTGTTGTTGAAATGCGTCTCCCAATAATCCAGAAAATGGATGCATGCCTTCTGTGGATTTCTGCATTCCAGATCGGGTCCCTCTGGCCTACTAGTAGACTTATTTAATCAGGTCTACCGGTTATTGAGATCAAGAACTCATTGATCTGTATTATGTTCTCTCCTATGCAGACAGAGCATACCAGAAATTGGCAGGGGCTACCCTGAACCAATCTACAGTACAGAAGTGGGGGGGAACATAGTCTACCTTGAGGACTGTCCCAAAGATAAGTGCAGGAAGGCCTGTTACCCACTTTTTCTCTCATTTTCAGTATGTAATCACTCTGAGCTGTCCAGGAAATAAAGGACTTGCAGGAGGGAGTGTGTAGTTAGTATGAAGTATTCTGCCATCAGCTTAGATTTAAAAACAAACAAATGACTGAAAATAAATAGGGAATAGTAAAATAGCATCCCCATGGACAGATGCTGTTTGGCTTCCTCATAAAAGAAAGAATATTTTGCATTTTGTACAATACTTTTGACATTTTGTATGGGGTTCTTTTTGCCCCTTTTGCAGACTATCTCACTATATTTTGAAAAAAATGGAGGCCCTGTCCAGGTGGGAGGTATAGAGCTCCATTATGTCTGTGCTACCTATCTGTGGCAGCCCCACCATAGTCCTGGTATATCCCCCTAACTGCAATATTCAGCTGGTAGCTCCTAAAGCTCACTATAACCTATTTCAAGAAAAACTGACTCTGATGGTGGGCTTCCCAAAACACTTCCAGACTTAGCAGCCATCCTGGCCATGACTACCATGTATCTGCCAGGTTTGAAAAAGATGGCTGAGCATGCACAGTGGTAGCAGTTGTGCATGTTGAAATTCCTGGATGTGCATGTCACTATATCACCACCCCTGTGCTGTCTGTTTGACAAGTGATAATCCTAAAGGGCTTTTCTCCAGAATGTCACTTGTTACCATGATATTGGGCTGGCATCTGGAACCAGCCAGAGTCAGTAAACATGTTAAATCACAGATGAATAACCTTTGAACTTCTAAATGCTGTAGTCCATCTAGATTCATTTATAATAATATAAATCTCAACACATTCAGATGGGCCTCTCCCTTCCCTCCTTCTTCTCAAAGCTGTTTCATGTGTAACAGCATGGTGGCAAAAGTGGAGGCATGGACCATGCGTGCTACTTTCCCCCAGCCATAACACAATGTGAGATTCAGTCTTCTGCAGCATACATGCCGTCTGTTCAGTACCAGAGAACCAGGAGTTCATAGATCTCATACCAAGCCAAATAGTTCTTTCTGACAGAAGCAAGGAACTTAAAAGTGTAAATTACTGATGCATCCTTGTATTATATAGTGTTCCTGGAGTGTTTTTGGAAGTTCTTCGCTTCCTGCTTGTGTTACACCGTCACTCCTGTGTTTTAATATTATATGTTTTCTGTTAATCGTATCATCTGAAATTTTATCAGAGTTTCTTCTCACTCCTGCAGTGCAGAAATAGAAATAAAGCTTTCATTTTGGTATCCCCCATGTCAAGCACCAAATACATTTGCCTATGTTTCATTTCACATCCCTGTGTTAGTTCTGAAAGATTGCTTGTTGGAACTTTGTTTCAGGGCCTGCAAATGTTTGGTTTAGTTAAGGAATGTTTGCATGCTATCCCATGCTGCTGATATGCAAGTTATTTCTGCATGATGGGTCTTCTCAGTTGCAAAAGCCGTGGCAAAATATAACCGTTGGAGGATAAGAGAAACATCTATAGCCTGTTTCTGTCATAAATACATGGGCATCAATAAAAGTCTGTATGTTTCTAAACCACTTGCATTTTAATCACTGAATGTTGATATAATGTATTTCATCAGGTGAATGAAAAGTATTTCACCAGTAATCATTCTAAGTCCGTTTCTGCACTTACCTCTGTGATTCTGTTATGTGGTGGGTTGCCCTGTACTGGAATAAACAATTTGTCCCAAGCCAGGATGGATTACTCCTGAGGCCAGTTCACACTTGGCCTCTAGTACATGACGGGGTAGCTTCTGGTAAGGAGCATCTGCATTGGCTGGAGGTGTTTTCAACCTAGAAACCTCTCCTGCTTTCCCAGAAGCTACCCTAGCATCTACTAGCAGTGGTGCATGAATTTGTGCACCACAAGCATCCTAACCCTTACCATTCCCAACCGGAGGAGTGACCATTTGCATCTCTGCCAGTACTTGTGTTGTTTGAGGTGCCGTGCAAGCACGCTAGCACCTCAGACGACCCCAAACGTGACTGTGACTGCCTGTGCTCAGAACATCAATATTGTTGTGGTGCTGGAGCAGTCGCACTGGACTTCGCACAGAAGATGGCAGCACAGGACGTGTGCCTGAACCCAGGTAGGTCTCCAGGCACACAGACCTCGGTTTGGCATGCACTAGCGTTTACAAGGGCGAACACTAGTGCACACCGGTGGGGTTGCACTGTTCCCATCCTGCAGATGGGAAGCAAAGTGCAGGAAGGCTGTCCACATTGAGACAATCTGGCACCAGTCTCCATTTTGGCTCTGAAGCTTATGACAATTTCAGAGCTGATGTGGGGTGCCTCTGAGTAATGCCTCATTGCCTTGCCAAAATAGCTTCACCTTGGCATACTAGACCATGTTGGCATGACGTCTAAATGCTTCCGTGGTCCAGTATACCACCCTCTAGTACATGAGTAGATCGTGAAAAAGAGGACTATTGGCAGACTGGACTAGGACACTCTATCCTGGCCTACACTCCACCCTGTCTGCATGGAGCATACTGGGAGGGGGCAGGGGCTCTCTTGAACTGCACCAGCGTGTGGAAGGGAAGCCCATAGACCTCCTTTTGCCTATGTGGAAAGGCCCTAACTCAAAGGTATTCCAGGCTGCTTTTTAAGTATATTTTCACACATTTGCTTTCCTGGCAAGTAGTACTAATACACTAATTTCCCATCTGCCTGTGTGAGGCTGTATAATTGGTAGTGCTGCTTTTTCCTGCCCATCCACACACACCCCCAAGACACAGCTGACACTGATCTTAAGAGCACAGTTTCCTTTACCAGTCAAGAGTATTTATGAATTTCTTACTCTTGGTGACTGTGTGAAACACAGAATTGCCCATTTAAATATACTGTCTCATTTTTAAAGATGTTGGCCATGCAGGAAGGTACAAGAAGTTCATTTCCACCCCTATGCAAGTGAGAAGGTGAAAGGGGTGTATGTGGATAAATGCATTTTCAACAACGCTCATTTTCAACGCCCACCATATTATTACTCACGTAGTTGGAAATAGCTTTTCCTCCCATTTTAAGTGTCTCTTCATTTATAGTCAATAAATGCAGGATTGCCGAAGAACCATTGCTGAGACTGCACAGTTCTAGCAATAACACTCTCTTATAGGGTGATTTCCTCTACGGGATGATAGTGAATTAGTGAATATGGGGAAAGAAGTGGCAAATTCACCGTTCTAATTTAGGGCCTTTCTCTACTGGGCCATATTCTGGAGCCTACTGTAGTCTGCACTAGCATGCAGAAGCTAGATCCCTATTCCAGGATATAATTCAGAGTAAGGTCCAGTGTAGAAAAGGTCTAAGGTTGTTTTTCTAAGCCTGCGTAGTCACTGTTTGCATGCTATTTTAAATAAACAGGGAACTCCTTAACTATGCTGGTTTTAGTTGGAACTAGATCCTTGTAGTAGTAAAAATAAGGCTTTTTTTGTGCTATGGGAGATTATGTAGTGCCAATATACTGGTCCAGCAAGCATATTAAAAGCCTCCACATCCTGATGTGGTCTAAGGGAAGTCATGAACAGGGCTTTTCTCATGTTACTTTTACTACTAGGGGAATGAGAAGAGGAATAGCAGACAGGAAGCTAATTCAGAGAGGTTATGCATTCTTGGATAGTCAAGACCAAATTGTTATGGCCCGTTTGCACTTACCTTTCTGGAGCACCTGTAGATGCTCCAGGAGAGGACTGTCTGCATTGCTGCCACCATCCTGGAGTGTCTGGGAGCTCCCTCCAACTGCCCCAATCTTCAATAGCTGGGGACAAGTGAAAACCTGTCTGCAGCTTGACTAGGAGCAGCTGGTGAGCTCTTGGTCAGCAGCACTTGCAACCCTTTCTGGGTGCAATGCAGCACATGGGCAGGATGGGGCAGCTGGAGTTGCAGAGTCGCATGGCAGGGCGCAATCACCATGGCAATGTCCCAGCGTAAGCCAGGTCTTGCCATAGCTATCCTGTAGCGATCTGGCCTGACTGGACTGGACCATCCACGCTTCAGGTTCTGGTGGTCTGGTTAGGGCGTGCATCAGTATTTGATGTTCAAACAGGCCCTAAGCATGGAATCTGGCCAGAAAGCCAAATGATGGGATGTCTTCTATTGGAATGAATTTTGCAAGAGTTTTGAAATTTAAAATGGGTGAAGTGTAACTTGTGAATTGTGGCAGTATATGATAGCGCACATTTATTTCATTAAAAACTTCAAAGTGTAGGCAAAAGTTTGGCTTTGAGTGAACAGCAACCAGCAGCATGAACAGTATGGTTAGAACTAAGGTTTCACTTGCAGGAAGTTAATATGAAACAGTTGTCCCCCGATAATGTGGTTTTGCTCTTTCATGGCAAGTAAAATGCAACATCTCTAATGTAATGCAGTCCCAGAAAAATTGGTCTTTAATTTGGCCTCTGCACTGCCATTGACCTGCATTGCTGAACTGAATCTCTCCTTTGTGAGACCCAAGACTTGCCCTAAGGCACTGGGTCTTCAAGTTTTCCCTAATGCCTAGTGTTTCAAAACCAGCAATTAGAGCCATCTTCCATGTAACACAAAGGTCAGAATTGTGCAAATCACCATACAGATCATTATGGAAAACTGGGGGCCAGGGAGACTATAGAGTATGTAATGTAAAGTTAGTGGCACTACAGAAGAGAGACCCAGTATTTTCACGACAGAGGGGTTTTTGAGTGTTAAAATGAGTCATGGTCTGCTTAGTCCAGTTGCCTGATGTAGATGCAAATTATTCTTCACCTGTAATTAGACTAATCATTTAACAGGTGAAATGAGAGACATGGATATGCCACTCCTCCGCTGACCTGTATGAGCGTGTGCAGTATGCATAGGATTATAGAGAGGCCATAGCTTCCACAGATGTAAGACCCTCAAGGTGGTAAAGGGCAGTAACTTTCTCCCTTTTGCCGCAAACAAAACAAACAAACAAACTGTGTAAAGGTGCCCAGGAGGGTGTTCATGCGGTCAAACAGGAGTTGGTCGTCATTCCGTGGTATCCAACAAAGGCTGTGGTCACACCTAAGATTTAATCCAGCTTCAGTCCACCTTCAGAGAGAGAAAACACATCAGCAAAGTGACCACTAATCTTCTTTCCACATTATCTATCTTAAAGGTGAATTTTCTGAGTTATTTAACA
>MTQE01003428.1:13289555-13304677 GCA_014337955.1 Aspidoscelis marmoratus | reverse complement strand
TCTTTCCACATTATCTATCTTAAAGGTGAATTTTCTGAGTTATTTAACACCAAAAGAAGACAGCTTGTCACTCTGAAAATGGACTGAAGCTAGATTAAACCTAAAGTGTGACCACAGCCAAATATCTGAAGTTTGTTGTATATAATATGCTTTACAGTGTGATAAATACTCAACATGTTTATCTAAGCTTTGTTCAAGAATGTCCTTGTATTAATAAGAGAGCAAGCAAGACGCAAACACTCCAACCTACTTGCTGTGGTCTGTTCCAAAAAGGAACCTCTGAAGTGCCCTTGCTGTGTGTCACCACAATCAGCCTAAGAACATTTCAAGGAGAGAAGCATGGGCGTGCCGACCCATCAGCAGTGACATTTCTTGCTATTATGTATTGAAAATGACATCAGAGGCTGCTTTTTGACCCATTTGCTTGCTGCTTAGAGAGTCTAAGCTTCTTCACCACCTTTTTTTTTTTGAACTTCCAATTGCAAATGCCAGACATGTATACATCGACTGCATTTATATACTGACTGTTCCCCCCCCCATTCTGTTTTCTACTAACTTGAGCAATCTGGAAATAAATAACACTATTGAGGAAGATGGACAATTTCCTAAACACTTATCATTGCTCTTGAATTTTAAAGTTTCCATTTCCATTTTTATTTGTATACCACCTTTCCAAAATAAATTTTGCCCAAGGCGGTTTACAAGAAACAGAAAACATAAAATGCAAAGTACACTAAAAATACACTATAAAAATTGCACATCATAAAAAACATTGCAAAATAAGCCAACACACACACACAAATTGAGGCAGCTGAGGCTGAATGGAGTCAAGAGCAGCTGACCAGAGGTCCCAGTCCAATCATGTCCTTCAAAAAAAGAAAGAAAGAAAGAAAAAATGCTCAAGGCAGTTATAACAAAGAATACAGTGCAAAATGATTCATTATAAAATTACATATAAAATTACATTACAGTATAACATTATAAAACAGTACATTATAAAATCACCCAAAACTGTAGGGGAAAGGTAGCAGGAGCACATCAGTGCAGCAGCTGGTCAGTCCTCTCTCCTCCAGCCACAGGTCTTATACCTTGAGGGAGGGGGGGCTCTGGCAGCAAATGCCCAGGTGCAGCAGCCAGCCAGTTCTTCATCCTCCAGCCACAGTTCTTATACCTTGAGGCAGCGAATGCCCTGGTGCAGGAAAGACGATCTTCTCATAGTCTTTCCTGCTGTTGCTGCCTGTTGCATGAATCTCGTGTAAAGTTATGTTTGTGGTTGTGCTTTACTGGAGTTCTTAAACAGCTCTACTGTCAAATCTTCCCATAAGAAGCCATTTCAGTAGCCAACAGCGATGTTATCTCATAACTTGGGCTTCTACTCTTGTGCATATTGAGTTCTGCCATTGAGTTGTATGGTGTTAATCTGTCAGAACTTCGCTTTAGTATTTGTCAAGACTCCTTTTTGCATTTCATTTTCTCTCTTGACATATGTGTACTTCATAGATTGCCCAGCTCCCAGTCATATGTGCTTAAATTTTGCGTAAACCATGTGATATGTGACAGGCCATAGACTGGCCAGGTGTCAATTATAGCCACTTTTCTTGGAATACCGGGTTTGATTCTGCTCTCCTGCATGAAGCCATCTGGGTGACCTAGGGCTAGCCACAGCTCTCATCTGAGCTCTCACAGCCACACTTACCTCACAGGGTGTCTGTTGTGGGGAGAAAAATAGAAAACTTTGTCAGCCACTTTGAGTCCCCTTAAATGGGTGATAAAGGCATGGTAGAAAAGCCAACTCTTCTTTCTTTTTTCTTCTTCACACTGCATTTGAGCCCTTTTTACTTTATTTTTTACTGTGTGTGGATACAGCTAGAGTAGACTATCTCAGGATGACTCCACAAGCATTAAAAAGTCCCTTCAAGGCAACCTAGGGCCTTTTTGCACTTACCTATCAAAGACCTCACATGCTCCAGGATGCTCCATCTATATGCTGTAGTGCTGTGCCTGCCTCAGAGTGTGCAGAAGTGTCCCTGATCCTCTAAACCTGTAGGGCAGTTTTTCTCTTTCACAGCTTCACCAAGAGCTGCTGGGAGCTACTGTATATGGGTGGGTTGGGGCGGCTTCGGCTGCAGCTGTGCAAATGTGCACCACATTGTGCTCACCATGGCAATGGCCCATCGCATGCTACAGGTTGCTAAGATGATCTAGCCAAGCTGAAACTGACCATTCACACTTCAAGTGTTGGTGACCAGTTTGGGGATTGCCCCAGCACTTGAAGTGCAAAGGCATCCCTGTTCTCCCCAACTTAACTTCAGTAAGATGATATTATACCAGTGATGGCGAACCTTTTGAGCTCGGTGTGTCAAAATTCGCAAGAAAACCTAGCTTAACTCAGGTGCTGTGTCACATCTAGAAATATCCATAATTTTGTGATATTTGTAGCTCTAGTAAAGAAGTTATATTTTTGATGTATATATTTTATTAAAAGCAAAAACAAATAATTATTTACATTTGCTAAATCTTCAATTGAAAGTTGGTATTTCGTACACTTCAAGAACAAGCAAGCACTACTTTACTTGCCCAGGTGCCTGGGTGACCACGTGTGTCACCCAAAAGGGCTTGGCGTGTCACCTGTGACACGCGTGTCATAGGTTGGCCGTCACTGTATTATACCATCTCACTAAGTGCATTCAGGTATTGGTGGGATCAGTCACATGCCAGCCTTCCCCATCCCTTTT
Source organism: Aspidoscelis marmoratus (assembly GCA_014337955.1). Lineage (NCBI taxonomy): Eukaryota > Metazoa > Chordata > Lepidosauria > Squamata > Teiidae > Aspidoscelis > Aspidoscelis marmoratus. The sequence continues at coordinate 13,301,942 of MTQE01003428.1, read as the reverse complement.
CATGAATATTCTAGGCTAGAAAAGGTGGATTAAAGATGGGATGAGAAAATGAGGGCCACACACTACTGAAAGATTCTGGATGCCATTAAGATCACTTGGTCCTCGTTGATCAAATTAGGATGGTTTGGTATTTCCAGGCTGCAGTCTTGATTCTTTAAGGGGCAGTAGAACTTTGTTCCCAACAGATAAAAAATCATTTCCAGAAGCGGACAAAGAAGAAAGTAAGTTGATGAACTTCATTTGATGCTTGATCCATTTGCCTCAGTATTCTAGGTACGGAATGGCAATGGCTCTTCAAGGCTTCAGACTTTTCTTAAGATTCCAAGAACTGAATCCTGGATATTTTCAACATGAGAAAACCCCAGCTGGATCAGATCACTAACCCATCTAGTTTAGCAGCTTCTTTATACAGTCCCCAAACAGATGTCTACAGGAATCCTAGATGTAGAGTATGGGTGTAGCACCACTATCCTCATTCATGTTCTGTGCCCCTGATCTTGAGAGGCATTTGATAACTGATTGCGAACTTATTTGTGATCCCAATGTACTTGAGAAATCAGATGTTGCCCACAGTCCCTGACTCCCCAAATAGTAGTCCCTTTGGCAGCTTCTGCATGGTGCTGAGGAACCACCCTGGCTGCCTCTAGGGAAATGCTGGTTCTGCAAACTAGTCTCTGCCTCTCAGGGGTCCCTCTTTTTGCATGGGACCCAGCACTGGAAGGCAAAAATCACTCGAGATCATACCAATAGGACAGTGCTTCAAAGTGGTCTCTCTATATTTCTGGCAGTGGACTAGTCCAGTTGGTCCCAGAAAGGGGCTGTTTTTGCACACCTGGTGAAATACCCCCAATTGGCAACTCTGGAGACTGGGAACTTTTGTTCCTGGACTCCAGGGTTGCGCTGGGATTGTCTACGACAAAGTGGACTGCCCTAGCAATGCCACCAGCTGCCACTCTGATCTTGGCCCAGAGTGATGGCCCTGTGGATCACACCCTATGGGCGTTTTTCCACTGTCACTAGAAGTACCCATTAAGTACCCATTAATGGGTACTTAATGGGTACTTCTAGTGACAGTGGAAAAACACCCTATATGGAAGCACATGGCATGTGGAAATAGCCTCTGGCCTCACTGTCTGCCACATTAGAGTACATGAATTAACCTGCATTGACTAGCCTGTGTAATTACAGTCTGGCCACTACTACTTGTGGGTTAGTTTCTCACCTCTACGACCCAGACCCTCGTCAGTCTGAGACTGAACAGGTAAGTCAAATATTATTGGTAGCATAGTCAAGGAAGCATGGAATGCCTGCATTTTTGAGATTGTTCACACAGTCCAACATGTTTTATAAAGAACAAAAATATTTACATAAAACAAAGACCAAAACAAGATTCACTATTTTAACAAGGCACTTGATTATATGTTTTCTAATCATTTCAAATTGCAGAAGTTGTTCAAGTTTAGAGGCTGCATATGCTTGTTTGCAACACTTCATAATTCAGTTCTTTAGCCAGCTCAAACTCTAATGTTCCTGATCTTTCCAAGCTAGAATCACATATTTTTCTGTAGTTCCCATTTTTCCTGTTCCTGCCATTCCCTGCACTATAGTGATGAAGACTATGGAATGTAGATTATTCTTAAAAGATATGTGGGTACCGTACATCCTAGGCTAAAATTTGCTGTTAGCGGGTCTTCCAAAGAGGTTGCAAGATTGTTCACCTTGTAAGCCTGACAATTTTTGACAACAAAGGCAAAGTGATGTGTAGTTGAATGAGACGTAAATTGAATAGGTGACACATTGCTCCTTGTTCTGTTGCTGCTTCCTCTTTCCCAGCTGGGTCTTCAGGTGTGGGTGGGGCTGTTGCCACAGCAATATCACAAAATCACGACAACCTGTCTGTCCATTCACAGTGCAAACATGGACGTGGGCATGGCATAGGAGTGGAGATTTTGTTTCATAATAGCACTAAGGGCCAATCAAGCCTGGATACCCACAATTTTGGGCAGTTGGTTTTCATGATGCAGTCATAGCACTGTAATACTGGTATCTTAATAAGATCCAGGCTGCCACTGTTTCTTGTACTAGTCTTATCCTTCATGAATCCGTCTAATGCTGTCTTCAAACCGTCAAATGAGATTGTTGTTAGTAGATATTCCACTAGTGAATTCCACATGGGCAGGGTCTGAAGGAATTATTTTGTCTGTTGTGAATCTTCTAGCTGGAACATCACCAGATGGCCTGGGTGGTGGTCTTTCCCAACCGCCTGTCAGCAGCACTTCAGTCTTGTGATAGATTTCTATTTCCACAATGCCAGTAGATCCCGTAGCCTTTTCCACTGTGTCTTTCTGTGGGCATGGGTGCCAAAGGATTATTGACTTAAATGGGAGCTCTTATGTTTTCACCCACCTTTGAAAAAGTCAGATGAGTACCTGTGCAAAAGAAATATGCATAGCGTGGAAAGTCTGACTGATATGGAAAAATGTGAATGTGCTTCCTATATACGGTATGCGCATGTGTGTCCATGTACAGTGCTCAGCAGCAGAGCTGCACTTGGCCCATTGAAATTCTCCCAGGATACAAATTGTACTGTTTTTGAAAAATGTCCTTTTCTTTCAAATTACATATTGAATCCCCCATAGGACCAGGATCCTAATGTGAGAGCCACTGCCCTGCCATACTTTGCTCTCACCAAAACAAGGCCTTCTCTCCTGGCCTGCCTGCTAGGTCCTGCGTTTCCTTGGCGACCACCCTAACTGCCTACACTCACACCACAGTGGCCTTGTAGTGAGCAATGTCCAACGTGCTGTTATGAATTATTTGAAACATCCATCCATTCTCCACAAGGATGAACACTAGCCTTTCCCAGCTACCTAGGAGTGAAGTAGTGCACTTATCTGTTTCTCCTTAACTTTTCCAGTCTTTTGCACTGCAGGCCAGAGGAGATGGAGCCATTTGGCACTGTGCCATATGATAATGTCATCGTGTGGTGCTATGTTGTGGTGACGTCATCACATGCCATAGCATGCATGGTGATGTCTGGTCCGCATTTGGGCTTCTAGGAGACTGGTGAAAGTGTTCTAACGAGCCTAAACACTGGACCTCTTGTGGAGTGTACATGGTGATTCTGCATAATTTAGAGCAGCGTTTTAAAAATTCCTTCTTGATCAGGATCTGTCTAGTGCAGGAACTGAAACAAATTGTAAGTAAGAGTTGTACACAATTATAGCTGTGTCCCCACTTGACTATTTTAATCTGGATTGAACTATTTTAATCTGGATTCAGGGCCAAGTGCACATTCTGGCTGTTCCCATTTGCTTGATAATAAAGCGGGCTCAATTCAACTACCGCCCATTCAAACCGCCCAAATCCCAGCATGGAGAAACAGGATATTTTCATCTCTGCCCTTGTCCAAATCCTGTAAACCTGCCCCACTCAGAATCAGCTGAGCGAAAGAACAGGCAGGGCAAAGTGATCACTCTCCCTTTCAAATTGGATGCTCCCTCCATTCACTATGTTACTGGGAAGGCAGCAGCTATGCGCAGAATCAGCTGAGCAAAATAGCAGACAGGGCAAAGCGATCTCTCCTTTTCAAATCAGAAAGGTGTGGGAGGAAAACGGAGGATCATGGTTCCTGCACAGGTTCAAAGGAAGAAGAGGGCTTTCCCTTCCTTCTTCTTTGCTTTGAATGAGCTGCTCAGGAGGGACCAGGGCTAAAAAGAGATTTCCTCTGCTGATTGCTGTAACAATGTAATGTATCTCTCATAATTACAGTGGTATTCACAGAAAGGGAAAATCTATGTTCAAAGAGCAACTCTTTTTTTGATCTCCAGGACTCTAGCATTGCAGGGATGGGAAGGACAGGAGGCAGACCTTCCCAGATGTGAAATCCCACCCATCTAATGCTGTGTCAATAGCATTGGCCAGAATGATATGGGGGTGGGGTGGGGGGGACAGCCTGAAAGGCAGATCTCCTCTCCAAATAGTCTGGTAGCATTCCCATTGGGGGAAAAAAAGTGAGCTAGCCGTCAAAACAGGACCAAGAACAGTTTTTCCTAGGACTTTGTTTGTGCGGATTTTAGAAATATGGTCCTCGTAAAATCCAGGAATAAAAATTTAAATGGGATCGCACGATCCTGAAAACAGACTGGATTTGCATTTAATCTTGTATGGGAATGCATCCTATTTGATTTCTGACACTTCCTTTTCTGATCTACTCCCCAGTGCGTAATAAATGCATAGATTTCTTCATTTTAACAGGGATAAATTTTAATGGTGATTTATAAGGATCCAACCCTCTGTGTTCGGAACCCTACATGATTTCAAGTCCGAGATTTGTAACAACATGTTTCAGGATGTAGCAGAGGCCTGAGTGCCATTGGCTGAAAACTGCTTTTTTCTACAGACCTAGGGACTAAAGGAACTCCAGGAAAGAACTTGATACTTCTTTATTACTGAATTATCCGAATGTTTCTGTTCATAAAGAGCTTCCTTTCCACCCTTGAATAATGCTAGTGTGAAGTATTGTCACTCAGGACTGTAAGCCCTTTTCTTTGTTACACACTGCAACAAAAGTGTCAGTGCGTGATTGACATGGATGCTGCAGATGTGGTTGGACACAGATTTAATTAGTTCCTTAGTGTCTCCAGTCCAGTACTGTCTACACAAAAAATACAGATGAGATCATCCTCCATCAAGCTATGGCCCTACATCATAGATGCATGGTATAAAATTTAGTCCACACAGCTTTCATATTTCCTTACCTAATGTTGCCTTAAGGCTACCAAGAGTTAATGGGAGTTATGTGTAATACAACTCCATAATACTGACACCTGAGCCATGCATTATGTTTTTATGAAAACTAAGAACTGGATTTCTTCTTTTTCATTATCTCACCACCAGACTTATTGTTTTTCTTTCCCTTGTGAATGAAGATCCAGATTCCTTCTTAAAATCTGCTCGCCTCCAGCGCCTGCCTTCCTCCTCATCCGAAATGGGCAGCCAAGAAGTCTCACCCCTCCGGGAGACCAGCAAAGACCCTTTCTCCGGAGACTGTAGCTGCCGCCAGGATGGCTTGACTGTGATCATCACCGCCTGCCTAACATTTGCTACGGGAGTCACGGTGGCCTTAATAATGCAGATTTACTTTGGGGACCCTCAGGTAAAAAGACAGATTTGAATGCTTGCCTCTGAAAAGGGAAGATTGTAGAAAAGTTGGAAGAACCTGCCTTTCACCTGATGGTTAATCATCATTCAGCATTTAGTACTGGAAACTAGCATTTCCTATGTGCCATTTGAAATCAATTACGATTTGCACAAGTCTTTGCTTATAAATGTAACTATAATTACTAGTGGTATTTAGTGCTGTGAATTAACTTTCAAAGGGAAGATCTGAAATGAGTTATTTGTCAAGGGAATCCTTGCTTCCCGGAATCTCACTTGCTCAGTTTGGCTTCTCACTGGTATCATCTGCTGTGAATGTTCAGTGCAACACCGAGCTTTAAAATCAGCAACTGCTGGAATGTTCCTGGAGCATATTCTTTTTTCCCCAGGAGAAACAACGGGTGTTTTTCCACTGTCACTAAAAGTACCCATTAAGTACCCATTAATGGGTACATAATGGCATTTTTGTACCCATTAATGGGTACTTAATGGGTACTTCTAGTGACAGTGGAAAACCACCCAATGTCTGATATTTTCATTTCTAACAGCTATGCTGTATACACATATACAAATGCTCACATAACAGATGTAGAAGGAGTTCAAGAAATATATTGTCAGGTACTAAGCATATTGCCCTGACTTTCATGGTAAGATGAGTTCAAATGAATTAGAGAAGTCAGAATCAGTTGCCTTAATAGCTGGATGCCTCAAACAAGATAGTTTCGTTTTCTGTCTGTGAACGGTAGCATTGTGCTGCTAGAGAAATAAAACATCACCTTGAGGAAAGACATCTAGCTCCTAAGCTGTGGTACCTCCTATCTAATGCATATAGCTCATTGCTCGAAGGGGCCATAAAACTTCCACTGAACAGTCCAAACTAGGCATTATAGTTGCCTGGATAGGCTCAGGAAGGCTAGTTTTGCTGATTATTTGATTCACAATTTATCTTACCTTGCACCAAGGCTGCCTCCAGATGGCAGGAGACTATCCCAGGATCTAAAACACATCCTGCAATTGCCTCTTGCCACTCCTGCCCATAGAGGGAAGCTTTCACTTCTTGTCTGCTGGCTCCTTTCATTCTTATTCTTTTACAAATACCAAAAGCCAGTCAAGCACCTGTCTGCTTCTCTTTGCAGTTTTTGCACCCTTATCTGGATTCTGAGTATCTGCAAGAAAGTGATGGTGGAAGGAGCTGCCAGACAAGAGATATGCCATTGCTATTGCAGGAAACCTGGCATGATGGTTGCCGGATCTCCCATACTAGCAGTATTATGGGATATTGCCTCAGTATACTCAATTACATGCGGCATTCGCAATATAGTCCTGGGAGAAACACAAGTTTTAACTCTTTTTGGCCCAAAGGTGTCAATGGAAGCTCCTCCTCTACTTTGTGCTGGTTCCTGGGCTCCAAGCAAATTCCACCCACTGTTGTGTAGTGCGGGGACAGAATTTTGGTTTGTACTAAAGTGTATCAGTCACTCCTGCTCACACTGTGTCTTTCCACAGATATTCCATCAGGGTGCTGTTGTCACTGATGCTGCTCACTGCACCGCCCTGGGAATTGAGGTACTTAACAAACAAGGCTCCTCTGTGGATGCAGCCATCACCTCTGCCTTATGCTCAGGAATTATCAACCCTCACACCACTGGAATTGGTGGGTAGGTATCCACCATTTGCTTGTCATTCTATGGCTTCTTGGGCTATATTGGGAAATCTCCAAGCCTAGATCTTTTTCTTTTTTGGGGGGGGGAGGGGAGTGTATTCCTATAACCAGCAAGGAAGCAGTTTTTGCAACTATTTCACTTAGACTATGTTATTTTCAGCTTAAGAAAACCTACAAGGAAAATATATTTTGATATGACACAAATCCCAAACATAGATAACATGTAGGCAGTTGTCCGTCCTTTTAATCTGGTTTCTTCACATGGTGCTTCATAAGGTCAGCAAAGTGCTCTGTCACAGTCCTGTTTGTTTGCCGCAGTGCAACAGGCAGCCTCAAAATGTTGCTGTACAGATCCTAAGTCAAAAAGACTCCAGGTATATCTAATGCAAGTCAATAGCATTTGTAAAGGCAGTTCCCCTAACCCCAAGTTTTACATTAAATCCAATTATTCCTTACACATATTCTCAGTATATATAGACCACATCTTCATTACATGGCCATGGAAGCTCTTCCCGCATCCTAGAAGTGGTACTTACTACTATCGATGCCATATCATTAAGAGAGCAAAGGAGAGACACTCTCTCTGAAGGTGGTATCTTGTGCACTGACTCCTTCTGCTGTCTCCCTGAATTTCGTCAATGCAAACCAGTTCTGTGAAGGCGCACCTATTTACCCTGGCCTTTGGCTCGGGAACAGCTTTCCCGCCTCTCTTACAAGCACTGTTATTGTTTTTCATGTGTGCATTTTATATTTTGTTTTTATGTTGTAACCTACCTAGAGACCTCTGGGTAAGAGGCAGGATAGAAATGCTAATGGAAATAATAATGCAAATAATAATAATATAATTACTGGTCATTCTCCCCCCCCCATGCTTGCACATAGGGACTAACTTATGAGGAGGATGCTCACCTTTACCTCCATGTGCCGGTGCTGGTGCCGTGGAGATGGTGAGCTGTTCTGGCTAGGCAGCAATGGTGAAGGAGCCCTCTTAGGCTGCATCCCCATGCTGGCCATTTGGCATTCCTTGGGTAATGTTTGGGCATGCATGGGGCAGGCACAGGACTGGGAATGTATCTTGGGCCTCCCCATGACATTCTTGGCAACGCGGGACAGGTACGGGTTGGCCACGGATGGGGGTGTCCCCATGAGAACCATGCCAAACCCTGGCATGAGGAACCAGCTCCAGCTCCTCTCCACCCCCTCTCTCCTCATTGGAAGCCGGATTGACATCAGCTCACCCCTGTGCCGCATCCCCCCGCAGCAGCACTGAAAGCCAGGACTGGGGTGGGAAGCATGGAAACAAGTAAAAATAAAGTTTACTTCATAATAATAACTTTTTTAAAAAAATTAAACACCAAAAGCTGCTACGAGGTTTAGCGGCAGTAGGCACTTGAGCAGTTTTGCGCACCTCCGCTCCACTGGGGACCGTGAGACCTTGCCAATTGGGGAACCGGAGGTTGCAAATGGAACAAAAATCAAGCCATTGTGCAGCCTGCCTTGGCATTTTTGAAATGGGATTGGAATTACTTCCGTGGAAATGGCAGCAAATTAAAAAACCAAGCTGTTCTCCAGCCTGCCTTTGCAATTGGCATTTTAAAAAGTCAGCGGCTGCAATCTTCAATGGACAGGCAGGGACAGCAAGCACACCCCACCTCCCAATGATGTGGGTACCAATCTCCTTCCTGTTAGCCTGCGATTGTCCCCATGTGCATTCCTGGCTCACTGAGCAATGCATGCCAGTACCCCAAACTGTGCCGAGACTTCTTTTTTCAGGTATCAAATTTGACACCCTTCTGGCATGGTTTGGGGGGGATTTGGTATGCTTTTCGCGGACCAAATCCAAAACACGTGGGGATGAACCTTGCCGATGTCATGAAAAAAAACTGACCATAGCGCATAGATATTCCCACACTCAGAACCACACCAAACTTGCATGGGGGCATGGCCTTAGTCACCTTAACAATGTAAGGGAAGCTGCAGCCACAGTGTTCTTAGACAGGATCTGTATGGTGTTTAAGAAAGGAAAACCATATTGAATTTGACAGATGAATGGACTTATTCAGTATCACACAATTCTCTAAGTTCCTATGGACCTCTTTTCTAGAGAATCTGCTCCGTACTGGAGAAGTTTGCACCACATGTTTTACCAATGTGCATGGAGATGTTTTTCTGCTACCGATTCTGTTGGTCAAAGTAAAAGTTTGAGTCGTCTTCTCCTTGTCTCTAAATAGCTGATAAATCATAACAAAACAATGTAAGAACTGGTCTCTGTGTAAAAATATTATATGGTTGGCTGCTATGTGTTTAATGTGGTGGACAAATTCGGCTGAAAATTTTCCTAACCTTTGCCTCCTCCATACCTAGTCTTTGCTAGAGCTGTTACTCCATTTCATCTGTCACAAAGTTTTAAAAGAGGCATTATGCAAGAAAGAGCTCAAGCTTTCAGCACCAGGAAGTTCTAGTACATATTACATAAACCATGTCACTTGATAACAACCTATCAGATGGAATTTAAGAAGACTTTTGTTGAAACTGGAAACTCCAGTTTAGTACCCCAGCTACTTAAACAAAATTTACACCCAGGATTAAAATCGAAACAGAATTATCTCACTGGCAATGATGGCTGAAATTGCTTTAAGTACTGGCTGATTTAAAGCACAGAGCTGTTCAGATTTAAGCAGGAATTAAAGTATCAGGTGAACACCTATTTTAAGTAGATGTGTACACATATTAGCTTAGTTTTCAAGACGCAGATGAAAATTTAACTATTAGTCTGTTAAAACAAAGACTGAGATCTCTTTAAAGAACAGTGTTCTAAAGTTGCTTAAATGAACAGTTCTGATACTGGTAGTGTCTCCACTTCAAAATGGAGGTGGCTTTGTAATGGGTGCATGAGGGGGGCATGATCACAACTGAAAATTATGCTCCCCCTCTCCACTTTTGAGCATAGAGGCACTTTCGCTGGCAATTGTAGTGCCTCCATTGAGAGCAGCAAACTATACCTTCTGAAGACTGCATCTTGATCAACAATCATGCTGGGGTAATGGGGTGGTACAGTTGACATGGGGTACCTTTTGCCGCTACAAGTGGCAATGTAGCAACAGAAGGTATGTTACTAGGTGCCTTTCCCATTAAGTGAAAATGTGGCATCTAGTATAAACCTGGGCACTAAAAATTATATGATGTACAGGTCTCTGGAAGCACTTAAACTAGGACTGAATAACCTATTTTTCTGTGTGGGGAGCCAGGTGAAGAAGGTCTAACCTCTGTCCATCTTGACTATTACTGCTGAGTACTGAAGTCAAATAATGTCTGAAGAGCTACAAGATTTTTATTTTTATTTTTTGCAACTGGGTTTCAAAGGTTATAGTTAGTTATTCTTTGCTTCAGTGGAATCTGTGTGGATTTTTCCCTGCCAGACATTATTTTTGCACAAAACAAAGATGGTACAAGCATTCCCAGTACTCATCTAACTTAATGCTCCTATTATGACTATTTTCTGGAGAGTTCCAAGTGCAGATTCTCTATGCCATCTGGTACCTGATTCATAAGTGGAGATGCCAGACTTGAAACTATGGCTTTCTGCAGGGATGGTGTGTATTTTACTTCCTCAAGGTCCAGTGTGCATATAGCAGAAGTTGTATCTAAAAATGAAGGCAGCTTGAAAAAGGAAAGAAGAAAACACACAGGTTTTGCTTTTCTCTCACCCAGTGCCCTGCTGTTGGGTCTTGCACAGAGCAGATGGAGTGCCATGGAAAACCTAGCAGGCATACTTCTGGGGCGCTGGAAGCAGTGAGGGAATGGACAACTTCTCCCTGACTTTGGGGTGCCACAACACTCCTGAGGAAGAACCTGTCTGTGTGTACTTTGGCATAAAAAGAAGCAATGGCTGGGACTGGTGGGGGGAGAGGAAGAATCTTTTCCCTCCTTCAGCATGGTGTCAGTAGCACTGGGAAAGTAAAGGGCCTTTTTGCTGTATGGCAAGTGGGACAGCCCCGGGATGCTCTGGTATGGAGCATTCATATAGTGCGCCACCCATGTTGCTTATAGCTGTGGAACATTCAAATGTACTCCATAGCTATACCAGGAGCAGCTACCACACTCCTAATAAACTCCCTCATTATGTTCTTGATGTTCACATTTCCACAAATAATGCAAACATTCAGGTTCTGTCAGGTACTGCATAAACAAAATGTACTTTTGGGGAAGTCTGCACCCCAATGCAAAGTTTCTGATGCACAGTGTATTCTACTGCCCTGCTGTTGGTTAAAAAAAGGGGGGGGGAAGGAGTCTTGTATGAATAACTTGTTTCTTCAGTATCTTAATGGGCAGAATCTGGGTATTAAGCCAATGCTAATCCCTCCAACCTGTCTCTAAAACCAAAGAGTAAGCAGTAAAGCCATTAGTGATTATTTACTGGATGTACATCTGCATGCAGCAAGGATGAGAGTGTTTCCTGCAGATAATCTCTCCTTTCCACAAGTTGCCTGCAAAGAACACCCAAGGACTACCTGGTGCTTTTCACGTGATATTCTTGCCCCATTCCTGCGTTCCTGTTTCCTCCCCCCTCTCTCCAGGTTTCCAGCTAGTTTGCAGGGTGAGAGTTTGCTGGCTGGCTCTTCTTATTCCCCCTTCAGATAGTCAAATATCTGAACATTTATTTGGTTACTTGGATATCCAGGGATGGTTATGCGAATGCTTAGATTGGTCAGAAATAGTGCAAAAGGCACCATGCCCATTGAGGTCAGGACTGTGACCAGATTCAGCCAACAAGAACAAGAGAAAGCACCTCTGAGGTGGCTTAGAGAAGGCTTTGAGGTGGGATTGTTCACATACCTGTCTGCCTCTCCCTTCTCTCATGAATGTTCATGCTAGAAAAGGTGTATTAAAGAAGGCTTGGGAATAGGAGGGCCACATACTGGAGTGCCTCTGAGGCATCCCTTTTGTTATGTCTGAACACAGCCTAGCTCTCGGGGCTGGCAGTTGTGCCACTGACTCCACTGGCTCCACTGTACCCTGTACCAATGCTGATCATCCTATTATTTCAGGTCCCTAAAAACAGACTGGGAACACAACTCAAGAGTTTTTTGTGTTTTTTGTTTTAGCCACTCTAAAACAGCTTCTGTGCCAAGATGTAGATGTAGAAATGACCCTAAGATTCACAAAAGCACAATTCACCTGTTTCCACATGGTCCAAGGGTGGCAAGGAATCTTTAGATTTCCAGGATCAGCACCAGGAAGCTTCTCTGAAAATAATTGTGAGGCATAACATTCTTTGCACAACTGTAGCTGAAGCAGAAAATAGTCTGTGATGCCCACAAGAAGAAATTATTTTCTCAAGATGACACACTGCTGGCCACAGACTTGTTTTGTTTTGGTAACTGGGTGTGGAAAAGAATGCTTGTAGCACTGATTTATGCTTTGGTTATACAACAAATAGCAACACAAATATGTGCAGGGACAGGGAGGGCCCAGAGGGCTCAGAAGGACAAAGTACTGGTTTATGGCAGACTCACACTAGGGCCGCATCCCCACGACGTCGTTATCTCGAATTCAAAACGTTT
>MTQE01003428.1:13271667-13284502 GCA_014337955.1 Aspidoscelis marmoratus | reverse complement strand
TGGGTACTTAATGGGTACTTCTAGTGACAGTGGGAAAACACCCATAGTTTGTGGAAAGGTTCCATGGTGTGCTGGAGCATACCCAGCCACAAGTGTGGAAAGGCCCTTTGAAAGTTCTTGAGTTTGTTTATTTATTTAAAAAAGTTCTTTGGTGTCAAAAACAGGGTTGCCTAACTGAGAGGGCCTACTGATTGAAAAACCTTTTCTAATAGGCAACTGAGAGGAGGGTCTGAGAAGAACTGATTCTGCAGATAGCAGAATCCCAATTTGTGAAGGCTTTATAAACTAAGACCACCCTATAATCTGGTTTCTGAAATAGACCAGATGCCTGTTCACACTACGGCCTCTATTGAAGAAGTAGTGAAGCTCTGGTGAAGAGCATCCACACTTGTTGGAGGCTGTTACAGCTTCCAAGCATGCCCACCCTCACAAGAAGTTCCCTACTCATTGATTAGGTGTGCAGCACAAAATTGTGCTCCACATGTTAACCACCGTTTACCTAACACCTTAAGTTTCCAGTGGCGAGAGTATTCAGCCTTCTTCTTCTGCTCTGGGTCATTTGAGGTGCTGCACAAGTGCGCTGGCACTTTAGATGACCATAGATGTGACTGCACAGGTGCAGAGCATCAGCATCGTCAGGGCGACAGCACTGATGCATGTGCAGTCATGGAGGGTGCTGCAGCCAAATGGTGCTGCCCAGCAGAGGACCAGGCCCCAGATTGAATAAGGTAAGTATTTGATCCCAGGGGGAGGGAATGACCAAAGTTGACTAGTGCTCCAACTGCGAGTGATAGTCAACATTGGTTAATTGCACTCCTTTCCTGTCCAGTGGTCAGGAAGGGAAGTGTGAAACTGCGTCAGGTGTTAATAAAGATGGTACAATATTGTAGGCAAACAACTCTTGGCTTTATTCTGGAATCTATCCCAGAATAGAGGCCTGCTGTCCACATGCAAGTGCAGGCTACAGCAGGTCCCAGCATGCAGACAACAGACCCCTATCCTGAGATATACTCTAGAAAAAGGCTGAGTGTAAATAGACCCCATGCTGTATGAATACTGTCTTTCAAACCAATTGAAGTTTCCAACTGTTTTCAAAGGCAGCCTCCCAACTCAATACATTACCATATTCCTAACTATGTAACAGCCAGCTAGTGTTTTAGGTACATCATTCTGTGTTTCCATGTTTACCAGACTGCCATGGAGACAGTTGCTGGGCCTTGCTGCAGATGTAGCCCAAGATGGTTTCAACGTCACCCATGATTTAGGTGAGTGTATTTATGGACAAAAGTTATGGCTGGGCCCACACATGGTTTCAAATGTGTGCTCACCTGAGTTTCCTTCCATTTTGCCTACATGTATTGGGGACCTGTGAAGTTTGGCTGCATTTGACCCTGCATCAGAATGTGTTTTCCACAAAGGATGGATTTCTGGTTTCAAAGTATATTCTTCTGTCTTTTTTCATGTTAAGGATACTGTACTCCCTAGTTGCTTGGGCATTGGGGAAAGTAGGGAGCAGAAAGGAAGGTGACCATACCTTTGATCCTAAATGAGGAATGAGGTGAAGGTGGAGACATGGGCCATGACCACATCTTCACTTTAAATCTTCTTCGGTCCATCTTCAGATCTGACTTTTCCCATGTCTTCATTTCTATCTGTTTTATTTGTGGACTTTCCATTCATGAAAGTACAAATGGAGGGTGGAAAGTCCACAAATAAAATGGATAGAAATTAAAAGGTGTGAGCAGTCAGATCTGAAGATGGACTGAAGAAGGTTTAAAGGGAACGTGTGACCACGACCTTAGCTGAGGAACAGCTTCTCCTCCTCACTTTCAGGCACTGTTATCATTTGTAATTTGTTTTTATTGTTGTAAACTGCCAGTTAGGGCAATTGTATTTATTAGACAAAGCTGGTGATCTCTTAGATAATGTTAATATTTTGATTCAGTGTATGGTAACTGCGGTTAGAATTGTTTATGCTGAAAAATGGAAAGATGAAAGAATACTTATAGTTGATTATTAGTGATTAAAATGATTGATTTTGCTGAGATGGACAAATTAACAAATTTAACGAAGAATAAAACTGTGGATAAGTTTGTTAAAAACCGGAAACCCTTTATTGATGTTCTACAAGAACTAGAGAATGAGCCTAAAACTGCTGGTTTTGAAGACTAATAGGTTAAAGAAGAGAGAAAAAGAGAGGGAGAATAAAAGGGGCAGGAAATAAGAAATGCAAGAGAAGCTTTCAAAGAAGCCTGGAAGTAAACAGTCTACAAGAAGTATTGGTTACTTATGTAAGGGCGCATCCCCATGGAAGCTTGTGACGCATGTCATAAAAATCAGTGTTGGAACTCGCAATAAAGTGTCCCCATGTGGTTTGGGGCAATGCGGATTCAAATCATACGTGCCTGTCTCCATGGAAGCTGCAGCGTGAGCCTGCATCTTTTTCTCCCCACCCACCCTGATAGGAAGCTGGGTTGATGTCACCATAACCCGTCCCACCCGCTTCAGTGATGACAGGCAAACACCTCAGTTGCACCTCCACGAACACAAAGATCATTCCTTTCCTTGGCCACCACAGATAAAACCATAACCAAAAGTTAGTTAAAAGCATAACTATAAAAGCAGATCCTTTTCCCTTCCTTGGCCGCCACAGATTAGCAGAAGTACGCACATGGGCATGACAGTGGGCACCCCCCACTGGCAACCGGCTCAAATTTTTCTCTCAATTCTGGTCGACTTTCAGATCAACCAATCCTGAAGGAGGGAAAAGCCTTTTAATTTCACTACTATTATGTGGCTTAACAGTCAACAGATTGCCAGGGTCTGATTGCAGCGCGCATGGCAGGAACAGGGAGCAGAGGTGAAACCCTGCCTGTTTATACTGCGGCTGCCAAGCTCCGCCCCAGATAACCCAGGAGTGACTGCATGACCCCAGGATAATACATGCTAGCCCCTTATTTCGGATGCAGTACACTTGTTAAGTGGGTTTTTTTAGCACGTATTGTCTCGCATGTAGCCCGTATTAGGGCTTTGTGTGGAGACGCTCCCAAGGCAGACTTGGAATAATTTCAGAATATTTTCAGCATGGGGACAGGCCTAAGAGTCCTCTGGTAGGAACCTGATCACATGGAAGTGCAGGTAAAGTATAAGTGCCAGCAAGAGCTTTCAGGGCACAGATTGTCTAGATTTGTGATGTTGGCTTATGCCATAAAGTTGTGTGGGCAAGTACATCCCATTATTTGATGCTGGCAAAACCATATTTTGGATTCTCATGTTGAGGTTGCAGTCCAAAGCTAGGGTACTTAGAGCCAAGTTGCACCTAAGTTTAATCCACCTTCAGTCCACCTGCTTCTTCAAGTGGAGATGTGGCCTCTGTCATATGTTGAACAATGCTGCCTTTACATTTGCCCCCATTCACACTTCCATTATTTCTCCTGGTCTGTAGCAACAGCCATCAAAGAACTGAAGGAACACCATAACTACTCGGATAAATTCAGAGAGACTTTCCTTCCAGATGGCCAGCCACTTCTGCCTGGCATGTTTATGAGAAGACCAGACCTTGCTGTTCTTTTAGATTTGCTTGGGTCAGGAGGGGTCTCAGCTTTCTACAGTGGGAATGTGACACAAGAGATTATTTCAGAGGTGAGTCAACTCCATTCTTCTCTGTGCATAAACTCTCGTGTATATTTGCTGGAAAACCAGCTGGCCAGTTACTGTTGATCTTGCTTTGCAAGATATAACTACAAAGGGAAAGTTTGTTATGTTGTAGGGCACTCACACTGTGCAAGACCAGTAAGGGTAACCTCCCGATGGCAAAAGGAGCTCTCACCAATCCCTATCCATATAGATGCTTGCATCTGTTCTCAATCATGACCCAGAATTCTTTGTCTGGCCATAGGTTTTTGACAGACACATTGGCATGGAGAGCAGTTCCTTGATTGGAGAAACCCTTAGCAATTTCCCTTTCTGTTTGGGCCGTTATCCTGTACCACAGAGGGTTCCAGGGGGCTGCCTTCCACATGGTTGTGTGCAACAGTGCAGCTCCTCCCACCGTTAGCATGCTCTGTCTGCACTGGATGGAACAGTAGAATGGGATCCTGATCTACCAGTAAACCCCGACAAAGTGGTCTGCAACTGATCATTGTCAGTGGACCGGATTACAAAGGGCATATGGAAAGCATACCTCCCACCCAGTCCAGGGCAGCCATTTTTCAGCCAGGAACCCAGAAACTGCTCGGGAATTAAGCCATTCCTGGCCGCATGGCTGGAATGACCCTGGCTGGAAATGTTGAAGATGACCTGGGATTGGCTGTCTCCTAGGGATGTGCACGACTATTCGTGGGCATTTAAAATTTGATCGAATGTGCCAAATTTTGACATTTGAACTTGAATAGAAAGTCCTGAAATTCAAATGTAAACATTCAAATCGAATTTCAAATTTTGGATCTATTCGTTTGAATTATTCTGCATCTTTCCCGCATACATACGCATTTGTATGGATCTATACGTGATGAAAGTGGGTTGCATACGGGATAACTACGGGATGCATGTGGATGTGTACGGATGCATACAGATGTGTGTGGATGTGGGGAAGATGCGTATGTGCACATACAAATGTTGTTGACATTCATATGTGCAGATTCAAATAAAAAATTAGAACGAATAAATTTGAATTTGGTAAAAACGAATTGAATCCTGTTAAATTTGAATTTAACAGATCTGAATCAGATTTTTGGGTATTCGATTTGAATAGAATATCAAAAAACATTTGTGCACATCGCTACTGTCTGCATTGCAGACAGCCCTTAATGTGCATTAATGATAATGCATCTCACTGTGGGGCAGACTAGGTAGTGTGGACCAGCACAACATAGGACTACCCATACCACATAAAAACAGCCTTGGAAGACTGATTTGATGATTATGGCCATTTTGGAAAATAATGTCTTAAAAGAACAGCAGCAATCTTAGTTTGCATCTGTAAATGGCTTTGCTGGGCTCTGTCAAGTCACACATTTTGGTAGGGGATCTGTTGCTGACATCTCTTAGAGTCTCCAGTTTTGCACAGTGGGAGTTCTCTGAGATTGCTCTCCAGTTTTGCATTTTTTTTTCCTGCTATGGGGCAGTGAAAAGGGAAAGCTATGTCCAAATTTGATCAAATTTTGAATGTTTTGAATATTCGTGCACAGTCCAGCTATCATTCACAAGTGACTGCAAAACGCTGTTACTGACCACTCAGGGTGAATTCCCATTACAAGCTTAAAACGGTTTTGAAACGGTTTCAATCCTCGCAGTCCCCACGTCAGGTTGGCTTAACATGCTTTCCGCGTGTTAAATCGCCCCAAAGCATTGTAAATGTTAAAACTCATTTCAACAGGTCTCACTCCGGTTCGTGCGCTTGAAATGTTTTACATTTCTTACTGTGGGAATGCTACTGTTTTAGTGGGATGAGAATGCATGTTTAGGGTTGCCCTCCCCCAATAGCTTGCTTCCAAAGATAGTGATTTTACTGTAAAAATCAACCCCTTACAGCAGCCGCTACACTGTAGCAATCCACCCACTTCCCACCTGATAACAATGTTGCAATTTTGTGCAATTCTGAAAGTTCTGACCTTTAGAAAGGGAAAAGAAAGGAAAGCAGCTGCAGGTTCTGGGAGATGTGTGAATGTTTTTAAGGCTGTGGTGGTGAGCGGGCCAAGGGGGCTTGAGTTGCCGCTGCTGCTGTGTGCCCTGGGCAATGGGGAGAGGAGCGGAAAGAATCGCTGGCTGCCCGGTGCCGTTTTTCATCCATCCAGGCAAGTGGCAGCCACCCAGCTAGGCTCCCTGAAGGGGTCCCTTATGGGTGGCGCATTCATGCCAGGAGGAAGAGGGCAGGGCAGCCCTGAAAAGTGGCTTTTAGAAAGCAGCCACTTGAGTCCCCCCTTGAGTCATGTATGATCCTCAGAATCCAGATCGAATGCAATTAAGTTGAAAGTAATGGGATCAGGGAAATTCGCGTTTGCATCCGGTTCTATTATTTCGGTTTAGTGAAACCGTATTAAGCTTGTAATGGGAATGCAGCCTCGGTGTCACCCCAGGCCATGCTGGTTTAGAAGGCCTTTGGGAAGGCTAAGGCACTCCTAGGTTGGTTCCTCTAAGGAAGTGATTACTGTCATGGTATGTATAGAGCTGACCTACATTGCATGTTTGGAACAATTCAAAATACTCCTTGCTTATTGCATGCACATTCACTGTTGTGATATTCTGCCTAGGTCCTTAACTTTGGAGGGACATTGTCTGAGGAAGACTTCAGTAACTATACTGTCTTGGTGGAAAACCCAGTCCATACAGTATATCAAGGTGAATGGTGCATTGTTGATATCAAGATCATAGAATGGAACTGTGTTCCTGATGTACCTGATCCAAATATTTCCCAACATTAAGAAAAGAAAGCAGCGTTAGGAAACAAATCTCCCTTTATCATAAATAAGGGAATTTCTGATTGTGTTTTATTTCCAGATTAGTGCATTGCTTGAAATATGACAAGTGGGACCTGCCATAGTCTGCACTAGCATGTGGACGGCAGGCATCCATTCTGGGATATAATGAAGGATAACCCCTGTGCTGAAAGGGTCTTCATTTTGGAAAATACCAACAAACGAGCAGCGTGTTGATAGACTAGCTTGTAGATTTCTCTATTACTGTGTTGGTACCCAGGCAATTTTCCACTGATATTTTTTTAATGAACAAGATCAAGGGCTATGTCCATAGGGATCCTGTAAGAAGCAGCTCCTGAAGTGGTAGGAGGCAGGAACTGTAGTGGGCAAACAAAACTCACCTTGCCACAATTCCCAGTCCCTGCTGTGAGTAGTGCTATTTTATCTGGACCTTCTTCAGAGGTCTGGAAATATGGTAACAAGTTAACCATTTTTGGTTCCTGATGGAAACAAGTACATGCAGGAATTGCAACCAATGAGTTGCTCTTTGCCTTTCCATGCACCCAGCTGAGGAAATAGGAGCAACTCGGCCTCCACAACCCACCCTGAGAGTGGTTTAATTTTTAGGACACTCTTGAGAGCAGCTGCAGTATCATGTCTCAAGCCGGCAGCATTCAGTAAGCAAACACACACACGTATGTCTGGCTAATGGCAGCAAGCAGCGGGATCAGGTTTCAGAGTTCTCAGAGGAGAAAGCATCAATGTGTGGTCAGGATGCCGAGGTCAGAGTTTCCAGAGGGTCTTCATAGTCATAAATCAGTTAGAGGTTCAGGAACACAGAATGTACAGGAGCTGAGGTTGCGAGAAAAGATCTGTTGTCTGCAATAGCATTTGCTGGATTTGGGTGAGTTTAAGTAGGGCTTGGCAAGCCCCACCCCCTCCGATGCAGCTGTTTGGCATGCAAATGAGCTGAACATCTCAAGTGTTTCTGCTGTTGCCTGAAAGCACTTTGTAAAGAGTGTTGGTTAGTGTCTGAGTCTAAACTGTCTTCATCTTGGGAGATAGAATTATTGTGCATGCCTGACCCTTGAGGCACATTGTCTGCCATGGCTTGGCTGGCATGGCCAACACCCACCTCGTACTCAGAAGAGGAGATGCTGATGGCACGAGGAACAGCATGCAGAATGACTCCGGAGCTGATTGAGGTGGCTGAATTTTAACCTCCTGCCACCAGATTGTCCTATGTGGTGCTCCAAGCACCTATATGTACAGTGATAAGCTGTGAGTCCAGACAATATAAAACTGGTTCTTGAGTGAGCCCTAGAGATATATTGATAGTGCTGTAAAAAAAAAAGGCCATTAGGTCTGCATTCTGACGCAGCAAGGATAATCTGACTTCTCTGCAAATGACCACTCAGTGTGATTTCAGATTGTTCCCACAGTTGCCTTATAACACAGACTCAAAATGGATTAGCTCGTTCTCACTCATCATTCTTCCTGTGCTTGGCATGGAAAAACTCCCTGTTTTCTCTCTTCCCCTTACTAAAAACCCCTCTATCTGAACTCAGCAATTGGATACTGGTCTATCTTTCAAACCATAACCCTGTTGGGGTGGGAAATTCAAAGAGGAGGAAGGAAGAGGAAATCATTATTCCTGGTGGTGAATGAAAAGAAACATTACAAGTTTAAATCCAAATCGAATCCATTTATTCCCAGACTTTATGAGGACTATCCTGCAGAAATTCGCAGAAAAAAAGTCCTCACAAAAACTGTTCTCGATCCCCTTTTGGAGCCCAGCCCGCATTATTTTTTTGCCTTTGGGAATGCAACCGAACTATTTGGGGTAGGGATCTACCCTTCTGGCCAATGCCTGTCAGATGTGGGAGAGATTTCACAGCTGCGAAGGTCTCCCCGCTCCCCTCGCCATGCCTGCTCTGAACACGATTGCAAAAGGAGAAAGAAAATATTTTTTTAAAGCACCAGCCAACCTCAAAAGATACAATTGTAGGAAGGAAATGCTTGTAATTATAAGAGATACTGCAACAGGAAAGGTTTTTAAAAACTCAAGCCACAAATCATACATTGTTGCAAGGCTGGCACAGCAGGGGTAGATAAGCCAAGAGCCAGCATTTTACAGAGGGAAACAGAGGGAAACTGAAAGGGACAGTAGCCTCTCTCTCCCCTACTACTTGTGAGCTGTCAGCCTAAGTTTTGAAAGGGAATTTTAGCTGTTGGTTCTCCCATTTAAGCGCAAATCCACCCTGAATCTGAGCGACTTTGTCCTCAAAGAGCTTTGCAAATTTGTCACAGCAGATATTACTTTGCCCTGGCTCATATTTCCTCAAGCTCGATTTTATATGGCCATTTGCCACTCTAAAAAGCTCTGCTGGATGGCTACTCGAGGATGCAATGGGGGCGGAGAAAAAATCTTTTTCTCCACCATCACCACCACATGGTAGGCACAGCAGTGTGCTCTAACCCATGTTCGGTCAGACTTACAGCCAGATTTTGTTCTGCACCTTCCCTGTCCAGTAGAAGGGAAGGAAAGTTCAGAAACTCCATACGTCTGGAAGCAGCATTTTTCTGGTTGAAAAGCAATTTGTCCCACAACAAATGAGGTGTGTGTGCTGGGCTGCAGTTTGAAAAATACAAATTTAAGGTTGCAGTCCTGCATGCAGTTATCTGATGTATTGATCTGTGTGGTCTTATTTTCTGAGCAGATCTGCATAGCAGTGCACAGTAAATCCCTATTAAGCTGCATAGAATTAACTTCTTTGGATTTTGCCAAAAGGTGGGGAAAATAGTGTGTCTGTAGCTTTCTGCTTCTGCTTCTTTTATCTTAACAGGTCATCTTGTTCTTAGTCCATCACCTCCTCATGCAGGTCCTGCTCTGATGACAGCTCTGAACATCCTTGAAGGTTTCAATATCACCGGCCAGGGAGCCAGGGAAAACATTCTCCATTGGATAACAGAGGTAAGTTCTCTGTTGACCATGAGTTGAAGGAGACCAAAGCTGAAAATAGTTATAACTCTTGTTATTAATCAATCCTTCAGACATCTTCACTCAGCCCACCGCTTCCACATGTTGCCTGGAAAGAGTGCTCAAGGACCATCTCATGCATTCCATAGGGCATTCTAAACCTGTTTAGGATGCAGGTCAACAAATACTTTTCAGATATTCAAATACTTGTTTTTGTTCACTCGAATATCCAAACATTAAAAAGTACACGGATATTTGGATTGGCAGAGATAGCACAAAAGGTGCCATTCCTGTTGGGACAGGAGAACCCCCCTAAGGGAACACTCTAGGGACTGATGGCTATGCCACTGGCTCCGCTTCAAGTGGTTACTTTTGATGGGGATTAGTTATGTGCTAGTACTAAAAGTTACTGTTTGAGAATAAAGCATAATTAGTATTTACTGTTAGCTTGTCCTTAAATGAAGCTTTCCATAAGCTAATTCCAAGTACTAGATTTTGGGAAGAGAACATTATATAAAATACTTTGTTCTCTTCTCTCTAATGTTTATAGAAAACATGGCAGGATCATATGCTGATGTATATTTGCGGAAAGCACCTCTTTGTGCCATATGCCTTATTCAGTTTGTAATTGTGGTTCACAATCCCACCTTTTTTAAGGATGCCTCCACGGCCTTTCTGCACAAGCTCTAAAAACAGATTTAGAGCCAGATGCGGGAAGGATTAGGACGTGGCTTCCGCATAGGGAACTCAATTAGGGTCCCTTTGAGGATGCCACGCCTGCACATCGGCACGCAAAACCAGTTTCTTAAAAATCAGGTCTTACATCTGGCTTTCCCCCTTAAACCAATTAGGAAAAGAACGCTTCTGAAGCGGAGGAGAAAAATCCGGGTTGCCTGCGCATGTCCAGCTGTCACACAGGGAGAGTGCATGCTCCCTGTATGACAGCTGGCCCTGCCCACCAGCCTCCGCCGTGATGCGGCTGGCTGCTGCCTTCCCTGGCCTTCCCCTTGCAAGAGAAGGGGCCATGGCCCTTCTCTTGCCAGGGGAAGTCGAAGCCTAATCCCCCCCCCCCCGCCCAGGATCGCGCGCTCACGATCGGGGTCTTCCCTGGCCTTCCCCTCCCCCAGCCAGGGTCGTGCAGTCCCAATCGGGGTCTTACTTGGTTGTGGCGCGTCAGCTTCTGGAAGTGAAGACCCGGCTTCCACTGCGCCTATGTGCGCCACAGCCTCCATTTCTACTGCCAGCAAATGCAACAGGGATGGCTCGGCCCATCATAGAGCTCAGCAGCAATTCAGTGGGCTCTGGAAATTGCCCACTTTTGGGGCCATTTCCAATCATTGTCCACTTCTGGGGCCATTTCCAGTCATTGTCCACTTCTGGGGCCATTTCCAGTCATTGTCCACTTCTGGGGCCATTTCCAGTCATTCTGTTGGAGGCTGAGGAACTTGTACTTCCCAGCAATGAAATAGACCAGGGTGAGGTGCGGCCATCCCGCAGATCAGTGGTTGACCTGGCTCACTGGATTCCATTACATCTTTATTTTGGAAGTGCCAAATAATTAAATAACAAATCTGTAATCCTAAGTTTTTACTTATTGAAGTTTGAAACAGTAGCATAGCTCGGCATGATCAAGTTGGCAAAATAAAATAAAATAAAAATTTAGTCTAGGAAGCAAATTATAGTCTAGAGATAATTGATCTGAATCATAACAACAAGAAATGTGACTGATTTTGTGTCTTATTTTAACCTTAAGAATGGGGAGAATTGAACAAAGAGGTTGCACAGAAAGGAAGCTTCTGGTCTTAATACAGGGATGTGCATCTCTTTCAAAGAAGAAGGAAGTTTCAAAAGTTATTCTCATATTGTGACTTTCTCTGTCTCTTCTCTTTTTTACCGTAGACATTAAGGGTAGCTCTGGCACTAGCTAGCACCTTGGGAGACCCTTTCTATGATGCATCCATTTCTCACAGTGTGGAAGACATGATGAGGTAAATCTGAATATATAAAAAGTGTTTGAAATTTAGAGTGTCGTATTTAGGGCTTCAGCTGGCCCTCACATCATCTTCTGGAAGATTCCATCCAAATACTGTTTTCTTCAGTATCACATATTTGTTTATTTTTAAAATTTATGTCCTGTGTCTTCAACACGTACACATGCATGGATTTCAAAACAGCCAAAAATGCATCCATTAAAATTTAGAAGTACAGTGGAAAAGAACAATCACTCTGTTTCACTGGTTTGTTAAGTGGATTTCTGGTGGATTTTTTAGTCCCACTTTTTAATTCCTTTTTTTACCTGATTAAATTTTAAAATTCATTATTTTTCCCCTTCTTGTCAATGCAGTAAGTCCAAGGCGAATGTTTTCCGTCAACAGATTGATTCTCAGTCTTTCTCTTCTGAACTTCACTTTCCACATTTCTCCATGGAAAGTGGACCTTCTGCTAGCCAAGTCCTTGTCATGGGACCTGATGACTACATTGTTGCCGTTGTAAGGTAAAGGGTTTTGTCTTCTCCAAGAAAATTCAGCAGACAGATAAATAGATTTCAATTTTTAATACTCATTTACCACATACAGAGTAGACTGACTGCAGAAATAAGAAGTGATACATCAGCAACTTGTAGGTCACAAACTAAGGCCCTTTCTGCATTGGGCCTTATTTTAGATTATATCTCAGACTAGGGACTCACATGCATACAGCAGGCCCCTATTCTGGGTTACAATCTGGAATAAAGCCCAGTGCAGAAAGAACCTGTTGAACTGATTAAGCCTTTAGCCTAAATAAACCCTGGGTATATGGCATCCTGCACAAAATAATGTGTAATTGGAAAAGGAATTCCTGGTCATCACAACCATCTGTGCTACTTGGTGTACGTAAGTAGGGGTAAAACAAAGAAACTGTAGTGTCCTTGACCTGATAATAGGTAGCTTTGTAAAAGATACTGAAGAATCAACTGAATTAAAAGTATATGGCAGCTGTAAAAAAGGCAAAATTCCCTCTAAAGGGTCAAAATAAAACAATGCTTTTACAAATCTGTCATGCGATCACACTTGGAATGCTACCTATGGAAAAATTCCCTTGTCTGACATTACAGCTCCCACAGATCTTAACTATAGTGGCCAATGCTTATTAGGGCTAAAGGCCAAGATAACTAAGGCCGCATCCCCATGGACATCATTTGGCGTGGAATAGGCACGCATGGGACCAGGACCAGCTCCGAGATTGATCCCAACCCGTCCCCATGCCATTCCCGGTGATGCAGACTGGGTGCGGCATGGGGGAGCAGCGCTACCTCCTCTCTGATCCCTCTCTCCTCATTGGAAGCTGGATTCATGTCAGCCCATCCCTATGCCACCAGCTGCAAATGGCGTACCCCCCCTCCCTTAGAGGCACAGAAAGCCAGGACTGGGCTGGGAGGCACGGAAAAAAAGTTAAAATA
>MTQE01003428.1:13229982-13251422 GCA_014337955.1 Aspidoscelis marmoratus | reverse complement strand
ACGTCCGCAGAATACGGACAGCCATTGGGTAGATTGCGATTGGAGGAGGAAAACCCTGAACACGCAATCTCATCCCTGAAACAGTACTGTCCACACAGAAAAAAATGAAACATGTATCAAGCGCACAATCCGGTGTGAGACCTCTTGAAATCAGGATTTATTTTAAAACGGTTTAATGTGGTTTAACATGGAAGAAGCGTGTTAAGCCGAACTGCCATCTGGCCAAGGAGAACTCAAAACGTTTTGAATTCGAGATAACGATGCCGTGGGGATGAGGCTTATGTGTCCTTGCCACTTCTCAGGGAGAATGAAGACACCCCTACTATCAGGCATCAAATTGTGACCCAACTGCTGTTCTGTTTTCGGACTGGCATAAGTGAGTGAACACCCATGGACAGCTAGCCCAAGTTTGAAAGAGTTATCTGGAAGAAATAAGGACTGTGGTTACACCTTAACATTTTAATCTGATACAGGAAGGCAGCTGTATTGAAGCCATTTTTGGCCTGAAATGGCTTGGTTATACCTTCCTGCTGCTGTAGTTGGTAATCCTCAGCTGGTGGGAGGGTGGGGGAATGCTGTGCTTTATGGGGAGGCATTCTGGAAGGGTAAGGTGTGTGTGTGAAGTGACAGGTGGGGTGGGAGGAGGGAGATTGTGGTGGGGGCAGTGGTGACGGGGTGGGGAGAGAAAGTCAGGGCAAGAGGGAGGGGTGGGGGAGGAAGATTGGGGTGGGTGGAGGGAGATCATTGAAATGGCAGCAGCAATAGGGAAAGAAATCAAGGCAAGAGGTAGGACAGGATTATTACGATGGTGCCAAGGAAGGACTGTCATGACAAGGGGCAGGGGCAGGGGCAAGGGCAAGACTCAGAGCAGAGACTTCCATAGGTATCATTTTCTGGGTTGCCAGGAAGCCAGAATGGTGGCCTCCTGGAAGGGGAGTACAACTTTAATGCTGTGTTGGCCTGAATGAAGGAAAACCCAAATAGAGGGAGGAATATCCAGGGAAAAAAAACCTTCTTGGCATTTAAAGATGTAACCAAACAGGCTGCAATTTGGGCTGAAAAAGGATTAAAGTAAATGTGTAACCGTGGCCAAGGATAACCATTTGCTTCTAAGTTGCTTTCAGAACTCTTGGGAAGAATCATGGAACATGGGGACTTCAGCCAGCAAGAACCACACAGAATACAAGAATCTAGGTGACTGAAACTTGAGTGTTGCAGCAAAGAGTCAGAGGTGAGATCTGGTCTCTGAGCCCCCTTCTGCTGAAGGAACCTGTGGTTACATATGAACCCCAGGCTTTTTGTTAAGTTCTCTACTCAAACCAATCATGGAAAGTATGCTGAACATCAATCAGGGATGAGTTCTCAATGGGCCAAATACACTAGGGGGATACCTTAAAGCAACCACTTCAGCCATTAACAAGCAGAGAGACAGAAAATCTTGGGGAAGGGTTAAAACAAAAAAGAACGGCAGTAACTTCAGTTCTGGCCAAATTCATTCCCACTTTGGCCGGGTTGATAGTAGTGATCATTGGACAGAAGAGAGAAGGAATTGTGGCCATTTCATTGCAGTTCTGAGGAAGCGGCCAGTATTGTCTATTCCTAACTTGACTGTTACCTGCTATGCCTTCTTCCCCAATATCAATATGCATTGACTGTTATTATGCATATATTAGGAAGTCCCACAAAATAAGACTTTACATAATACAGGGAAGTGACTGTAGCTCAGTGGTAGAAGTAGAGAATCAGATGTTTGATCTACAGCAATATTTGTTTTTGTTTTTGTACTTTTGCTATAAGCTGTCTGGCCTATGGGTGACAGGGCAGTAGATAAATAAAATAAAAATCCTTCTCCACTTTGTCATTTTCCCTTCTGCTTTTTCTGATGCCTTCTCCATGCTGAATTTTAGATTGTAAACTCCAAAGGTGGTAGTCCCAAAGTCACGTGCGTACCACTGATGGTACACAAGATGATCTTAGGTGTTATGTAGATTATCTCTATTTCAAATAAATTTAAGTGAAAATGTGAGTAAATATATTATTTATATATATTAAATATATTATTTATTGATAATATTAATAAACAGTAGTACCAAAGATACTATGCAAATAAGTAGGCTTAGGGAATTCTATCCTGTAATATATTTGTATATATTGGAGGGTGGCCAGTTAAGAAGACAGCAATTCAGTCTTTTGCTGATGCAAAAAGGTTATTCTCTGACAGCTGGTGAGGTTGATAAAGGTTCCCATTGAGAATAACTTGTCTGTGGTCACACCTAAGGCTTAATCCAGCTTCACCTTCAGAGCAAGAGAACACAACAGTGAAGTGATCAGTAATTTTTGTTCTGCTTGTCTATCCCAAAGGTGAATTTTCTGATTTATTTAACACTAAAAGAAAACAGCTTGTCACTTTGCTGGTGTATTCTCTCGCTCTGAAAGTGGACTGAAGCTGGATTAAACCTTAAGTGAGCCAGTTTGGTCTAGTGCAGTGATGGCGAACCTTTTGAGCTCGGTGTGTCAAAATTCGCAAGAAAACCTAGCTTAACTCGGGTGCTGTGTCACATCTAGAAATATCCATAGTTTTGTGATATTTGTAGCTCTAGTAAAAAGGTTATATTTTTGATCTATGTATTTTATTAAAAGCAAAAACAAGTAATTCTTTACATTAGTGACTTTTGTTGCTGAATTTCAGTTGCTAAATCTTCAATTGAAAGTTGGTATTTCGTACACTCCAAGAACAAGCAAGCACTACATGCCCAGATGCCAGGGTGACCATGTGTATCACCCAAAAGGGCTTGGCGTGTCACCTGTGACACACGTGTCATAGGTTGGCCATCCACTGGTCTAGTGGATAGGGAGCCAGACTCTTATCTGGGAATACCAAGTTCGATTCCGCCCCCTCCCCCATGATCCAGCTGGGTGACCTTGGGCTAGTCACAGCTCTCTTCTGAGCTCTCACAGCCCCACCTACCTCACAGGGTGCTTTGTTGTGGGGAGAACAGAAAGCTTTGTCAGCCGCTTTGAGTCCCCTTAATGGGTGAGAAAAGCGGGGTAGAAAAGCCAACTCTTCTTCTTAAGTGTGACCACAGCCCTTACCTTTAAAGGTAACTCAGAGTGGCTTGTGTTTCTTAAATTGTATGTATTATACCTTATGGTAAAGTCAGGTGATTTAGAGGAGATTTATTAGTGTAATTAAACAGCCAGTGTGCTGCTTTTGCATTTTTATTGCGATGTTTTTGTTACAGACTCGCGAACCGTCCCCAGATCCTTTTGTTTCTATGTGGGGCTGTATACAAATGCTTGAGAAAGGAACGAAGGCGGCGCAAAGAGCACCCAAGGAGGCAGGACCTGCCTCGGGCATCTCCGTGTGGCTCGGAGGCGCCTATTTCGTGTCTGCCTCGAGGGCTCCTAAGCTCTGAGGGAAGTTTTTTGGCCTCGGCGCCCATCAGTCGTGACAGAAGGCAACCTTGCCGTGAGCGAGGGAAGGAGAGCTCGCTCGGCCTGGTCTGAAATGTGTCATTTCAAGCTGGGGGGGGGGGTAGAGAGACTGAGAGAGAGAGAGAGAGAGACAAAAGGGCGCGCGCACGCCTTTCACACTCTCCTCGCTCCACGTTAAGATCCCCCTCCCCGCCTCGAGGGAGGGAGGGAGAGGAAAAAAAAGAACTCTCACGCGCGCGCGCAAACACACATGCGCGCTTCCGAATCAATCAGCGAGAGAAGTCTGCTGCTGCTGCTGCTGCTGCTGTTGCAGGCGCGCTCCCGCCACGAGGCGGCGCGCGCAGCCGGGCTGTCACGTGGCCCTGCTCCTCCAAAGCGGAGGCGGAGCCGCGGCTGGGCTTTTGGCGAGGGTTGGTGGCTTCTGGAGGTCCGGACTTCCAACTGACCTCCTCCGCCTTCCCGCCCCATCCCCAGCGCGCGCCCCCCTGGCTGCGGCTGGCGACCTCCTCCGTATCTCTCCCGTTCATGGTTCCCGACGCCGCCGGGCCGGGGACGTGCGGCGGAAAGGGCGGAGAAGGCGGGAGGCGAGAGGGAAAAGGAAAGCGCCCGTCCGAAGCCGGGGAGGCCGCCGGGAGCGGGCGCTGCTGGAGCGCCACCAGGTGAGCGCGCGGGGACGCGCCTTGTGGGGAGAGGGTGCATGTGTGGCGGGGGGGGCGAAGAGAGGGAAGGACGAACCTGGCGTTTGCCCCCCCCCGCCCTGTACCTCCAGCGGACTTGAGGGAGAGAGGGCGGGAGGGGGAAACGGGGCCTGGCTGGCCGTGGGAGGGGCTGGGCTGACAGGCATTGCGAGCGGGCGGACGGCGGTGCTGGAGACGGGCCTGGTGGGGGTCAGGGTCGCCCGGGACACGAGAAGCGTGTGTGTATGTGTGTGTGGGGAGGGAAGGGGAGGGGGAAGGCCTGCCGTGGGGCTCCTTCTGGTGAGAGGAGGGCGCTTTGGAGGGAGACCCCATCTGGGGAGTCTCGCCCACGGAGTGTGGGTGGCGCGTAGGGGAGTTCCGGATCCCAGGAGGCCTGGCCGTGCCTAACCTCCGTGGCAGCGGGTTCCAGGATTTCGGGAGGATGCGCCCTATAGAGGGAGCGGGCGCGCCGCTTGGGTCCTGTTTAGGCGAAGGGCTCTTCACCTTCGGGCCTGCATCCGCCTCTCCACGCACTGACTTTTTGGTTTCGGGTCCCTCGCCATGGGGGGATCGTGTAGGACAGGATGGAGGGGCCCCAGGGCAAACAGAGACACAACGGCTGTCCACCCTGTGTGTGCGCGCGCACACACGCGCACACACACCCGCAACATGGTTGATAGCTTGGGCAATCTTGTTTTTCAATAAAGCAATGCTCGGTGTTGTATAAAGAGGGCTGTTGCTTCATTTGAGTTCCCCTGAGGTCCAAGGGACATAACATGGGTGATGCATAATTGTAGTTTGCAAGTGGACACGCGGGGTAAAGGGCTTGGCAGGCACTGGATGCTGTGTTTCTAATGCAGTCAGGCTTTACCAGCTACCTCTTTTGCTTTCTTAAAAAATCTGCTACTCATTTTAAATGGCAACAGGGTTCTTTTCAAGATGCCCAAAATGCATCATCCCAAGCCTCATGCCTGTTTTAAAGCCTTGAAAAAGTGATGTTGAATAATTTATCTGTGGTATCTGACTTTTTGACTAAATTATTCACACATCTCTTTGTCCAGTAAGGACTAATTTATGAAGGGCACGGGAAGGAATGGCTCTGGGAGGCAGAATGTATTGGTTACATTAATGTTACGATAATTCTGCTTTTCAGTCAACAGAGTTTAGGGAACCCTGTAACCAAGTCCTCTGTTCAGGTGGTGTGGCTTTGAAATGGTGGATTGGTCCATAATGAGGCTGCATCCACACCCAGTTAAAAAAAGGGGAAGAGACAGAAAGCTGAAAAGCAGCCTAGAGGTTGAGGCTGCCCCATGCTAGTATTCCCAGTCCACCTCTAATCCTCCTCAGAGGCCACAAAATGCACTTGCAAAATGCAGTTTCTAGCATTTGATGTGGATTTGAAGTTAGATGGGAGCACTGATAGCAAAATGCAACTATCTCTAAACTACTTTTGACCTACACTTTTAATGCATGTGGATGCAACGTAAATCGCCTATGACTTGATTTTGGATGAAGAAGTTGTCTTTGCGTATATTACTGAGATGTAAGCCAGTGAGCCTGATGTTCCTTTGCTCATTCAGCTCTGCCCGACAGCTATTCAGTGTAACACTGACCACACTAGTGGTTTGGGGAGGGAAGTTGTTCTAGTCCATCAGAATTCCATTCCTCTCACCAGAGAATTGGTCTGCTCTGACACTGAGTTTGAGAAGATGATCCTGATGGTGGATCTGACAAACAAATAGGGATGCTACCCACACTACTGCCCAGCAGCAGCTTTGTCTGAGCTGTCTGGGGTAATTTTAAAGGTGGTCTTGGATGGTTCTTCCGCAGAAGTATTGTGGAGACTTCCAGAGCAGCTCTGGATGGCCTCTAACAACCATGGGACTGTCTCAGTGTGCAGGACGCCCAACACAAACACTTGGATGTACCTCCTAGTTGGCAACAGAACAGATTGGAGAGGCTCTGTTGAGGGGGGAGCTGTGATAAGTGTTTGCATGATCTGGTGGTGGGATTTGGACTTACAGTGGTTTTTCCTCTCGAAGGGAGTGGTAGTCTGCCCTCAGATATGTAAGGAATCAAGCAATTTTTTAAAGTTTGGGAGATTTTCCATTTGGCATGGATGGCCCTCCTGTCCAGGCTCGTGTTATTGTTGAACTGTGAGATAAGCAGTACCATTAACATCATCTTTATTAAGTGTCTTTGACATTGCTATGGTAAAGCTTGTTAATTCTACAAAACTACAAATAATAAAGCAAGAACTTTGGTGGCTAGAGTGCAGGTGACAAAAATATCTTTCAGAACCTGACTGAATACTAGTCAGAATACATTGTTCTGCATAGTATGTGGCAATGGTGGCAGCAAAAAGATATTACTGCTCTGCTACTACTGCATATTCAACCAGCTGTCCAGCAGAACATTTCCAAACAGTGAGTGGCCTATTAACAGGAAGCCAAAAGAGGGAAGGGTTGATGCCATAAGAAACTTGCTGTGACAAATTTGCAAGACATTTTAAGGGCAAAACCAGCTTTGGTCCAGTTATAACAGTGATGGCGAACCTTTTGAGCTCAGTGCGTCAAAATTCGCAAGAAAACCTAGCTTAACTTGGGTGCTGTGTCACATCTAGAATTATCCATAATTCTGTGATATTTGTAGCTCTAGTAAAAAAGTTATATTTTTGATATATGTATTTTATTAAAAGCAAAAACAAGTAATTCTTTACATTAGTGACTTCTGTTGCTAAATCTTCAATTGAAAGTTGGTATTTCGTACACTTCAAGAAGAAGCAAGCACTGCATGTCCAGGTGCCAGGGTGACCATGTGTGTCACCCAAAAGGGCTTGGCGTGTCACCTGTGACACGTGTGTCATAGGTTGGCCATCACCGAGTTATAAGATCTGTTTCAGTTATTATGGATGGAGGAAAACTACTTGCTAGGATCCAACTAACCACATGTTTCCTTAATCCATGCTCATCCTGGTTTATAAAACTAGCTGGCAGAGTACTGCTAGGATGGGTTCAGGGAACACTGAATGTCTCATTGAGTAAGGAATATATCTTACTCGTTCTTAAAGAGATAGTGTTGCACCCACTTTTTGAGGAAACCATTCAGCATTCAGAATTTAAGCAAGATGCTGGAGGATGTGCGGCAGTTCAACTGCAAGCATTCATGGAGGAAGAAGATTATCAGTAGTGATAAATGGCCAATTCTCAAGGTGGAAAGAGGTGGAAAGTGGGGTCCCCAAAGGTTCAGTATTGGGGCCTAAGCTTTTAAATTTATTCATCAGTGATCGAGAAGAAGGGGTGCGTAGTAAAATAGCAAAGTTTTCTGATGATACTAATTATTCAGGATAGTTAAAACTTGAGATTCTGATGGACAGCTCAATGAAGGTGTCAGGCCAGTGCGCAGCAGTGGCAAAAAAAAAAAAAAAAAAAAAAAAAAAAAAAGCGAAGCCAATTTTAGGAATAATTAGGAAGGAAATAGAAAATACAGTAAGTCAGCAATGGTGAGGCCACTTTTGGAATAATGCGTACAGTTCTGATCACCACACCTCAAAAAGGATATTGTGGAATTGAAAAAGGTGCAGAAAAGGGCAACCGGGGCTGGACAACCTCCCTTATAAAATCAGACTGCAACGTCTAGGGCTCTTCACCCTGGGAAGACAGCGTTTAAGAGGGGATCTGATTGAAATATATAAAATCATGCATGGTCTAGAGAAGGTGGGTAGAGAAAAATTCTTTTCTCTGTCACACAACACTAAAACCAGGGGACAACAGCTGATGGGTAGGAGAGTCAAAACGGACAAGGGGAAGTATTTCTTCACCCAGAGGGTCATTGGTCTGTGGAATTTGCTGCTAGAAAAGGGTAGTAGAACAAAAAACTGTAGATGGCTTTAAGAAAGATTTAGACCAATTCATGGATGACAGATGTGTCAATGGCTATTAGAAGGAATGCTTACGTACATCTTCCAGCTGGGGGGACAGGCAGAATGTCTCTAAGGCAATTTCCTGGGATTCAAGAGCAGGAGGTTTGCCCATATCTTCTGCTTGAGATGCCCATGAGCAATTGGTGGGCCACTGTGTGCGACAGGATGTTGTACTTGATGAGCTGTGACCTGATCCAGCAGGGCTCCTCTTACGTTCTTACCTTTTTGTAAAAAAAAATTTATTAATTTTTTTTCAATTGCTTTAAATCCCCCTTTCCCCCTCCCCCCAAGGGTAATACATAATTCCAAGTTTTTATACCATACAATGAAAAGGCTACACAATTCATAATACTACATTGAGAAAATTAAAGGTAACTTCAGTTTTTCACTTTCACTCCTAAGCTTGTTATCTAAATATATTTTAACTATCATCCATTTTTGTTTACATATTCTAACCCTATCCAAATTACATATATAATTCATACAACTATTCAATATTTCTACTGCTATCACATTAATTATATAATTATACCATTTATTAATGGACCATTTTGTTCTGTCCTTCCATCCACTCACTAGGACTATTTGAGCACATGTTAACAATTGTTCTACTATCTCCTTCAGTTGGATAGTCGGAAGATTGTTTAACTCCATATGTAATACTCCCCTTCTCCCTGTTATTATACATTGCATGTTCAGCATATCACTGATTTCTTTCTCTTCTTCCAAAATTCAGACACTATAGGACATTCCCAGATCATGTGAAAAAAAAAACCTCTTTGATTACATCCATGCCAGCAATTACTACCCATGTTTGTAAAGAAATGTGATAATTGTGCTGGGGTTCTATACCATTTATGTAATATTTTCCTTCTTCTTTAAGGTTATTATACTTCACCATTTTTATACATTTTATTTCATTCTTAATTTCCTCTCTTTCAATCCTTATATCTGTGCTCCATATATTATATAACTCCTCCACCACTTCATCTTTTACTGAACTTAATAGACTATATAGTCCTCCTGCTATTTTACTTTCTCCTTTAACATTTTCTTATCATTTTTTCAAATACTGTATCTTTCTCTTTAATTTTATCTCTTATCTCTAGTCTATATATGTTCTAATTGCTATCGCTTCTAACCAATATCTCTGTCCTATTATCCCTCGAATAGCATCCCCTTCCATTGGGATCCCTTGATTAACATATAAATCTTCTATTGTCTTGCATCCTTTTTCTCTCATTATACCCAATATTATCCTCAAATTTCCATCCCCATTTTTATTTATTTTCCATATAGTTGCCAGTTTGTTTATATTATTTATTATTGTTTTTTTCCTTTTTTCCACACCATCATTGTGCCCTTTAATGGTTCTTTCATAGCTCGTTACCTCCCTCCTATTCCAATCCTTAGAAGATAATTTCTTCTTCCCTCATTCTATTAATCTCTTTATCTATTTTCCCCCCATTTCTTTTTTGATTATTGCAACTCTAGTAATCTCAATAGTTGAAATGCATCATCATCTTATGTTCTTACCTTGATGCATTTTAGTTTGACTTCAAACTGGAGTAGAGCACTGAAACGCTCTTGGCTACCCTGGTTGATTTTCTTTATTGGGAGAAAGCCAGGAGAACTGCAAATCTTTCAGTAGCTTTGATGACCTTGGCCATCGTATCCTTCTGGAAAGGCTACTGGGATTGGGAGTTGGAGGCACCCAGCTCTGTCTCTTTGCTGTCAGATCTGGTGTTCAGTTGTTGCCTGGAAGTGATAATAGGTTGGATATGGGGCAAAGAACTGAAGTTGAATCAAGGCAAGATAGAGGCATGATTTTGGGGGCTATGCAGGTGAATTCAAGTGATCCTAAATTACGGTAATTTATGTCACTTGAAGTGTGGGTGGTGTCATCACCAAGAATGCCTACTTCCAGCTGCAGTTAGTTTTTCCTGGCCAAAGAAGATTTTGCCTTGTAATTTGTTGGACTTTTGTAATGTAGTATACATGGGGCTGCCCTGGAAGATGATTTAGAAGTTGCAGTTTGTCTGCTGTGCCGCCTTTTTGTTTGTTGTTGCTTTTTTAGCTTTCATAGAAGATGGTGTTGTGCTCGCTTAGGCAGCAAATATACTAAAACTGGAACAATACAGAGAGCATTTGTGCCTGGCTGCTGCCACAGCTCAGTGGGAGTTGCCACAGCCTCCCTGGAGCAATCCAGCTGTGGGCTGCTGAAAATAAGTACAGCTGACCAGGAACAGCTAGATTGCACCTGGAAAGTGGTTTTGTACTCTTTTCTGATTGTGGCGTGGCATGGGAGCATGGCTGTGCAGCTGCAGCTGTGAAGTCATTCGCAGTGTCTGAATGTCTCACTGGATCTTGCTTTGAATGTTGCTTTGGCAATCTGACTTGCCCTGGGCTGGCCGTTCGCATTTAACACCGCTGACCAGGTTTGGGACTTGCTTAGTGCTTGCAATGCAAACAGTTGCCACTCTTCCGGATCCTTACTGGTCTGGTCTGGTTTTGTTATAACATTTAACTTTGATGTACCATAGCAGAGCAAATAAGATTCCTGAAAATAACTTGTTTCTAAAAATTAGTTCAGCTCTTTCAAAAACAGAAAAGGAAAAGGTCCCCCCCTTTTTTACACTTTCTTTTGGAGTTGTGAGGAAGTGAGGTGTTTACTAGTAAAATCAGTGCATGTATAAATTACATTTGTCCAGGTGCTGTCCACTGAGCGTTTCAGCTTATGAGTTCTAGACTTGTTGTGATGTCCAGCCTGGACTGTTTCAATCTCTCCCTGCATTTTCCTTAGTAATTAGTTCAGGCCTTATATTTTGGTATAGGAAATTCTTCAGTGTATTAGTTGTGGGAGGAGTTGAAGGAATCCCCTGCATTTATCCAGGTTTGGTTTGCCCCTTCCCAGCAAGCTCTGTTTAGATAGAAACTTCCTGGTTTTTAGACAGTCTTTGCTGTGAGCTTGCAGAGAGCTGACCTAGTAAAGTTTTGGTGGCAAATAGGCCCAGACAGCTGGGAAGGGCATTTCTTACACGTAAGCTAAATTAGTTACCAGAAACAATTAAGCCATATTAGTTACCAGAAATCTGAAGTTGCTAAAGGAAAGAATTTAGAGCTGAAAGACCCTGCATCAGCTCCATGGATGCAGAAAGATGCCTCCCTGAAGGCTGCTGAAACTTTCAAACTGTTTAGAGCCGTAGAGGAGAAAACCTTTTACTTGTGTTCTTTAAAATAAATTTCTCCCTTTTTGGACTTTGTATTCAGCATTAGGTTCAGTGTTTCTGTGCCATCAGTATTGAAGTCTAGTATCTGTCCAATTACTGGCTGGTTGTCCTGACTCTCCTTTTTCTAGCCCATGGGTGTGACTTGTGGGACCTGGTAGTATATTCTAGCATTTAACTACTGAGGAGGCAGCTGACAACAGCCGTGACTTTCATGAGGAATGGTGATCTGTATCTAGTTAACTTGTCCCCCTTAGAGCTATAATTGTTGCCCCCTGGATCCTAGCAAGCATGCTGAATCTCCTGGGCTGTGGGTGCTTTGGATGAATTGTTCTTGGCAAATAAGCAGTAAAAGAGAGTGCCTGCACCATATCTCCCAGGACTTAACTAGCCCTGAAATTAAAGAGGTGTGTATGCTGTGTTTGGAGCCTTACCGGCTCTAGCACTAGGAAGAGGTAGGTGCAAACAGGTTGCAGTTAAACCTGTACCACACATTGTGTACAATGGGTAAGCTTCCTCATGGAAGGAGGTGTTCCTAGTTAAGAAATGTCTCTTTCAAGTGCAGACAGTCCATCTTGGAGCTCACCCTGCATGCACTAACAGGCCAAGTGTAAATTTTGCATTTGCCTTATAAGTTACCTACTGAAGTTAGCAATCTCAGAAAAAAATAAAGATAATACGTTAGAGCAGTGGTTCCCAAAGTTGTCTGGGCTACGACCCATCTAATATAAGTTTACCAACTCGGGACCCACCTCTAGGAAATTTAACCGTTTCCAATATGAATAAAGGACTTTTCAAATAACAAAGTTTTAATACAATTTTTTTATTACTTAATTAAATAATTACATCAAAAAAGTTATTTCAAATATGGTTAAATTTCCTAGAGGTGGGTCCCGACCCACAGTCTGGGAAACCCTGCGTTAGAGGTTCAGGCAGAGCAAAAAATAAATTTTCCTTGTCTTTGTACAGCATCTGAAATTAACTTGGAGGGAACATCTCCAATACTATGACTTTGTTTTCTTTATTCGGAGTACTCATATAAGTTTTTTAACGCATGCTGTTTGTTTCTCTTTCTCAGTATGGATAACTTTTGATTGGTTAGACACTCAACATTTTTATAGACATTAGATGGTTCATGTTAGTCAAAAACTTGATTGTATGCATTTTTGTACACAGAGTTTCTATGTAGAAAAATCTGAAACAATCCACTCTTTTTTGGTACAGTGATACCTTCTTTTTTTGCCTAAATTCATATTGCTATTACATTATATAAGAGACCTTTATATTCTTGCATATGTAGCAATACTTGCTTTAAGGGAACATATCTGATAGTGAGGTATTTCTAAATGAATGAAGAAATGGAAGGGGTCAGTGAGTAGTCAGGAGGCTAGAAGAAAGAGCTAGCAGAAGGAAAGGCTGGACAGGTGAGCTGTTGGTCATTGTCATCAACAGATACGTATACAATTGTGTCTAGGGGTGTTTTCCCACTAGCACTAGAGTACTAAGGACCATTAATGGGTCCTTAATGGGTGCTCTAATGCTAAGTGGAAAAACACCCCTACAGGCAATGCTGATCGATAGTTAAACCTGGATTCCAGTCTTTGGTTACCACAGTTCTTTGTCTTCCACATCTCACTATTTCTTTCTTGGTCTATTCAGGCCTGCTGGCTTTTGTTCTCTTGCTGCACCAACTATAAGACTTTTCTGTTCTCATTCTCTGAAAAAAAAGTCCTAGAACTCCATAGTCCTATTTCTTCTGTTGTCATCAAACAACTCCCTCTAATAATTAAGAATGCCACGTATGTTGGATGGCCGTAACTTCGTTACAGTCATGCAAATGTAATACCTACCGAGATCCACTTTGTGAAGTTTTTGTTGGTTGTTTCTGTCAACTATAATGTTAATAGATTAGATTTCCATTATTTTTATTTTTTAATTAATCTCATCATGAACAAACTCAGATACTTTCATTTTAAATATGATCCACTATATTTAAAATATTCCCATACCTTGGTGCAAAAGTCTACATTATAGCAATGTTGCAGAACTCAAGCAACTCTAGATCCAGTCAGTACCTCAGTAAGAAATGGTCATTGTATTAAGTTGCTTTCTTCTTCCTTCTGCCATTATGGCTCTATGTTGCTATTGAGTACAAGTTGCTGGGAAACAAGAGCAGGAGAGATGGTCCTTCCATTTCTTGTTTATGGGCATCACATAGGTGTCACATTTGCATTTTGTGAGGCAGGATCCTAAAATTAGTACACCCTTTGAAACTGATTTAATATAAAAACCATGATTTTATTTTCCTTTTAAAAATTCTTTGCCCTGGGGAAAAAGTGAGTAATTTGTTTATCTTATTAAGTAAAACTTATTTCATAAAGCCATCTTTTCATTTATATAATTATACTTTTGCTGTTTTGCCTCTTTTTTAATATGCTTCATTAGAATTTGAAAACAAACATAATTTTTAGATTTAAACTACATTATTTCCCTCGAAAGTACTTTGACCCTGAATTATAAAATTCTGCTGCTCTTAGACCTTTGTTCTAGGATTGTTAGAGAAGAACACTAATATTTATTTATTTATTTATTATTTACATTTATATCCCGCCCCATACCTGAAGGTCTCTGGGCGGGTTACAACAAATTAAAATAGAATATACATTAAAAGACATTAAAAAGTTCAACAAATATAAAACAGTATACAATATGTTTAAAATAATAGTGTCTGCACTGAGAGGGAACATAAAAAGCTTAGCCAAAGGCCAGGGTAAAGAGGTGCGTCTCATGCAAAAGTTTTAAATAAGTTTTGCTGTTTAAGCCTAATCTTCCAGCCTATGAACAGTTAACCAAAAGTGAAAGTTGTTCACAATTCACAGTAGGACACAACAGATTTATGAAACTTATGTTCTTTACAACACTCTGTTTCTGTTTAACTCCAGGAATAAACTTTAACCAGACTTATGTTCTATGCCGCTTTTATCTTAAGATGGAGAGTTACTATATTGCACAAATATCAGGTTTTAAGAACATAAGAAAATAGGAAGCTGCTTTATACTGATTCAGGTTATTTGTACATCTAGTTCAGTACTATACTGTCTGCCTAGTTTCAGGCATGGATCTCCTCCAGCCTTGCCTGGACTTTATTTCTAACGTCTTGTAGGGGTGGGGATCCTAATAGGTTATTAAGGACTAATTTACCCAAGCATTACCTCTCTGCTTCTTTATAGACCAAAGATAATTGTTAAATTAGTGAACTAAAGCCTTTTCCCAAGCATACTTTTAGAAATTTTTGCTTTTGCCAAAAGATATAGTTTTAAAAAAACACTTCTACCTTCTTTTCTAGGTAAGAGTGACAAGGACATTTTGTTTTCAAGAATGGTGGTGACAGCTATTAGTTGGGTGTGAAACCAAACCCCAGCTGCGTTTTGTGTGGAGATTGAAAGAGATCTTGGCCAACTTCTTCACAGCTTCCATCAGTTAACCTTGTAGCATAATTGTAACCAGCAATGATTGTGGGTGAGACACTTATTTTAAATAAATAATTATTCAGCTGACTCCACTCCTGCTAAATAACTCAAGATAGCAAATGCTGGAGCGTAGCAAGGAAGTTCCTTACGATAATCAGGAGTTGTATTAAAGCCACCTGATGTTTTATTATGTTCTTCATAGTGTCAAAGAGTACACATCCGCGAGACTGGAGATGATTGTTAAGTATTTCATATGAGCTAGAGAAAACCTCAGTGTGAATTAATTGAGGGGAAAACAAAGTCTTGGATCTGTGTGCTGTATCTTGAAAGAAAGGGCATGGGTGAAGTTTAGAAGTTATTCAAGAGAGGATGTTTGTAGCTGACTCTGTAACAGGGTTCCAGTATAGTTCAACAGCTTTTGTTGTAATTCATTTTTTGAAAATTATATCAAGAAATTTGTTTTACATTTCACTGGAAATGTTTTAAAATAGAATTATATTAATTGAGCTGTATGTTATGATATGGTCCTTGGACTAACCAATAAATTATTTGATTTGATTTGATTGAATGAGCTTGCTACTACTCCACTCACAGTTTGATTATGAAGAATTGATGAGTCACTGAAGTGCCATGTATTCCATTTAGACAGGACAAAGGTATGCTGTACGAGTTCCCCAAACTAGTCCTTTGCTTGTCCATTTTTGTCTTTGAAGCACAGGTATGATGGTTGTATGGATGTGGGACTTGTGTCGATAAGG
This sequence comes from Aspidoscelis marmoratus, assembly GCA_014337955.1. Taxonomy (NCBI): domain Eukaryota; kingdom Metazoa; phylum Chordata; class Lepidosauria; order Squamata; family Teiidae; genus Aspidoscelis; species Aspidoscelis marmoratus. The sequence goes on along the minus strand of MTQE01003428.1, from coordinate 13,235,933 downwards.
AGGAACTGAAGCTATGAACTGGAGTGGCAAGGCAAAATTTTAAAAAAGAATACAGTGGTACCTCGACATACAAGTGCCCTGACATACAAGTGTTTTGAGATACAAGCCGCCGAGCGAGTGATATTTAGCTTTGAGATGAGAGCAAGATTTGAGATACGAGTATGTAAATACAGTACAGTACATAACAAAAACAACTGAGGTGGTGTTTTGGAGCTGAAATGGATTAATGGGAAAATTGCTTTGAGATACGAGCCATTTGACATAAGAGCAAGGTTACGGAACGAATTAAACTCGTATGTCAAGGTACCACTGTACTGGAGCCGTTATGGGATTTCCATGGTAACATTTTGTTACCTGCTTTCTTTACATAGGGGGTTACGACAGTATATATAGATTTGGAATATTAATGCCATTCCAGGTTTTGAAACAAACAAAGTTTCTTAAGATTTTGGGATAAATTAGCTAAGTACAAGGATGGATTTTGGAGTGGAGAGTTAGGATCAACAATTATTCAGCATTGACACAGTGATTGTTAGGCTGTATTAAGTTGGGTTTAACTCCTAATGACTACGTGGTCGTGGATGCATGCATATGGTTTTCTTGAAAGAATTAGAAGTGGTTTGCTTCTAATTAAACCTGTGGGGATTAAACCTGTGACTTCATATTTCTACAGTGTTCCTGTACCACTGAGCTACAGATATTTCCAGGCACAAATAGGAAGGCAAAGGAAATTCTGCCACTGTTACTGCTTTGTCTTTTACTCCTGAAACTGACCTTCAGTAATTTCTTGCCTTGTGTCAGTTATGTTTTGTCCATAAATCCCCTGGTTTTCACGGTGACTTTAGGAGAGTTCTGGCTTCCCAGCCTGGGAGAAAAAATGCTGTGTTTTTCTACCATGACTACCCTACCAGCAAACTGAGAGTTTCGTTCAAAGGGAACCCCTTTCTCTCATTACTTTGCAAGTCAAGTGAGAAATACCTTCTTTGCCTCAAAAACAATGTAAGGTATTTGTGGAGACAAGTCCAGCTTAAGTTGTAGTTCATACAAGCCAGCCTTGGCATGTTCATGTGATAACTATCGGCAGGTGCCCAGGCTTGTCTAAGACTTCGGGGCAGGAAAGGTCTCACACTGGCCCCTAGCTTACAGCTTTTGAAGTAGATCCTCAGTGTGGGGATGTCTGATGAAGTAGGCATCTGTGGTAGTGTGGTTTCCCTTGATAACTAAGGAAACCAAGTTCCTGCCTGTGGACTAGGAGCTTTCAGTACTAAGACTTGATGCCTGGCATGGACCTTCACTGTTGGTGAGATGCTTTGATTGTTGAACTTGGTAGAGACTATCAGTTCTGTTCAGGGGGGTGGAGTATATAACATGAAGGCCTTCTTTGGAGAGTCTGCCCCAGCGGTGAAATTTTTCTACATGTGTGCAAGAAATGCCCTGTTGGATTAGTCAAGTAGCCCAACTAGTCTAGTATCCTGTTTTCACAGTGCGAACTAAGTTACACGTGAAGTCCACAAGGAGATGTATGTTATATTGTCCTTGCTTACAGTCTCCCAAAGTCAGTGGGGCTTCTCAGAGCCTGGGGTGTGTGTTTGGAGGATGACCAAATATTGTTTTGGAGCCTCGGGGCTTCCTCCAGTACATGGCAATCTCTCAAAGGTCAAAAGTGTTGTATCACTGGCCACAGTTATGTGGAAATGACTGCCATGTGGGGATCCCAGGGTAACTCGATTCATATTTGTTATTGGTAACACCCATGCCCCACTAGGTCTCACTAATTCACTAGGTCTCATTTCCCCCTACTGTGTCTATGTTTTTTGCCCTGGAGACTCCAGGCATTTGGATGTAAACATCTTCCTCTGCAAAATCTTGAATAATACAAATTCTTCTAGGTTATATGGATCTTTTTGTAAAATGTCACATCTGCTTGCTTTTTTGTTGTTTATTTCTATTTCTTTCTCTTTAGGATAGATAATTATTTTCTTTCCAAACTGTATGCTGCTCTGCTTTTTTGGCTTTTTCCTGCCTTCAGTTTTGCCAACTTTTATTTTTGAATGCCCGCAGTTTTCATCTCATTTTAATTCAAGTAGAGTCCCTCTGTCTTCTATAGGCCCCTGATTTTTAGAAATATTATTCAATGCCAGACAAGTAGGACACCCATATCTCAGCACCATCATCTCGTTTGTATGCTGAGTTGCCTGAGCTCTGGTAGCAGTTCAGAGACAGCAGTCTTAGGGTGGTTTTCAGTCTCCTTCCTAGCAATGTAAATTTAGTTTCCAGGATCTCCTCATAAATTTATGGACATAATTGGGTCCTACATAGACCTCAAGTACTGCCTCCACCCCAGTACTACCTGTCAGCACATCCAGGTGGTTTATTCAGCCTTTGCACAAATCAGGCAAGCCAACATGTAGTCAGCACATGTTCTGATTGTCCTTAATGATCAGCTCACCTGTAGCCATGTGCTTCCTAGGGTTTTTTTCCACTGTCACTAGAAGTACCCATTAATGGGTACAAAAATGCCATTATGTACCCATTAATGGGTACTTAAAGGGTAATTTTAGTGACAGCGGAAAAACATCCCTGGAGTCCTCTGCTCTGAGTGCTGTACCAAGCCAAGCCAGGGCTCTGACAAGGCACAGACACTTCTGGAACCTGTTTGAAGTTCTAATTGGCATAGTATCATGAAATACGAGATTTTGTCCCAGGTAATATTAAAAAGCCTCTGTTTTGGCTGCAAATAAAAAGTTATAAATAGTTTGTCTCAAGAAGCAAGCAGATGATTACATCTGCATTTACAAAGATTGGCCAAGGCAGAAGGAATAAACCCATCATCTCACTCTGGTCACCATCTAGAGAAATTCTATGCTGTTTTGCAGCAGGGACCAACCTGTAAAATCATGAGTTACTAGAATGGTGGTTGAGAACACCATTGGCTTGCATTAGGTTGGTGAAGTTACTTGACAGTTATGTTGACTGGAGTGCTTTTCTCTCTGTCTGTTGCATTTCACCATATAATTTTTTATTAATAATTTTAGATAATTTGTTTTGATCCCTTTAGTAAATAAAGGTATGCTTTAGTGTTCCCTCATAATGCATTTTCTGTGGAAATGTATATGTTTCTTCCCATTTCAAGCTGTTCTTGTGTCATTTTAGCAATTAAAGCAATCATTGTTTAAAGCCTAAGTTCCAAATTTACTCATGGTTTGGAGTCTCCTGACACTCATAAATTCTGGTTTCAAGGTCAGAGGAGTTACTGTAACAAAACATCAGATTCAGCGATTCTGACACGTCTGTTGGATTTAATGTTCAATGGGATGAGGTTTACCAATATTTCCTAATCATATATGAAGGGGAAAGAATGAACATAGTGTTTAAAAAGGAATATAGTTTTTTAGGGCATAGGCATGGTATTTTATTCTGGACAAACAGCTTACAAAAAGGTGTGTAGGTATCATGGTTTTATATGCCTACGATGTTGGATTTTTATCCCTTTTATCTTCAGTTGTAAGGTTTGGAGAACTGCTGCTAGACAACTTTTAAGATTTTTCCATCACATACATTGTATATTATAGATAATGTGTAATTATTTTCTTTTGCTCAGAATTAAACACGTGATATTAGAAGACACCCTCTAAAATGTTTACTAAGCCAAGATTAAGAAATGCCTTTTTCAGCAACATAATAAAGAAGCTCTGAATCTTCACATTGGTAAGTCAGAATATAACAGGAACTTCTCTTTCTTCTATTGTACTTCTTGCTAGTGATATTGCTGCAGAAAATGTATTTTCCCTGTGAAAAATGCTAATGAATGCTAATTGTAAACAACAATATTAGACAAGCATGGCAGTTTTAATGCTATATTTAATACTGATTAGTGGTTTTGTCAAATAAATTCTGGAGGAAGTTGGGAAAGTTTTAAGGAAATTTTAAAAACATATTTGGAAATTAATATGGCTTTGGCCCTCCTTATGGTATTTATTGGTAAAATCACAAAATTACATAATAATCAATTAAAACACAGATAATGATTGTACATAACTGTGGAAAACCATAATAAATTTATCAAGAAGAGTGTGATACAATAAGGTATGGGAGCTGTCCTTAGATCAGTACATGGTAAATAAATGAATTCTTTTTCAAGAAAAATGAGAAATTTGGAAACCAGTTGGAATTAGTGGTGGAACAGGATTTTATGCCAGCATCTGTAAAGCCTATTTTATGATGAATTACAGAACTTCTAATTTCTTCTTTATTTTGATTTTTTTTATATGCTCCTCTAGCTGGTCCTCTTCTAAGTGTAATTTAGCTGTTTTTCCTCTAATCTCTTTCCCTTTGAATCTTTTCTTCAGACTTCCCATTAGCTTCTTCGGCATCTAGTAGCTAGTTTCCCATCTTTTCTCTCTTTAGTTTAGTTCTTCCATCTGTTTGTATAATTCCTTCCTGCCCAGGGAATTGGAAATATTCCAATCAGATTTGTATCCCTATCTTATTCTAACCAACCATGTAGCAAAGATCTAATCCCATCAAGTTCTACTTGTGGATCAACCAGATAACACTCTGGCTTCTCCTAAATATCAGCTTGGTGGGGTTATTTGCCTTAGAGCTACCTTCAGATGATTTCCTCAGCATTCTTAATCCTTTAAAATACATACTTATATAACTAATACACTTTTAAAACACAAAAAATACAAAGATGTATTAAGTCTGTTTATAAGTAATTTTTAAAGAATTATTATGTATATGAGCATTTTTATTTAAAGTTAAACTGACATTGGCAACATTTTTGGCAGATGTCTCAGATCCAAAGCATTAAAATTATTCACTGAATTTATTGCTTTGATTGTGCATTGATGTGTATTTTAAACCCATTTCAATCTATTTATGGAACTGAAACTCTTTGGTTGATGAACTTCTGACAGAAAAATGGGAAGATCGCAACCCTGTTAGTTTTCTTAGATTTCTCAGCAGCTTTTGATACCATAGACCATAGTATCTTTCTCAAAAGGCTACAGAGTTTGGGAGTGGGAGGACCACGTTATAGTATTCTGTCGTCATGTTCTGCCTCCAAGGCTGGTAACAGGAAGTGATGGGGGGGGATTCTAGCTCAGTGGCCTAGAAACTCACTTTTGGGATTCTTTAGGGATTGATCTTGTCTCCTATACTGGTTTTTATCTATATTGAAGCTGCTAGGAGAAGTTAACTTTCTGTGCCATCTGATCCAGGTAAGATGCTGGGAGGCTGTAATGGGCTTTAAGGCTCAGAATAAAAATGCCCCTTTGTTCAATAAAGATAGTCAGATTTTGCATTTTATTCTTTCTCTGTTACTATGCCTGGGACTCCATGGGTGTTTTAATCCGTGCTCCTTTAATCCGGATCTAAGAAGATCCGGATCTAAGAAATGGGTACTTCCCTTAATCCAAATCTAGTAGATTTGTTTTAAGGGAAGTACCCAATGTGTTTCCATGGGTGGTCTAGCACCCAATAGCAATGGGTGCTAGCCTGCTTGCTGTGGAAACACTGGAGCACCCATGTGGCAAATCTGGATTGGCCCACAAGGGGTCTGCCTGTCACCTCAGGTGTTTTGGAGGATAGGGGGTGCAGTCTCCGAAGTTGCCTTTGGATATTAGCAAAGGCTCTGAAGTCCCTCCCTTTAATGGGGTCTACATGAAATCTGGACTTTGGGTCCTGAAGGATCCATATGATCTGGATTTCCCTAGCTATGGTGGAAACAAATGTGTCCCTAATGGGGTCTGTGGTGGAAATGGGGTCACCTGGCTCTCAGCCAAATGGGTCCTTAATGGGTGCTTCAGTGGGTGACAGTGGAAAAACACCCCATGCCAGCCAATTACATTCTGCCTAGAACAATTCATTACACCAACCTTGTAGTCCTGGGTCCTCATAGAAATAACTGGCATGACCAATTCCCCCTAAAGCCAGTTTCATTTTTTTTT
>MTQE01003428.1:13215997-13229903 GCA_014337955.1 Aspidoscelis marmoratus | reverse complement strand
TTTTTTTTTCTGGTCAATAAACAAAATGAACTGGCTTTAGGGGGAATTGCTCATCCCAGTTATTTCTTGGCGATAAAGTAGAAAGACATCCTGTTCTTAATGGGATAGTGTAACCTTGGAAGGGACAGTGTGAAATCTTGGATTCTGGGGGCACTGACACTTGAAACTTAGGTTGGAGGAATTGGCCAGGAATGCCTACTTCCAGCTACAGTTGGTTCACCAGTTTTGGCCCTTTCTGGACTGAGACAGTTTGACTACTGGCTGCTAATTTGTTAACAAGCTCAATTCAGGATTTTATTTTTAACTTATAATGCTCTAACGAATTGGGCCTCAAATACCTAAAGTGATGCTTTCTTGTAACATGAGCAGGGTTAGGTTCCAGTCCCCACAATTTTTGGAATCTTGTAGTGAAAAGGTACATTTAATGAATCAACTATGTGTCAAGGGTTTCAGAGGGAGGGGAAATAAGAAAGAGCCCAAGCTTGTCTTGGGTCTCCAATACAATACTTCCTCCAGGCTGGAGGGGGGGCAGGATGCCTCTAATGACCATTTGCAGGTATTTGAGAACAGTTGAAGGTTTTTCCCTTGTGTTCTGCTTGAGATGCCCATAACCACTATTATCTCAGCTAAAGATAAGAGAGAATTGGGTCAGAATCTTAACTCCTGTGATCTCCCTCCAGCTCTTCTGACCTGTTTGGAAAAACAAGGTGCTCACGCAGCAGTCTTTCTCCCCTTTTTGAGAGGAAAAAAAGGAACTTTGACAGGAATAAATCTAGTGGTAAGACGCTTGAATACATCAAGAGAAATGTCATCACATACATTCTCATGTATGAATACTCAGAGCTTAGCCGAGCCAAATTTTCAAGGACTTAAAAGGCATGGCCTCTCTGAGCTTGTCACACACCAGAGGGAGAAAGGAGATTTCCTCTCTGCTTTGGGCTTGTATCAAACCACAACCGCAAAGGTAAACAACAGTTGGTGAATGAATCTAAAACTGATCATCCATTTCTTAGAACAGGCCAGTTGATTTGCTGCCACCCTGGTTATGCCCTGGCTCTTCCCTGATTGTGGTTACATTTGAGGCCTTTGGAGGAGGAAAGGCCTATAGAGACCTAAAGTCCTCCCTTCCAGAAGGCATGGTAAACTCCAAAGCACTTGGGCCAGCTGTTGGAATTGGTGGAAGCCAGGATGTGATAGCAATTGATGAGAGTCCAATATGATTGTTGATGCTGGAACATGATCAAGGGGAGGCCAGATGCAATTGAGGGGAAGCAGGGTCAAATCCAACAGATTGTTAGATTAGAACCCAACTCAGTTCAGTCCACAGTAAAATAGAACCCCAAATTTTCAGCAAAGGTTGTTTCTCTACCAAACCAGCTTGGTGTGTGCAGAATCAATTCTAAATACACCCTTAATAGGTTTGCTATAGTATCAGCGAACACAAATTTTATAAGCTGGAGATTGTGAAACTGTATAAAATCTATTAGTTCTTTTTATATGGGATTTAATTGCTTTCTGATTCATCATAAGGAATAATGCATTCCTGATAGTATTGTATTGAAATTTTTGACATGACCTTTTATTCCAGGTGGGACTTGCATTCAGGCACATTTGCCCGGCCCTCATTTTTATAGACATGTCCTCTGTATTCTGGAGGGTAAACACGTGAAGCCAAGGAAGGAAGGAAGGAAGGGAAAGAAATGAGGGAGAATGAGAGCTGATCATAACAAATGGTATATTAAATAAGTTTTAATTCAGTAGATAGTAGCTGCTTCTTTTTTATTGTGATGAGAGCAAGTCGGTGACTACTAGCAGACCATAGAAACATTGGGAGCTACTTATAGTTTTAATTTGGCTGTGGTTTTTATCAGAATATCTTGTGAAATCCAAGAATTCATGGCTTGTATCCATGCTTCTTGAGTTCAGCAGTGATGTGAAATATGCAGTTATTTTGGTTCAGGTCCATATGAATGACTGTACAGTATTTGACCGTCCTTTGGGAAGGATGCCATATGTCATGAATCTGTGGAAACATAAGGATCATTGACACTGATTATGACATAGGTCCATGTTTTTATGCTTTTTTTTTCCTGTTCAGAGAACAGAAACTGTAATCTGACAATTTCCTGAGACTCTCCTGTGAAAACCAAGAGTATTAATGTAGATCTGTGGCTAAAGGAACTTCTACTTCATAACTGAAGTGGCAGAAAAATGCAGTCTTATTGTGGTTGTCAGAATGCTGTGTTGAGTGGAACTCAAAGCAGCCATGGTTTTGCCAAGACTTAAAGTGATGGCCTGGAAGTGGTACCTAAGTCAGCTGTGAGTTCCAGTAGGTTACTTGACCCTTCCTTTTGTGCATCTACATGGAAGAAAAGAAGCAACTTCCCCTGACAGCCTCAGAGTACTTTGAAGATGATTAATCTCTGTTAGAAGAGTAAGATGACTTGAGTGCTAATAGGGGACAGGAGCATCTGTGTCTCTGAAGTCTTAGGTGTTTGAATGCTGCAGCTGTTGGACACTTGCAGGAACACCTTAGGTATTTATGTAGGTATGGCCTCAATCTATAATTTGCATCAAGTCATTTTGAATATCTAGATTAGTCCTGTGCAGAAGTCTGAAAGTTTTCCTTTGTTGAATCAGTCAGGAAAATGTTATAGCCTGCTCCAAAGGAGCTTTACATGAATGGGACTATCCAGTTACTATTACATTTTGTGCCTGTTGTCAACTCCAGTCAACTGCATTTGTCCAGTTGCCCAAAGTGGCTGGTACAGAGCAGCTACAAGGATCTGATGCTATTAATGTTTCTCTGTGTTTCATCTTCGACTCCTTAGAATAGTATTATTATACCACTCCAGTTACTGAAGTGTGAACAAGCCCCAAGAAACAGAGTTGGCTACATTTAGTCAAATGACCTGTTTCACTAGGAGTTCTTAAACCACAGTCCAAACTTAACCTAAGAGGAAAAGGTGGAAATGGAGTGTGTGACTGAGCGGCACAGGTACAGTTGGGCGGCATGTTGCAGGGTCACTGCAGCAATGGTGCTACACATGCCTGTTGGCGCCCTTGCCGTGTTGCCGCAGTCGCCTGAAGGACCCATATGATCCGGATTTCCCTAGCTGTGGTGGAAACAGATGTGTCTCTAATGGGGTCTGTAGTGGAAGTGGGGTTATCTGGCTCTCAGCCGAATGGGTCCTTAACGGGTGTGTCAATGGGTACTTAGTGCTAGTGGAAAAACAACCTGTATCTAAATTTGTTTCATCCTAATAAGTGGATGTTAGAATTATGCTGGTGTTTAATGTTCTTTTTAAATACTTGAAGTTACATAGTTGTGACTATATTCAGATAATAACACCCTGGTGGGCCCCCTTTTTAAAGCTGTTTTACTAGATAAAATAGATTGTTCATGAAAAAATGTTCAAGTACAAACTGAAAATTTTGCAAAGCAATTATCTTAATATGGATAGGAAGTTTTTGTGGAAAATTACCCATTCAGAATTTTGCAGAAACCCAGTTAGCATTTTATGTTCCACTGTCCTTACTTCTTTGTGCTGATGATCTTCGTGTAGCTATTGGTTTTATTTTGTGGCAAAAGTATCCCATCCCATGTTAGAATCAAATTTTCCGTAAACATGCAGAAAATCTGAAATAGGTTCTGTTTTATATTATAACTGATGCTGGTGAGGGTGAATGCATTAGAAACAGATCACTAATCCTTTTAGTTCTTGAGAATGTTCTGCAGATATTACCTGCTCCAGTTGCTTTTAATGTTCAGGTAACACTTGCCACAAACACACAAATACAAGAAAAAAAGATATGGATACACTTTAAGATCCTTTGCTTTTCCTTGTCAACGATGTAGATGGCAGATACAATATATTTAGAGTGGCTTCATAATTTTTACAGTTCAGTAAATTGATGGAAATTTAAGTTAAGCAATTTGGCGATTATTGGACCATCTTCTAGTTTTTCCCTTTCAGCTTTGTATATTTTTCAAATATATATTTTGCTGTTGTATGCCATTTTTTTTAAAAAAGGGCTTGTGCAAAGTTAATTATTTGCTCACTTTTCATGCAAATTGCTTTTGTGTTCTATATTACACAGGAACTGCGTGACTTTACTTGGAATCTGATCCTGATCTATACCATGGTCTCTGGTTTTGTGAATAATGCAATTGTCTACTCATTTTAAGATGAGTGTGGAGTTATGACTAACAGGTATCCAATTTTTTAAGTTCTCAAGTGTTATAGCAATATAGAGCCATTCATGCATGTACAAATATGACTTTCAATGTAAATATTTTTAGTGATTCAGAATGCTAGTTTATTAGATATATGCAAAAAAGCTTGTAGATCTTATTCTTATGTTAATTTTTAAAAAAACAAGTGAGGCTAAAACCAGCAGAACTTAAAGGCTGTGACATTAAGTTGCAATTCTAAACATACAAACTATTTTGAACTCTGTAGATGTGCTTGTGGGAGAACCATGTGGAGAATATGCTGTGTGTCAACATTAGCCTTAAAGGACAGGGAAAGAAATAATGACTTTATATTTTTTAAAAACCAGCTCTACTGGTCCTTGTTATTAATTAACTGTCTTAATTAACAATTACAAACTATTACTGGTGCTGTTTTTAAGAAAGACTCTGTGTGGAATTATGGCATGGTTTCTATTAAGAAAAATGCAGTCATCTTCTATAGGGAGGGAAGCTTTGAAGCCTACATACAAACCCTACAAAGTAAGAAGCAGTAGAGGGAGGAGTTTCCCCTGTGTTTTACCAGACCTGGCCACTACTGCTATGATGCTGCTTTGATATTGGGCTTGTACAGATCCCATTAAGGTTGAGGCTGCCCAGTGATGCTGTCAGCAATGCGGACCAAGTAAACTGTTGGCATGGGGTTGTTTGTTTTTCTCTGGCAGGAACACCCTGACCCTCAATGGGTTGGATTTTACCCACAGCTTACATACAAGGAGACCGACAGACAGTGATGAGATGTGAGGCTTATATGAATGTTAATACTTTGTTAATATTAATATTAGTTCTTGTTTTCAATTTTATTTTAGAGTAATTTTAGAGTATTTTAGGAGAAACTAATTATTAATTGGATATATTTACAGATTTTCGATATCTGAAGACTACTGGCAATCTAAATGCTCTTATGGCTCAGATTTTTCTGAGTCCTCTTAAGTTGTCATGCAGCCCCTGATACAGGATCTTCAGGTAGGCCACCCTACCTTCATTGTTAATAATAGGCAGTGCTTTCTGGAGTTGATGAAAACAGTCTCCTTGAACTCACTTAATCTTTTCTCCAAAGCCTTTTCAGACACTTTGTTGTTTTAGGAAGGAGAGTATACCCCCATCGCCATTACCATTAGTTTCACTAAATGCAAAACTGCTGAGAAAAGCACAAAATCTGTGACTTTCAGTAATGTAATTGGCATTGTATGTGGAATCTTTCTTACTGGCAGTGTTTGCTGGGAGTGCTATGCTCCACTGGCTTAGAGGAAGATCTGTATCCTGTAAGAGTCCTCTTTTTAAAAAAATACATTTTATTTTCTATAAGTAAGTGAACAAATATTAAACAACAATCACCTACACAAACCATACAAATGATAGAGAACATGCAAACAAAACAAAAGAAAAAAACATCCTTGTCTTAAGTGTCCCCTTCTACTTGGTCACCTGTTCCCTGTTTTTTTAAAGAAATCGTTATTTAGGATCTTTTTCACAAAGAGCATTTTAAAGTCACTAGGGCATTGGTGTTCATCAGGTGGTCCATTGGGCAAATGTGGCTTGCAGGCTCTGCGATGCGGCCTGTCTGAAACCTTCAGCACTTGAAAAATAAATAAACAAATTAGCTAATGCACCTGCACTTTTGTTGTTTATTTGTGTGAAAATAAAAATGAAACATTAGTTTACTTTAAACTTACGCATAAAACCCAGGTGACTTCAGTTATGGCATATCTGATTGTTTATTCCCGAAATAGCCCTAAGACGATATGTTAAATCTCTCTGTGTGTGTACTTAAGAACATCTCATTCTGTAATGAATCAGAACTCTTAGGTCCTTCAAATACTCTGCAACACTTGTAGCACAATATATGCTTCCCTTCATAGCCATATGCTAAATCTCATAATAGTTTTTAATCTACTTTATATGTCCAAAAAAAAAATTCCAGGTGTTGAAACAGGATAAAACCTTAAAACTTAATCAGTGTTAAAATACAAGAACAGCAACAATAAGTACATCATTCAGGCTGTGGGGACAAGCACATTTCTAAGGCCATTTGCTGGGATTTGAGAGCAGGAGAAGGTTGGCTCTTGTCTCTGCTTGAGATGCCCATGGACAATTGGTGGGCTGCTGTGTGAGACAGGATGCTGGACTAGATGGGCTGTGGCCTGATACAGCAGGGCTCCTCTTGTGTTCAATACACACAAATTTTAATACTAAGCCAGTATACGTCACCTGGACCCCTTGGTCATTATGATGCTTCTCCCTTAGCATGAAGAAGGAGTTTCATAATGACCAAGGATCCAGCTGAAGAAGTGTGCCAAAAGGTGATGAGGGAAGGCACATGAGGGCAATATAAAAAGGGCATTTTCTTATGCCACCACTTCATTGACCATACAGGATAGTAGGACTACAAGCAAATAATGAATTTGATTTTATCTTTTTTTACTAGCCTCTATGATACATGCAGCAGCATGCAATATAATAGCTGATGGTTCAGAAAATCCTTTTGTTATAAGTAATTTTTTTGTCTGCACTGGTAGTTGGGGCACACATTTTCTTTTCCTCCCTAGAACTCTTGATCTGAAAATTTCACATTATGAAAGGGCTGCTCCAAGAACAGCATGGGTGATTATTGCAATAAGCATAACAGTCCAATACCAGGGTGGTAAGGGGAAGGATCTTCCATGGGCACTGCTGCTATTTAGGGATGAAATTTAGTAGTGGAGCTGATCATCTAGATGAGAGGTGGCTAGAAGTGTGCTGGAATAATACTGAGCTAGTTTCTGAAAGCTGTGGGTTAGGGTTAGGGTTACTGTGCTGAAGTAGATAGCTGCTGAACACCCCCTCCCCCCTGTTTTTGCTAATGCCAGTTTTGCCACTGACACAAGCACAGTTCTGGGGAGGAAACGAGCACCAACCTGTGCTGATTTAGAGCTATAGTAAGCTTATCTCAGGATTCCTCTTGTATAGGAAAAAATGTAAAAAAGGCTGTCTCAAATAAAGAATAGGTATCGAATGGCAAGTATGTGGAGAAGTTAAGGCAATGTCTAATTTGTGTACAAGCAACACAAGAACAGCAAGAAAAGGTCTAGTATTTGAAGAGCAGAATATAATGATAGTAGTATCGTCCTGCAGTTATTCCCAGTTGTACGTTTGCTAATGTTTTGCCTTGTTTTCTTTCATAGGTTTTCCTTGATACCTGATTAACTTCAAATTCAGTAAATTACATAGCCATGGTTCGAGGTGATATACTTAACTTAAAAGATAACTACACTTTGTTGTATTCATCAACTATGGAAGACCTAAAGATGGATCCTGATTCTGGACTGGAGAAAAATGGCAGCGAACACAACCCTTCTGAAGATTCCACAATTTTTGTAGCTTTTAAAGGAAATGTAGATGATGATGACTTCAAAGAGAAGTTAGGCTTCATCCTGGACAGTGTTCCTGGCCTTTTACACCTGGGTATTTTACTCTCTGATAGTAACTTTTAACTAACCTATGAGTAGACATTAGCCATTGTATGAGGCCCCTGATGCTGGGTTTGATTAAAGGTAGCTGAGGCTCTCATTTTCCTGTCCGGTGAAGAGTCAAGCTAGCTTAGATACCATTGCCAGAAAAGCAGAGAGAAAAACTGTGCCACAGCAGCCGTTGGAATCCTCTCCCTCTGGTGACGTGAGGATGTCAGCCACCATTTCCTTGTTATCAGATAAACTTAGCAGAAACCAGTGCCTACCAAAATCCTCATGGGTCCTAATTGACATAGCTTTCAACTAATGTACTGGCAAGAGTTACTGTGAGAATTGCTGCAGACGTCATTTGAAAATTATTCTGAGCGCTGCTGTTTTATAGTCATGTACCGTGTATATTTAAAGCATGACTTCTGTGTGCTAACATACATTGACTTCCTGCCTAGAGCCTTTTGTAGGCAGTGAACCTGTCTTGATAGGTGGTAGTTAGTAAAAACATGAAATACTGCTAGCTTTTGAATTATGATAATGTTATATTTTTCGTGCAGTAGGTACACTTCTTTTTTTTCGTTTTCTTAAGAATCCAACAAGTTAAAATTGAGGAAGGTGGAACCATGGAATAGTGTACGAGTTACTTTTAATATTCCGCGTGAAGCAGCTGACCGTCTACGAATGCTGGCCCAGAACAATAATCAACAACTTCGAGATCTGGGAATTCTCTCTGTTCAAATTGAAGGTAGTTCAAACTGGTTTTTTTGCCTGGCTTATGCAGCTGTCTTAAGATATGGAATAAAAAGCACTCACAAAACCAAATGTGCATGATAAATGATACATAGAGATGCCCCCAGGACCAGAAATGGGAAATTTGCTATAGGAATGCTAATCCACTTGTTGACTATAACATTCAGCACAGCTGCTGGTAGGTTCAAGTTATTACTACTTAGTTTTTCTTTATATTTCTGCTGCTTCATACTTGATACAATGAAGCTGTATTTGAGGAACAGCTTTTTTAGTTCAGCATATCATGAATATTTATTTTTTTCACACTGCCCCATTCATAATTACAAGGAAAGCAGTATGTGTACATGATGCACAGTTGCATACATAGATTGCTTTCTCCTTTTAAAATGTGCAGGTACACATTAGGTGTGAGGTCAGCTGTGTGTTTGTATCAAACATTTGCATGTTGATGTAATGAATCAAATAGACTAACTGTAGTGGTTTTTTTTAGCAGAAAAGCTAAGCAGTGTGCAAGCTCCATCCTTTTCTAATTATTTCAAATGTATGTTAAGTTCAGTCAGTCAGTTAGTATATTGTGAGTTTTCAACAATAAATGCTATTTCGTTTCTTCCTTCCATGCTATACCAAAGCTGTGTCTTTGTTCTTTTCCAACTATTAATGATTCAGGTGAAGGTGCCATCAATCTGTCACTGGCTCAAAACAGAGGCCAAGAAGTGAGGGTTAATGGGCCTGTTGGACAAAGCAACACGGTGCGAATGGAGACTGGATTTCCCATGCCAGGAAGCCAAGGCAAGTTCAGCTTTTCTTTTTTTAGTGTAAAGGGTTAGTGAATTGTGCAGCTCGTGTTTCTTACTTCCAAGCCTGCTTTTTTGTTTGAATATCCTAGACAGAATAATTGTTGTATAGATGTGCTAGAGGGTTTTTTGGAGAGAGAGTATCTATGAATGTATTCCAGTATGAAAAGAGAAAGAGAAGTTGTCCTGAAAAAGAAAGTGGAATGAGTTAAAAAACATTAATGATGTTGATTACATTGGAATGTTTATTTGTATGCTGACTTTTGACTGCAGTTAAAAAACTGAAATAATTATTTATCAATTCACAGTAAAAGCTCCCTTTTTCAGTATACGAGGAAAATTAGGGGTGCTGAATCTGTTTATTAGAGTTTTCTGGTGTGCATTTGCCTCTTTGCATGTTACCGTTTGCTTTTTAAGCTTTTCTTTAAACATTGCATGCTCCACTCTCGTAGGACTAGATCCCCTTTACAGCATGCAACGTGATTGGCTGCTTTTCTCCGACTTCAGAACAAGGCTTAGGCTGTTGAGGAATTCCAGCTGAAAATGTATCTGGAACTTTCCTCTGCCCACATTGGAAGTCTGTCCATGAATCTTATCTAACCGTCTGCCTGTTCCTAGATAGGCTTTTAATCTAAAAACAGTGTCTAAAACTGATTAAGCTTTAAAGTTAAAGGGGCTTTTATAAATGAGATTTCAGCAAGAGCTTTTCTGCTCCTAAAACAACCTGAGATCTGTTTGAGGGTGGGGAGCAGCTACTGATTATTTTTATAAGATTTATATGAAATTGGGGGGATCGCTAAGGTAAGTGAAACAGCAGAACAGTTAACTGGACTCCCCATCTGATAAAGTGCTGAATAAAATAACTTTATTCATGATTACAAGGACAAGACTTATGGAATCTGAAGAATTCCTGAATGCTCTGAGAATATTTCCCGA
Organism: Aspidoscelis marmoratus; assembly: GCA_014337955.1. NCBI lineage: Eukaryota > Metazoa > Chordata > Lepidosauria > Squamata > Teiidae > Aspidoscelis > Aspidoscelis marmoratus. Next base: position 13,219,731 of record MTQE01003428.1, on the reverse strand, counting down.
AGGTAGAGACAGTGATCCTGTTGAGGCTCCTGTGAACCTTATAGAATGAGGAGACATGATGGACTGTTGGCGTGATTGCTCCTTAGTGCTCTCTCTGGGAGTGTGGAGTTTGAGTTGCTTTTCAGTTTTCTGAGGCACTCTGGGCAATGGACCAGGCCAGGAGATGAGCGGAACACAAGTGTCATGCCATCTGTAATGAAGGGGACTGAACGTGGGTAAAAGTACATAATGAAGATGGCAAAGAAGGCCTGCTTTGCAGCCTCCATTGTATCCTGTTGTAATGCACACTCTATGGCGTTGGCTTTGCATTTTCCTCAGAAGCTGCAACTAGTTCAAAATGTGACTGCAAACTTGCTGAGTGGGATATCTCTTTGGGCATCCATTAGAGCTATCTACACTTACAGCTTTTAGGAGCCTGTTAAAGACATGTCTCTACCAAGACTTTTCCTGTGTAGATGCTGTTTTTTGCCTGTGGGGTTTTAGCCTTGTTTTTAATCTGTGTTTAAAATTTCATGAGCTTTGTAACGTAATATAGGGTGTTTCCCCCCTGTCACTAGAAGTACCCATTAAGTACCCATTAATGGGTACTTCTAGTGACAGTGGAAAAACACCCATATTTGTTAGTGATATTTTTGAAGTTAATAAATAAAATGAAGGTTATTTTAGTCTGAGAGATAAGGAGCCAAAGTGAAGATGTGAAATGTATTTTTAATTTCTACTGATAACCTGTTCAAGGATATAGTGCTCATTATTTGTCAGTAAATGCAGATAGCCTCAATGAGGAAGTGCAGTCAGTTTGGTCAGGAAGAAATGTTGACTAACAAGTTTAAGAGGAATTTTGCTAGATCAAGTCACACAGATAAGGATTCTTAAAAATTAACAAGCTCTGTGTCAAGAGGCTTTCAGAGATGACAATTGTGCAAATTAATTAAAAGAAGTAAAAATTATTAAAATTGTTTTTCCAGTATCTGGTCACATCAAGTGAATTTGATGTTCCTAAATACTGCACATTGCTGGGGATAAAGTACATCTACAGCTGTTTGTTCATTCCCCTACTCACAGAAAGCTATTTCATTCAGAAAACCATTTCAGATAATTCAAGTAACTTCCATGTTGCCCAGTCTTCCTGATGACCCAGGGAGGTTCCTCATATGGTATCATCCCATTTTCAATACGATTACTTCTAGCTTGTCACATTCCCAATCTGGTTTCCTGAGCCGACTCCCTGATTTCCCGCATGGAGGGAACTTTTGCTAGATTTAAATTGTTGGTAGGCAAGCTGGTGTCCAAACAGACGAATGAGCTGGAGACATAGATACCTTTGATTGCTTCATTTGGGCTGCCACCTTTTGACAGATATTCAGAGGTGCAATTTCAAGTAGGCGTATACTTTTTCAAATGATGTTGGTCTTAAGCAATCTGTAATAATATTGCAGGTTTCATTGAGGACTATTCCACTTGCTTGGTGTGCCTTGATTTATACCACACAGGAGAGGCATATTCCACTGCTGAATAGCATACAATTTACCCTGCTCATTCATTTGTTTGTTCGTTCTCTTTCTCTCTCTCTCACTCAAACACACACACACACACACACAGAGTAGATTGCTCTGTAGAGAGTTTCTTCATAAAGTGGAAACATGAAATAAACTTTGTGTTATAATTAATTACAGTAAATGAAGAGTTGAGCCTTTTGAAAGGATTCTTCAAAGAAATCCAATGTTCACAAAACTATTTCACATAATTATAGAAGTTGGAAACAACAAAAAAAGAATGGATTGGTCTAAAAAAAGTTGCATAGAAAAATTGCTTGGCTTCCCTGCCACGCCATTAATGGCAAAGACAAAAGAAGATTGAAAAATGTCTTAAATACAATAGAAAAATTAGGAAAATATAGGGAAAGAAAAACCTTGTATGGAAACAGCTGCCATATGTATAAGTGTAAGATGTGTATAAAAGCATGCACAAATGCTTACTATGTATCTGAATTGTCCATAGGATGGAATCTAAAGAATATAAGGAGTTTAGAAGAAAAAAAGAAAACTAGGTAACAGTTGAGTAAAAAGAAAAAAAAAAGATGGCCAGCTTTCAAAGAAAAAAAATTAACTTTATTTATTCATCCATCTTAGAATTCAGAGAAGTTCTTGGTAGATCACAGCAACTGCTTCAACTCTGGCTGCCATTTTGACTTGACTGCTTTGGAAACGTTTCACTCCATGTTTATTGCAATGATAGAAAGGAAGAAAGGGATTGTAGTATAGGAGGGAGGAGGAAGAGCAGCACCGTGCCTCTGGATTTCACAGCAGGCTTACTGTTGTCCTCTTCTGGAGGTTGCAGCCTGTTAGTCCTCTCCCAGTGGCTGTTTGCCTGTTTGGGCTGGAGGTTCTTCCTGTGGAATCCATCTCAAAGACATTAAAGAAGCCCAAGTAGCTATACATCATGATGCTTCTACAGGCATTCTTCAGATTTGTTTCAGCAGACATGGCAGTGGTGAAATTACCAGTTAGAACCCAAACCTCCCGTTCTTGGGCTGAAACTCCAAGTTTACTCCTCTTCACTGCTGATGTTGTTTGCTTGCTTGCATTATGCAGTCTGGTTGTAGTTGACTTGTAGTTGAGTGGTCTACTATCTTTCTTAGGTCTGTTAGTAATTATTGTAACTGAGTCTAACCATTTGCTAGCTGGCCAGCACCCTCTTTTTTCCCTTCTATTTTCCCAAGCATCACTATGTTTTTTAAGGGAGTTTGGTCTTCTGAGTAATGCTCCAAATATGACAATTTAAGCCTCATTGTTTGTGTTTCTAATGAATGCTTAGGTTGAATTTGGTCTAGAATCCTCTCCTTGATCTATCTGTGGTACTCTGAGGAAAAGGTTCACATGGTAGCTTTGAGCCAGACAGTGCTGTGCTGTGCTATGCTATGCTGGACCAGGATCCTGTAGTTGGCAGGGAAAAAGAGAATAAAGTCATTTTATAAGAAAAAGCATTTCCATTATTGATATCTTTCCTCATCCTCTTGCTTCTCAATAGCCAGTTTATCAGATGACTTCCCTCATGACAGGTGCCACTGTGAGCACAAAAGGACAAAGCACTTTGATTACAGAATTGCTTTTCTTCTAAGCGGCTAAGAAGGAAGAGAAAAGCAATAGATGATGCTTGTAGTCCCCTTTTAGCTGATGTGTCCTTGGTTCTTTCAGCTGATCTCTGCATCTTATTTGTTGTCTAGATTGTCATAAGAGGCATGTGCTCCATCTAGACCCAGCCTGTATATGGTTGGCTGTGTGGGAAGAGCGTTGTAAGCATAAATCGGGTGGATAAAAGGGCCTCCACTGGAAGAATTTACAACACTACATGGTGAACCTTGAACCCCTGGACTCAACCCAGGGGTGTGGAATCTGGCAGAGCTCAAAACAGAGACATCTTGTTTTTTTCTAGTGTGCTCAAGACTAGGTATTGAGATCCAACAACATCAAGATATAGGACTGCCCTTCACCATCTCTTGTTAAATTTGTACTAAGTCTTCACCCATCTTCAAATCCTATCATTAAATGTTTTCTGAGCAAGATCAAGGCTCTTTGCCAATTTTGATAAGGTCTTCACACAGGAATCTTTTGAGCCTCTTAGGGACAGATCCTTAAAAACATCCTGTGAAAGTATGATCTCCTTGTTGCTTTTATAGGGTATCTGGCTTGTTTGTTTGTTTGTTTGTTTGTTTGTTTGTTTGTTTGTTTGTTTGT
>MTQE01003428.1:13183710-13210799 GCA_014337955.1 Aspidoscelis marmoratus | reverse complement strand
ATTTTAAATGTTACCCACCCTGAGACCTTCAGGTATAGGGTGGGATAGAAATACAAATCATAAATAAATATAAATAATAAATAGAATGTATCACTAAAAGGTCATGTGATTAGAGTAGCAGTTCTCAACCTTCCTAGTGCCACGACCCTTAATGGAGTTTCTCATGTTGTGGAGACCCCCAACCACAGGGGCGGAGCAGCTGGGAGGTGGAAGAGAAGGGCGACGGGAGGCTCGTCGCGACCCCTCTGAAAGGGTAATTCGACCCCCAAAGGGGTCCCGACCCCCAGGTTGAGAACCAGTGGATTAGAGTATGGGAAAACCACAGTCTGTGACCTCATGAACCTTCTAGATGCCTTAATCATTTTAGCATTTATAATCGTGAATATTAATAATGCTGTCAGTGAACAAAATTGTTTTATGTACAGGAATGCCCAAGCGTCTACCACCTGGTTTTACAGCAGGACAGGCAAATCAGAACTTCATGCAAAGCCAGGTGCCTTCTACAGCACCAGGAACACCTGTAAATAGTGGAGCAACCCAGATGCAAACAAGTCAAAGTGTACAGCACACAGGTTTGCTGAATTTTGATGAGACAATTTGATTTTATTGCTAGTATGAATAATTATACTTAAAATACAACTAACACCTTAGACATGTGGTTTGCATACAAATATTAGCAAAGCATAAACTGTTGTGTTGAACGATACAGGGTAAACTTTAAACTTAAATTTGTCTGGGAAGAAAATAAAGTTCTGCACCTTCTTCAGAAAATCTATATGTTTTTAAAATGCTCCAAAATTTATTTACTTATTTAGAAAACGTCCCTCTGTTTTAAACCTTATCTGTTTTTCACACAGAATATGAATACCTGTCTATTTTAATGACAGTTCATGGCTGCTAATTTCTACATTTTTTGCTATCTATATCACAGTGCAAACCTGTTGGCTGTTGCTTTTTTATAGTTATCACAAGTGTTGGAAAATAACCGTTAAGAATGGTTATCACTTCTATCATTTTGTTACATTTTCAGGCAATATTGTTGTAGGTATTGAAACCCTGATATTACTGAAAATGTTAAATACATTGAAATGTTTATAGTTTTCTAACCTGAGCTATTAATTTCCAAGGTGGTCAAGGAAATGCTCCTTCCCAGAATCAGATGCAAGTTCAACATGGCCCATCAAATATGATGCAGACCAACTTAATGGGACTTCATGGAAATATGAACAATCAGCAGGCAAGCACAAGTGGAGTTCCACAAGTTAATATAGGCAACATGCAAGGGCAGCCTCCTCAAGGACCACAAGCTCAGCTAATGGGGATGCATCAAAATATTGTATCCTCCCAAGGGCAAATGGTGAACATTCAGTCTCAGGGATCGCTAAATCCTCAAAACCAGATGATACTTTCTCGAGCTCAGCTCATGCCACAGGGCCAGATGATGGTAACACCTCAAAATCAAAATCTTGGCTCATCCCAACAAAGGATGACTCCACCTAAGCAGATGATTCCCCAGCAAGGCCAGCAGATGATGGCTGCACATAATCAGATGATGGGACCCCAAGGCCAGGTGTTGCTGCAGCAAAATTCAGTGATGGAGCAGATGATGACCAGTCAGATGCAAGGAAATAAACAACCATTCAGTGCCCAAAGCCAATCCACCGTTATGACGGGGCCAGCTCAGATAATGAGAGGACCAACACCTAATTTGCAAGGAAACATGGTGCAGTTTGCAGGCCAGATGATGGCACAACAGAGCCCTGCAAATAACAATCCTTCTCAGGTTATGGGGATACAAGGACAAGTATTGAGACCCACTGGACCTAACCCACACATGCCTCAGCAGCTGGGTGATTCCACCACTACTTCAAACAGTGATGTTACCTTGACACAAATGCTCCCAGATGTTTCCATGCAACAAGGAAACATGGTGCCTCCCCATTTGCAAGGAGTGCAGGGAAATAGCAATACATCAGGGAGCCATTTTGGCGGACATGGGATGCCTTTTAGTACCCCTTTTAGTGGATCCCAAAATGGAAATCAAATTCCCTGTGGACAAAACCCAGGTTTTCCTGTCAACAAAGACGTCACACTAACAAGCCCATTGCTGGTAAACTTACTACAAAGTGATATATCGGCAGGACACTTTGGTGTGAACAGCAAACCAAACAGTCAAAATGTCAATAAACCCAAGAAGAAAAAACCTCCAAGGAAGAAGAAAAATAATCAGCAAGTAGAACAAATTAAGTAGGTTTAACATTTTTGTTTCCTACACAAATAAAATTTATTTCATTTGAACATAGTTTTGTGGTTGATAGCGGTGCATTTAAGGAGCGATGCAGGCCTTGTAAAGGAATGTTTTGTAGTTGAAACCTCCATCCCAAACAGGAATAAAGAGAAGCAAATTAAAAAAGTAATTTTTACCAACAACTAGTTCTGTGTTTATGTGGTAGTTGTTAAGTTAGAGCACAAATTTTGCTGCGTTCCAGAATGGTGTTGAAGTGGGTCCAGAAAAACAGCAGCAGAAAAAGTTAAGTTGCAATTAGTGGTTGAAGTACACATTCAGATGTGTTCCTCAGTAGTTTGCCTGGCAGCGTCAGGAATTTCAGTGCAGAGCTTGAACCAATGAGAGATCTAGGTTGGTTATGTGGATAGGAGTGTTTTGTAATTGGGCTTTGCTTAGTGACACTGCTACTGAAATGCCTAAAATAGGACCACAGCTACCTATTACACCTTCTTAACACCACCCTTGCCTCTTTCGTCTTAAGTATGAATACAATATTCTTTAGTCCCAGCATTGGAGGATAGAATATATGCTTGTATGGACTGATAATATGTTATAGAATAGTTATGAACATAACTGATCAGACCAGAAAACACAAAAACAGCTGTATCAGTGGTGAAAGGAAGGACAGGATAGAAGAGGCTGAGCTGGGCTGTTTGATAAAATCTTCAATGTTCCTGTTGCTCTGTAGAACATAAGTAGAGCTATATAAAAGAAGTTACACAAGTAATAAATACGTTTGCAGCTGCTTATACGTACATTCCAGAGCACATTTGGTAGTTTGTTCATGTATCCTGGTTCTGAATTGTAATGCCTGAATTGTTGCTAAAAACATGCATCTTCACTACCATACCTGTTTTCACCATAGGTTGATTCAGGTATTAGTTTACCCAGCAGTCTTTACCTGCTGTAATATGTCTCTCCACAACTCATCGTCCTCAGAAAGAAGGGAGAAGGTTGAAATGATCAAGTTTATAATGTTTATCTCCTGATGTCCTGGCATACATGTTGCTGGGCCTCTGTTTTGCTGAACCAAATCACTGACGTATCTCAAGGATTATTTTGTATTTAGAGTCAATCCATTAATTTACAGATAATTTCTGCTTCCAGAAATCCCCTGCAAACTTCCAGAAACACTGGGATAAAACATGCGGTATATTACCACAGACGATATTTATTGTTAAAAGTTAAGAATGTAGCATTAGATTGTGAGAGAAATTGTAGTAGAAGACTTTTCCTTATAATAGGAAAAGATCCACATTTTTGTGGAAAGATTAACTTATTAGTATCCTAATTTTATTTAAGGGGAAAGCAGGGTTTCCAATTTTTATGTGATAGTTACCTGGATTTTCCATGATGATGGTGGGTGTGAGCAGTGCACACATCTTCACATCAATAAGGATGCACAGATCTGAGGTTTGACACATTCTGACAAGGGATCAGTAGCTTTATCAAAGCTTTTCATCTCCACGACACCAACACAACATATTTCCAAAACATCAAAACATTTTTCTCACTGGACTTCAGTTATGGTATTTTATTTAAAGTGAATTAACTGCAGGGCAGTTTTTTGTTATGCAATAACTAGTTTTTCAACAATCCACTTAGCCACTGACCCTATGAAACCTGGGCCATTCGCAGCTTCACTTTAAACCTTCTTCAGTCCATCTGTAGGTCTGACTGTTCATAGCTTTTTGTTTCTATCCATTTTATTTGTGGACTTTCTGCTCTCCATTTGGACTTTTCTGAACGAAAAGTCCACAAATAAAAGATAGAAATGAAAAGGTGTGAGCAGCCAGATAGAAGATGTACTGAAGAAGGTTTAAAGTGAAGGTGTGACCATGGCTTTGTTCTTCAGACCTTCTAGCAAGAGAAACTGAGACAGCCTTTCTCAGACTAATGCAATGTGCGTTCCTTTGGGTCTGTTGGTAGAAGAAAGGCAGAATAGAAGTGTAAGAAAATAAAGCGAGGTATGTGCTTTCTAATTCACATCTCCAGCCTCATTCATTCTGCTCAGTCAAAGAGTGCAAGGTTTGAATTTCATGTTTCTTGACCAAATGAGATGAGGAGGGTAGGCAAGGAATATGGTCTTCTGATTCATTAGTCTCTTAGTTTCTTTAATGACTTTGCACATATGAGTTCTCGTGCCATGAAAGAATTCTCATGTCATAAAGATAAGCTGAATTCAAGGTATCATTAAACTATTCTAAAATTGTGTGTGTGTTCTTGAAATCAAGTTCTACTTATTGGATTTCAGTATGCTGTATGTATTTTGGCTTCCTTCAGCAATGAAAGACTGATACAGTATGTTGTGCTAATGATTATTCCATACCATATGTAAATTCTTAGTGTGTTTTCTCTGTTTGAAGTACAAAAATAATGAGTTTCACACTTTGCTTCTGGTGTGATTAAAGCAATATACTAAAAAAGTGACCTGAAATGGAACAATTTAATAGAATCTGATACACTGATACAAGGAATAATGTAAAATAATTAAAACCATCCGGCAAGCTGCAGTCTTGATACAGATATTAAATGTTAGGTGAGTCAAAAGTCAATGAAAGTGGTAGTATTTCAGAAATACTCCATCAGAGACATCTGTGTAGGATTTTTTAAATTAAGAGCACAATTTGAAACTCAGATGCCTTATTCCTGATAACTGATAGATGACATTTCTTTTTGGCGAGCAGGGCTCTTGTATTTGTGGCAGGTACCAGTTGGAGTTTTTGACAATTTGTGTCCCTTAACGAGAAGCATTATGCCAACCCATTTTGACATTAGAAATGATTATTGCAAAAATTAAAATTTGCTCCTTCAGCAAAATGCAGTTACAGGAAGAAGCAGGGAGCCAGCTTTTAATGTTCAGAGTCTGTTCTGTGTCCTAGAAACAGTAGCAAAGTGATTACCTGTGACATGTCTTCTATCATCACTTCTGTGCTTTGAAAAAAAGGGGAATTTTTAATACATGAAATGGCCAAATGTAAAGCAGCATGGGAAAAAATCACTGGAAAAATTAGGCAAAAATGTTATACAGTTTTTATGGTGCTCACAGGTGAAACATAGGTATGCACATATCTTATATTTTATCTCCAAATGTACACCAGCCTAGACTCAGTTTTCTTCTTACCAACTATTCTAGGCACAATTGCTAAGGGGGACAACAATGAATTAGTGTGTGACCTCAAAAAGATTGAAAAAAATGAAAGAATCAATGAAATTCCAACTTACACATTTCATTCTGAATGGTTGGATTTCTTATCAAATTTAGGATCATTTTGCCATTTTGAGTGGAGCAGGAAGAGACTGAGGCAGTTTCGTCTTGTGGTTAGAATGTCAGACTCTTAGGTGGTAGTTTGCTGATTCAGTTCTACACTACACAAAACCAGCTGGGTAGCCTTAGGCTACTCACAGCTCTCTGAGCTCTAACAGCCCTACCTACCTCATGGGGAGAAAAACAGGCTTGTCAGCAGCTTTGAGTCCTCTTAAAGGGTAAGAAAATTAGGGTATAAAAGCCAGCTTCTACAGAAGACTAGAGAGTATAAGCTTTTTTTAAAAAAAGTTCCTAAGAATATTGTAGTTGATAGATAAAAAAACAGTTGTGCTATATGTTTATTAGGTTAACTGCAGGTTCCACATAATACAGAATGGCATCTTAGGATAGCTCGCAATCAGGCCTTCTCAGTGGTAGCACCTTCCCTTCGAAATTCTTCCCCTTTGCTGTTCATGAAGCACCTACACTTACAGATGCCTACTGAAGATCTGCCTTTTTATGAAAACATTATCTGTGTGAAAGTTCATTTTTCCCCTGACCCATTCAGTTTTTAATGTGTTTAACGGCTGTTTTTACCCCGATTTCTAATGTTTTGAAAACCGCTTTAATTTTTTTTTAATGGCAAATGGCATAAGAATGTCTTAAACAGTTTAATATAAAAGGAAAACTTCTTGAAGCATTTTTTCCCCTGTACTCAGGGAAAAATCTGAAATTAAGAGTGAGAAGCATTTTTGTGAGGATCGAAAAAAAAGATTGAGAGAGAGAAAGGCTGTGTCACACTTAAGCTTTAATCCAGCTTCACACCACTTCCAGAGTGGGAGAATGCATCAGCAAAGTGACAGACTTTAAAGCTGGGTTTGCAAGCTAAATTCTGCTCTAGAAGCCGTAGGTGTGACCACAGCCAGAGAGTCACACCAGAAGTAGTACAGGAATAAAACTTGTTATTTTAATAAATTTCCCCACAGTTTTTGTATATGCATCTGGCTTGGATACATGCACACACCTTCACCATGTGGTCACTTGGCTTTGGAGTTTAGTACCTCCCTAAAGTAGGTTACTGGCCTTGCATGGTTTCTTGCCAGGTCTCCTGTTGCTCCTTTTCCTAAGAATAAATTATAGATACGTAGTGTGTTCTAGTCACTTCATTTGCATCCCTAGCCTTATAGAGCCAAAGGGCTTTTTGTTCCTCCTCTTAATTTGAAAAGCAAGTACAAAGTTCTTTGTAGAAGCATATGGGTTATAGTTTACCGGCTGGACAATTTTTTTAAAGAAAAAAAAGACGGAAATGCATTTTTATTATTATTACATAATTTATTTCTGAAGCATATAGAAATGAAGTGTCAATAAAGCAGTTGATTCCTTACCTGCTGGCCTATACCCTTAGCTTCACAGTGTGGAATTAACTCCGCAGATAGTGAAGATTATTTTCAGAGGGCACTCAACCAGGTAGAATACAGAAAGATGATGATTAAGGTTAACAGTCATATTCTGGCCATGCTATACTTCTCTTTCTGTATATTCAATCTGTAAGTTTGCTTCCTACAACACGTTATGTAAGGACCAATTGCTTTCAATATAAAACTGAGAACCTTTGTCTAAGAAATGTGTTGACTTGCATTGTCTGTTGACCTTTATTGGGCAAACAGGACTTTTTAATTGCATGGACTTAAATGGGGAATTTAAGAGCCACCCCAGTCAGTATTTCCCGTGGGGTGCACTTCTGACCTGGCATGGGTTTGATACGCAACACATCATAGGCACCTCACCTAATATCTTCTCATTGAGTGCAATCCCACAAGTCAGACCTGCATTGCACAGTGCATGACAGCAGTCCCGGCTAGGATTACCCATGGAGTGCAATGCACGTATCAGAATAGTAGGAAAAAGAACGTCTCCACTTCTGATATGCAACTCAGACGCATTCCATCTTAGAATCACAAAGAATGCTCTCAGAACCCTCCCAGACCACCAAAGGCCTTCTTCACTGTAGAAAGACTAATGAGAAAATGACTCCTGGGGCAAAAATAAACACCCAGTAAACCTTGGTGATTGGTCCCCGACCTGACTACTTTGGTATCAAGGGATACTTGAGAACAATGTTTAAACACGGATGCTGTAATTTTCTAATAGTGCATAACCAAAACCACGTACTAAGAAAGCATATATGGGAAGGGGGAAATGTATAGCTTCAAAGTTCATGTCAGTTCTGTGGTAAGGAGAGTATATGATCATTTTTGACTGATGAACCAGTTACAGCCATTTCTGAATCAAAATACCTTTGTTTACCTTTAGACTGGAGAGTTTTTGAACAAAGGTTGAGCTTCCTCTAAGAGCAGTGGTGGTATATCAAATCTGAACAGCCAAAGCTGGAGTATTCTAGAAAAAGCTCATTAACTGAGGCTTGCTTCATTAAGGCACAATGAAGTAACCTAGGTTGAGACATTTATAAAATACAAATCTTTAAATACAGTATGGCAGTTTGTCACCATCATTTATCTTCTGGAGTCTTATTGCTGAAACAATTTACCTCAGGTATAGGTTTTAAGTTACAACCCATAAATTCATGCAGGGGAAGTTGGAGAAACTTCCTTACTTTGATTAACCTGTGTACAGCATGTTGGCAAGCATTCTGGTTCTTACTAAAGAATGAAAAGAGAAAAATAATGCAAGTTTTTTTTCTGCAAGACCAACCTTTAATATTTTTGGTATGATTAAAGATAAATTTCCTTGATGTCTGGTGTCCCTATATCGAAAACCTAGTATTTACTAGAATAGGTCCTGGAGGCTATAATGGGTATTTTGAAATTGCAGTGTGGAGGGGAAGGAACTAGAAGGAATTTGCTTCTGTTATTTTTTTGTGGGTTCTGATTTTAGTTCAAAGAGTAGGAAGAGTATAAAAAATCTCACTGAATCAAAAATGGTTCAGACTTTCTGTTTGACACCAAAATTATAGAAAACTAAATGTAAAACTGATTTGAAAGCAGTGGATGCATTGTTTGTGATTCATTGTGTACATAATTTCTTAAGTAACAGATAACAACAAGCTGATGCTCATTACGTGATCATCCTTCCCTGAAGCAACATTATTGGAGAGCCCAGGCTAAAGTAGTTCCTTCTTAATCATATACTGATCCAGTTAAACATTTTTTCTCTTCATTTTTTTTTACTGTTTTCCTAGTGAAATGTGAAATGCTTCAGTTTTTTGTAGCACTCTGTATTCAGTGGTTTCCAAATAACTGAAATGCTCTAAAAATGGATCCTTTTTTTCAGTTCAGGGTGCTTAAAGAAAAAAATCCTGTTCCAGCATAGACAAAATTTGCATTATTTCATATCAGCCTGAAGTGGTTTATATTTCTTCACGTTTGCTGCACACCAAGAAAGAGTGGCTGTTGGGAGACAACTCTAGATATCTATAAAGAATTTTTAGCATAACACTGACATGTGAGCCAACTCCCCTGTAGCCACATCAAAGACCTTTTGATCAAAGTTTACCAGTGCAGCGCACAATATACAGACCATCATTCTAACGTCCTTGAAGATAAACAGGCTGTACTTAGAAATTCACAGGAAGCTTGGTGGCGATAGGTAAAGAATTCTTAGACTTTGCCCGTCCTCTTGATCAAAAGGTGTAGCTAAGATTCTGTTATATTTTATATCTAACCAAGGAAAATTCCATCCCATATAGGCCCTATAAATGTCACTCTGGACCAGAAACTGTATTGTTGGAAGTAGCCATGGTTTTTGATATTAGACAACTAAATCTAAAAGTTATTTCAAAGAGATAAGTGTCCATTCTCCATATAAGGTGTCTGATATAGGATTTGCATTTTCTCTGAAAATAACCTTTCTTAATTGTTTGTCCCTTTGTATTGGGTTAAAACTTTCTTTCTGAGTCAATGTGGCTATCGGTCAAGGGTAGGAGTGATGTTAGGCTAATAATTTAAAGGTGCCCCAAACTGGGAAGACAGACTTGAAGGGTGATGGGTATTGGGAAAATAGAATGGAAAACTGCTGACTTGAGATGATTCTCATTCAACAGTTTTTGTTCTCAAAATTCAGTAACCTTCATTTGATGACACATTGATCCATCAAAGCCAGCTGATGAAACACAACATTCTTGCAGGGGAGAAAGACTGGGGGTGGGGAAAAAAACCCTACATGAATTTATTTGAAGTAAATACTTGAAGGTGTTGAAAATTCAGAGAAAACATGCATGAACTTGTACTGTTTGGTGCACTGAAGTTCATGAATGTTAGCATAAATATACGTAATTAAAAGGCAATTGAGGCTGGAGCAGGAAGTATCCTGGGCAAAGGCTATACAAAGGTAGATAATCAGTTCTTGCCTCTTAGTTTAATGGAAGGTTGGAAAGAGCCCAATACATTATATTTTTGTAAGCTGGTTTAACTTAGGGACTCCTCTTATGGTTGTTTTGCACAATAGTTGGCTTTAATCTTACTATTTAAAAACTTATTTTATATGCTTATTTTTGTGCTGCAACAAAGTAGTCCTCGGCCATTTTATATTTTTTTGTTTTCTTAAAAAATAATCCTATATTTGCATTAGTTACATACATTTCTGTTTCTAGTGCTTCAGAACCACGTGCAGCAGGCCTGGATGAGGGAGAACATGCACCAATGCCAGGAGAACAGGGTATAAATTTGGATAACACTGGACACAAACTTTCAGACTTCACAAACAGGCCACCAGGTGATGAATGCATTTTCATAATTTTTAACATATCCAGTTCATAGATTAGTAGTGTACTCTTTACTTTGTAGATGTTAGTGTTGTCCTAAAACATCAATCTGTTACAAATGAGACATACAGATTTTATTTATACCTCTTTCATAATATTTGTACACATTACAGAAAGCTATTGTTCTTTCCAGTTTCCCACCATTTGTGAACTGTTTTTTTAATTGTTGACTCATGCTAATTCTGTGGTGAGAAGTTAGCCCTGAATCAGTAATAATCATCCTCTGACATGTGTTTTCGAATGGTTGATTATCCTAAGCCTTAATGTGTACCTGCAACATTTTTTATATTGGTATTTTTCATTTGTCTTCTTGTTTTGCATAAAATGATAGCCACCAATCTGTATGGGTTTAAAAAAGGTTTAAACATTTGTGGAGAATAGACAGTAGCTACTAATCACAATGGCTTTCTACTGTCTCCATTAGCAGAGGTGGTGTACAGTTCTTGGGAATGTGGGCGAGTTGAGTACTTCTGTCCTAATGTCCTTTTGATGGACTTCCCAGAGGCATCTGGCTGGATTTCTGATAAGAGATTGGAACATAAGAACATAAGTGGAGCCATGTTGGGTTGGGCTACAGCCCATCAAGTCCAGCATCCTGTGGCCCACCAATTGCTTTTGGACATTCTCAGGAAGAAGACAAAGGCAAAACCTTCACCAGCTCTTGAGTTCCTGCAGACGTCCTATAGAAACATCCAGACTCTCTCTCCAACCTGGAAGTGGTGCCAGAGCATTAATTCTCGTAGCCATTGATACATGTGTCCTCCATGAATTTGTCTAACGCTTTTCTTAAAGTTATCAAGGCTCGTTACTGTCACCACTTTTTCTGGCAGTAAATTCCACAGACCAACGGCTCTTTGATGAAAAAATATTACTTCTTGTCAGTTCTAACTCTCCTGGTTACTGGGCTACACTGATCTAAAGTAGCAAAGCCCCTCCTACCTATGCACCAATTTTTAAGAACACATTCTACCAATTGATAGGCATTTCTTGCAGGTTCATGAGGCTTAAACATGAAAATGTGCAGAATGAATCCTTCCAAATGCTGCTTATGAAGTTTCTAAAAGCTTCTGAAATTTCTTAAGAACAACTGTACTCTTCAGCTTAAGCATATTTAACCAGTTGCTTCTGGAAAATGTACTGACAGAATATATAACCATCAACTATTGTTTATATATACTACCTTTGGGACTGGACATTTCAGTTCATTTACCATAACTGAAGCTGGTTGTTTTATCCTAGAGACTGTGTTTTAGGACCAACCTTCGTTTATCAGTCTGCTGGCTACCTGTTCCTGTGTATTGTCTCATAACCTTGCATCTTTGGTTCAGAAAAAATCTTGCAATCAGCTTTGCAGCATTTGAGCCAATTCATCAAAGGGAGATTTGCTATTGAACCAAGAGTGCACTGGTAGCAGGAGTTCCAATTGCATACTACACTCACTTGCAAAAGATATGTTTCTTCTTTCCTGTCTCCTCTTAAAATATGCAAATTTGCTTACCTCATTGTTCAGTAGTAATGCCAAATCTTTTTTCTTGTTTGTCCTCTGTCTATTTACAGAGTTTGGTCTAGTGGTTAGGGAGCCAGACTCTTATCTGGGAGTACGGGGTTTGATTCTGCACTCCCCCACAAAGCCAGCTGGGGACCTTGAGCTAGTCACAGCTCTCTTCTGAGCTCTCACAGCCCCACCTACCTCACTGGGTGTTCTGTTGTGGGGAGAAAAATAGCTTTATCGGTTGCTTTGAGTCCCCTTAAATATGAAAAAGCAGGGCAGAATAGCCAGGATGGATCTTAGATTAACAGACCTGTAACTTGGCTGTCACCTCCTCTTCTTTCAGTTCCAGTCCTTAATTTTAAAAAGTCTTCCCTCTTCCTCTACTAAGTAAACCAGTGTTAGTAAAGTTACAAATGTCTAATAAGCATTTGCCATTATGTCTCTAGGCTACTCAGCTCAGTCAATGGAGCAAAGGTCTCTTCAGCAGATACCACCTCAGCTTTTGCAGCATGGGCAGCAGCAGCCACCACCTACATCTCAACAGGGACAGGCACAATCGCAGCAACAACAGCAGATGATGATGATGCTTATGATGCAGCAGGAATCTAAATCAGTGAGGCTTCCTGTTCCTCAGGGTGTTCATCAGCCTAGGGGCCCTCTGAATGTTGAGTCACAAAGAATGCCAATGCAGCAGGGGGGTAATATGTCAGTAATGGTTAGTCTGCAGGGTCCTGGTTCAGTGCCTCCGTCTCCTGATAAGCAAAGGATGCCAATGCCAAACAACCAGCCTCTGGTGAACAGTGCACGAAAGATGGTTTATGCAGACAATGGACAGAATCCTACTACCTCTCCTCTGGGAGAAATTTCATCAGTGCCCTCTGTTTCAGAAGGAGGTGGAGCTGATACATCTTTAACACCAGGACCTCAAAATAACATGGCATCCCATCTAGTAGTTTCACAAAACCAGCTAATGATGTCAGGACCTAAGCCTGGTCCTTCTCCAATGTCTGCTTCCCAAGGCACAAGCCCTCAGCAGCAGTCTAATTCTCTTGCAGGACCTCACCCACACCATTTTCAAAATGTTGCCACCAATGCCCAAACATCAAGGCCTAAAACACCAAACAGAGCAAGTCCAAGACCATACTATCCTCAGACTCCTAATAATCGTCCACCAAGCACAGAGCCATCAGAAATAAGCTTATCTCCAGAAAGGCTCAATGCATCTATTGCAGGTCTCTTTCCGCCCCAGATTAATATTCCTTTGCCTCCAAGAGCTCATCTTAATAGAGGGTTTGATCAACAGGGTCTTAATCCAACCACTTTGAAAGCTATTGGACAAGCACCCTCAAATCTCACAGTGAACAACCAGCCAAGCTTTGTCTCACCCCAGACACATAAATTGGACCCTCTAGCTATCAATTCCGGAAAACAAAATCCTAGTGGGGCAAAGCGAGCCAGTCCAAGTAATAGTAGAAGGTCTAGTCCTGGATCCAGCCGGAAAACCACCCCAAGTCCTGGGAGACAAAACTCAAAAGCAACTAAGTTAACTTTGACTTCTCAGCAGAATCCAGGACTCATGCAGAACATTGACTTGCAGAGAAGTATGATAATTGGTCCACCTTCTATGCAAACATCTATGCCTGGAAGTTTTCAGAATAATGGTATGATGACTGCTCAGAATTCTGGCATTCCCATCTCAGTTATGACTGGTATTCATGAGGATAACAAAGAAGGCTTCAGTACTTCTCAAGACAATGCATGCCAAAGTATGCAGGTTGTCCCAGTCAATAAAGATCAACGCAACATTGAACTGAAAGGTGTTCCCAGTCAAGAAATCAAAATTCTGGTTCATGAAGAGCAACAGAAAAGAGATGCCTCTCCTGTGGAATCCAACAAGCTTCCAGGTCTGGAAGAAAACAAGAAAATTGTCTCTCCAGCTATGCGAGAGGCACCAACATCTTTAAGTCAACTACTTGATAATTCTGGTGCTCCTAATGTTACTATCAAGCCTCCTGGTCTCACAGGTCCTGAAGTACCTCCACCAGCATCTTGTACAGATGAATTTAAGAAGATCTCTGCTATTACACCACCACAACAGGATCCTTCCTCTAACAAAGATCCTGGAGGTTCCCTAAATTTACCTGCAAATAGTGACACTTGTTCAATTCAGATGCAACAAGACCTTGCAGATGTGAATTCAAATGTTTCTCAGAATATTCCTCCAGTAATACAGAGGCCTGTTAGTTCTGCTTCTATTTCTTCATCACTCCCACCCAATCAAATCACAGTTTTTGTAACTTCAAATCCCATCACATCATCTTCTAATACATCGGTATCATTGTCTTCTCATTTACAACCTACATTAATGCCTACTGTTGTCACCATGCCTAATGTAGGTAACAAAGTTATTGCATCAGAAGGACAAACAACAATTCAGTCTAATGCTCGGCCTCAGTTCATAACTCCAGTTTTTATAAACTCATCCTCAATAATTCAAGTTATGAAAGGGTCGCAGCCAAGTACAATTCCTGCAACACCAATGACGTCCAATTCTACTTTAATCCCACAATCTGTTGCAGTTGTTGGCCCTCTGCATATACCCCAAAATATAAAGTTATCGTCAGGGGCAGCTCCTTCTAGCTCATCTAATACCGCTGTTTCAAGTATGCCAACAAGTCGGTCTTTGGTTATTAATTCACTGGCCTCTCCTGTTCAGATTTCTTCTCCCTCATCAACTGCCCCTTCAAGCATTTCTTCACATCCTTCCATTCAACAAGTCAAAGATTTCAACCTTGAGGAGACGGCTTCTCAAAATTGTGGTTCTGTTGACCCCTGCCCTGAAGCAACCTCCCAGTCTGGAGTTGTGGTTTCCCCACCTCGTGCGCATAGCCCTGGATCTTCCACCAACAGGCGAAGTCCAGTCTCATCTGTAAAAGGAAAGGGAAAGGTGGACAGAATTGGCCATTTTTTATTGTCAAAGGCTTGCAAGAAGGTCACAGACTCCATTGAGAAAGGGGAAGAACAATATGATGATGAGGCAGAACTGGAAGGCCAGGGACAAGATATTTCAATCTCTAACAGTGTGGAAGCTGAACAGTTACCTCTTGAACTCGAAGAAAACATTGTGGCATCTGCAGCTCCCACTGTTTTAAAACAAAGCACTTCTGGATCTGGCCATTTGAACATGAATACGACTACAACTGTTTCTGCCTCTGTGTCATTAAGCTTACCGGGCAGCACTCCTTCCACTAATGTTCTCTCAGTAGTAACCACTCCAGTTATCTCTGACATGATAGCCACAATTCCAAATACTAATGGTAATCCGGGGAATTTGCCTGCAGAGCAGGTTGGGATTGGACCAGAAGATGAGAAGTTGGAGCTCCATCATGCATTACCACAGAATATGGGTATGTAATGTTAAAGTATTTTTCTGCCATGTGGAACCAAATTTGATTTAATCTGCCTATATTAATAGAAATTTGAGCAGGCTCAAGGTACATCTGGTGGTTGTGGTGGGACTAAACTAATACCCCTGGAGGCATCTTATTAAGAACTTTCAAATTAAGTACCACAATATCTAAGTGCTGGTTTAAAAGGTATTTCAGTGGCAATTACTATGGATCTTTCAGAATAAATATTCAGGACAAAAATGATAATGAAAATAAAGGTTTGTGTTTGATTAGGCTATAAAAATAACTGATGCCGATAAAGTGAACAGCAAAATGAAGAATATTTCCTGTGTTCATACCTAAGTTTTAATCCACTTTTAATCCATTTTCAGAGTGAGAACACATTAGCAAATTAATCGGCCATTTTCTTTTTGTTTTATCTAACCCAAAGGTGGAGTTTCTGAGTTCGATAATGTTGGGCCTATTCGCCTTAAGCTTCTGTGAGATAGCGTCCCATGGAAGTTAAGTATAGGGATGGTGCCGATGGTCCTATCTGGGATTATTTACTTCACTGTATTAACGACCATGAGTACCAGGCTGTTGCTGTGATGAAGGGTAACATGGCATGTAACTGTGCAGCTGCACACACACACACACACCCAATGCAGACTTTGACAGAAGTAGTGCACAAGCTACATGTGGGATTGTACTGGGAGCTATCTGGGTGCTCCACAACTTCTGAAGATCAGGATGGCCATGCAAGCTGGGAGTCTCTCTGAGATGGGAGCAGCTTCACGGGGTGTTTATACTTTGTGCTCTAGTGTCCCTGGACATCACCAAGGGCCAAGTGTGAAAAGGCTCTTTGCTGATGTGTTCTTCCATTCTTGGACTGATGCTGGATTAAAACACAGGTGTGAACATGGCTTGTATTTGGTCTTGGGCTAGTGTGAAACCTGCAGAATCTATATGTAACATGAGGCTTTTTTTGTTTTGGATTCATTTATTCTCTGTATCATGTGAAACATAGTGAAGATTGCATGAAGTTTCATAAAACAGGAAATGAAGTTACATGATGTAGATATTGCTTAGAAACATGATTCCATGGTTCGTCTATGAAACTTCAGAAGAAAAGTTCAACATCGAAAGATATTGTACCATTGTAGACGGGTCTCCAAATTTTATCTTTTTCTCTGCAGACATTTTGTCATCAGTAAGCTGCAATTCAGGTGTTGTTTTTGAAACAAGCAGACGAACATAAGAGGAATACTGCTGGATTGGGCCACAGCCTATTTAGTCCAGCATCGTTTCTCACAGTCACCCACCACTTGCTTCTGGGGATTTTCAAGCAGTCATCATTGACTTTGAGCATGCATAGGATCTTTTCTAACCTTTTCCCCATTGGCCATCATACTCCAGGGTCAGACTTTGAGAAGTAGGACTGTAGGCTGCTTGATGATGAAC
The DNA here is from genome assembly GCA_014337955.1 of Aspidoscelis marmoratus. Lineage (NCBI taxonomy): Eukaryota > Metazoa > Chordata > Lepidosauria > Squamata > Teiidae > Aspidoscelis > Aspidoscelis marmoratus. The sequence continues at coordinate 13,194,143 of MTQE01003428.1, read as the reverse complement.
TTTGACCTCCACAGAGTACAGCACAGGTCAGAGGTCAGTTAGGTCAGAGGTCAGTTTAAAGACAGCCAGTAAAAGAATTAAGAACATGAACTTTGAGGTTATCCATCAACAGCATCTAGATATAGGGCTAGCTGGCTGACCTTTGTTTTTGTTTTGTTCTGCATTTACATCCAATACCATTTGAGTGGGCAGAATTGAAGCTTGTTACACAGTGGTGATAATGTGTTATCAGTTCCCTACCATTTTTTTACCATCACGGTTTGTTTTTGGGGTGTCTGTTTCATTGAGAATATTTTCATTAAAACACCTATCATTTACTAGGACATCGTGTTGATCAGAGGTTTGGCATAGGTGTTTTGTTCAGTAGTTTAAATTTCCTCTCATGTAGTGAAAAGTTTCACCTGTTAATATACATGAAAACTTTACAGCTGGCTTTAGTTAGGTAGTTAGGTAGTGTTAATCGTCTGAATGCAGCCATAGTTTTCTGCTCTTTTTTGTTGTTTTTTACCTGATAAACATTAGTCCTTAATCTCAGCTGGTTTTATAGGTAATTTTTTTGTTTGCCTCCTACTACCTTGCTTTTAAAACTGAAAACTTCATTCTTACCTTGTTTTAGCATCTTCAAACCAGACTCCAGTTGCAATACCAGAAAGTACTGTTCAAAGAACAGGTACATATCAATTATTATAAATATTGTAATGGAATTTACATATATTTTCCTTGTAAGTTATTATCTATCAGGTACTAAGCAAGTCCAACCACTCTTGTTTTTTTAAAGTGAGCCAAGGTAGGCTAGGTGCCAATACCTGCTGGGTTTAAAGATATGCTAAAAAATGATTTTTTATTTTGAAGCAAATGACAGTTGGTAGCAATGTCAATTGCTTCAAACAGTTTTAAAGAGTGTGGTGCTTAGAGTAAAGGCAGGGCTGTGATGGATCAAAACAGCCTCAAGTTCAGTAACTTAGAGCTGCTGGCTTTGTTTGGGCTTGTCCCCATGCAACTTTGGTGCGGTTCCAAGCACGGGATTGACAAGCTTTGTCCCCATGAGTTTTGGATTTGGTCCATGAAAAGTGTACAACCACCCCCCAAACCGTGCCAGAAGAGTGCTAGATTTGTTACCTGAAAAAACAAGTCTCGGCACGCTTTGGGGGACCGGCATGCATTGCTCGGTGAGCTGGGAATGCTAGCAGGCTAACGGGAAGGAAATTTGCACTCACGTCATTGGGTGCTTGCTGTCCCTGCCCTATCCATTGAAGATCACAGCTGCTGACTTTTAAAATGCTGATCGCAAAGGCAGGCTGGAGAATGGCTTGGTTTTTAAATTTTCTGCCATTTCCACAGAGGTTATTCCAACCCCATTTCAAAATGCCAAGGCAGGCTGCATGATGACTTGATTTTTCTTCCATTTGCAACCCCGTTTCCGCGATCTGCAAGGCAATCATAAATAAAGGCTTGATTTTCAGTTTACGGCCATTCTCACAGTTCCGGGTGGAGCGGAGGTGCGCAAAACCTTGTAGAGGTGTTTGGAGTTAAAAAAAAATTTTTTTTGCTTATTTTTATGAATGAAGCTTTATTTTTACTTGTTTCTGTGCCTCCCACCCCAGTCCTGGTTGTCAGTGCCGCTAAGGGAATGCGGCACAGGGGTGGGCTGACGTCAGTCTGGCTTCCAATGAAGAAAGAGGGGGCAGAGAGGAGGTGGTGCTGCTCCCCCGTACCAGGGTTTGGCATGGTTCTCATGGGGACGTCACTATCCGCACCCAACCTGTACCTGTCCCACATTGCCAGGAATGTCATGGGGATGCCCAAAATGCATTCCGATGCCTGGCCTATGCGTGACCAAACAGTGCCTAAAGCAGTGATGGCCAACCTATGACACGTGTGTCACAGGTGACACGCCAAGCCATTTTGGGTAACACACATGGTCACCCTGGCACCTGGGTATGTAGTGCTTGCTTGTTCTTGGAAGTGTACAAAATACCAACTTTCAATTGAAGATTTAGCAAATGAAATTCAGCAACAAAAGTCACTAATGTAAATAATTGTTTTTGCTTTTAATAAAATCCATATATCAAAAATATAACTTTTTTTACTAGAGCTACAAATATCACACAATTATGAATATTTCTAGGTGTGACACAGCACCCGAGTTAAGCTAGGTTTTCTTGCGAATTTTGACACACCGAGCTCAAAAGGTTCGCCATCACTGGCCTAAAGTGTACCAGATGACTTGCATGGGGACACGGCCTTAGTGTATTTGTTTTGGATTTGAGGATCCCGCTGGATTCATAGTTCCTGTTAGCAACTGTGGCTACATGAACTGTTGATGATGCATAGCAGTTTCAGCCCTAACATAGCCAGCAGGCCTTAATTACAGTGGCAAATGTTCCCATAATCGCTAGATTAAAGTAGTAAATTCCCTCTACCTGGGCTACCCTTGAAGATAACCTGGAAACTGTGACTGGGCCAGAATGCAGTGGTTTATGTTGAAATGTTGAAATTGTTGAAATTGCTGTACTGGCTAGGGATGTGATTCAAAATCCAATCAATTTGTTCAAATGTGGAAATTTGAATTTGAATCGAATGCCTTCACATTTGAATTTAGACATTCGAACGAATTTTGAATGTTCCAGAACATTCATACAAATATCATATCATTTGCGCTTATAATACGAAACAAAAACAAGATTATTTATTTATTTATTTATTTATTTGTATTTCTATCCCGCCCTATACCCAAAGGTCTCAGGGCGGGTTACAATATTATATTACACTTAGACCGGCCCTGCCCTCAGGATTACAATCTAAAGAGACAAGAAACAAAAGGAAAATGGTGCGGGAGGGGATAGGGATGCATATGAAATGCGTACAGATATGTATAGGATTCAAACTGGTTTTTGTTGCACTCGGATTTTAAACATTTGAATCAAATGTTTTGACTCAAATTCGAATGCAAAAAAAAAAAAAATTGTGTACACCCCTAGTGCTGGCTTCTGTTTCTAAACTCACTTTTGAAAGTTAACACGCCATCCATCTCGCTTAAATTGGACCTGAACCATATGAAGTTTGTAGCATGATCTCTTAAGAGATTCTTGCTCCATATATAATGAAAGGCTAACCCAGAAAGTGAGCCTTATCAGTTACAGCCACAGCATTGTGGAATGTGTTGCCACTTAAATTATAAGTGATAATATGATTATCACAATTTCTTAAGACTCATCTCTTTCACCTAGCCTACCTCTAATGCCGATGCTGCCAGCTGCCTATTTTTATTTTTGAAAATATTTTTATTTTTAAATATAAAATTTTTTATATATAAATTTAAATTTTAAATATAAAAATATTTATATATTTTTAAAATTCTTGTTAGCTGCCTTGAATTGTTAACAAAATTGGTGGAATTTAAGCAAACATAAATGCAAAAAATAGCAACTGCAAATACTTCTCCCTTAAATGCTGAGTGAAATCGTACCACAAATAGACTAAAAGTTGCAGTAGGAATGCACTCAAACTATGCTTAGCAGTTTGGCATCACACCAGCCAGTTTGGCTGGCTTGCAGTGAAGCCATACTGCTCTTTGTTTGGCCAACATCCAAAGCAAATCTCAGCAGATTCAGGAACTGAGGCATGGAATACCCTTTTTGTCCTCCAGCATTTCCCTGCCAAACTGGTATTGGTTTGGGGAGGGGGAAATATATTTAGAGGCATATAGAGCTTTCAAAGAGAATGTAGGGTGGGAGGTTTCCCCTCACCATTGGTCCAGAGATATGAATTGATATAAATTATTTATTTATATTTATATCCCGCCCCATACCCTAGGGTCTCTGGGCGGCTTACAACATTTAAAATACACACATATCAAGACTGTATAAAACAATGCTAAAACCATACAAAATTTTAAAAAACCAGCATAATAATAATATTGAAAAAACAGTTTAAAAACAGTAGAGTGTGCAATGGGGGGAAGCGAAGGGGCATTTAGCCAAAGGCCTGGGTGAAGAGGCCACATTTCAAAGTGTACACCTCTAGATTGACAGTCTTGTACTTTATAATCTCCACTTAACTTGTCGCTCCTTTTTGACTGAGATGCGAGGATAGGGAGGAATTTCCATGGATTGTGAAGGTGATCTGATGAATTATATAATTATATATTGGAAATGTTTAACAACTTCATTCTGTGGGTTAAAATTAATTCCATCCACGAACATGAGATTTATGAATTTGCTCTTGTGGTTTCCCTAGCAGATTTCTCCAGAATTCCTTTATTTTTATTTATGGTACTATAATGTATAAATCTGCAATACTAATTGGCAGTACTGAACCTTTCTTTTTTCCCCCTCTGTAGTCTCCCAAGAACTTGAAGTAAATCCTGCAGTTATTGCTGGCCTTTCGTAAGTAATTAGACATGCAGTGACAATAAGGAATACCTAACATTAAAAATGATTACTCCATTTCTCTCTTGTTGGTCATGGTTGGATTTTACTCTTTACAGAATCTGACTAGAATAGAAGTAAAAAAAACTGCTAGTTAGAGCCACTTAACCCAAATAATTTATTTTCAACTGTGGACATAAGCTAAAGTTCATATGGAAGTAGGAGGGATTTTTTTCTTGGATAAATTATTTAATATTAACAATAGACTGTGGAATAGTCTCCAGAGGTGCACCAGACATGTTCAAGTAATACGTTTAGAAGATTGATAAAAATATAATTTACCCTCACCTTTGACTGAAATAGGGAAAAATCTTCTCCTTCCCACATTTAGTTAATATTTTAATATGTTATTATTTTTAATATGTTCATTTTATATTTTGGTGCTGTTGATGTTACCTGCCTTGAGACCTTCAGGTCTAAGGTGGGATAAAAATGCAAGTAAATAAATAGTAACTGTCAAATATAATAAATGAGATTACCCCTAGGGGTGGGCAAAAAATGTTTGTCACCTTTGCAATTCAAATTGAGATTCAAAGAGAATTTGAAGCAAATTTGAACCCTAGCATATTCAGAGTGGCTCCATTTGTACAGATGTGTAGTTCTGCACCTTTCACTTCAATGCAGAGTGAATGAGGAGGGAAATGTGCATATCCCTAATTATCCCTGGTTCAAAAAGCAGAACCTTGACCTTTTCAGTTGAGGCCTCATTTGTATTCTTTTATATATTTACCTGCATATGTGCCTTGTCTGGCTTTTACTGCCTCACTTAGGGCGCGTCCCCATAGGGGTTAAAAGCCGGGATGGATTCAGATTAGTCATTGGGGGTTCCCATTAAATCCCCCAATGCTCTTAATCCACTCCGGATTTTCCAGCCCTGTCCCCATGCCAGTTTCCTTTCCCCAGATTTTCTGGGGGAAATGTGGGGAAAGAAAACCCCTGTTTAAACAGGGGTTTTCTGGCTGACTTGGATTAAAGCTGCGTGAAGGAGGACAGCCAGCGGCCAGGTAAGTGAGCCCAGCCGCCGGCTGTCCTCCTTCACTTGGCTTTAAACCAAGCCAGTCTTTTCTTTCCCCCTGTTGAAACAGAGGGAGGGAAAAGGAGGAAAGCAGCCGCTGCCAGCCTCCTCCTCCCAATGTCCTCGGTAGCCTTCTTTCCTTTTCCCTCCTCCTGTTTCAACAGGGAGAAAGAAAAGGCTGGCTAGGTTTAAAACCAAGCAAAGGAGGACAGCCGGCAGCTGGGAAAGTGAGCGAGGGGATGCACGGAGGGAGGCCGCCCCTCGGATGTGGCACCCCCTTGCTCACTTACCTGGCCAACGGCTGTCTTCCTTTGCTTTTGGAATATATTTTATTAATAGAGTTCCTTGTTATTTACATTGTTATAGTTAAACTTCTTCAATAGAAAAATGTAATGTTGTTTCAGGAATTGTATGTAAATTCACAGATCTTGTCTTACTTCTACCAGTAGTGAGCCAAAGGAGAGTTGTGAAAAATCTAAAACACCAAGTAGAAGAAATTCAAGAACAGAGGAATCTGCAGCAGTTCAGGAGTCCCTAGAGAATGGTCAACGTAAGAGGTCCTCCAGACCTGCATCAGCATCAAGCACTGCAAAAGGTAAAGTGCTTAGCAAAGGCAGTCTTTGCAGCTCTCATGGTATATGGATACAAATGCAAAGCAATACTTCCTGTTAAATCATAGGAAAAAAGAGCAATAATCAAGATGCACTGAATTCAGTGTTTGAAGATGCTTTTTTCCTTCTTGTTGAGGAATGCTTGTGAAACCCTATATTTTTATTAATCATTTAAGCATCTTTAATTGACCTTTCCCAACTGCTTCATATAGATATTAAAGAGCATGGTGAGTTCCCAGGGCATTGAGCAAGACTCTCCCACAGCCACTGCCTGGCATCAACCTTAGAAATAGGAGTAGAACCTTTCCAACACAGTGCCTCCACATCCCAAGCCCTGTAGCCTTCAAGAAGGATACCATGATCAGAGATATCAAAAGCCACTGAGAGGTCCAGAAGAACCAATAGAGTAGCATTAACCCTGTCTTTCTCCTGGAGAAGTCCATCAAGTAGGGTGACCAAGGCAGTTTATGTACCAGAACTGAGCCTGAAGCCAGGCTGAAATAGGTCCCAGTAATCAACTTCCTCCAAGATGCTTGCTATTGAGCAGCCACAACCATCCCTAGTATCTCTCCAGTAACTCATCTGTATCCAGGGTGTGTGTGTCTCTTGAGTAGGTGTGCACCACTCCCTCTTTAAGAGCCAGTGGTACTACCGAGTCCCTCAAGGAGGCATTCACCACTTCCTGAACCCAGTGATATCCTATCGGCTAAATTTAAGGAGCCAAGAAGGGCAAGGATCCAGAGGATGTGTGGTTAGCTGATCTCCATCAAGCAGTTCGTCCACATCCTCAGGCGTCAATATTTAAAACTGATCCAATTATAACTGGACCATATAGTTCTCTGGACACCCCTCTGGACTACTTTTAACAGTGCCATCCAGTCCCATACAGATCTGAGTGACTTTTCCCTCAAAGTGCCCTGTAAATTTGTGTTACAGTAGATGCTCTTGCCTCCTCGGATAGATCTCTAAAGACCACCCAAAAAACGTTCTTCTGGATGGTAGAGAAATAACTTTTTGCCGCCACCACCTGGTAGGCAGGATAATGTGCTCTAACCTGTGTCCAGTCAGACAGTGGGTTTTATGTCACCTGCACTCTAGACATCGACTCTCTTGCTTCATTGCCAAGATTGCTTTACTGCTTGCACAGCTGTGTGGAGGGCATTTGGGTGGGAATCAAGTCAAAGGCTCTTTCCCCTTATGATTCTACAGCGAGATCAGAGCTTCTAGCAGGAGAGCCATCTGTGTCAACCAGGAAATCTCCCAGAGCTTTCAGGAATTGCTCAGATTCCATAAGTCTCTAAGGGCAGACCATCTCGATAGGTTGTCCACCTCTGCAGAGGAAAGATGCCATTGCCAGTCCAAATTTTAACAGTGAATGATCTGTTCATGACAACGGGTTAATCCCAAGTCATCCTATCAATGGATTCACTCCAATCCGCTCTGTGGCAAAAAGCAAATTGAGGGTATGTCTTGCCCTGTGTGTTGGACCAGTATTATATTAAGTCATAGTTGTCACAGAGGCCATAAAGAACTGAGCTGGCCCACTGAGGGTCACCTCAGCATGGATCGTGAAATCCCCCAACACCATTGTATCTGAGACTTCAGTACCTTCTTTAAGACTGTCAGCCAACTCAGGAAGGGAGGCTGCAGGACAGGCAATACACCAGCAGCGTTCCTATCCTGTCTCTCTGAACCAACCGGAAAAACAGCCCCTCAAATTCAGGCACAGAGCAAATTGGTTGCCTGGTAAGAGAGATAAAAGTCCTATGAACAACAGCAACATCTTATCCCCTTTCTATCAGTCTAGAACAGAGCCAGATGAGACAAGGACCACCCAGTTTGTCTATCTAGGTTTTGGTAATACATGCCAGATCTATCCCTTCATTCAAGATCAAGTCATGTGTGACTGATGTTTTATTTTAGACTGATCTGGCATTTGAGAGCAGCACTATCAGAACAGGGAACCTGTTGATAGATGTCCACAAACTCTGCTGGCTGGAAGGCAGGCCAGAAGGAGTGATAGATTTAATTGTATGGCTGGCTCATGGGCTTTTGAGAAACTAGAGCTTTCTCCTCTAATAATTGATTCGGGTAGGCAGAACTATGGTATTAGCTGCTGCTGTTGCTATTTTACTAGCCATTATTTGAAAGTGTATTTCATAATACAAAAAGTAGGAATGTGAAAAATATTTTAATAAAATAGGTTTTGCATTGGAAGAAAACATGATTAGCTGGTGGAGCTGAACAACTGATCATGAAAGGGTTCATTCCCTGTGGCCTAAACAGCTGATTATCAGAACTTCTCTTATGTTCTGGCAAGGGAAAGATTGTTGCCAGGAAGGAGTGGGGGGAATTGGACTTTTGGTGGTTCTTAGGACCCTGTCATAGGAATGGGGGGACTCAAAACAAGTCCCCTGCTGTTTTCTGTGGTCAGAACACTCAAATCTTTGAGTGTTATGTCAGAACAACTGGCTGTTCTGTTTGTTGCAAAACTCAAAAAGTGTTACTCCCTAGTCATTTATAAAGTATTCGATAATCAACAGTTTTTACATATCTAGACTTTAGATTAAAGATCATTTGATCCAGTTTAGCTGCCTTTATAGCTTGATGTACTAGAAAATTAACCAGTTCATGATCAGGCCAGTCTGGCTTAATTCTCAAGGGATTCCCATTGCATTCTATGTATGAGAATCCTGGATGTGTGCAATGTAGTTGCTAGGTTAATACTGCCCCCAGTGGTATTTTCCTTACTTTGAGGGATACTGTATTGCTAAAGTAATGACACTTGAAACTAACATAAGTTTCAGTGGATTGGCTTTTCCAAGATTTTGCTTATGGGAAACATAAATATGCATTTTCTCTTACTTGCAACTTGAATGAATAATTGTATTTCCACGCTGCTTTTCTCCCACAGAAGCAAATGCAGGTACTATGCAGTCAAAACGAAGAAAATCAAAGTGAAGTACTGAGTGGACATGCAAGACATGGAAATGTATGGATTTTACTAATAGCAATTCTCAGTTATAAACCATCTAAAATTATTTACAGCAATTCATTTTATTATCCCATTACCAGTAAATACAAAAGGTTTTCTTCCTAAAGACTAAATGGTATTGGGGAGGGGTGGGGGAATCAGGTTATATGTTAAATTTTCTGGTTTTATAAGGTCAGCGTATAGCACACTAGATTTAGCATGTTGTAAAAAAAAATCTAAGGAGATAATTGTAAATTTCTACATTTTCACTTTTCATAGGAGAAACTAGATTACAGGGTTGTCTTTTTTTTTTTTTTAGATATGAAAATAATGTATTGTGCTGTTGGTCAAGTACTGTATGTGAATAGCAGTTAAAAGGGTTATTATATGGCCCAATTTGGAAATGTAAATAATTTTATTATATAATAGGCTTGATGTATTTGTTGTAGAAAAGGACCAGTGGAAAAAAATGAAGTGGGACGGTTTGTGAAATGTGGATTACCTAGTGTTCAGAAATAAATGTCATTGATCTATAATTTGTGTTGAATATTATTTAACATTGGTGCTATTTTCACATGGACAATTGGTTAGTGGAGAATTCAGGAACTGCACCCTATGCAAAAACTACACTCTGTGTTAGAGTCTGTCAGCTCCTGTCCCCATGCAACTTTGGCATGTGCGGGATCGGCGTGGTCCTTCCCCATGGGTTTTGGATTTGATTCGTGAAAAGTGTACCAAACACCCCCCCTACCGTGCTAGAAGGGTGCCAAATTTGGTAATTGTTTAAACAAGTCTTGCCATGTTTGTGGGGGATCAGCACGCATTGCTCAGCAAGCCAGGAACACACATGGGGACACTTGCAGGCTAACGAGGATGAGATTGGCACTCACATTATTGGGAGGTGAGGTGTGCTTGCTGTCAGTCCTGTCCATTGTAGATCACAGGCCGCTGACTTTTTAAAATGCTGATTGCAAAGGCAGGCTGGAGAACAGCTTGGTTTTTTAATTTTCTGCCATTTCCACGAAGGTAATGCCAAGGCTACAAGCATGACACACACACCCCTTGCCTTATCTCCCAATTTGCAAGGCACAGGTGGGTAAGGAAGGGCTTGATTTAGCATAGTGCACTCAACTGAGGAAGAGCTGTCAAGAGAGCTGTCAAGCGAAGGAGTGAATCTCCAGTAAAACACAGCCTTGGCTTCAGCTGCTTTCAGGGGCTTCAGAGGCTGCAGCGTTCTCCCTTTTCCAGGGGGCAATAAGGTTGCACCCCTGGAAAAGGGAGAATGCTGGATCCTCTGCTCTCCCTCTCCACAATCTGAGCAGGTAAAGGCTTTATTCCACTTCGGAAGTAAACCCAGAAGTGGAATAAAGCCTTTACCTGCTCAGATCGTGGAGGGGGAGGGC
>MTQE01003428.1:13134754-13180458 GCA_014337955.1 Aspidoscelis marmoratus | reverse complement strand
TCAAAGAATTCCAACAAGTTTGTAAGGCATGATTATGTAAGACATAATATTTTGATCAAAAAAGGAGGGCAAGTTGTTTGCTGAAATGTTCTGGGCTAAGGGGCCTTCTCCACAGTCAACACTCGGAGTTAATAAGATGTTAAATGAGAATGAAGGAGCACCTCTGTGAATATTAAAATCTCTACAAATAATATAAGCTGAGTTTGAATATACTGATATACAGTAGATAGCCACTTTGAGAAATGCTTAAATGGAGGACAGGTTATATGCAACATGGACATTAATGACTTCATGCCAAGGACGCCATGATGAAGACAGCTTGACAAATGTTTTTAGTATATGAGAAGAGTTTCATGAAAGAAGTAAAATATCTATAGATATGTAGCTTTGATTTAACCTTTGCCTGCTTATGAGCATGAAGATGTGCTTAATAGATTATTGTTCAGAAACAGTATAGTTTTAAATGCTGAGAAGAATGAGATACAACAGTGATTCCCAACCTGGGATATGAATCAGGACATTAAGGGGAACCAATGAGATACAAAATTATTTGAATGGAGGCTTTAAACAATGAGTTTGGCACTTGCTGAAGATACCTTCAATTCAGAATGCAAATCTGGTTAATGGATTACGTGAAGTCCAAAAGACCCCACCTCATTTGCTTTAAAAACGAGATGATAATTTGTGGTGCCTAACAGCTAAGAAAAAGGGGAGAAATTAAATGGGGGCATATATTACATTATTAGCAAATCTATCCTTGTTTTACTTCATGTTCTCATCATTTGTGCAAGTGCAGTGGGTAGGCTGAAATGGCTAAGAGCATGACCTGCTTCTGTTGAGGTTACTAAAAAATGAATGGTATTATGCTTTAAGCAATCAAAATAATGGTTTCAAGCCACCCGCTTTATCCCCCTCCAACAAATCAGTGGTACAGAAATAATTTTATTGGGTATGATCTCAGAACTACCAGGGAACAGAAATAATGTCTTCCCGTAGCTGTGCTTTGGGGGTGATTGATGACCACATAGTACCTGTACGTAACTTGACTGAAGGAAGGTTTTGCTTCTTGGAAATTTTAAGACTCTGCGACAAGATTGGTAAATAAGACAAGCCACTGGAATATTTCCATATTGTTGCTTTCCTGCAATTTGTAATCGTAACTGCAGTCTGGGAAATTATTTTAAATATTGTACAATGTTTGTATGGGTTCATCTGACCCAATATCCCCAAAGGTCTTTGTTGCTGATGATCGATTTTTTAAAAAAGCATTACAGTGATATTTAAATTCAGGCTGTGATCAGACATAGCAAAAAAAAAAAAAAAAGCATCTCTTGAGGAGCTTCTGAGGCAGCTTAGAGAAGGCTTTGAAGTGAGCATGTTGATACACCAATCCGCCTCTCCCCCGTCTCCCAAAGGTGGCTTAGAGAAGGACTTGGGAACATGAGGGACACACACTGTCTCTCTCTGAGATGCCTCTTTTGCTATGTCTGAAGATAGCCTTAGATTGAGTGCACATACTATATTCTTAAACTGTGTAACAATTATATTTGAAGTGGCCTCAACTGGTCCTTAATAAATGTAATCTTCTCTCCTCATTAGTGTATGTAAGTATGAATTATTCATCCATGTGGACAAAGGGTGAATTCATACTTACCTTCATGGGGAACTCCAGGGACTCTCTGACAAAGTGCATCCATGTATGCCAGAGTGTTCCCCATGTGTATAGCAGTAGGGCAGTTTTTATGGCTCTACAACTACATTCTGTGGAGCGTGTGACTTGACTGTGCAGGCATGGTTGCATGCTGCATCACCTGGTTGCTGTGGCAATGGCACTGCACAGGTGCATTGATGCCCTTGCCGTGGCCTCACAATCACCTCCTTTATGCCTGTGTTTTGCACTTAGCTGGTACCTAGTTAAGCACCAGCTAAATTTTGAATGGTTTGGGTGTCCCAAACTGCAAATGCTTCCCTGGGACATTTTTCAAAGTGTAAAAAGGTCCAGAATCCAAAAAAGCTTACAGACGGCAAGAGGTATATTTAGGCGGTGTTAAATATCTATAGAAAGACATTTTTGTTTTGTCTGCTTTTTGTTTCTTATGTAGAATCCTAAATCAAATGTTACTGCTGAAATCAAATGAATGTAGAGGGGCCCTTGCTCTGTCTCCTTTATTGCAATTATCTCAGGATAGTCTGTGCCAGAGAAGTTTGGTCTTATTCCCTGCTGACATTTCTGTAGAGTAAGGGTCTTCATGCAGCGGTGTAGTACAGATAAACATGCTTGTGATTTTGTCCACAGCACAGGCCTTTCCCTGCCCCTGCCCCCAGCACCTTATAAAACATTTGGGAACTTGGACAAATATATTGCTTAAATAAATTTATATATAGGCATATATTTGTAACACTATTTACAAAAGATCAGGTCTAAAAGAGAAAGTGAATTACAAATCACTACTCTCGCTTTTCCAACATATTATCTGTTGTTGAGTTGTTGGAGTGCCACAATATGGCCGTGCCATTCTCAAAGAGGTCATATCCCATTCATGGTGAAACAGCCAAGCCAGTGGCAATTTAAGTTCTTTTACCATGATCAAAAGGCAGCAGCTTTTTGCGGAGCACATCACTCAAATAACGCTAAGGTACATTTAAAACAAAGCATTACAGTTTAACCAGTTCTTAAAAAAATTTTTAGGACATGCAGACTAGTATTGACAGATTCATACCAATACAAACACGCCCATCCAAATCAAGTTCTCAAACATGTATCTTTAACGTAACAACATGTTTTGTTTTGTCCCTGAGCCCATGCTGTGGATATCTGTGTACAGATTCTTAAAAAGACACAAGAATTTCTGCCTGTATAGGATGGAGGCCATTCAAACTTGCACCCGGTCATTCATTCAAAGCATTGCACAGCTAGCTGATCTTTTTAGAAAAATGTTTACATCCTGTCATTGTTGTAACATCTTTACACATGTGCATTCTCACATAACAAAAACACAAGCCAAAGTTATTCTAAGCACCTTTTCTTTAGCTTAACATAGAAAACTAATGAATAGTTAAGTGTTTTGCGTGGATACATGAATTGCCAGGATGAGGCCTTTAGATGGCTTTTCTGTATTCACAGTAACATCAAGATACAGGCATTTTATGGATATTTAAAATATCTGTTATTATAGGATATATCCAAAAAATAATTTATCATTGAACACTTCAAATTGCAGTCATGGCTGTTTGTTTATTCTTGGCACATGGCTCCTAGGTATGGGAATTAACTCCAGACCATCTGAGAAACACCAGTTTGAATTTTCTATTTTTGTATTTCATAGGTAGCAACAATTTTTTTCCTGGGGTTTGCAGTTGGTGTTCCAATAGTTTAAGATCTGGTTATATTTTTGCTCTTGTCCCTGCCCTCTTAACATTGAACTGATGTTGGATGCTATCCTAGATGAGAAAGAACGAGAAAGCAGAAGTATGGCTTAATGTCTGACAGGCTTTTAAAAATTGCTAAAATGTTGAAAATGTTTATTCATGCTCTTAGTTTTTATTAGAAACCCTGCTAACTCCATTGCGTTTCCTTAACAAGTACCTAAGAATGGTTTCATCAGATCAAGGGGCATTTTAATCTAACAGTCTTTTTCCTCCAATAACTAGATGGATTATTTAGGAAGCTTACAAGCAGGGCATTAGGTAATAGCCCTGCTGTTTGCAATGAACTCTTGTTGGAATCCTAATGCTATACTTGCAAGCAAATTAAAATGCCCATGCATTTTAATCAGTAATATGGTGGCTTTGAGATTCTGATTAATGTAAGATGAACAGTACATGCATCATGTCACACTGTTCTCCCTACAAGTCTTTGTAAAGAACAAATAGAGAAAAAATTGAGTTCTGCATTCATTTGCTGGGCCACCCATATCATGAGGCAGAGAGAGGAGGCAAGAAGTGGGAGATCATAAAACATAACAAACGATGAGTTATTCAATAAATATTACTATTTGCTCCCACAGAAAGATGCAAACAATTTCTCAAGTTGTAAAGAATTTGACTAATATACAGTTTAATTTTCAGAGACAGAGACTTTGAGCATGGTTTTCTTAAACTTAGAATCATAGAATGGTAGAGTTGGAGGGGACCTCCTGGGTCATCGAGTCCAGTCCTAACAAAACTTTTACTAACAAAACCTTGCTGGCAGATTGGATATTTTTCCATTAATGCTATCTGCAGGTGTTGTGAATTGCCAAGATGCAAAATCAAGGCTGCCTCCAACAGCAAAGAGAAAATGTGGGATCTTGTTTAGATCCAATGGCTGCCTCTTGCAGTCCCTGCCAAATGGCCAGGCTAAATTGCAAGACAAACAAGAGCCCTTACCTGTCATGTGTGCAAAATACCTAGAAGCCCACAATTCCCAGCCTCTATGCATGTGCAGTGGCCATTTTCATGCTGGTTATAGACCTACACTTGTGCAGTGGTCATTTTCTTCAGAGGATCCCAGGACCAAACATCAAGGACATATGGATACGCTGGGAAAAGTGGGTTGGAGTTGATATTCCTGGAATAGCAATAACATGGAATTTCACCCTTTTATCCTGGGGCTATGGTGGGATTACCGCAGATATGTGTGGCAATTCCAACATAGCCCTGAAATAATCCCATGTTTTAGGCCCTGTCTGGATGCACCCCAAGAGAACTAAGTCAGATATGCTCCTATGTGTTCAGAGACTGCATGTTCTAAAGAGGATTGTACAATGCTGCATAATGTTCAATTAGCTCTTATGCCCCATTGTTTCAATATAGCTCGCTATAACACATTGAAGGTTGTAGTCAAAGATGCAGTGTTAATTTCAGTGGGTCATGTCTCAGTAATCTAAGCCCAGTTGGAGCACGTGGAACCATCACAATAGTTTGTAGAACCATCACAAGTAGAACTACATCACAAGGAGGTATTTGACTCTTTAAACCTCCTACAGACAGTTCCAGGAAATTATGAACAAAAATGTGTTGTAAGAATGTGTTCTAAGCATATTTGAAAAAGGTAGTAATGGGGTACATGTGGACCGCTAGATGTCAGAACTTTTAATTCACCTCAGTCCTTTTGGCATAGCCAATGATAAGGAAAGAGAGCATTGTCATTAGGACAGTTCAACTAAGGGATCAGCCCAGCAGCAGCAGCAGCAGCAGCAGCAGCAGCAGCAAAAAATGCTAATTCTATGCTGGGAATAATTAGGAAGGGAATAGGAAACAAGTCAGCAAGTGTCATTTTGCATCTTTAGAAATCTATGGTGAGGCCACATTTGGAATATTGTGTATAATTCTGGTCACCACCACATCTCAAAAGGGCAACCAAAATAATTAAGGGGCTAGAACACCTCCCTTACAAAATCAGACTGCAACGTTTAGGCCTCTTCAGCCTAGAAAGACTATTGTTTAAGAGGAGACCTAATTGAAGTACATAAAATCATCCATGGTATAGAAAAGCTGGACAGAGAAAATTTCTTTTCTCTATCACACAACGCTAAAACCAGGGGGTACTCTATGAAACTGATGGGTAGGTGAGTCAGATCAGACAAGGGGAAGTATTTCTTCATCCAGAGGGTCATCGGTCTATGGAATTTCCTGCAAGAAGAGGTGGTAACAGCAACCAGCTAGATGGCTATAAGAAAGGGTTAGACAAATGTAGGAATGACAAATGTATCAGTGGCTACTAGAATGAATGCCTAAGTACATTTTTCAGGCTGAAGGGGACAAGCAGGATACCTCTAAGCCCATTTGCTGGGATTTGAGAGCAGAAGAAGGTTTGTCCTTGTCTCTGTGCTTGAAATGCCCATGGGCAATTGGTGGGCCTCTGTGTGAGACAGGATGCTGGACTAGACAGGCTGTGGCCTGATCCAGCAGGGCTCCTCTTGTGTTTGTATGAGTGACTGTCTAGAAAAGAGTGCAGGCAACTTCAGTAGTTCCATAGAAGAGGAAATTTCAGCAAGTCCTATCTGCACGGCAACTTGCTGAAATGTCTTCCTTTGAACTGTTAATGTAGTTTCCCCAAAGAACTGCAGGCAGTATATGGGTGAACATTTTTTAGTTTAAATAAAAACAGAATTATTTTAAAATTAAATTCTAAGTAATCTGGCAAAAGTTAGAGCCACTGTGTTAGAAATACAAGTGTCCTGACTTCTTTACTGTCTGGTCACCAAAACTGTACCCTGATGGCATGAGGAACTTCTAGATATAGGGAATAAAATGAAGTTGATTAAGATGCAAATAATGGAAGAAGTGGCCTTAAGTTAATGTCATTTACAAACTGGACTTTCTAGGATTCCTTTGGACGTTGTCTTCTACATGACGTAAGAAGTTTCATCAGCTTGTTGCAACATATCTACTGGCACAAGCTACTAATTATAATACAAAATATGCGGTACTCTGATTTTTCTCCTTTTTTTAATTCACAGTGTTCATTTATTATTTAACCCAAGACTTAGTGACAGAGAGCTGAGATGGAAATTAGCATTTGTGCCGCTGTCAGGCAAGATACTAAAATATTGCTTATCTTCTATTTAAGAGCAATGAAATGTGATACTCCTGATCAAACATCAGAGGGTGGCTATTCTCTAAGAGGAGAAGTATGAAAGGGCTAGAAGCCATGTCATGGCAACAAGGTGCCTCCCTACATTAATTCTATAGCAGTATGGTTGAATAGTCTGAGTAAAACCATCATTCCCCAAACCCGTTTTACTTTTTAAAAATATTTTTCTATCATTTAAAACATAGTTCAATTTTTAACTGATGGGTATGCAATAAGATACTTGAGTATTTACAGGCTGACAAAATATGAAATCTCAATTATATATATCTCAAATACTCTTCAGTTTCTGGTATCTTTGATGCAGAAGACTATTTTCCATAAATGTGTTTCAGCAATTCAAATAAACCACCTGATTGTGTCCCCCCCCCAAAAAAAAACCAACTGTAGGAGTAAGAGGCATTTAATGAAAAATCAAAAAAGGCAAAGGATGTAAACACTTCACAAAACTAAAGTGTTAATCTCCTGTTTTAATCAGGTGTAAATGAAAACGACACATTTTTGACCACCATGGTGGTTGCGTTAAGAGTTCAAGACTGGAGTTCATATTGCTTTATTGCTGCACTGGAAAAACAAAGGAATAGTAAAAAAATTCAGTCAATGAATACAATTGTTTCATTCTCAGTTCGAGGCCCAGTGAATTTGCCCTGGAGCCAAGATCAGACCTATAATCAACCCTCAGGGCTCTATATGGAAGTGCTAGTATTAGTGCTTTTGAGCATATCTAAGCACATTCATGTATCACTGGATTCTGGCAAGCCTTTCTTGGTTGAAATTAGTTGGAGTATGAAGGTAGTAACATGGGCCAAGCAGGAAACAAGGAATACTAGCAAGCTCTTACCCCTAACTAATCAATGCTAGTACCTCTTTAACAGCTGTTGAAAGGCATAAGAGCTGATTCCATGTGGGGATTTTGTGAGCAGTCCTGTTATTCTGATTATGGAAGAGAAGCAAAATGGAAAAGCAATGGCTATACAGTAATCAGAAAATTACCATTACCAGTTTTGGTCTTCTAGAGGTTGTGATCACACACAACAACAACAAAGGAAAACTTCTCTGGTACACTTCAGAGAATGCTTTGAGTGGAGTTGTTCACATACCAGTCTTCCCCTCTCATGATCATTCTGTACTGGAAAAGGTGGATTACAGAAGTCTTGGGGACACAAGTGCCAAACTGCCTCTAGGTACCCCTTTTGTTGTATCTGAACACAACCTAATAAACCTTTCATATGTAGTAAGAAGGACAATCTTTTGACAGTAGAACTATTGTGATACTGAATTTGTCTGAGAGATACTTGGATTCAGCCTACAGATTAAAAATTACCAGTCTTATGTTATGGAGATTGCATTCATTAGAAACTCAATAATGGCAGTGTCTTTTTTCAAAGCACAGCTATACATCTTAGAACAGGCATAAAAAAAACCATGGGCCTCCAAATGCCCTTGTACGTGAGTACACCATTATCTGGGCCTTTGCTCAATAGTGATGGGTGTTGTGATGGTTGTACATAGGCTTTCATGGCCAGATTCAATCTCATTTGTAGCTCCAGATTTCTTTTGTGAACCTAAGCTTTCAGATATAGTCATGATAACCATCTTCAGAGGATTTTGCTCTTGGACAACTCATCCAAGAGCAAAATCCTCTGAATATGGATATCACAGCTATGTCCAAAAGCTTAGGTTCACAGGAGAAATCTGGAACACAGCATTATAGCCCCCAAACTGCTACAAATGAGATGGGAGTTGTGCTTCAGCAACGTATGGAGAGCTACAGGTTCTTCAGTGTTTTGCAACCTATTCTCCATTGTCTGGTCCACCAGGTTTTACCTTAACAGCTAGTCAACAATTCCAAATCCTTCGTCTCTGTTACAGAGCCACTTTCTCAGCAACCACTGACTTCATTTGCATCTAATCTCTGTTAAGTATGCATCTGAAGACAGACATAGTTACATTTTCAGGCTTTTGCCTATTTTATTCATAATCCTAGCTTCTTCCACTCTTTATTACCAATTCAATATCCTTTCCCACACTCTTCAACAGGCGTTATGACTTCCTAAATTCATGTTAAGACCTGTTCACTGGTGGGAGCATGATCCTAAATGTTATAAAAATGACACAAATAGATACAAAGCATTCTATTAATGGTGGAATGCAAGGACGGATTCATATTTTGTTGATAATAAGAGCAATCAAAGATAAAGACATGGTGAAAGAAATGAAATTGTTTGCTTAGTTTTCTGTAAAAGCAGTTGACTGGCTTGCTTGGACTTTAACCTTAGAATTTATGCCTAATAAAGCATCTCAGAAGGACAATGTCTGAGAATTTTTTTGAGTTCTTGTGAGGTTTTGTTTTATTTCCTTCCACATAGCTGCCTGATGCTAATTATTTGTATTAATTTTCTTCTCCTAGGATGAGGGAATTTTTGCACAGCGAACTTCAGTAAAATGTATTTTTAAAAATGGTAAACTTGTGTTGATTTTGATTTTTAATTTTGTATTTTCTTGTTTAAAAATAGCTTATTTTACATTTGACATATTCACACCGTTCTAAAATGTATCGGACTTTTCAAATGTGATGTGTACATAAATGTTTACATGCTTGGTCATTAAGCTATGTAAGCCATGAGAAAAAGCCCATGATTATTACTATCACAGTGAACAAATAAGAGACCATTATGAAGAGGTTTTAAAAACTTCAGTAAAAAGAAGTTTGACTGTGAATCTCTGAATGACTCATATCTCAAAAGTGTGTTTTCTGTCACATGACACTGAGCAGAAAATTCAGGTGTTTCCCAGCCCTCAATCTTAAACCAATGGCAAATCTCTCATTGTTTCTATGCAGCTATCTTGCAGCCCCAATAGATTTAGGATATGCCAGGATCCTTATGTCTAGCTGCCGCATCATAGGAAGCTGCTTTATAACAAATCAGACCCACAGTCCATTCAGCTCAGTATTGTCTGTGTAGACTGGCAGCAGGTCTAAGGGGTTTCAAGCATGAGTGCATCCCTGTTCTGACCGACGATGCTGGAGACTGACCCTAGAACCCTCAATGCACAAAGCAGTTGTTCTTCTACTGAGCTATTTTCTCCCTATTCAGCAGAAGAAACATAGAGTTGATTTTTCATAAAGGATTTTTTCATGAAATACTTTTTTGTCATTAAATAGGGGCCTATTAGGTTTGTTTATTGTTTCTGTGTTCCACTTTGCACATGAACCTGGTATCTCCATTTGTGACATCACAGTCTAGTTCCACTGTGAAGAGTGTGATGTCATAATGAAAGGCACTGATGTCATAGGCTCCCTAGTGCAATGCAAGACAGAAGGAAATGACAGGGCACCTTGGCCCTACCTTATCATTAAAAAAAATAAGGAAATGTGATATATTCACCGGAAGCACCAAATAAGTTTAACACTGGTAACCACTACAATAGCCAGTGTGCAAATTCATGCTACCTAGAGACCAAGGAAAATACCCACCCAAAGATTAATGGTCTTTCTTATAAACAAACTAACTTCATATTTCCCCAACACTTAAAAAAAATCATATATTGGACTAAAGTAGACATGCAGCCTTGTTACTTAATGATATTGGAACATGTTGCATTTCTTTCACCTTCAGATCAGGATCAAAATCTACTTTCATGGAAGCAGGGATGAGAGTGGAGAAGATTAAACCCCAAAGGAAATGGTCATAGATCAGAAAATGTGTTTCTTGCTGAAAAGTTGGGGGGAAAACCCAAGGAAAGCCCACAAAAGAGCTACCATTGAGTGTTGCCAGTTCAGGAGAATGCAAGAAGTTCCCTCAGAGGTATGGGTTTGGGATTATTTCAGAAGACTGATGCCAATGACCATCTTGATTGAAGAAAGCGTTGTGAGGACATGGTGAAGCTGAAAGTTAAACGTATAATGCCCCTCAGAGTAGACTTCCTGAAGTAGCTTAATAGTTGTACTGGCGTTGGCATGGTTGGTAGACAAAGCTGCCTTGGTGTTTGGCCCGTCTTGGGCGGCACTCTCTGGTGCGGTTCTGCCGTTGCATGGCTTTTGGGCTGAACCTGTGCTTCTCTGACAGCTGCTTGGCTCTCTGGATTCGGCGCACTTGGTTGACCTTCTCCAGGATGGCAGCCTTGGTGGCAAGAGAGTTGGAGTGGTGTGGAGCATGGCGCTGCAGTCGGTGTTCAGGGACCTCACTGTGCAAAAAAAGGCACAAAATTATACAAGATTCAGGATTATTCCAATAAGGAATTGGACTGCCAAGTTTCACTATCCAGTCTCCCAAAGACTGTCATTTCCTTCTTCCCACTTGAATTCCTTTCCTCTTGAATTATTTATTTACTGGATTTCTATAGCTACTCAATAAAAAAAGTTATCTGAGCATTCTACAAACCAGAAGGTATAATTACATTTTCTAAGCCACTTGGAGGCCTTTTGTAGACTATGGGTGTTTTTCCACGGTCACTTAGTAGCCATTTTAGCACCCATTAAGGACCCACTTGGGTGAGAGCCGGATGACCCCATTTCCACCACGGCACCCATTAGGGACACATTTGTTTCCACTGCGCCTTTGGAAATCCGGATATATGGGTACTTTTTGGCTTTAATCCGGATTTTCCGTAGACCCCATAAATGGGGTCTACAATGGGGTCTTCAGCCAGAAAATCTGGATTAAAGGGAGCCTGTTTGGCAATGGGGTCTAGAGGAGACTAGGGAGAGGGGGCACCCTTGGGGGGGGAGCCCCAAAACCTAAGCCTTGAAATCATTTCGAAGTCACTTCAAAGTCTGTGCAAAATAGCTCCGGAGCATCTTTGAAGTCTGTGCTGATCTTTGGAGTGAACTCCGAAGTCACCCTGAAGTCACTCCAACCGGAAAATCCCCCAGAGCATTCAGGAATCGCTCGGATTCCATAAATCTCCGGGGGCGGACAATTTCAATAGGTCCCACCCCACAGATGGGAGCTGCCATTTTAAGTCATTACTGGTGATTTTTCCCAACACTGTCTACAATCAGGTCAATTGTATCAGAATTTTCCAAGACTGAATTCCTACTGGTAACTTAAAAAAAGAAATTGGCATGCTTGTGGGGTTTTTTTTTGATGTTTTTAAACAATTTTTACAGAAATGCATACAAATGCCAAATAACAAAAGAGGAAAAAAGAAAAACAATCTTTCAGTAGACTTCCGCATTAAATGATCAAAGTCAACAACTAAAAAAAAAAATCAGGTTGTTAAACAATCACAGTTATCCAATTTGGGGTCTGCTTCTTGATGAGCTGTGATTATTACTTTGCATTATTTACTACCCGTATATTCCGGCTTATAAGACGACTGGGCGTATAAGACGACCCCCAACTTTTCCAGTTAAAATATAGAGTTTGGGATATACTCGCCATATAAGAAGACAACATCCGGTGTATAAGACGACCCCCGACTTTTGAGATGATTTTCCTGGGTTAAAAAGTAGTCTTATACGCCAGAATATACTGTATCTATTTGCTGTAAACCACCTTGGGCAAATTTTATTTTGGAAAGGCAGTATACAAATAAAATGGAAATGAAATGCACATCCCTATTGAGCAGTGGTAAGCATCAACTATGGAAACCACTCTGCACAAATGACAGCCTTTGCACGGAGGTTGTGCAATTGTTGCATGACACAATGTGAGTCCTTTGTATTGTCTACACGATTTGTACGCAGAAAGCCCCAGAGCATTTTCTGACTATGGAATTTTTTGGAGGGCAGTAACAGGCCTGGGCCATTCTTGAGACACAGCGGGCTTCTCTAAAAGAAGGTCCTCTGCTAAACGTACCTTTTATGCATATACTCCTCCGAGGTCTCCTTTTCCACAACAATGCTGCTGCTGGTGACATACACAGACATACTGGGATGCTCAATCAAGAGGTCCTCCATGGGGTTGTTCTCCATGCTGACGGGATCAGGACCTTCTGCAGTAAAACAGGGGGGAGGGGTAACAAACCAACTCTCGTCCATCAAGCAGGGGTCAGGCTGAGAGGGCATGGACCTGCTGACACAGTCACTGAGGGAGTGGGGCGAAGACAAGGTAGGTGAAGGGGACCCATGGTGGCAACGAGAAGCGCAAACGGAATCCTTCTCACCTACCCGCCACTCTTTACTGGAGGCTGAAGCATAACTATCTAATGAGAGACAACAAGAGTCACCGCCCGGACAAAATGGGAGCAGGCAGCACCATCAACCACCACAACAGCAAAAATAAAAAAAATTGAGATAGACACACACAATTTGCCAACAAACCAAATAGGTCATACCATTGTTCAAAGCCATGCAAGGGATGTGCAAGGCGATGCAGGGTGAGGAAAGTATTAAAGGGGAGAAGTGGCACACACATTCAATATTCATGGATGGGAAGGAAGGGGTGAGGGAGGGAGAAGAGAAAGGGGGCATTTATTAGTACAAACCAATACCCCAAAGGCATTTTTGTAATTCATCCGAAAACCTGCCCTGAAGGGTCAGGGCTAGCCCGGAATGTTTTGCCAGCCCAACGAGCTGTGGCCTGTGATCTAAGAGGGGAACTCCAGCATTGCTTGCCCTTTCAATCACACGCCGCCTGAAAGTCACTTCCCAGCATCCTTTTCCACAATGCCGCCAATCTGGGAAGTGCTCAATTCAGGCTATGTGCTGATTCACTGACGCCCTTACAAGCATGGTGGTCCCAAGTGACTGCTTGGGTTGCTTGTGCAAACTGTTCAGCCTTGCAAAGAGTGAACCATCATGCTGCATAAAAGGAAGGAAAGTAAACAGCAAAAACCCACAAGCAAAGCAAAGAGATTTCCCTATGGAACATGGAGATAAAGAGAATTAGAAGGCAAAAATAGAGTGGATAACCCTTCACCAGCAAATGGAAACCAGCCATTGCACATCTAAATGTTTAAATGTATATAGTACACATCTAAACGGAAAGATTGATTACAATGGAACTTTGGAAAGAAAAAGGAAACAAAGTCACAGAACAAGAAAAAAAAGAAGCCAAAGAGGAAAAGTACAGAGAAACAGGCAGGCCGGAACAGATGGGATCCCTAACTCATCCATGGCTGGTGGTGCTCACTGTGATAAGTGCATTTAAAAGGTAGTACAAGGGGTCAGAATAGGTGGTGCTAACAGCAAGCACTTTGTTAGGTCTTCTGCTTCTGTTCAAAAGTACAAAAAAATGACCTCATTGGATATATACATTAGCCAACCATATTGAAATATGTGAAGGGGAATGGAAAAGTAGACTCAGCTGCACTTCCCCTTATCTCCCTGTTGTCTTTACCATAACACAGGACAACAGAAGATCATGCCTTGACTGGAGAAACACCCATTGGGAAGAGGGAACCATGAAGAAGAAGAAGAGTTGGCTTTTCTACCCTGCATTTAAGGGGACTCAAAGCAACTGACAAAGCTTTATACTCTTCTCCCCACAACAGACACCCTGGGATTGCTCAGAAAGAGACTATATGGGTTGCTAAATCCTACTGAAAATTCTCTATTTGTGTGTCTAAAGATTTACTCAGAATACCACTATTAATTTTAATCAAGTTTGTAAAGTAACAAGGATCCAAGCCTCCTTTAAGAACATAAGAGGAACCCTATTGGGTCAGGCCACAGTCCATCTAATCCAGAATCCTGTCTCCCACAGTGGTCTACCATTTGCTTCTGGGTTTCTCAAGCAGAAGACAATATCTTCACCTGCTCTCAACTCCCTACAAATGGTCTCTCTAACACCCGAGGGCAATACCTTGGCATGCATTCTGGTAGTCATTGATGCACTTGTCCTTCATGAATTTGTCTAACTCATTCTTAAAGCAATAAAGGCTGGTAGTAAATTCCATAGACCGATGACCATACCTGCTGGGTGGGGGTGGGGGAAAAGAAACCTTTCCCTTGTCAATCTTAACTCTCCTGCCTGTCAGCTTCAAAAAGTGCTCCCTGGATCTAGTGTTGTGAGATGGAGAAAAGAATATGTCTCCATCTGTCTTTTCCATGCCTTGCACAATTTCATAAACTTCAGTCAGGTCCCCTTTTCAGTGCCAGCTTTCTTCTGGTGAATCCTTCTGTGCACCCTTACATCAAAACACAGAACAAGATGTCTCAGCAATCCAGGCCCAGGCTTCTTTTTCTGCTTGACTCCAATAAGCTCTTTCTTCAGTGAGCTCAGCTCAACTCTTTCATTTTTTTCCTTTTGTCTTTGCTGTTCTTTGCAACAAGAGAGTAGGTTGCAAACTTTTTTTCTTAAAGTTACTTCCAGGTATGTGTATTTTCTAGCATTCAAATCCCAGCAAATGATGCCAAGTTAAACTTCTCGTCCAAAAGCCCTGCTCTCAACTCCTTCTGTATGGAGTTATTTATCATTTTCAGAATTGGAAATTAGTATTATTATAGGCATTAAAGGGAGTGATTTTAGCTCAGCAGTAGAACAAATTGCCTGAATGCAGAGTTTCTGGTTTGATCCCCAGCCTCTCTCCAGAATAGGCAATGGCAAACCACTTCTGTATCTCTGCCAAGAAAACTGCATAGAGGTGACCAAAGAGGTGCTTATACAGCCAACCAGACATTGGCCACAACTGTCATTTACAAACACATAAGCCAAAACTGATGATGCTCCATATTATATCTTTATGCAACTAATTAAGCTCTTATTAATTACAGAAGGAGAGAAAAATCAAACAGGTCTGGGTGTGAAGTATCATGGCATCAGAAAGCTGGAACGTATCATAGCTGTAGGTTACCCTGGACAGAAATCATTATGTCATCTTCCATAACCATGCACTGGCTAAGTGCATAGACACATGCATGCCATTTCCCAAGGATATAGCAGTAATTCGCCACAGATGCCAGGGACTGAATCTGCAGGCCTTTGTTTTCCAGGCAATTGGTCCAACAGCCACTTCCCCATTATTTCATGTGCAGAAAAGGGCAATCAGAATGATTAAGGGTCTGGAACACCTCCCTTATGAAATCAGACTGCAACGTCTAGGCCTCTTCAATCTGGAGAGATGGTGTTTAAGAGGGGACCTGATTGAAGTATATAAAATTATGCATGGTATAGAAAAGGTAGATAGAGAATATTTCTTTTCTCTATCGCACAACACTAGAACTGTCAAGGGGAAGTATTTCTTCACCCAGAGGGTCGTCGGCTTATGGAATTTGCTGCCAGAAGAGGTGGTGACAGCTACCAATCTAAATGGCTTTAACATAGGGTTAGACAAATTTATGGATGATAGATGTATCTATGGCTTCTAGAATGAATGCCTAGGTGCATCTTTCAGGCTGGGGGTGGTGGTGCGGAGGGCACTTCTAAGATCATTTTCTGGGATTTGAGAGCAGGAAAAGGTTCGTCCTTGTCTCTGCTTGAGATGCCCATGAGCATTTGGTGGGTCACTGTGTGCGACGGGATGCTGGACTAGATGGGCTGGGGCCTGATCCAGCAGGGCTTCTCTTATGTTCTTATGTTCTTAAGACACAAAGATCATTATTTCCCTTACTGTCTCTCCCCTTGAAAACAGGGAAGCTTTGCATATTAGAAAATATAGGTGATAACATTTTTGCTAGGCAGCACACAGGACAGCCTATAAAAATGTGAAGAAGAAGCCTAGCTGAAAAAGAAGAAACATCCAATTCTGGATACTAGAAATGGACCTCTGTTGTAACTTGTTCTAAAAATGAATAACGTTCAGGAGCTACTGAGAAGCATGTTCTGCTACCTTGAATTATTTTCTATTATCTTCAGACTAGCAAAAAACAATCATTTAAAGGTCCATAGACCACTGATAAGCTATTCATTTTCAAGAGCATCTGTGAAATTGGGGGACTTTATTGCCCTTACACAAATACTGCACTGAAGACATAAGAAAATAAATGCACAAATTCCTATTCTGTCGTCACCTCTTGCCTTCCTTCCTTTACTGCATGGCCTTGGAAGGAAACCATGAAAGCCTTGCATATAAAGCCCCTTCAAATATTGCCACAATTGCAATAGGAAGTCTAATGTGAGGTCTCAAGATGTTCTAGTTTGGATAGGACAGTCCCATATCGGTATTTCAAAGATCAGTGCAAGACTCTACCCAAGATTTTCTCTTCTCCCTGCGCTGGACCACTGCACAGCCCTCTCTGCCTCTTCCCTTTGTCAAGAGCTTGAGTCTCATCAACATAGCATCCATGTAAAATCTAAAGATCACTGTGGTATCACTCCAAAAGCATGCCAGCCACATATGTGCAACTGCAGTGTCCTCCTAGAGAACAGCATCCACACGATCTTGCATCCTGGGAGTACTCAATGCACCCTTAGTACTCATTAGAGTACTCTGAAGGTAAACCGATGGGGTAGGACTCCAACAGTGCTTCCCCAGTGGTTTAAGCTAAGGTGCAGCGTCAGAACCTACCTTGTCTAGTGTTCTTCTTCAGAGAGCACAGAAAAATGGAAACAAAGGTTCCCTGGTTCAGTGCTCCCCTCACTCAGAGCAGCAGCAAGCATACAAACAGCACACTGGCATTGCTGTACACAGCAGGGAGAATGACAAAGATTGCTTTAAGAGAAAACTTTGTTTAGTGTGAGGTTCCACCCTGTTACAGCATTGTGCATCATGATGACATCATCACATAGCCCAATAGTATTTCAGTAAATGTCTCAGGTTTTTTTAAAGGGACCCCTAGTCTAGCACAATGTTTTTGTAGATCAGTCCCAAAGCGTGCATACTACATCAAGTAGAATGCAACAAAAGTTGGCAAGTTGTATAATGTGTAAGTACACCTGAGACACAGGGTGCCTAGCTTTACATCTTCCACATGCAGTTTCTGCCTGGATGTACACTATAGCGAGTGTAGAGGCGAGTGTAAACAGGCCTGAGATTAAATGCTCTACTAAGCACAGACATATTTATGGGTGCTTCTAATCAAGTATTATTTAATGCTAAAGTTATTGGTTCACTTGGTTCATTTTGTCTTTCTTACATTGCTTTGATTTATGGGCTGTAATATTCAGGTAATGAAGCCAAACAGTTATACTGGCTGGCCTAGGTTATCTCCGGAAACATGAGGTTCTGTGCCAAAAGTCATGCCGGTTAGACCTGAAATAAACTCTGTCTGGTATCATTCTTGAAGTTACTGGATATGATGGCACTATTATTAGCAATAGAGCAAAGCTGCACTGTGTTAGTGATGCGTGCAAGGCTACAATGGTGTCAACACAGTGATCTATGGATATCTCCATTTTGTGATGAGAATTTATTTTAAACCAGGCACTAGTATTGATACTGGGAAAGATGATGTTCAGCATATTCCTCCAAACTGCCCTAACTCCAAAGTGGGTACAAATTCTGCCAGGCCTGTAAAAGGTGGAACTCAGGAGATGTCTTTAAATCCTCCCGGGGAGATTTAAAGTGGCAATCCTCATAAAAAGGGAAATGCTTCAAAACTGTCGTCTCCATAGCTAATTCTGTGATCAAAATCAAAGTTGTTCCTTGAAATAATAACGTGGGAGATCCAGACCGTAGGCCTTTTAGCACTACAGCTGGAATGTACTGCACCAAGGCTGGGACATGCAGGGACGGATCCTCCATTCACACTTTGGCTGGTAAGGGACGTGTTCCCATGTGTCCATTACTTGGCCAAGGTGTGAACGGCCATTCTGTCCCCAAGTGTCCCAGCCTGAAAAGGCTGCCGCAGGGGTAGGATGTCCTGCCCTGGGCTGCTGCCATTGGGCCATATCGGACCACTGCCTGGCAGCCTGGTTCCAGCCCAGCCTGGGGTCCTGCAGGCTCCTGCCATCTCAATCAGGTCAGCAGGAGCCTGTGGGGGCCTCCTGGGTGCCCACCCCCACCCACGGGGCCACTCTGCCTGCAGCTCCCCATGCATGCCCTACCTGTTCCGGTGCCTGGTTCAAACTGGTAGGCTCTGAGGGCGGGGCTTGCTGAGCTTGAACTGCAGCATTCTGTAGAGGTGCGCGCTGTGGCCTGCGCCTGCACAGACCACCTGGTTCGATCCAACAAGCCCCGCCCACTGAACCAGATGTCTGAACAGGTAGATCGTGCGCAGGGAGCTGGGGGTAGCACAGATGCCTGGGTGGGGGTGGGCACCCAGGAGGCCCCTGCGAGCTCCTGCCAGCCAAATTGGAGTGGCAGGAGCCCACGGGAGCCCAGGATGGGCCTGGCTCGGTCTTGCCCCACCCCCCAAAAGGTGCATATGGAACCCTCCTCAACCCTCTCCAAAACTTACCTGGAGTGGGATGGCTGCCTAGATGGCAGCTATTTTGGGATCTTGGTGCAGGGACCAGCATATCTGTGCAGCACTGTCACTAGGGCAAGTGTATGATGTGTCATGTCAGCACTATGTGCACAGTGCATCACATGCTACATCAGCTCATGTTCACAGTGTGTCACATGGTCCTCCAGCACCTCTTCCAATCTGGAAGAAGTGTGTATGTTGCATCTGGAGCCATACTGGCTCTGGTGCTTGGGAAAGGTAGGTGCACACATGGTCCATGCAGGGTGAGTTTCCATATAGAAGGAGCCATTTATGGTTAAGAAACGGCTCCTTCACATGTAGATGCTCCATCTGAGAGCTCACCACACATGGACTACTGGGTCAAGTGTGAATTGGCCCTTCATTACACAGAAAAGGTATCTTAACCAGGTTCTCAAAGAGCCTCACGATACCAACTTCTATCTCACTGGTGAACAGGGCTTGGACACACGCCCAGACACCGGTATGTCTCTGGGCGTGTGGGGGCTAGTTCACTGGGTACTAGTGTTCCCAAATGTGAACACTAGTACATGCTAGTTGCTAACACACTCTTTGCATCCGGCAGACGGGAAGCCTAGTGCTAAAGCAGCCCTGGTTCTGATGCAACTCTTCAGCATTTGACTTTTAAAGCTTCTGCCTCCCTCCATAACTAATGTTTTATTGGTTTTGTTGTCACCTGCCCTAAGACTTTCAGGTAACAGATAGGATAGAAATTAATATAGATAAATGGTGGAAACTCTGGTCAATGACAAGGAAGGCAAGTACCTTCTCCTATACTATCAGAAAGACCACCCTTTTCTGTAGGGTTACCATATGAAAAAGAAGGTGAAGGTCTTGAAACTTTAAACACTGTTTAGAAGAAGGAATTTAGAAGAAGTAAGTCTTTGTAATGACACAATAGTCTACATGTGCTCACCACAGGAATCAGTTATCAGAAGAAAGGATGGGTGGGGGTCATGCCAGGTAAATCTTTCCATGCTGTAGTTCTTTGGGGCACACAATAAATGAAGACAAAAAAGCTTGGAAAAACAGGGACTCCTCCCCCTCCCCTGATAATCTGGGTGAACATGAACATTGAAAAACAGGCACTTTTATAGTATTAAAAGCAGCAAGCAGAAGAGGCCGAGCAATACCATTGTCAAATGCCAGCTTTTCTTAATTGCTTAGACAAATGAACATTCTGCAGATGAAACAATTACTGCATTCTTAGAGATGTAGTGATGTTAAAGCATCGTCTGCTATTTCTCTGCTTCTCACAGAACTATAACAGGTACAGGAGTGTAGCATGCAAAAAATGAGGTATTCTTTCCTTGGTTAGGCCTCTGGAAAATTATGCTGGTCTGAGATTAAGTAACAAATGAAGGATCCTCTCTGGCTCTCCTAAGCAATTTGTTAATACATAGTCAATTCCACCAAAGTGACACAACTGGATTGGCTGCTCAGGAGCATTATAATGTATTGAAATTTCACAGTCAATAAGGTTACGAGTAGCACCGCTCCCCTTCCTGTTTACCACTGGTCTCCAGAAATTGTTTCTGCCTATCTCCTCACTACATTAGAAACTGAAAAAATGCAACTGAAAAATCCATGCTGAGTTCTGTTCATTCTTGAACTTATATTAACATAAGCGTTTTGTCTGTTTGCTTGCTTACTCTGTTTCAGTGTATACATTGCCCAAGCAACCTCTGATTATCTTGTTTGAACAAATTAAGCAGACTGAATGGTCTACAACAGCATCATTCAAGCCGTAGCAAGAGCTAGAGCTGCCTGGGAATGTGAAGAGTGCTGCCACTTTGGTAGCTACTCTTTTTGAAGCAGCAGTATACTAACTGCATGTCTGCTACTACTTCTGGTCATGCAAACATCATGGCCACAGAACTGGTTGCCATGTTGCTGGTCTGGGGTCTTCAAAGTCAGGGAATGGCCCAGTACAGTTCCACTCATGTGGTGAAGTGTGGCAGTGGCACAGCCACCAAAAGAGTGGAAAGAAGCATTGATAGAACTATTCCTTCTACTCTGTTATCACAGTGCTCTAGGGAGCACTTATGGTGGATCTACGCAGATGCTGCTCTTGACCAATGCACCCACTGCCCATGAGGACCAAGGACATAGTGATTCATGCACTCTTAATGCACTCTCACAGCATTATGAAGGTACAGTACAAACATTATCTCTGTTTCACTCAACTAAGCAATCATTTCTTATCATTAAGCTTGTTACAATTGAAGGACAATGATTTTCAGTCAGAAGAGAAGGCAAGCGTGGTCAAGCCCTTAATGAGGGAGTCATAGATGCTTTGAGGTAATAGTCAGTAAACAGAGATTCACATTTTTGGCCACATGATGAAAGCAAATGAAGGATCAGAAAAATGAATAGTTTGGTGAGGCTGAGGGAAGGAAGCAAAGAGCAAGGCACAGACACAGTGGATAGATGTGATTAAAGAGACTGCTGAAATGTTCCTGAAAAGGCTGTCAATCAAAATGGTGAGCATTCGTCCATTCAACTATCAAAAGTCAAACCAAAATGAATGGCAGAAAATGTCTGATGCTTTTGTAATCTGAGATTCTAGAGCAAGCCTGCTCAAACTGTGGCTTTCAGATATTCCTGGCCTACCTCTGTTGCCTTTCCTTGCCATTGGTCAGATGGTCTGAGGCTGGTGGGAGCTGTAGTTCAAAAACATCTGGAGAGCTGTAGTTTGAACACCCTGTTCTAAAGCAAAAGACCAGGCCATTCTTTGGAAAGTTAGGATATTTGACTCAGAATAGGACTTGGGTTGATGAGATTATTTGGATTTGAACCAGGGATGTCGGCACAAATAGATCCTGCAGGGAAGGGATGCAGACTGTAGTAATCACAAAGCCAGGGTTGTGTGTAGGATGGGCTAAGCTGTCACGATCACTCTGTGCTGAGTAAGAGGCTAACCAACTGGGTTCTACCCTGACAACAGGATCTGCCTACAGAGGCAGAGCCAATCTGTGCTTGGCAGCCAACCCATTTTTGTCTCTCTGTTTCCATTTTAGGCATACAGAAGATGCTCAACACTCAGCACTAAGGCAAAAAGCCATGCCAAGTCAGGAACAGACAAGTCAGAAATAGCCAAATCAGGAGGAAGTTTATGTTTCTTGTATAAGATAAAGCCAAGGGGAAAGCAATTGCTTGGAGGCCAATTTCCTTCCTTTATGTGCTGCCTTACAATGCGAGCAAGTCCAGAGCAACTGAAAAAAGCGGATAGGGAGCTGTACTAGAGCAGACAAAGCCACAGGAATTCACAAGTTACAGAACATAAGAATTACATTCTGCTTATGGGGTTTTTCTTTGGCTTTTCGTTTTTGTCTATGGTAGCATTGCTAGACTAGACAATCCACAGAACAATTCAGCAGGTCATTTTCTACATTTTTATCAAGACTGACTGAGAGGTAGTGCTGTTCATTTTTGAAGATTTTACTCTAAGCTGTGACTCCAACCTACAGGTGTAACTTCCAGTCAGGACTGACCTGACCATATAAATGACTTATCTGGGTGCTTAGGACACCATGATCTAAAGTTTAATAACCCCCAAGTAAGATTTTTCCTAATAGTATAGATCAACAAATGCATTAAATCTGCTATCTGAAAGATAACAGAGCAGAAAAGGGTCTAGTCAGTAAAAAAAAAAGAAGTAACAGAGGTCACATAGTAAAGATAATGTAAAAAATTATGTTTTGCTTGTTTTAATCAGTTATCAAACGAAAAGGGGGAAATGGGAATTCTTTGGCCACACAGGTAAGATACTTAAGGTATCCACACACCAATGGCTTCCATGGGAACTTGAGGACTAGCAAGCCAACCTGCAGAGTGAGCTAAAGAACACTGAGGGTGTCCACCTCTCTTAGGTGTATGAGAAACAACTGTGTAAATATCTTTAACAAGCTCTACCTAGTGGCATTTTTGAAGGAATGAAAATGCCCCCCTTCTGGATCTGTTTCTGGCCCATCAAGAAATCCTCGCTCTTTCCTTGAAACCAGTGAACTTTTAGTCCCTAGTTTTGAAGAGGGGGAGGCATATTTGTAAAGAATAACACATCTCATTCCTAGGGTAGAAGCAAGTGCTCTTGCCCTTGTAGGCATACAAGGACTCATGGTGAGGATCCAGCCTTTGGTCCTAGTCTAGCACTCTAACCACTACACTGTGTTTGCATGAGTCTGATGTAAATGTGCAGGTATCAATATGTCCAAAGAACAAACCCAGGATTACTGCAGATATCAAGAAGTACAACTTACTAAGGGCATGATGAGGAGCACCTGTGCAAATCTCCAAGTGATGCCCAATTTTGCAAAATCATGCTGATGACTTTATATCATAATAAAATGACAGTCTGCCTTGAACAGCTAGATTCTTTTTAGAAACATTACTAAGAAAATCCTGTTCACAAACTAAGCTGCACTGGCAGTTTAGTGCATCATCAACTGGCACTAAACATGAAGCAACAAAACTGCATTTGTCCAAAGTCTGTACGTTCAAATGCTATTGAAAAACCGAGTTGTAGAAATGTCACATCAGTCTGTAATAATACTGTACACAGAGACTGTACCCCTGCTTCCATTTTCATAGGATGGGGAGAGATCCTTCCTCATCTCTGCTTCAGAGAAGAGAGGTCTGATTTTCCACGGTGCCCCTATGAAGGGCAGGAAGATCACCCTGAATAAGAGCTGCTAGGAGACTGGAAAGCTGAAAATAAATCCACTCATTGGTCATTTTGTGGCAAGGTGTTCAAGTCCTCTAACTGCTGCCAAGAAATGCCTTCACATTAGTGACTCCAGCTGCAAGCCATCATTAACAACCTTACAAGGAGAATTGAAATGCTGAATGCTTCTTGGGTACGTTCCATTTTTCCCTTCAGAATCTGTCAAGTCCTGCCACACCTGGGAAATCTCCTATTTATTTTGCAGAAATGGGTCATGGACCTCTGTCCCAGAGTCCTGTCCTGATAGTGCCACTTGTCTCAGCTATCAGACTTTAGGTGGATAGCAAATGTGAAACAAGGCATGCTCTCTATTGTGATTCTTTTTCCTTAGATTGAAATTGAAGTTGTGAAAGAGGCTCATCCAGCACTGGACCCTTTAATTTTTTCAGGCCCTTAAATCTGACTTTTACTGTTCCAGAACCATGTTTTGTTTCCATGGGCTATTGGAGAATTCGTCACTGGGAGGTGAAGTGCTAGAAAGCTTAGGGTGTCCACACCCGCAAACACCTAAAGCATTTGAAACTTAGCTGCACTTTAAGGCATGAATATTCATAGGCATTTGAAATTTGATCGAATGTGCCAAAGTTCGACATTCAAATTTGAATAGAATGTCCTGAAATTCGAATTTAAACATGTGAATCAAATTTTGAATTTTGGGACTATTTGTTTGAATTATCTGGACATTCGTATGTGTATGGGTTAGTACACGATGCATACTTGAAGATCCACATCTTTCCCACATCAGTACGCATTTGTACGGATCCGTACAGGATGAAAACGGGTTGCACATAGAATAACTACAGGATGTATACACATGTGTACGGACATGTATGGATGTGTATGGATGTTGGGAAGATGCGTATGGGCATCTACACCTCTTGTCAACATTCGTAAGTGCAAATTTGAATCAAAAATTCAAACAAATAGATACAAATTTGCTTAATTTGAATCAAATTTGGTTAAATTCAAATTTAAATAATTCAAATTGAACTTTTGATTATTTGAATCGACTCAAATAGAATGTCAAAACCACATTCTTGCACATCCCTACTGCACTTCACCAAGTGCTGGCTAAGTGTGAGTGGTGGCAACTGCAGAGCTCCAGCAATGGCTCCAGAGCACCT
Source organism: Aspidoscelis marmoratus (assembly GCA_014337955.1). NCBI lineage: Eukaryota > Metazoa > Chordata > Lepidosauria > Squamata > Teiidae > Aspidoscelis > Aspidoscelis marmoratus. The sequence goes on along the minus strand of MTQE01003428.1, from coordinate 13,155,784 downwards.
GTTTGACGCCATTGTTTGTGAGACCAGTCAACACAGTGCACAACTGGGCTTGCACTGATGGTCACGTGCCCCCCTGCACCTATGAGGAAAGGTTGAAGGATCTAGGAATGTTTAGCCTAAAGAAGTGAAGACTGAGAACAGACATGACATCATTAAAAAATCTATGTGCTGTTGGCCTATGTAAACATGCAATTGAAAGGAATCATGGCGGTTCCTGCCACTCCTGGAGCTGGAGCTCTAACCTTAAAAGTGGGAAGCAGGCTGTCTACACACTTTTCTTTCCCCTTGGAAGTGCAAACATCAAAGCTGGGAAAATGCTGTTCCTTGACATTGATATTTCTGCCTGGGAACATTCTGGGAGTTGGTCAATTTTTGTCCCTTCTGAAACAAGGCTGTGCTGTTCCAACTTCTGGAAGTGCTTGCATGGCAGAAGTGATGGGGCAGCAGACAGGAGAGCATGTCATCAGAATGCTTTCTCCTGCTCTGCTTGTTAACAGTGATCTCCATACCTCTTGGGTAGAACGTTTGATGGATATGGAGATGTGCAATACCTACGCTTTCCAAGTACTCCCATGGCATCATTTTGGTACTGTGTGAATCCTGCCTATGAAGGTTCAAATTCACATTTGACTATAACAACACAATAAGCAATGGAAGAAGCAGCCAAGCATGAATCTATACTATTTCAGCCTTGATAATAAGAATTATCTTCAAGAATTACCAGTCTCCCCTTCAGCTATGTTGCCTGGGGTTGATGGAAGTCACACATTAAGCAATCCAAACCTACAAGAATTGTTGGAATTCTTTGAGAGTGTCAATAAACATGTGGATAAAGGCAAACCAGTTGACATTGTCAAATGCCTTCTGATAGTCCAGATAGACAAAGTCCCACATGAAAGGCTACTGAATAAACTCACCAGCCATGGAATAAAAAGACAGGTTCTGTCTTGGATTAGTGACTGGCTTAACAATAGGAAGCAAAGAATAGTAATAAATGGCCAATTCTCAGGGCGGAAAGAGGTGAAAAGTGGGGTCCCCCAAGTTTCAGAACTGGAACCAGTGCTTTTTAGTTTATTCATCAATGATCTAGAAGAAGGGGTACATAGTAAAACAGCAAAGTTTGCTGATGATACTAAATTGTTCAGGATAGTAAAAACTGAGATTGTGAACAGCTCCAGAGGGATCTCTTGGCATTGGGTGAGTGGGCAACCAAGTGGCAAATGTTCTTCAATCTTAATAAGTGCAAAGTCATGCACGTCAGGGCCAGGAATCCTAATTATGTTTATAAACTGATGGGGACTGAGCTTTCTGCAACACACCAAGAAAGGGATCTTCAGGTTCTGCTGGACAGCTCAATGAAGGTGTCAGCCCAGTGCACAGCAGTGGCAAAAAAAAAAAAAACACGGCTAATTCAATGCTGGGAATAATTAGGAAGGGAATAGAAAAGTCAGCAAGTGTCATTTTGCTTCTTTATAAATTTATGATGAGACCACATTTGAAATATTGTGTATAATTCTGGCCACCACACCTCAAAGGGATATTGCACAAAAAAGGGCAACCAGAATGATTAAGGGGCTGGAAACCTCCCATACGAAATAAGACTGCAATGTTTAGGCCTCTTCAGCCTAGAAAGACTGATGTTTAAGAGGAGACCTGATTGAAGTACATAAAATCATCCATGATATAGAAAAGTAGGATAGAAAATTTATTTACTCTATCACACAACACTAGAACCAGGGTGTACTCTATGAAGCTGATGTGTAGGAGAGTCAGATCAGACAAGGGGAAGTATTTCTTCACCCAGAGGGTTATCAGTCCATGGAATTTGCTACCAAAAGAGGTGGTAACAGCTACCAGCCTAGATAGCTTTAAGAAAACAGATGTATCAATGGCTGCTAGAATGGATGCCTAAGTACATCTTTCAGGCTGGGGGGACAAGCAGGATGCCTCTAAGGGCATTTCCTGGGATTTGAGAGCAGCAGAAGGTTTGCCCTTTTCTCTGCTTGAGATGCCCATGGACAGTTGGTGAGCTACTGTGTGAGATAGGATGCTGGACTAGATGGGCTGTAGCCTGATCCAGCAGAGCTCCTCTTAAATTCTTCATCCCTGTGTCTAAGTCCCTGTGCCTTCTTTCTTAGATTAAATCTCTATTGCTCTCAGCAGAGCAAACATCTAGACAAAAGGAACTGGACTGTAATGGATTGCAATTTCAGTTCTTTAGAAGTGTAAGATAGGGATGGGTTCTCCATTTAAACAACAACAAAAAGAAATTCCAGACAGGAACCAAAGAATCTAGCATGCTTTTTTGTTTGGGACAGGGGTTGGCAGAGAACAGGGAAGTCCAAAAATAAATGGAAAATGAAGGTGGCTAAAGCTATTAATGGAAACAGACATAAAAATGGGAACTCCTGTCAACCAACAAATACCTTCTGCTTAATGATATCCCACCCACCAGCAAAGGCATAGATGCTCTCCAGTACCCTGCCAAGGACTGAGGGCCTCCCCCTCCCCCTCATCAGCAATTACTAGTGATCAGGATTGCTGATCCAGATCTAGATTCTTCACTATATGGGAAGGAGGCACAGAGATATCCCAGTTCCCTCAGAAACAACTATTTATGGCAAACATTTGTGCTACTAGTCCCCAGAAAGCAGTTTCCATATGAAAAAGCGAATGACTATGAATCCTTAATTCTCCACTTTAGTTTAAATGGAATCATTTTCTATTGTGTTTCTCACCTGGTACATCAATAATAAGCCACCCATCTTCTTCCTCCTCTTTAGCGATGAAAGCCTTAGGTTCCTCAAGGTCTTCAGGGGTGCTGCTGTCACTGAAGAAGAGGCTGGTGAGGCGTTGGAACATGACTGGAGAATGCTTTTTTGAGGTGAGCTTTAGGAAGAAATTACAAGTAAGTTGTTTCTTTTCTTTAAGTTCTTTATGTTTCAGGGCGTAGAGCTGGTAAGTTGCTGAAGGGAACCACAAGTTGGGAACAGTTGGTGGATAAATGTCTTCCAAAAAGCAGGAGCTGCTTGTTTCCTAGCAGAGTCTTATCTGAGTTGAGTTACAAATAGTGCAATCATAAGGTTCTTCACTTGGCTTCAGTGCAAAGGCCTGCAAAGAAAGGAAAAATTCATTCAAGCCCTTTGGAAGGGAAAAGCATTTTGAATCACGAGGAACTCAGATGGCTGGAGGAAAGCAGAGAAGGAAACTTTGCATGGATCATAATCGTAATTGGCCACGGCCATTTTTCTTTACGGTACCTTCTGCATTTGGTGTCTTTGACTCCATCTCCACAGGGATGCCTAATGAATGAACCTCCCATACCATAACTCCACACGTAAATAGAGCTATGTTGGTTGCCATAGTCCTTCAGGCAAGAGAAAGCTCCTGTTTGCTTTTATTAATGTTAACCTACTTCCTCTCACAAAAACAAACTCAGCATGATTTCTCTTGGGCTTTGTGTTGGATTTGTCAAGTTCTGGGTCGGGGCATATTTATGGCATAATATAAGGAAGAGTAAATAATGAAATTGTGAATTCATGCCGTGCTCTTCTTGTCCCTTTCCTCTGTTTTCTTAAAGAGTAACAGTGGAAGGGGTAAAGCAGATAATTTATATTCCAAAACATTTCTCCCTGTGATCTTTGCTCCCTCCTCAGCCCTTAGCCCTTCTGTTCCCTCACAAGAACCCATCCTTTCTCCTTTTCTGCTTCAAATGCTCGTCATTGCCTCCAGGAACCTCTCTGTGACATCATCTCTCTTACCTCCCTCAAAATCTGCCTCAAAGGCTGTATTTTTTCCATGAACACTTTGGCACGAGCTTTAGTGCCCTTGCCCTTTGCTCCTTTCCATGAGCACAGCCAGCATGGCTGCCTCAGCCTGTAAATAGCCTTGCTGCGTTATATGAAAGGGTTTCATGTTGCTTCCACACCCCTTACTCTATTTTAATTGTATTTTTGAGTAGATTATAAACTCCTTGGGGGAAGTGACCTGTATTCTGGAATGCAATGATGGAGCATTATATATAAACAGCTGCCAGGTTTGCTTGGCTGAGGTTAGTCAAGGACACAGAGCACTATGGAGATAATTAAAAACTGTCACATAGTCTGTTATATATTGGATGATAATCATTGTATCACTGTGGTTCATTACAGAATAGTTCCAAGGGTCTTAATTTATTCTACAGCAGAGGGCCACTAATGTTTCAGGGTGGGTAAGCACATTTGAATTTGGAAAACGTAATATAAGCATCATTTTCTTTTATTGTTTATTTCTCAAAGGCAGTGAATAGAAGCTTTGTAGGCATCAGGGAAGCTCCCAGGGACGCTAGTTCACCCTTGGGCAGAGTTTGTAATTTTGTGGTCCTTTTAATAATAACTACTTTGAGGATAATTAGTGAATACTGGATGGTGGTACCAACAAAACCAGCCACTACCACCTCAACAGCACTAATCGCTGGCAATGTACCACAGCACATGGGCTTTCCCATGTGTTCCCAGGTTGGGATCCACTCCAGCCACCACCATGCAGACAGACCGGAGTGGTCCACATAATGCACAGAGCTGGCATCACATTTGTCACTTATCCCACCTCTGGGGTTGTTTCTGGGCACACTGCAGAACTCCTCCGGGCCTGCAACTTTGGACGATGTACAACTTGCATTCCTTAGCTCTGGTGGTAGCCGAGGATGGGCCAGTGATACGGTAGGCACCTCCTGGCATGTTCCACCTTGTCCTGAAATGTCCCTTGCTAACATTGCTCAGTACAACCTAGGAAGTTGCCAGGGTGTTTAATCAGCAGAGAAACTCTGGCTTCTTATTGTAAGAGGCTCAGGTCCAGATGGTGGGCTTCCCTGTGAAGCTGGATGGCTGCTGCAAAAACAGGCAGTTGGACTAGATGAGTCATGAGTCTGATCCTCTGAGGCATTTTTTATGTTCTTATGTTCACTATGCAGTAGCAGTTATCAGTATAGCAAATTCATTTGACATGACATGTACGGATCTTAAGAGAGAGATGCTGTAATAAAACCCGACCACAAACAGCAGCAAATTTGTATGGGGAAATAAAGTAATTCCATTGTGTTGCCCCAACCATCTTGCAATGCACATGACTTGCCAGCTAAAACTTAGCAGACTTCAAGGCTGAGCAAAGTTTTGAACTTTGCATCCCTCAATTTAAATCTAAAACACTATCCATTAAATTACATTTATTTGCATTAAATCTGCTGCAGACGGCACTTTGTCTAAGGCCTTATAAAGAGAGTCCATGATTTATGTGGGCTTCATCAATGGTCATTAGCTGGGATGTTTATGTACTGTGTGTGTCCAGCATTGGAATTAATAGTTTTGTAACTTGAGTACTCTTCCCCAGGCATGTGATCAACCCTTATGTGAACAGACTGCTGAACTGGACTGACCCTTGGTCTGCTCTAGTATGGTATTTTTAATATTCTCATGCCATAATGATCAGAGCCAAAACAACAACACCCTTGTTTTTGCAGGCCATCTCCTTTTAGATCACTCAATGGAATGATGAAGTTTCTTGCACAAGTAGAAGAAAGGATCATTAGTAAACTAAAGTGAGATTAGATGTGTCTTCAACAGGGTTCAATCATAGGGCAATTCTGCACAGGCTGGTATACCAGGGAACCCCTTCCCACATTCTGGTGTGGTCTAAGGGAGGTCTCCTTTAGAGTCCTCCAGGGAGGCTTAGACCAGGCAGGGCTGGTATACTGACCAGTGTGGAATTGCCTGTATATCGTTTTTAATTTTAAAAGAGAGTTTCCTTTCTTTTGCTGGTTATCTCAAGATGCATATATTTAAACTTTTCAAACCAGCTACAAAAATGCACGTTTTACTGTAAAATTGTTTTAAAAAATACATCTTGCAGCCAAAATCTGCTGTTGCCATCAACCCCCTTGGAAAATGAAAGTCAGGTTGCAAACAGTCCAGTCTCAGGGACTGGACTGGACAGGGATTAGTGATTCCAGTAATAGACACAGCCCCTTGTGCAAACAGTATGACAAGACCAGGGCAGTGGAGTGATTTAAAGCATTGCTTCCATGCGTCAGTACCTAGTACATTAAGTACTGGGCCCTTGTTTGTGTAGGTAAAAGCAAGACTTTCAGTTATGTTAGTGCTCTACTCTGCTACTCTGGCACCAGTTAGCAGGCCATTGCTGTTCCTTATATTTATATCCAGCTTTTCATTTACCATGGTAATCAAGGTAGTATAGAGGTGTTTTCTAGATTGTCTCCCAACAAGGCACTTGCCAAACCACAAGATGCCCTTTTTTGTGGTGGCCCTCAGACTTTGGAACAGGCTCTCTCTGGAGGTTCACCAGGCACCTACATGACATGGTTTTCAGTGTCTGGTTAAAATATACTTCTCCAGGTTGGCCTTTGATGTTTAGTTTCCTCTGAGTGCTGTCCTGCCAGGGAGGGATAGTCATGTTTTAAATAGTTTTCAAGTCAATATATATATTATTTTTGTGACCCACCCTGGGGCCTTCTGGTGAAGGGCATGAGATAAATTCTTAAATAAACCTAGATCTGATAAACACCCACAATGGTATAGCCTCATATACCTTCAGGCCACGTCCTTGGAACAAAACCTCTTTCCCGTTTCACTTCCATTTGACTTGACTACTTACCACCTTTGGGTGAACACTGGTCCATGGGGTATTGGGACTAATTTGGGATCCCTTCAACAACAGGTATCCACATGTCTCTCCCTGAAACTGTTTCTTTCAAGGTGTAAAACTCCTCAAACAAACAGTAGGATGAAGAATTCCAAACACATCCTTTCAATGGTAATACATTCAGAGAACCGTTTAACAGAAAAATGCCTTTCCAACTGATGGCTCCGGTCAGGCAAGTCAGCCCATTCTGAACTGCATTCTCTTCTTCCCGGGAAGGTTCTCCCCTATTTACCATGGCAGGAGGCAATAATGTAGTGTAAATTGTGCCATCAGTTGCATCCAGACTCAATCAAAAGCTGCACAGCTTTCTTCAGGCTGCAGCAGCAGCACAGCATTTGATCAAAGTAAAAAGATGCTGATCAATCAGCATCTTTTCCTTCATTTTTTTCAGGAACATGCTGGGCTCCTGCTGTGGGCAATGGCACATCCTGTCTGACCACCAGGAAGCCATGTCGAAGGGACAGTGCAAAAGCTTCAGATGGACCAGAAGCAGTTGTGCCATCCCTGCACAGTTTCTGATCATTGCTTCTGTCAGGCAGGCAGTGACACCGGTGGGATGACGCAGTGTAGGGTAACTCTGGAAGTATCCGTCTTGTCCTGATCCCCTTTCAGCCAACTTTAATTGGCTGACAAGGAGGGGAAGAGATACAGGAAGAAAAAGGAGAGGTGAATAAATCTGGGGTCTTTTGTATGTCAGCTGAGTGTTCTGATGAGCTATAGCTTTTCACAGCTAGCTAGATATGATTTCCCAGAAAGACATGCCAGTACAAACAGGGTAATACTTGCCCCACATCTTATTGAATAATCAGATTTTTCTCCAGGGCTTCATCCATCACTTTTGTAGAAGGCCTACTTCCCTACTTTCCACATTCCATTTCCTCTGTCCATTTGGAGTTACATAAGACTGTGGTTTAGTTCAAAGGGAGATGTTTGCTCTTTCTTCATTCATAGTGGCCCCTGTCTGTCCAAAGCTTTTAGTTCAACACCTCTTGGGACTACATGACAATGATGGCCTGCAGCAATTACTGAGCTAAGGAGCTGCAATGGAAGCCATTATGATGCCACCAAACACATATTCAGCCTGGCACCAGTGGATAAATCTTGTACCAGACAGTACAAAAGAAGTCTGGTAAGGTAGTTTGTTTTGCCAGTGGGTGAGCCTAGTTGGCTTATGGTATTTATTCATGTATGCTGTGTGAGAAGGGCTGCATATCCCTCAAACCTGTATTTGTTTACTTGTCTTTAATTTGAACTGACTTCTAAGGGATTTAATCCCATATGTGCACACTTGAAAGTAAGCTGCACGTAATTTCACAGGACTTGCTTTCAAGTAAACATAGATGTTTACACTGTTAAATCTTCAAAAGCTGTTTCCTGTGTGGTCGATGAAGTAGGCTTTTGCTCCCAAACATATATGCAATTTTGTGAACTTTTCAGGTGTTCCAGATTATTACAGGATAGATTTCCCAGCAGATGGCTGGTTTCACATTGCCACATTCAGTACAAGCTTTAAATAGTTGCACCAAAGGGAACCACTTCCATGTTGTTGCCAAGGAAACTGCATGGGGGTCCGTGAAGTTACCACAAGTCAGCCGCAACTTAAGGGCACCTTTATCTTTGTTTACGAAAGGAAATATGTCAGCATCTTTTCTTCCATTTCAGTATTGCTGTGGAGGTGCTGTCTGCATGGGTTGCTGTTTCTCACCTTGTAGCATGTTTTGTTTTTAGCAGCAGACAATTAGCAGATGAATGCTTTTCTTAGGAAAAGGAAGACGATAAAATTCAGCTTTCTGAATTTCAGCCAGTACAGTGCTGTCTCTATAGATCTTTTGCTGTTTTGCTGAATTTCAGCCTGTGAAACATTAGCGGAAGATAGGAAGGCCCTAAAGGCTGTATAGTGACTGAGGAGAATAGTCCCACATTCAGGGCTGATCTGGGGTTTTGGATCTGTGACATATGTTTGTATACTACAGCTATACTATTCTTAGAATTAACATGAAGAGGACTGCTGATAATGCTTTAAAATGGGAAGGGGCTAAGGTGGGTGGAAAGATTCACTTATTGCTGGATTCTCTGCCACATATGCTAGGGCCCCTTTAAAGGCTGCTCTGCTCAAGCTTTGTGCAGAGTCCTTCACAGACAAGCTCAGGGATGTTCTTAGTGCGGACAATGATGGATTTTGTGCTCTTCAACCAATCAGCAAATCTCTCCCGAAATTTAGTCACATTAGTGACACTGAAAAGAGGATTGTGGGCAGAAGATGGGGGGAGGATACTTTCATGCTACACATCCCCTAAGACAGCTGACAATAGAAAATGTGTGCTGTGCAGATGGTAAGTCTACCCAGAGAGAAGAAAAAGAAGCAACTGTTCATTCAGATTGAAGGAGTAGAAGAAAAAAATGCTGGCATACTAACTAATGACTAGATATTGCCCATGTCTTTTAAGAAAGAAGTTTCTGTAGAAGCACATTTCTGGAAAACACAACATCTAAAAAGCAACAACAGAGGCACTAACACACATCAAAAAAGATGAAAGCATCTGCTCTATCTTGCAAACTGCACCTGTCACTCAGTTATACTTTTCTGAGGATGAACTTCATTTAAATCTAGGAATGGATTCTGCCCAAGCTAAACGTGGTCAAAATCTTTTCATTGAGGGAGATTTTAGCAATAGCTTAAGCCCCTATCACTGGCACACTTGCTTGGGATTAAGCTCAGTGGAATTGGGATGTACTTTCTCATAAATGAGCACTTGAGCAGCCTCTTTTCCTTTTTGCTGGGATTAGGGAGGAAGCAGATCTGGGTTTCTAGTCATCAGTATGTTCTAAAATGGCTGCTTCAGGTGTTGGCTTCCTTGCCAAAGGGGAGGACACTAGGTTGTTGATGAAAACTGTCATAACCAAACCCAGCATATCCCAAAGAATTTTAGTGCTTCTACTGTCGCATCTTGATCTTGCAAAATACTGGTACTGTTCCAAAGTGAAGAGCTAAAGGCAAACAGTGCAAGATTCCCTACGTTTGCCTACCAGACAGAAATTTAAGCATATCTGTTCCCCTTGTCATAAGCAATCCCCTTCCCTACAACAATGAGAGCCACTAAGTTAATTCACACTATTATCATTATGTTTGCAACCATGTATACAGTTTGGTAGGAACCCATTTTATGTACATTTATGCCCTCTTTTTGGCGATGTACAAATGGCCAGTCTATTTTCAATGTATGTTGAATTTGCTGCAAGTACAAAACATGCCATTTATTTATTTTGTGTCCTTTTAGAAGTAAGATGACTGCAGGAGGACCTCGAATTGTCCCTTATTTGGAGGGGAGCATGTCATTTCAAGATTTGCAAGCTGTGCTGCTAATAGAATTGCTAAAGAGCAGCTTCTGTGAGCTTCACGACCTCCTGCAGGGGCCGTGAACCCTTTCTCTGTTCTTACTTTTTAATTAATCTCCCTTTCCCATAGACAGTTAGTTTTGCAAGCATTCAAAGCTGCCAGTAAGCCTAGATGCCTTTCAAAGTAGCCAATAACATGAGATACCCATAGCAGAAGTTTGTGGGATTTCACAATAAAATGCCCAGAAACACAGACTGAACTTTCATCACCTCACTTTTCACAACATCCTCCACAATGACTGGACTCTGCTACGAAATCATATAAATCAGCTGCTGATCTGAAAGCATCTAAGTCACCAGACAAGCAATTATTCTAAAGTTTAGTCTGTTACATTCATATTTGAGGTTCAGTTTCTAAAAAAGGAATGATAAATCCTAGGGCCTCCAATGTTGGTAGACTACAGCTTCCATCAGAACCTGTCAGGATGGACAGTGAACCAGGATGACAGTTGTAAGCTGTAACCCAATAACATCTGAAGGGCCAAATCCTCCCCACTCAAGTACTAAATAATCTAATTTTACAGTTATCTATGAGCAGATGGAGTTTAGAGTTCCAGGTCATCTGGAATCACTATCTAGTGATTCATCATTCCCCTTTGGCATTACCTTAGATGTTCTGATTTGTAATCCCTTCATTATTTGTGAAGGTTATGTTGCATTTCCACATAGCCTTCCACCACCACCCCAAAAAAGTGTCTCAAAAACACCTTAGAGTTGATTGCATGTGGACTATCTCTAATCCTCCTTCCAGCCCAGAATGATCATGTGAAGAAGAGGGGAGACTGGCATGTGAATGAACCCACCCATAATCCACCTCAGAAGGGCTTTTTTCTTTTTCTTTTTGTTACCGCATGCAAATACAGTATTAAGCTCTGTCAGTATAGCTCTTAAAAGCTGGAAACAGTAAGAGAACCAGAAAGCAGCATTTCTGAGCCTCCTGAACCTAAAAACAGTTTTCTGATGACAAAATCATGAATGTATGACTTTGGACCCCATTTCCCTTTCACCTAGTGTGTGTCCCCATGCTCTGAATACTGCAAGGCGAACGTGAGCTCCCCTTGGGAGAGTCCCCATGCAAAGCCCTAATTCGGGCTACATGAGGAACAAAAAGCAAAAACCCAGAGCAACCCCCCCCCCTTTCAAACTGTTCTTGCCCCAAATTATGGAGCAAGAAGGGATTATCAAGGAGGGCTGTTTTAATTATTTTACTGGAACTCTGCTCATGTGCCTGACAACCCCTATACCCATCTGACAGCTGCTCAGCTGAGTGCAGAGAGGCTGTCAGGCAATCATTTGGGGTAAATCTAGCCCTTACCTAGGCGATCGCACTATCAGGCAAGGGGGGAGGGAGTAGAGAAAACCTCGGCATCCCAATGCAGGGATTTACCGTGGTTTTCATGGAGGTGGGTGGGTTTGGCTTGAACTCATGGGGATACACCCCTAGTGAGGAAATTTATAAACCCTTTCTCATAAATATGCAAAAAAAAAAAAGATTAAAGAAACTATACGATGAGGAATTTCTAGATATTCTCCCCCCCCCCCCCGAGGTCTTTATATTGATTGTTCCTTCCAGTTAGTTTTCCAATGCCCTGAAATATAAATTACTGCCATGCCAAAGCTGGCCTTTGGAAGCCCCATCATCTGAAAAAACAAAACAAAACTGAGGTAGCAATAAGGAAGATGTCAATCTGAAAACAGCTGAGACAAGCCTGAACCAATCTCAGTGCCCAGATAATACTAATGCTTATCTGAGAGGAAGAGGAATAGAATTGGGCATCTTTGTCTTTACAAAGGCATGGATGGGTGAATGGGACACTGAATAGGACGGACATAGGCAAATATTTGTAACACTAGTAATTCGTACGAATTTGGCTGAATTTGAACATCCAAATTTGGATCAAATGTTAGTAAATTAAAAGACTGACATTCAAATTTGAATAGAATATTTTGATGCATTCACACGCAGCTTTGTTACAGATTTGCCTATGGGATTTGTATGCAAATTTGAATCAAATCTGTACTGGACATTCATATTGAATTTGAATGCTACTACATTCAAAGGGGTATAAATTTTCTTGCATTGAGTTAAAAAAAAATAGTGCATGTCCCTAAATAGGTTTCCACACTTCAGTACTTTGTTGCAGATCTCATTTATAAGTAAGAAAAACCAAATATGTGTTTGCAAGCATGGCTGAAGTTATCAGAACGGAACCTGCAAATTCAAATTGCACCTTGGTAACTGAAGTTCACTGGTTGATTTTGGGCGACTCACTGCCTCTCAGCTAAAATTAGCTCATATGGGAAAATAAAATCGAGAGCAAGGTAATGTTTGCTGCCTCAGCTATTCTGGAAGAAAAATGGGGTATAAATACAAAAATTAAAAGCAAAGGCAAAAAATATAGATTATAGACATAACATTTTAAAGCAGCGTGTGAAGGTTCTGTGCTGTCTTTGTAGGTGGCCTTGAGCTTCCCAGCGTAGGGGAGGTATGGTATAAATAATGACTGAAATGAAATGAAATGATTGCACTATTTCAGTTTTCCTTGATTATTATAACATTCATCAGACAGTGAGAGCTGTAATTTTTGTGTGTAGACTGTTAAATAGGAATCCACAGACAATTTGAGAGGAAGGGGGAGGGGAAGAGGGTAATTGACCAGAAGATTTTTTAAAAAACCATCCTTGAGGTATGTCTAAATACCCATTTCCAGGTAAAACAAGCAGGCTGGGATGATGATATATCCTGTGCCTGCATGTGACCCATTTCTGAAGCAATGTTTCCCAGCTGTGTCCCCATCCTCCTTCCACAGCTGCCACATACACAAGAAAGTGAAGCAGCTCAGACTATACGCCAGTAAGCTGAGCAAAGGCCATCTGGTCACAGAGGAAGGATTACTCTCAAGAGAGAAAGCCTTTCAGTTTATTTCTTTCTCCAGCATTGATGGGGATATGGCTGAGGTCACCAAGCTGCTGGGTACAGCCCCTCTTCCCAGGCTCAATAATCCCAGCTTCTTACCACAGGCTAGTCATTCCCAAGCTCTGCACCACAGGAAAGAAAAAAGAAGCTAACTCAGAAGAAACAGGTAGACCCGCATTTTGTGCCCCATTTTGAATTCTGGGTGTTTAAATGGTAAACAAGCAAGAGGAGACGGCTGCAGTCACACCTAAGGTTTAATCCAGCTCACTGAAAGAAAACAGCTTGCCACTTGGCTGATGTGTTCTTTCACTCTGAAAGTGGACTGAAGCTGGATTAAACCTTAAGTGTGACCTCAGCCCAAAACACTTCAGAAAAACTGAGGGGGAAACCATCTCTTTTGAAGCCTCTTTGAAATAACTTGAGGGGGACTCTTAAAAAATAAAGTAGCACAAGGTATCATGTGCACAAACCTTTGTGTAGGAAATTCCTGCCCATAAGATGATCCTTTAGTTCACATGGAAAGTTTCTGCTTTCCTTGGCCTCAAAAGCTTCCCAGGAGAGGAGAAAGGCAGCATTAATGCTGCAACTTCCTACTGAACAATTGCCTGTTGTTGGTTTCTTTTGAATACACCAGATAAAGGGAGAAGAGACAAAGCCGAACTGCAAAACATCATTTCTTCTCTGCCTTGTTCTTTTATCTCCAGCAGCCAGCAGAACTGAGACTGCTGGTGCTGGGAGAAAATGGTGACTCCTAGCTCAGCTGTATGTCTATAATTTGCTCAATCATCTCATTGAAAAGCTCTGGGTTGAAAGAGGTTAATGTAGAGCCACAGAATGTAATACCCAGAGCAGAGGTGCTAGGTCAGGCCTCCAAATGGACTTGAGCCACTACTTTCAGCATTATGGCATGGAATTCAAGAATATGTGGAGGGCTGCAATTGAGCATCCATCCCCTAGACTGCTGGAATAGAGTCCCTGGGTTCAAATTTCAAATTCCCACTTAGCAACAGAAGCTCATAAGATGAACTTGATTCAGACACTGCCTCTCAGCCTAACCAATCTCATAAGGTAGTTGTGAAGAAGAACCAACCAGACAACATAAAGCAACCTGCTATGAGAGCCCCCTGGAAAAAAGGGCACAAATCCATGAATGAAAGTTCACCCAGCCTGCTCGTGTAGGAACTATGGTGCAAGACGTCTGATAAATCTGGAACAGCCAGGATGAGATAGTGGCTACCTGCACAATCTTTTTTTGTGAGCTTTTGCTTCTCTGGTTGAACTATTAGGAACAGAACCAGTCTGGGAACTGTTTCAGCCAGAAGCTTAAGGTCAGACTCTGACACCTCTACTGGCAACCCATTACTGCATAGGACAACAACCAAGGTCAATAAATTCCTCCAATGAATAGCCTAAATCTATTTACTTCCCATTTCATCTCATTGATCCTATTGTAACCCTCAGTGTCACTAAATAATAAAACTGTCCTTCATGTGTATCACAGCCCCTGAATATTTGTAGAACACTGTCATTTTCCTACACCTTTTCCTACCCTCCAACATACCTTGAGTCAAAAAACTATACTGTATTCTTAAAAGCCAGTAATTTTAGGGAAGTGATGTTTTGGGATGGGAGGGAGTAATTAGGAAAGGCCCTTGCCTTGTGACTACAAATGAAATCTCAGTTCCCTGCAAGATAAAAAAAACACTTTTCCCAACTGCCATCCTGCTCCTACCTATGGAAGCTGGTACTCTTCTAAAGCAGCCTGCTTTCAAGGTGGGAGGTAAGTTCAAGGTACAGGGGATTTTTGTCCTTTCTTTAAACATGGTGAAGGGTGTGCTTTATCTCTCCAATATAAACATGTCCACCTCTTTTAATCATTCCTCGTAAGACTTGATATTCAGACTTCTGGACTAGGCTTCCAAATGACATTACTCTCTCTATATTTCCCTCCCCATTTCAACAGGGGGTCCGTGGAGGGGAGGCTGCCCCTTGGATGCAGCACCCCCTCGCTCTCTTATCTGGCCACCGGCTGTCCTCCTTCACTTGGCTTAGGACGAGGAGGCGGCTGGCAGTGGCGGCAGCTCACCACACTGTTCACAGGTGTGCTTGTGTGCACCTGCGGGTTCTGTAACTCCAACCCAACCTGCAGCAGAACCTGGAACAAACCTGGATCAGAGTAATCCAGGTTTGCTCCGGGTTCATGGTAGGTGGGAACATGGCCAATGAGTTATCCAAGGTCTTGCTCTCTTTGTTGCTGAAAACAGTAAGCAATCTTTGATGTTTATCTTCCATTTTGGATTCTGCTTTGCTGATGTATTTATTAGTGCGTTAAAGGTACTTTGTACACCACCTTTCCTGGAACCCTGTCAGGATGAAAGATGGTATAAGTGGCTTAAAAACCCCAGAAGCATATGCATTGCTCTAGTTCTGCATGGACCACTACATTTGTCTGTGTTTCTTCATGAATCATTATGCAAGGGTTGCCTGCTTATAGCTAGGAAGATATCCCAGATCCATAGATCATGCAGAAACACAGAAAGATATGTCTAAAGCTAGGATACAGAATTAATGGTTCTTTGAGTATTGCTACTTTTCAGTTCCCACCAGTCTCTGCGATAATGGCCAATGTTCAGAAACGTAAGTTACAAACCAACAGATTTTGGACTGCCACAGGTTCCAATTCCCTGTTTATACCCTTACACATTTGGTAAATAAACTTTTCCAGATGTCAGAGTTTTAACTAAGAGGGAGAAAAAAATCTCATCCTGACCTTAACAATTTGTGAAACATTGCAATAAGTATTACCTACCAATAGTACAAAAGAGTCTATTTATCTCTGTGTGTTAATCCTTGTTTTCAACCAGGAAACAAGCTTAGGATGCCAATGACATAGATGTGATCTACCTTAACCCTGGATCAACAGTATTCTTCTCTATTTTTAAACACAAAGGGATTGCACCTTTGTATATCTTTCATGTCACATGTTGATGATTATGATTCACCATGCACCATTAGTGCTCTTCCTAAAGGAAGAAGATGTAACAGCTCCTCATGGTTAAGGTTATGTGTACTTTGTACTCAGCATTTGCCCGGGAAAACTGAATTCTGGATTTTTAAAAAAGGATGAAGTATGCAACATTTACAATAAGCAACTCAGGGCTTTGGTGCAAAAATTAAGGTATCTGCTGAATCCTTTATTTTAATCGTGTTTATATAAGTGTCATTATTTTAGCTATTTTATTCTTGCAAACTGCTCTGAGGCTGGGATGCCTCTAAAGGCCATTTGCTGGGATTCGAGAGCAGGTGAAGATTTCCCCTGTGTGTTCTGCTTGGGATGCCCATAAGCAATTGGTGGACAACTATGTGGGACAGGATGCTGGACTAGGTGGGCTGTGACCTGATCCAACGGGGCTCGTTTTATGTTCTTATGAGATAAGATTTTAATGGGAAGTGGCACATAAATGTTTTAAATATTTTTTAAAAAATTATGGTGGTGGTGATGTGCATTCAGCTCTGTGACCAAGGCTACATCTACATGGCATTTGGGACAATCCACCAGCCAGCCAGAAGGCAGGCAAGCAAATGCTTCTATCCCCATTCATCCTCTGGCAGGATGCTACTTTCAGTTCCCTCTTGTAGGTGGAGTCATTATTTTGCTCCTGTTTGGCAAGGAGGGATGAGGAGGCAGCTTGTTGGCCAAAACTCTGCACAAGGAAATCCAAACTGCAGTGAACTGTAGGAGCAGTTCCAAGAATGATTTTTCACTGCTGCAAGCAAAGTTCTGACCGCTGCAGTTTTGGATGCTCTCCAAGGTCCATTCATCCAAAAAATGTCCCACAGAGCTCCAGCTCTAAAGCGGGACATGGTGTGGGTGATGCGTGAGAATCATTAAACAATTTATAGCAGTCCCAAAATTAAAAACAACAAGAAAACGAATCTCAAAATTCATTAACCTGCTCCACCAAGAATGTAAAAAGATTTATATTAGAAATTATACAAATATAATTGTATAATTATACAAATTTTATTGTTCAGAAGAGAAGCACAGACTATGCTGGTCAAATTTAAGTTTAAACTTAGGTTCACAGCCATGGCAACTACGTGTTTGTTTTAGTAACAGAAAATGAAGAACAGCAAGATTCTTAGGAAGCTGTAAACACTACAACACTATGGCTTTGTTCCTTTTCTGCTCCTGAGAAATGCTGCCTGTTACTTTACCTAGATTCTGTGATTCTCTTTAATATCTGCTTTATCTTCTGGAAGGCAGTGGGAAGTATTTAGGACTTGCTGTAACAATCATATAAACATGTATAAATGGGAAAGGGACAAATCTGAATGTCCAAGATAAGCATGGATGCTATTAAACAATATTTTTTTCAGATTCTAAACAGGTGAGATTTAGCCAACTAAGCAATCTCTATTCAGTCTCAAAGAAGACCGGCTTGAACAGGCAGGGTAATGTCCTGGTATGTAGGAAGAATTAATCTGGGATCTCCTTCCCATTCCAGTTGTGCTTTTGTGGTTCTCCCAAAAACCACACACATAAGAGAAGCATTGCAAAGAGTGGCAAATTCAGTAACCAATTGGAATGGAACTGACTTACAGCTTCATCCAGACAGCACTTAGTTATTCCGCATTATTTGGATAATCCACAATAAAGCATGGATAATCCAGAATAAAATGTGTATGGATGTGCTTTATTACAGATTATCCAAATAATGTGGAATGACTAAATGCTTTCCGGATGAAGCTTACATTGTTCCTGTGAGATGGCTAATGGCTACTCATTGTGGATTCAGGGTAAAAGAATCTAGAAGCCCTTTCTGCACTGAGGCTGATTCCAGATTATATCCTGGAATAGGGACTTGATTTGCCATCTGCATGCTGGGGGTCTGCCATAGTCTGCACTAGCATGTGGCTGGCAGGCTCCTATTCTAGGATATAATGCAGAATAAAGGCCAGGGCGGAAAGGCCAAAATGTGATAATGGAAAATAGGGATGGAACTGCAATAAACTAATGTAAGTGTGATCACTCTACAACTGGAATTAAACAGCTGAATCAGAATACAGCACTATAAACATAGGGGTAGCTAGGCCCTTAGTGAACACTGTACATTTAAAAGAAGTGTGGATGGTATGGAATTTACTCAAAAGCTGCTCCTAGAAAATCACTGTGCTTCTGATTTTCTATTCTCATTTTTTGGGAAAGGGCAGCAGAAAGATATCACAGTTAATAAAAGCCAGCTCTATAAATTTACCTTTTGATATTTTTCAGCAAGGGCATGCAAGCTGTCTTCTATCAGATATTGCAGAAATACAGCTCTCACAATGGACATGCTAGGAACACTTAGTGAGGACCACACAGATCCATGTGCTGTGACTGGCAGTGTACATGGATACCAGCAAAGATGAAGGGTCAGTTGCTACTAAATGTATGAGAAGTATAACAAACCAGGCTTTGAACTGAGGCATAAACTTAATGTTCAAAGTCAAATTTGCCATGCTGTTTGCGTATTACAGGTGAGTCACAAATCATCATTCATTTCCACAGGAGGGCATTTCCAAATGCACTTGCTATCAGAGTAGGACAAATCCTGAGGACCTCCCAGAATGATCACTACGTACCTGGCATGAGGGCCTTAGTTCTGCAGTATCTAGTCAACCAGTCTGAGCACCCTCGATAACAGTTAATCTGACAAATGAGAAGTTATTCTTTCTGCTGAGAGTCATTTTTTCATAAATCAGGTTATCCAACACAAACCTGTTCACAGGATGAAAACCACTGAAACAATACCAATGCTGTAGCCTCTAGCTATTTTTGATGGTTAGATTCCCAAGAAATATTGCTGGTTGTGAAAACTGAGAAATTCTGATGTCCTGTTCAACCCTATTCCACCTGATAAAAAAACCTCAAAAACAGTCGCTTCTAGACATCAGCTAGCAAGTAAGGGCATTTTTCTAGCTTTTTAACAAAACACTCCCTTTGTGGATATGTCAAACATAAGAGTAAAATAACTGTCCACATAACAAGGAAACACCGTATACTGCGGGCTGGGAGGAGTATGTTCTATATATGTTCTTTTACATATAGTAAATGATTAAGTTTGGTTTTAAATTGTATATGGCTCTTTATGGGCCATTTAAAGTAAAATAAATACAGAAGAGGTGGATAAGAAAGTAGCAAAGATATATTCAGAATACAGACACTGCTCCCTCCTTCAAAAATGCTTCAAGGCAGAATGGACAATGAAGGTCTATCAAGGAAACATGTCAAAAGTACATTGAAGAATAGCTATTGAACTGTTCAAGAGTACAAAATCACCTCCTACTCAAGAGCGGATAGCTATGCAAAAAATAGCTTCATCTCTCACTCTGGTGTCTACCTTCAGCAATATTTGTCATTGTAATGTCTCAGAAAGCCCATGTGAAAGCCCATAAAGGCAGAAGTCTTTACTTCTCAATGAAATTGACTTGCTCTGTAACTCTTCAAGGACAATTTCCAAGGGGGAGACTGTAAAGTAGTACCAAACCTACTTTTGTTGGATAACTACAATGTAAACAGTAATACATTTGCAGCTTAACAAAGGAGTTAATTTGCTACTTTCCGGATGTGTTTGAGACTGTCACTTATGGCCCGATAGACACAGATGAACATCAGAGTAGATTTGAAGCATATATAGCTGCAGTAAAAATTGTAAAATAGTATCTGGCTTCATTTTTATTGTAGCAGCAGCAATAAACTCAACAGTAACTGAACACAAGTTCAGCTGTGACACTTGTCCCACTGGTTATTCTGTTCCCCATAAAATAGATTTAATTATAATTTGTAGAACATACATATAAAACCAGTGCACACCAGTTCAACTAAAAACCAAACAATGGAGGTGAGGCAGTTATTTTCACCCAAAATAACCTGTCTTTGTGTATGTTTAGATGAGTAAAAGTAGAATTTTCCAACTTATTTCTGCCCTGCAGGTCCAGACTATTGACCACTGATGGTCTGTACCGATTAGTTACATTTTGAAAAGGGGCTCTAGATGTTTAATTACAGTAGCTTTTTATACGCTACTAAAGAGGAATAAGTATATTCCCTTGGTCTGGAAATGCAGCCCTACTGATTATATGAGATGATTCAATCAGTACTGTTACAGAGCTTTATCAACCATAGCAGTATCTTGGAAAACAATTGAAAAATGTAAAACTGATACATGGTATCATTATACGGTGGACCAATTTAAATATAACATATATAGACAAAAGAGGCTTAAAAACATAGGGGGAAATATAAGAATCCCAGTTGAAAGTAATATGAGAAATTTATATTTCTACATTACTAGACCGGATATTAATACTAAATTGAAAGTATCAACAAAATTCTTATAAGTCTGAGATAAGGTTTAATTTGTTTAATTTTATCAGGAGGCGGCTTAATTTTTTGTTTCAATTATTTTGTATGGATTATTTATGTAAATAATGTATAATATTACTTAATGTATTGTAAAAGTATAATTTTTTTTAAAAAAAATCAGGACTATTATGGAGCAGCCTTTGCACAACTAAAAGTCCCAAAAATCATAATGCAGACTCTGAACAACCTGCTTGAGGCTGCATCCCCTTGCACTATATAGTCCGAATTGAATCCAAACTTCTTAAGGAGCATCCCCATGCAAAGCCCCCTAATTGGACTCTATGCGGACCAAATCGCTCAAATCCATGATAAATTTAGTCCTCTAGAAAAATGTTTTCAACACGGTTTGGGAGCCAAGTCCGTATCATTTTAGAGGCCGAGCCCATGCATGGGGATGCTCCCAGGAGGAGATTACACTCATATCATTAGCAGGTGGGGTTTCAAGCCCTGTGCTCTTCATTCCTGTCCTGTGGATTGGGGACTGTAACTGTTTGGGCATTTTTGGCAATAAATGGTGACTGAAGAAAAATGAGTCTCTTTCCACGACCATTATTCCACCACCACCCCTTCCCTGATTGCCAAGCCAGGCAAATGTGCAAGACAAATAGCAGCT